>CM031931.1:21675334-22875334 GCA_018703725.1 Brassica juncea
ACTACGAGATGGCTGATCCTCGAAAGGGGTACGTAGGCAGCTCGTCAAAAGACGAGTTCAGCTATCCCCCTCTCTAAAAGGGGGGGGGGGGGAGTGGGTGCGTATACTCGTATACTCCCACTTAGAAAAATCTTCATTATTGTAATCGAGTTTTTATAAACTTCAAAAACTTTTACTACAATATACGTTGTCCTTTTTTATCGAAAACGTTTACGCTTCAGTAAAACACAAAAGAAACTTTCAGAACACGCCTGAAAACGTTAAGACTCTTGTCTGCGGCCCCTTCCGGCCCAAAAATCGTAAAGATTATCGCCTTTCAAACACGCAAAAATACACGTATAAGCCTCGAAATAACTGTGAGACGTCGCAAAAGTTAAAATTCGAGGACAATACTAACAAATTGTCCGAACGCGACTACCAAAAACCTTACACCCCGTTCGTCAATTGGCCCCGACGAACACGCCAGCCGTCTTAAACAAACGCAATCCGATCACTCTTTTGATCTTTAAAAACGTCCAGCACAAGGACAAAGCGCGCTACCCACAAAAAATCCGAAATTTTGGTTTAGCACTTCCAGTTGATTCTGAGAAGATGCTCGATTCGTACCATACAAGTCATATAAGCCGAGAACATATCGCGGACTTTAAATCGGTGCGAGTCAGGAAGAAATCGCAACAGGAAAAACGATAGCCGGCTAGTCACCGCACAAACCTTAAACCGAAAGTAAACCTAGGTCTTGCCCTAAACCCAACGCTCTGGTCTCAAACATCTCAAGGCATGATATCTAAAAGATACGAGATCCTAAACCATGTCTCTCCGTTCATATCTCAATGTTCTCGAAAATCGTAAAGATAAGTAAATTTTTACGAAAATCACAAACGAACCAACAGATTGAACGTCTAATCAGAACTAAATACGAGACGACAACTCGTATTTACTTCAACCCTACTCAGGAAAATTCGAAATAAAACATTTATCATATAGATAAACCGCGTAAAGCGGCAAGGGATTCAAAGCCACCAACGGCCAGTCCCGGTAAATACAAATACGGCCATCTAGGCCTAAACAAAATCCAAATTCAAAGGGCCACACTTGGCCGAAAACAGATAAAAGGATAACTAATCCGCTTCTCATAATCCAAAGTCAAAGTCCCCGGACAACAAAGCGCCGAACGCATCCGCGGGATGATCCACTTTCTCGCCACCATCGGGAAACCCGGTCGGAACCTCCTCGGTATTAGGGGAAACCGGGATGGAATCCCAGAACCCTTGAATCTTCTCGTCAATCGGAGGGATAAGCGCCTCAACATGGGCACGATCACTCATCCCACTCTTCATCAAGCTCATTTCCTCTTCAAACACATAGTCATCGGCTCGCGTCCTCCAAAGACTTCCGACCGAACCGCGGCACTCGCGAAAGTCACCCACCGAGGTAAAGGCATTCTTGAGGTTCCCATACTCAACCTGGAATTGAGATGCACGAGTCTTCATCACCTCGACGATTCCTCTTTTGCCTTTCCTCTCCGCTTTACGAACAGCCGCGCATGATCACGAGTAAGTTGCGCCTCTCGCTCCAGCATCTCGCCTTGCAACGCGAGCGAGATCCCGCTCCGCTTTCTCCGCTTTGAAGCGGTAGACCATAGCTTCTCTATGGCCCGCCTCAATGGCCGAGCCCAGCAAGCTCAGGCCCTGCAAAATCGATTGGCTTGTTATAATATACATAGGACAATCACCAAAAAATTCTCAAAAAACTAACCCCATTGATGATGCGAGATCCTTCCGCAACGACTCTCGGCCTCGCCGATTCTTTCGTAGGAGGAGGAGCATCAAAACCCGATGGCAGCCCAGCAAAGAAATCATCGAAATCCGGAATAGGGGCCTCGCTCGAACCGCTCCCATCGCCGTAAGCAAGGTTCGGATCCCATCCTGGAAGCATAGAGTCATCCATCGAAAACTCTATGTCGCCAAGATCGACATCTTTCCCCTTCCAAGAGCTCGACTCTGGCACAGCTGTTGGAACTTCGGCGGGATTCTGGTCGTCGGGTTCGGAGTCGCTTCCCGTGTCCACATCCAAAGCGGGACCAGGTTGCACGAATTTCAGTGCCTTCCAAACCCTCTTCGGCGTAAAAGAAGTCCAGAAGAAGGGACCATTCCTGAGAAGATCCCTCACCGAAATGATGTCCTCGGGGAACGGAGCAAAAGGGTTGATGAAGGGACGATCATTTGGCAACCTCCAGAACAGTGGAATGCAACTCTCTTCGACGGATGCAGCGTCTATACGAACAAAGAAAAAGAACTTCTTCCACGAGTTGAAGTTCGAAATGAACTTCTTAACCATGACATAAATTTCCGAGGGACCAACCTATGCTTATCCGTACCCCTGACAAGTTGAAGCCTCAAAAGCCCTTCATAATGATCGACGGAAAGGGAAAGGCCATGCTCGTAGCTTAGGATCAGGATCCCAATAAGATGCTGAATGGCAAGGGGTGTCAACTGACTTATCGCAACTTCGAAACGGTCCAACACTCGGACGAGAATTTTGGGAATGGGGAACCATAGGCGACAACGCACTACGAACGCCTCATAGCAAGTAAAGTAACCCTCCGGGGGGCTGTTAGCACATTCCCCGCGGCAGGGAACCCGGAACTCCACAGCATCCGGGATGTGGTAGAACGATCGCATCTTCGCGAGAAACTCGTCAGTAGTCCTGCTTGCATCATCTTCCTCGACTCCACGATGGACCAGGACCGGAAACGGCTTCTCCTTGGGAGGGGTCAACGAGCCATAATGAGCAACCCACCATGCCTCGTTCTCGGAAGGATGCACCGAGTGAGGCACGAACTCCATCTTCGGAACGACAAGCTCTTCATAAGGACTCGCGGACGAAGACCCTTTTTTCCCAATCTTTTTCTTGCTCGACATCTTTACACTTCTCTTGAGAGAATAGAGAAAAAGGGTGGAGAGAAAGATAGAAAGTTTTATAAGAAAGATCTTAGAGAAAGACAGAAAGTGAAAAAATTATGGAACAAGTTACCTCCCTTCTTATAATACATGAGGATTTACTATTCAAGCTCGGACTTTCGGATATTAATTCCATCCATCACGCCTAACTTGCCAAACATGCCTAACCGCACGCTAGGATCCTACGGATGCATGATCCTACGGGCTGGGGGGCTAACTGTTGGGGTCAAAAAACGGTTACGACGGAATTACCACCCGAAAATCCTCGGAGATCGTATTTCCGAAAGAGATAGTAAAAGAAGAGAATGTAATTTTTGTAAAATAACCAATACGAAGAAGTATCCTTTGGGATTCAAACCGAACAGACCAAGCTCGGTCACCACGCATACACGCCGTCCGGTCGCTATGCAGCAACCAAACCCGAGCCAAGCTCGGTCGCTATGCAGCAACCGAGCGCTCGTCCCGCTCGGTCGCTACGTAGCGACCGGGCTCGAGCCAAATCTCGGTCGCTACGTAGCGACCGAGCGATCGGCCCGCTCGGTCGCTACGTAGCGACCGAGCTCGAGCCAAAGCTCGGTCGCTACGTAGCGACCGAGCGATCGTCCCGCTCGGTCGCTACGTAGCGACCGAGCTCGAGCCAAAGCTCGGTCGCTACGTAGCGACCGAGCACTCGTCTCCCTCGGTCGCTACGTAGCGACCGGGCTCGAGCCAAAGTTCGGTCGCTGTGTAGCGATTGAACCTTTCCGAACATCGATACGACACCAGTCCTTGCATTCTCGTCAAACCTTCGAATGCTATCTCCCGAAGACCGTAGCAAGCTCAGTCCATGTTTCCCGCTATTCTAATTCATCGATCAAACTTCGCGGATTAGAAACCGCGGAAAACTCGTAGTAAACGTCTCGAGTCGGAAGACGGCCCAAAGGGACCTAAAACACGACTCGAGGCCCATCCTACGATTTTTCCTAACCAAAAGCCCGTGAACCACAGCATGGTTCACGCTTGGCCCACGAGGACGGATAAATGTCAAGTTTCTGCGGATAAATACGGAAGTTTTGAAGATAATTGTGAAGATCGGGAAAATGGAATATCTCCATTTTTATGCTATGACGGCTTAAGGGCAGAAGAGTAAAAGCGTAAACCAACCTTGGAGCTAGTATATAAGGAGTCCTAGGCGAGGAGCAAGGGAGAGAACTTTTTCAGAGCAAACTTAGCACTTAGAGCAATTTAGGCAATTTTCCGTTTTTGTTATTTCGAGCTGCAACTCAATTAGGTTTAGCCGTCTTAGGGTTAACAAAACTAGGAATCTCGCCGACAGCTCTCGAGCCCAGGCTTATACCTTGTTGTAACGCTCATACGCAGATTCAGAATAAGATCTACTTTGCTCTCTTTTCGATTTCTTATTTTTATCGTTGTTATTCTCGTGTTCTGATTGCTTGACGTGTGGTAATTAACAGATATCCGGGTCCTCTGGGAAATTAGGGTTTTCCTAGTTTCCTTATTTAAACGGAAATCGACAGTGTGAATTTTGGTTCCCACAGTTTGGCGCTAGAAGGAGGGGGACTTACGGATCAATCTAACCCGCAAAAGCCACACACAATCTGACATGTCAACCAACGACGCGGATAACGTGCAAACTCCTCTTAATGGAGGCAGCGGCACCGATCTCCACACTCCAGTAGCGGACGTATCTGCAGCCAACGCGAAAGCCAACGCCGCGACGCTCGAGGAGTTCAAAAAGATGTTCGCTACCTATGAGAAAAGGTCGGAAGAACAGGATAAGCTCGTGAATACCTTGACCAAACAGGTTGAAACCTTAACGGCAAGAACCCAAGCTATCCGTCCCCGCGGAACCACCAAAATCCGCGGGAAGAGGCTCGACTTCGCCACCCCACTCGATAGAGCAGGACTCGCGCGGGAACGACCTTCCGGTCAAAACCCTAGCGAGAAATCTCCCGTCGAAAAGGGGAACCCTGAAAATCTTCCGCCCCCTGCAAAGGACTCGGAGGATAACGAAGCCTAACACATTGACCTGGATCCTAGCGATGTCTCTAACGACACCGACGAGGATGTAGACAGACATCCAAGAAGGACCAGAAGCCGATCCGCTCGGGAAGGCTCCCCGTTCGAAAAACCAATGACGGAAGAAGAAGAAGTCGCCTATTGGAACGAACAAGAGGAGCTGGCCGAAAGGCAAACCGAGCTCACTTGCAGTAAACGCCGACAGGCTCGGAAATCCACTGACGAGACATCGGATATCCACGATCTTCGCGACTACATCACTAAAACTGCGGCAGAAGTGAGAGCCGTAAAGTCTCAAATCCATCATGCTACTAGTGCTGCCCCCGAGATCGATCGACTGCTGGAAGGAGCTCGAAAGACCCCCTTTACCAGTCGCATTTCGGACATGAGGGTGCCCGATCCGGGAAAGATCAAAGTACCGAAGTACGATGGTACGGCCGATCCAAAAGCGCACCTTCAGGCTTTCCACATCGCGATGGGAAGAGCAAGACTGAAGGACGGCGAAAAAGATGCCGGCTATTGCCGCCTGTTCGTCGAAAATCTCGAAGGAGCAGCGCTCGAATGGTTTGCACGCCTTCGTCGCAACACCATCGGGAGTTTTCGACAGCTCGCATCGGAATTCCTCAAACAGTACTCTGTATTCATAGACAGGGAAACCTCCGATGTTGACCTATGGAGTCTCTCCCAGAGGGAAGACGAACCCCTCCGCGAGTTTATCAGTCGATTCAAGCTGATAATGTCCAGGGTCAGCGGGATAAGCGACAAAGTGGCCATCGACGCGCTGAGAAAGACGCTCTGGTACAAGTCGAAATTCAGAAAATGGATAACTCTCGACAAACCGCGAACGATCAAGGACGCCCTCCACAAAGCAACGGACTACATCATAGTCGAGGAAGAAACTAAAGTCTTATCGCAAAAACATAAGCCGGCAAGACCATCCCCGAAAGACGCAGATCCGAAGGGGAAAAAGAAGAACTCTCGTAACGACAAGTACGTCCATCATGAGGGGGAAGATCTCCAAGGGGCGCATAACTATGCGATCAGTTCGGATCAAGGCCAGACCACGGGCAACACATGGACTCGCAATCAAGGGTATGACGAAAACACCTTCTGCGAGTTCCACCAATCCCGAGGACACTCCACGACCAATTGCAAAGTCTTGGGAGCAAGACTGGCCGCGAAGCTACTCGCTGGAGAGCTTTCGGAAGTAACTAGCGTCAAGGATCTCATCCTCGATTCTGATCGGCCTCCAAAGACAGATAGAAATCCGCCCGCTGAAAAATCCCCTCAACGAAACCATCCTGGGGATAAACGCGGTAGGAGGCCGGATGACAAAGGGAACGATAACAATCGTCGCAGAGTCAATATGATCATCGGAGGATCACAATACTGCGGCGATACCGTGTCGGCCATCAAGGCTTACCAACAGAAGGCAGAATCAAGTGCAAATTGGCCTACATGGTCTCCTCCTCGAGACGGCCAAAGTTGCTCGATCACCTTCACAGAGGAAGAAGCCGGCTGTATCGACCAACCTCACTGCGACCCGCTTGTCATAGATCTCGTCATACGAGATCTAGAAGTCGGAAGGGTACTCGTCGACACGGGAAGCACGGTCAACGTAATCTTCCGCGACACTCTCAAGCGGATGAGTATCGAACTCGGAGAAGTAATTCCAACGCCAAAACCACTCACGGGTTTTTCAGGCGAAGTGTCAATGACTCTCGGATCAATCTAATTGCCAGTCATGGCCAAGGAGATCACGAAAATCGTCGAATTCGCGATAGTCGATCATCCCGCTATCTACAACGTGATCATGGGAACCCCATGGCTCACCGCCATGCAGGCAGTTCCGTCAACCTACCACCTGGGTCTCAAGTTCCCAACGCCGAGCGGAGTCGCGGCCATCTGGGGATGCCAAAAACAGTCGCGACTATGCTTCCTCGCGGAGCATAAGTTAAGGCAAATCACGGCTTCCGCAAACGGCAAACGCGCGAAGATAGATCGATCTTCAGCCAAAATCGCCCCGGGAGAAGACGAAGTAAAAAATCGTCTATCAACACAAACGCAGCAGACGTCGAAGCTCGACATAAATCCGAAACCCACGCGACAACTCAACCGGAACATCCGGAAAATAGCGTCGACCCAGCCACGATCGACACGGTCAAGGCGGACATTGCGACATCTACCGCCGAGTAAGAACACTCGCGGCATGAAACAGAACTACGAGATGGCTTGATCCTCGAAAGGGGTACGTAGGCAGCTCGTCAAAAGACTAGTTCAGCTATCCCCCTCTCTAAAAAGGGGGGGGGGGGGGGGGGGGGGGGGGGGGGGGGGGGGGGGGGGGGGGGGAGTGGGTGCGTATACTCGTATACTCCCACTTAGAAAAATCTTCATTATTGTAATCGAGTTTTTAGAAACTTCAAAAACTTTTACTACAATATACGTTGTCCTTTTTATCGAAAACGTTTACGCTTCAGTAAAACACAAAAGAAACTTTCAGGACACGCCAGAAAACGTTAAGACTCTTGTCTGCGGCCCCTTACGGCCCAAAAATCGTAAAGATTATCGCCTTTCAAACACGCAAAAATACACGTATAAGCCTCGAAATAACTGCGAGACGTCGCAAAAGTTAAAATTCGAGGACAATACTAACAAATTGTCCGAACGCGACCACCAAAAACCTTACACCCCGTTCGTCGATTGGCCCCGACGAACACGCCAGCCGTCTTAAACAAACGCAATCCGATCACTCTTTTGATCTTTAAAAACGTCCAGCACAAGGACAAAAGCACGCTACAACAAAAATCCGAAATTTTGGTTTAGCACTTCCAGTTGATTCTGAGAAGATGCTCGATTCGTACCATACAAGTCATATAAGCCGAGAACATATCGCGGACTTTAAATCGGTGCGAGTCAGGAAAATGTTGCGGGCTTAAAGTGAATTGTGGAGCGTATTGAACTTGGTCAATTTTCGAAAAGTTTAGATTTTCCGTTAACCGTTTGATTGTTAGGACTTAGTTTCGTTACGAAGAATTTATTATATGCTTTCCGACTGTGGGCTATACGATAATTTATCATGTCATATAACCGGTTTTACGAAGGTTGTAAATCAGTGATATGTATACATATGTCAAAGTAGCGTTGTTTCTGCGGGTTTTACAAGAAACGTTTCTGCTGTGATTTTGATCTTAGGCGAAAGTTGCTTGGAGTTATTCATGGAGTGTTACCGAAGTTTATTTCAATACGATCTAGTCGCAGAACGTTTTTCATAGGTTTTTTGAGAGGATTCTCATGACACATTCGTTTCTTGAACGAATTGGTCAACCAGAAGTGGATCAAGCTAACCATCGGGAGGAAAGTGCTCCTTTTAATGTGCACGATGCTACATCTATTCTCGAGTTTTCTTCGTCGCAAATGTTTTCGATGCTTTTCCGTGACTTACTTGGTACAACGGAAACTGAAAGAAATGCTTTGGTGATTGAAGATTTCTCGTAGAAATTTTTAAAACGAAACTGGCTTTCTGAAGCCGGAAAAGGCTTCAATACTTTGGCTAATCGTCGAGTTTCAGTTTGATATTGGTACAAGTTATCTGTACGCATGATTGCGACAAGAAATGATGTATAGTTTTTGAGATTATGTTCATGATCGTATGGATATGTTGCTAGCGTTTAGACGAATATTAAGATTGTCGTTTGCCTATTCTTGACGATTTGCAGAAGTTTTTGAAGTTTGGGAGTATACGAGTATAGTATACGTACCTACTCCCCTCTTTTTTTTTACGAAAGAAAACAGTTGAACCGATACTTTAAGGTGTTGTGTACGTTTCTTCTTTTGGTGTTTGGAATGATCGATAATTCGGGACGATTTATAGACGACGCTTGGACTGTGATTTGGTTGTTTCCACTTTGACAACTTGGGATATGTCGGTTCCGAGAAAATTGCCAGAAACGAATCGGTTTTAAGATGACGTTCATGTCTCTAACTTTTTCTCTCTTTAGGAAGCGAGCTTGATATGCGTGGCGATCGTTTCTCGACTTTCGGAGAGTTTAGATCGGTTTGCAAGATCTGGATGAACAATTATGGAACAATATATCGAGACAGGAAAAATCGCTTAAAACTTAGTTCGTTAGACTATCCGCATAGGTTTTACGTTCCCTAAAGTTCTATGGCAGCCTCAAAGTAATTTCCTACGGAAATTCCAAGTCTGATTTCAAAAATTTCAAGTCGGAAATACCTTAGTTCTTTCGAAGATGCAGTTTTGTCTCTTCTCAGTTTTGCTTGCTCATTTCTCTTTTCTCTTCTCGTGTATGTTCGCCATTTCCGATATTGGTGTTTATCCTTTGAAACTTGACATTTATCTTCCGAACTTGACTGTTATCTTCTCCTTAGATAAGACATCGATTTTTGTAAAAAGGTTCAACGTAATCGTATAGTTAAGGCGGCTAAGATGTTAAGTTAAGTGTTGCCGTTTTATATGATTAATCTGAATCCATGCGAGAAAACAAGTCTTTGCGGGTTTTTTTTTTTTATCGTAAAGTTTCAATGGTAACTCCGATAGAAACAAGAGACGTTTCGATCGAGATTTGAAGGAGAATACAAAGCTGGAGGTAAGGGCGAGTAGGAGCAAGCGAAGAAATTTAGACGAGTCTTATTTGTTTTTGTCGTAAAATCTCGATGGAAACTCCGATTGAGACGAAACGAAAAGCGTTTCGATCGGGATTCAAAAGAGAACACAAAGGAGGAGATTTTTGAAGCCTGAAAGGTCGCAATGTAGCGATCTGGGGGTCTGACAGGTCGCTACGTAGCGAGTGGAAGCAAGCCAGGAAGAGTCCTACTTGTTTTCGTTGTAAAATTTCAACGGAAACTCCGATTGAGACGAAATGAAAAGCGTTTCTATGAGGATTCAAAAGAGAACACAAAGGAGGACCTTTCTGAGGCTTTACAGGTCGCTACGTAGCGACTGACAGTCTGACAGGTCCCTACGTAGCGAGTGGAAGCAAGCCAAGAAGAGTCCTACTTGTTTTCGTCGTAAAATCTCAACGGAAACACCGATTGAGACGAAACGAAAAGCGTTTCGATGAGGATTCAAAAGAGAACCCAAAGTAGGACCTTTCTCTGAGGCCTTACAGGTCACTACGTAGCGACTGACAGTCTGACAGGTCGCTACGTAGCAAGTGGAAGCAAGCCAAGAAGAGTCCTACTTGTTTTCGTCGTAAAATCTCAACGGAAACTCCGATTGAGACGAAACGAAAAGCGTTTCGATGAGGATTCAAAATAGAACCCAAAGGAGGACCTTTTTGAGGCCTTACAGGTCGCTACGTAGCGAGTGGAGAGTTGGCTTGAGCTCGGTCGCTACGTAGCAACCGAGCGGTGTGCGTGCACCGTCGCTACGTAGCGACCGAGTAGCGTGTGCGTGCTCGGTCGCTACATAGCGACCGAGCAGTGTGCTTGCTCGGTCGCTACGTAGCGACCGAGCAGTGTGCGTGCTCTGTCGCTACGTAGCTACCGAGCCGTGTGCGTGCTCGGTCGCTACGTAGCGACCAAGCAGCATGTGCGTGCTCGGTCGCTACGTAGCGACCGAGCCGTGTGCGTGCTCGGTTGCTACGTAGCGACCGAGCAGTGTGTATGCTCGGTCGCTACGTATCGACCGAGCCGTGTGTGTGCTCGGTCGCTACGTAGCGACCGAGCAGTGTGCGTGCTTAGTCGCTACGTAGCGACCGAGCTGTGTAATCGTTTTGTTGTGTTTCCTTTTTCCGCGATTAACTTAGGGGTTTTTGGGAGAACAAGTTTTATGCTTCCGAAATGTTTTCGGAAAACGTGTTTTGGTAAAACCCTTACGCATCAAGATTTCTTTTGTTCGGTAATGAGCCAAACCTACGGGGTTTGATAAGATTTATCGTTTCCCTTTATGTTTAGAAAGAGAAATCGCGAGTGTTTGCGTAAGCGTTAACCATAGGAGCAGTCAGAGCTGCGAGTTTGTCTTTCATATATCCAGACATTGTTTCGATCAAGCGTTTGTGGCCATGAGTAAGAGTAATCCGTAACCCCCCCCCCCCTCCTTCTAGCGCCAAACTGTGGGAACCGAAATTTGCACTGTCGATTTCCGTTTAAATTGGGCAACTAGGAAAACCCTAATTTCCCAGAGGTCCCGGATCTCTGCGAATGCCAACGACAAGTGACCAAATAAATACGGAAATCATGAAAAGATAACAAACGATTTTAGAGAAAACAGTAGATCTTATTTCGAGTCCGCGTAAGAGCGTTGCGATCATTACAAGAGATCATGAAAGCTTTGGCCGCAAAGGCTGTGAGCGAGTTACTAAGTTCTAGCGGCCTAATAGCTCAAACCTAGTTGAGTCGCAGCTCGATAACAAAAGATGAAATAGATACTGAAAAGGTTTTTGATTGATTTCGGACTGAACCTTGTTAAAGGCTGCCTACGTACCCCTTTCGAGGATCAAGCCGAACGTAGTTCAATTGATAGAGCTGGACAAGAGATCGAACTGCCTGGGCGAGTTCGTCTAGTAATTGAGTGCTAGTCATAGAAACCAAACTTGTCGAGAATAAAAGGCAGAGAATTTTGAATCTAAAAAGTTCTCCCCCCATGCCTCTCGCCTAGGACTCCTTATATACTCGCTCCAAGGTCGGTTTACGCTTTTACTCTTCTGCCCTTAAGCCGTCATAGCAAAAAATGGAGATATTCCATTTTTTCCGATCTTCGTAATTATCTTCAAAATTCCGTATTTATCCGCGGAAACTTGACATTTATCTTCCCTTGCGAACCAAGCGTAAACCGTCCTACGGTTTACGGGCTTTTGGTTAAAAAATCGTAAGATGGGCCTCGAGTCGCGTCTTAGGTCCCTTGGGGCCGTATTCCGACTCGAAACGTTTATTGCGACTTCTTTCGATAAAGAACGGACTTTCCGCGGTTTTTACCGCAAAGTTTGATCGATGATTTAGAATGGCGGAAAACATGAACTGAGTTCGCTACGGTCTTCGGGAGATAGTATCGAAGGATAGACCAGAATGCATGGACTGGTGTCGTATCGACGTTTTGGAAGAGCTCGGTCACTACGTAGCGACCAAGCGGGACGGACGCTCGGTCGCTACGTAGCGACCGAGCTTTGGCTCGAGCTCGGTCGCTACGTAGCAACCGAGCTGTGTGCATGCTTGGTCACCGCGTATCGATCGAGCTTGGCTTGTCTGCGGTCCGATCGCTATACTTGAGCTCGTCCTTCGGACAATCGTATTTAATGGTTCGATTGAGATTTGAACAAGATTTTACCGCAAGGCTCTTCGTAAAGATATCTTTACGAGGATTATTTTTCATAAAAATGTTCATGCCGATTTTTACGGACTTTCAGACATTGATTTCGTCGTGACCGATTTTGACCCCAACAGATTACACGACCAAGCTCCGGCCTCACCATTTCCAGAGAGGCAGAAGAAACTACTATCAGACATCAACTGAACACGAAGGAACCAGTCCTTACCTGGGTTCAGAATGAGTTCCGACTTGAGTGGAACCTAGGCTAACAAGACTAGCGGAAAAAGGTCCTGCCTAAAGGGAGCCTGCTGAGAATAAGCAACCCCGGTTGACTTGAGTGCACAGGTTATTCCCCGACCTCGATGACAAAGTCGAGAAATAAGTGACAAACTGTTGGGGAAAAATATCCCGGTATTATTTCTCCCAGCTTCCAGGCAGGACTCAGATCCCCGGATCCCTAGTAAACGGGTTCCCCGGGTCCCCCTCAGAGAGAACCCTGGGCTCGGTCCCTGGACCCTACTCCCTTCCAAGAAATAGAAAACTTCCGACAAGGAGAACCTTCCATATTTCCAAATATAGAAGATTTTAAACTAATACAACCGACTTCTAGTTGACTATATAAGAGCTACAACAGCCCTCAAGCAGGGGATGGAGGACTTTGACTTGGAGATTATACTTAGGCGGCTAAGGTTAGGGTTCATACGTATATACTTGTAATCCTTGCTTGTTCTATGTAATAAAGATCTCTTCAAGTCTATATTCTACTCAATCTCTCGAAATCCTCACGAAACACTCTTAAACCTACCCAACAAATCAACTTGTCCATCGTTCCGTGGTACTCTAAAAGAGCCTACACAAAAATCCCCTAACAATAGGAGCTGTAGCAGGGTGCTCAACATCAGACTTTGACTTCCTTACTCCCCAGCCTCAGCCTTCCCGCCACCAAGAAAGAGCTGCTCCGCCGGAAGAGAAACCCACCAGCTCAACCCTCCGATTCAGGAAACAAATCTCCATCCCTTGCCTCGACAGATGAGGAAGCTGACACCGAGGATGAGGCATCGGCCTCTTCCCACGCTTCATAGAGAGGTACTCCACCACCTTTTCATTGTATATACCAGTTTTTCTTTGCATTTAACTCCCTTTTCGGTATCTTTTTCAACTTCCTAACACAGAGACTGTGTGAACTAAGTTTGGGGGAGGTACCAAGTATTTGATCTTTTTTTTTTGATGATTTGAGTCTCATGCATTGCATTGTACATATATATATATATATATATATATATATATATATATATATATATATATATATATACATATATGCATAGAAAAAACCAAAAAAATTGAAAATTTTGAAAAACACAAAAAAAGTAATATGTAGTTGCATCACTTGCACTTTTAGGATTGAGTCTAGAGCATATAGGTTGCATTCACTTGCATTGGGGACAATGATTTAAAATGCCTTATAAAGAACTCTTGTCTAGAACTCAAAATGACACCCTAGTTAAACATATCAAGTAGCTTAAGCATCTTTTGAAAGCCTTGCACGCTTCGAGCCTTGAAAACTCTTCTTGAAACTTGTTTGCTTGCTTGATATTGGCATTGTTCTTAAGATCAGCTCCAATCTGAACTTAGCTTGAACGAACTTAATCTCTCTTGCATATGGGCATTTGCATACTTGATCATGGATCTCATACACATTTGGGTTATCTTATTCCTTTATACCAATCTTTGTTAACCCAAATGGCACTCTATACCCTACAACCCTAACCATTCTTTGAGACCAAACATTGAATTGCATGAGTGAGGCCTCTTTTGATAGCTTGTCATGTGCAAAATCTTGAGAGTATTGGAGGCGACATAGGTTTATTCTCATCTCTTGCTAGCATAATGAGCTAGCATTTGGGGATGGTGGGAGGGGTTTATGTGTTCTAAATTTCAATATCTTGGGTTTGAGGAGTGAAAGATGAGAGAGATGAACAAAAGAGTGTCAATAGAAAAGAAAACTCTAGGGACAAAAAGAAAGTACGAAGCTCTAGATTATGTACAAAAGAACCTTCCCCTTATAAAAAAAAAGAAAGAAAAAGAATCAAAGAGAAGGTGGGGAAGGAAATGAGAAATAGTTAGAGCTAAGTGTTGTAAAAAAAAATGAATTAAAGTCCCTATTTGGTTGAGTCCAAAGAAAAAGAGAGTTGTTCATTGGGTGAGTGATGTGAGGGGTTTATTATGGTTTTGAGATGATGATAAAAGGGTAGAACTTGTTGTCACTTATAAAAGGGGTAGAACGATGAGAATGAATCTATGTATGCATGAGTTGCTTCTAGTCTTAGATAAATTTTACATAATGATCAAGCTCCTTGTTTTGAGTGATGACCACCTTTAAATGAAAACATTTGAATCCCTCTCTTCATTCATATTAGACCATTGCTTACCTAGCCAAATGATTGAGATCATGTGCCCATTTTTGAGAATTCACCTTTTGTGTGTGTGTGTGAATCAATGTGAGAGCTGGTTGAAGGAACTTGTTAGTGATGGGTATTGCAACTTGAGTAGAGGCAACAGAGTATGGATAGGCCTAGAGAAGCTAGAGTATAATAAGGGAGTTGCTCATGATATTTGCTATGTTTCTTTAGGATGTTAAGTTGAGTGCTAGGAAGTGTTACTTTTGGCTATGAGTTCCCACCTTCAAACCTCTCTCCCTTATGAGTTCTTGCAAAGTCACTTAAGGACAAGTAATGAACAAGTTTGGGGGATTTGATATCTTGCATATTTGCACTGTTTTAACCATCCATATTGCACACATTGATCATATAGATTAGGAATTTAGCAACTTTAGGATCCATATTGCATTCATATGTCTTAATCAGGTAATGGAAATTCCCATTGAGTGACTGGAGGTGTTTAGAAGCATTGTGGTTCGAAAAGAGATGAAAAATGAAGTTTGGTCGAGTATGGGTGATTGCAACGCGGGTTCTACCACGCGGGTTCACTAACCCGCGTCGACATGAAGCTGCTCTACGTCTGGAGGTGGGTTGGAGCACACGGGTTCCGTTACCCGCGTTGTCGAAGAGAAGCCGTCGATAGAGTCACGCAGGATGAGCGACGCGCGAAGCTGTACCCGCTCATATGAAGTTGAAGAAGCGAGACGACGCCTCGGCGCGTGGTGGAGCGACGCAGGTTCTCTTACCCGCGTTGTCGAAGAGAACTCAAGATGGAGTCACGCGGGGTGAAGCGACGCGGGAACGCCTACCCGCTCGCATGAAGAAGAAAGCTCGACGACTATCCGACGCGGGTTGAGTGACGTGGGTTGTTCCCGATTGCTTCAAACCTGAGTTGAGACTTATCCTTAGTCGAATTTTAATGTTTTTAGAGGGCTTTTTAGACTTTTTAATGGAAACCATTAGGTTTACCAAAGACATATAAATACTCTTGTAATCCCAAAGTTGGGACTTATCTTAGTTTCTATCTAATCACAAAGAACTTTTAGGTGAAAGATCTAATCTTGATCATTTTCTCTTGTGATTGCTTAGTTATATTGATCACTAATCATGATTAACACCAAATCATCATTGATTCTTGGGTTTATCATGAAGATCAGTGAGTAGTCATCTTTTGATTCATGGGTTAGGGTGATTAAGCTTGATCTAGGGTATTTAGGTACAAATCCATCTTAGTCCTTGCTAGTAATGTACTTTTAATGCAATTTTAGAGTTGGCCTCTCTAAAGTTGAGCTTTAGGCATTTCATACCCGAAAGGTGTTCGATGAAATGCCTGAACCAACTCTACTAAGCTTTTAACATTCTTTACCAAAGAGATTTGATATTAAAGGTGTTAAGATGGCTAATAGACTTGAATTTAATGATTGCTTAGATAATATTCAACCAAAGAGATTTGATGCTTGAGTTATCTTAGTGAATGAGCATTCATCTAGAGATAGAGTTTATTTAGGATTGGGCTTAGGTCTAAGGCTGTTAGATTGATTGAAAAGTACCACCTTTAGATTGAAACTTGATCACCCAAGGTCAAATCCCTTAGCCCATGAGTTCTTCCATTCCATAGAAAAAGAAAGTTTTGTTCTTTATCGCATGTGAGTAGTATTTTAGTTCAAAATCACCTTATCACTAGATTGCACTTAGATTAAGTTAGAACCTGCATTCTCTTTGAATCAAAATACTTAGAAATGGATTGACATCTTAATTACTATAATGATTTGATTATTGGACCTTTGAAAAATCCATTTCATTCACTTAAAATTTAACTTATCCGCTTAAATTTTAATTTCTAGCTTAATATGTGTGAAATTGTCCAAAAAGTCTGCTTGAGAAGTATGCTTGTGAAGTCTTCCTAGTAGTCTTCCAACTTAGATCAAAAAAATCTATATACCCAAAACATTAAAAATGATTTCAAAACAGAGCAAACTTTCAAAGTATAATTTTGTGTGCTTTGATAATAACATTTAGAGTTATCAAGGGCCACGATTTACTTGGGGTAATAAAAGGGAGGAAGGTTTAATTTGCAAGAAGCTGGACAGAGTATTGATAAATGAGGAGTGGATGCAGAACTGGCATACATACTGTGTTTTTGATTCTGGGGGTTGCTCAGATCACTTGAGGTGCAGAATTCATCTAGGGATTGAAGAGAGGAGAAAGAGGAAACCTTTTGTTGTGGTCACGAAATCCATGGTTCAACCAGAGTCTCACCAAACCGTCCAAACCGGCCATCTAGGAGGTACCAGCACTGATCACGCTGCCATCAAATATTTAATGCAAAAGAAAGATGCTAAACCTCGACTCATACGCTGGATTCTACTACTCCAAGAGTTTGACATTGAGATTAAGGATAAGAGAGGAGTAGATAATGGAGTCGGTGACCATCTTTCCCGGATAAGGATAGAGGATGATGTCCCTATAGACGATTTCTTTCCCACAGAGAATGTTGCACACATAGATACATCCTTCGTCAGTCAAATATCTCTCACATCTGAAGATCTATCGATCGATGAGAGAGATGGCATATCGGTCGATTCACGTAGTGATACATCAATCGATGACGAGACTGATGTAATTTCTCATCTCCCCGATAACCAAAATCACGAACCCCCGTCTATTAAAATCAACTTCGGTTTACAAGTTAATGTTTCCGGTGATGAGATTAATCTCACACCTGAGGAATTATCACAACGGGAGGTAAACGCGATTGGTAGAAACCCGGATAACCGACCCTGGTATGCCGACATAGTTAACTATTTGGCAGCTGAGGTTGAGCCAGACGAACTCAAGGGATATATGAGGAAGAAATTCTTCAGAGAAGTAAGACGCTATCATTGGGATGAACCTTACCTCTATAAGCATTGTTCTGATGGCATATACAGACGATGGGTATCCGAACCTGAAATTCCGGACATTATTTACAAATCTCACGGAGCTGATTATGCAGGACATTTCGCTACCTTTAAAACGGTTTCAAAAATTCTCCAAGCAGGATTTTGGTGGCCGACCACTTTTCGCGATGTCCATGCATTTATAACCCAATGTGACAGATGCCAAAGACGTGGAAAAATCAGCAAAAGACACGAAATGAAACAAAAGTTCATTCTTGAAGTTGAAGTCTTTGATTGCTGGGGTATCGATTTTATGGGACATTTCCCGTCTTCATATGGAAACAAATATATACTAGTCGCTGTAGACTACGTATCCAAATGGGTCGAAGCAGTAGCTTCACCTACCAATGACGCATCTGTGGTTATTAAACTCTTCAAGAGTATAATCTTTCCAAGATTTGGAGTTCCAAGAGTAGTCATTAGTGACGGTGGAACTCATTTCATTAACAAAATCTTTGATAGATTGCTTAAAAAGAATGGTGTTCATCATAGAGTAGCTACACCTTACCACCCACAAACTACTGGACAAGTAGAAGTCTCTAACCGGCAAATTAAGAAAATCTTAGAGAAAACCGTAGGAACCTCCAGAAAAGATTGGTCTAGGAAACAAGATAATGCACTTTGGGCCTACAGGACCGCCTACAAAACGCCGTTAGGAACAACACCATTCCACCTCCTTTATGGCAAATCATGTCATCTACCAGTCGAACTAGAACATAAAGCAGCTTGGACTACTAAACTTTTGAACTTTGATATCAAACCAGCTGCAGAAAGGAGACTCATCCAGCTTAACGAGCTTGATGAAATAAGACATTTAGCTTTCGAAAATTCAAAAATCTATAAAGAAAGGACTAAAGCTTATCACGATAAAAAGATCATATCCCGGCACTTCGAACCAGATGATCAAGTCCTCCTTTATAACTCTCGATTAACTTTATTTCCTGGAAAGCTAAAATCCCGTTGGTCTGGAACCTTCACCGTAACAAACGTTCAACCCTTCGGAGCTATCACCTTACAAAATGATAAAGGCCAGGAATTTACAGTGAATGGCCAACGAGTTAAGCATTATTGGGCAAAACCATCAGCGAAAGCGCCCATGGTGCTGTATGAACCTGATAATTAGTTTAATCAGGAAGTCGAGCTAAAGACTTAAAAATTAAGCGCTGAATGCGAGGTAACCCATTTTATCATATAAAAAAATATTTAATTAAAAATCATTAATTAAAATTAATAATTTTTATTTAATAGTAATTAATAGTAATTTCCGTATTTTTTTTTTTAATATTAGCATTATTTAGGAAATTTAGAAATTAGTATTTGTCTTTAAAGAGGACATCGATCGACGAGGCATTACTGCCATCGATCGATGCGGGCATATCGACGGTTAAAACACTTATTTCACTCGATATCAGCCCACTTCCCCTTCCACACTCACAAACGAAACCGAAAACAAAAACACCCCTTTTCTCTCTCGATTCTTGACGGATTTCGTCCGTTCTTCGCCTAAATCCACTCGATTTCTCACTATGTAACTGTTAAATCCACTCCCGAAATCAACATTCAAGGTATGCATTCGAAATTTTACATTTTTCAAAAAATTAGGGTTTTCGTTTTGAGTTGGACTAGAACGCTTGATTTAGTGTGATTGAGAGATGTTTTTGTAGTTCATATTGTTTATCTAGAGTTCGGTTTGTGATTTCCATGCCTTTTGATTCGTATAAAGCGATTTGGAGTTGAGTGATTTTGCAGGTTTCGCGATTCGACATCGGTCGATATGAACTCGTTCGCATCGACCGATGCTCTCTTGTCTGATTGTTCCGACCTGGCGATATGGATCGATGTTCAGTTCAACCCATAGATCGATACTACCTTTTATCGACAATGCTAACTTTCTTTTCTTCTTGGTTTCAGATGAGCAGTTCAGAGACAAACGCACGAAACAGAGAAATCAGGTCGAAAAGGAGGTTCGACGAGACTAGCAGCTCCTCCAACCCACAGCGTCCTCCATGGCCTCGCGCCAAAAACACACCATTCGATGTCTCGGGCTATGATGATCCTAAGGCAGCGATCAACAGCAACGAGTGCCGTCAGCGTCCTCTGTCCGATAACTGGGACGACTACGACAGCCTCTTCTACAACGCTTGGAAGGGAGTCTCTATCGAGCCCACCAAATTCCTCGACCGACCCATCCTAAAGAAGCTCGGGATCAAGGGAGATATTAAGGACATGATCACACAGCTAGGACTCGGTACCATGCCCTCTCGCGCTTACGACCTCTACCCCGATCTCGTCCGCCAGTTCATGGCCACTGTCGAGGTCACTTACAGGACTTCAGCAGCGAGGGTAGCGGGAGATGGCACTTTGACCTTCTTCGCCAGAGGGACACGCTACAGGATCACTATCACCGAGCTCTGCTGCATCTACGGTTTCGATGAGAGCATCGCCTCCTACACGGTCCCACCTTTCTCACACCTCGAGGGATTCTGGGACAGGAGTTTGGGACACGAACATGGCCGTGCTATCAGACATCCGCCATCCTGCACTTCGCTACTTCCTCCGGCTCCTTGCAAACACACTGGTTTGCAAGATGGAGCCCAACAAGGTCAGGATAAAGGAGCTCACACTACTTTTCTGCGCAGTGAATGGCGTGGTGGATTTGGTTGAGTTGGACGAGGACGGCGAAGTAAGCCCGCCGAACCTCGGAGCTGTCTTTCCCGCACACTTGGTGGAGCTGAAGAAGAAGCCCTTCACCAGCAAGGGTAAGAAGAAGAAGGAGATAGTTGGGAGTCTTCTGGCCCCGATTTTCCAGTATCTCGGCATCCGCCTCGACTCTCACTCTGCCGACCGCGACCACGCCTTCCTCGACGAGCAGCACTTGGTGCACTCGCTATGGCTCGAGGAAGGGAAACTATGGCGCTTCAGGATCCGCGATGAGCATTGCCTTCTACCCCTACCAGATAGGAGGATCACTGACTTCGGCAACAACGTGGAGCAGCTTCGATGCATGCCAGACGAGGCATTCCTCCGTAACCCGCGGAACATGTCACGCCGACCTCCCAGCATTCACCGTACCAGAGCTCAGGACGCACAGGCACCTCCTCTCCCCGACTTCCCGAACATACCGGACATCCCTATGCACGACCAGGGAGCCTTTCAGAGGTTCGTGGTGGACGCTCTTCAGGCAATCTGGGCTAGAGTGTCTTGTCAGAGCAGGAGAGCCACAGGAGCGCAGGCACCAGCACCAGCAGCAGCACGCAGGGACCCTTCCCCATAGGACGATGAGGCGACTGATCAGGACACCGACTAGTCCTCAAATCTCTATCTCTTCTCCTCCTATTATGAACTTATTTATTTATTTTCTGAACTTGTAGGATTTATGTTTTTAAACTTATATTTTATGTTTGAGGATGCTTATTATTTCTTATACTTGGTTGTCTAACAGAGCTAACATTAGGCAAGGAACTTCGAGTTTGACTCCAAGCACATGCAAAAAAATTTGTGCTTCGCCATCGATTGATATGGAGAGGATTACATCGATCGATTCTGGGCGAGTAACATCGATCGATATGGAGAGGATTACATCGATCGATGTGTAGTACGGATAGGTACTTCATTCTCACTCTAACATTCTCAAACATCTAACTTGATTTTAACCTACCCTTGGGCACTTTGCACCGAGTCGGTGCAATTTAAGTCTGGGGGAGGTAGTTACTAACACCACTTTCTTGAGTTTTTGTCAAAAATCTTTTCAAAAATAGTTTTATTGAGTCAAGAAGGGGATTATGAACTAATGATTTCTACTTGAATGTCTAACCACTTTCTAGCACCATTCTAGATTTACTGACTGCAGATAATACTATAGATGCTAAAGTGGATCAGCCAGTCAACTATACACACTTGCTAGCTTGTTAGAAAGAACCGAAGCTAACCTCCAACATTAACCTGACTTCACTGCTTGTCTTGGGGCTTGGTATACATGGGATCGGATTTTTCAGACAAGTCTGGAAGGTAAAGCCTTGTGTAGAATTATATATCACATTCCTCTCTCTAATTTCGACCCTAGATTAGTTAGTATGTTTACAAAAAAATAATAATAATAATAATAATAATAAGATCTATTGTTTAATTAGGATGAGTCTGAACAGGACTTGGTGGCTAAAACCATTAAGGCTTGATTCATAAAAGACTCCAATAAAAGAGTTCGAAACGGGACTTGGAGGCGGCAATCTTCAAGGCTCGCTTTCGCAAAGAACTCTTGGATATAGGTCAAAAAGAAATGAACAGAGCTTGGTGGCAACCACCATTAAGTTTTGATTCATGGAAGTCTGTCCAATCTTGGTCACTGATCCTGCAATGGAAGCAGACTTTGACTCAAGAGAGAAATTAGAGAGAGAGAAATTAGGAACTAACTTTTACCTGCAGTTCCAGATACTTGTTTGAAATTCTTGCATCTTGTGATCGATACTCCCAAGGTAAAGCCTACACTTTTTTACATTAAGAAATGATGTTGGTTGAGGAGATTGATAATAAGATTAGTTAAGATTGTTGGCTAGATGATTTTGGTTGCTAAGCTAGGTTATTGCATAATGTATATCTGTAAGAAAGAACTTTAGATGTGGAATGCAATATTATAGAGGTGATAATTTCAATGTTTCAAATCTGTGAGTCCCTGATGTTTTCAATCCTCTTCCAGAGAGATTGTCCGTTGGTTTAACTTGAGGACAAGTCAAAAGATAAGTCTGGGGGAGTTGATATACCATGATTTTCACCCGTTTTTATACATGGTATATAAAGGTTTTAAGATGTATTAATCATGTTTTAGAGTCTTTTCAAAGCAAATACAGGTTTATTCACTTGATGGAAGGAAATGATACTTTTGGGACATTTTGGAATTCTTTTACGCAAGGAATATCGATCGACGCTTGAAGAGCAACAATCGGTCGATCATAATCACTTGCCATCGATCGACATACATACATGTGCATCGATCGATGCCCAGTCACACGAATGAAATCGCAAATTAAAAGATTTCATTTCCCAGAAGATCTATTATTTACAACTTAAGTCCCTAGCCGCATGTTAGGCTATATGTACTAGGGTTTTGTATCATTTCTAGGTAGACACTTGAAAAAGACCTAGTTTTGGAGAAGGAGCATTTTGGCTACCGTTAGAAGAGCTTAGGATTGGAGAGATAGATCTGAGACTGCAAAACAGAGAAGATCTTGAACTCCTTTATTTCTATTACTCTATCTATTTGTGTTCTATGTTTCATTTGAGTTTATTTCACACCATCATGACTTTGTCTCTCATGAATATGTTTGAGTAAACCAATTGTTAGATTTAGGTTTCTCACAATGGTTGAAATTATGTACTGCTAATATGACTATTAAAAAGGTGTTTTGATTGTTCTTTCATTTCTTATGCACTTAATGCTAAAATTGAGATTGATCACCTTCATTTTAGATCCTAGGATTAATTGAGTCCAACTGACCGTTTCCCCTCAATACCTGAACCCATTTGCGTGATCTAACTAACTCAGGCGCAACGACAGTTGGTCTGAGAAGGTTAGAGAACAATTTAAACCCGTTAGCAAAGCTTGCCTAATAACCATCGATCGACGCAACTATCGTTCTGTCGGTCGATCATTACAAACGTGTATCGGTCGATGTACATCAAGTCACATCGATCGACACTCTCTCGAGATCAAAATACGACAGTTGAGATCCGAGATCTAGCAAAGATAACCTATCCGGTTAAATCATTGTTTAGTTCAAAAACCATCAAACCCTTTAGTCTAAACTAAGTGCATACATTTTATACCTGAGAATTGCCTGAATCTAGCTGCTTTCCCAATCTTGAAACCACTTCAATTCAATCTATTGAATCACTTTTGTTTTCGATTTATCATTTACTGCTTTTAAAACTATTAAAACCTTTTAGTCTATCTTCATTTCTAATTATTTAAGTCTGTTGAGTAATCCTAGAGTCTCTGTAGATTCGATCCCTAAGTACTACACCTGAACCTCTTTTGATGAGAGTAACACTCTTTAGGGTAATTTGAGTGATATCACTATCCCTTCTCTTTGTTTATTTATCTTGTTTTATTATCATTATCATCTGATTCGTTTTCATAATTGTTTTTGTTTGCATTATAAAACTCTAAAAACTCATTAAAATCGGTTCTCTTGTTTTCAGGTTGAAACCTTGGTTCCTTGGAAGATCAATGGAAGGATTATGAGAAGTTATTCAACTCAACTTCTGCTATGTTTCGTCTTACGAAGCAGCTAAAAGCTTTGAAGCAGCCACTGAGAGCCCTGAGTAAAATGAAGTTAGGAGATATCTCAAGAAAAACCGGCGAGGCGTATCAGGTTTTATGTCAAAAGCAGGGAGAGACGTTAAACAATCCTACTATGGAAGCTATGCATGCGGAAAATGAAGCAAATACAAGATGGAAACGCTTGGCAGAGTTGGAAGAAGAGTTTCTCAAGCAATGCTCGAAGGTGCACTAGCTTGATGTAGGGGATGGTAATAACAAGTTTTTTCACAACTCAGCAAAGCTTCGAGAAATTAGGAATGCCATCCATGAAATACAGAGAGCAGATGGGTCTCTGGCAAAGACGGATGAAGAGATTAAAGCAGAAGCAGAAAGTTTCTTTGCGGAGTTTATGACGAAGCAACCGGATGATTTCGAAGGTGTTTCAGTGGATAGACTGAAGGAGCTGTTGGGGTATCAATGTAGTGAGGTGGATTGCAGGAAACTTGAGAGAGAAGTCACAAGAGAAGAAATAAAGGAGGTTATATTTCATATGTCGGGTAGTAAGTCTCCAGGGCCAGACGGTTATACATCTGAATTCTTTAAGGAAGCGTGGGAAGTAATTGGAGACGATGTTATAGTGGCAATACAGTCTTTCTTTGTGAAGGGGTTTCTACCAAAGGGAGTAAACTCTACCATTTTGGCTTTGATACCAAAGAAGGAGGAATCTAAGATGATGAAAGATTACTGTCCCATCTCATGTTGCAACGTTCTGTATAAAGCTATCTCAAAGATCATAGCAAACAGGTTAAAATGTGTGCTTCCTAAATTCATTACGTTAAATCAATCTGCGTTTATAAAGTAAAAGGCTGCTTATGGAGAATGTTCTGCTGGCAACAGAACTAGTTAAAGACTATCATCAGGAAGATATCTCTGCTAGATGTGCTATGCAAATAGACATATCAAAGGCTTTTGACTCAGTCCATTGGTCCTTTCTCATCAACACTTTAACGGCCTTGGGTCTCCCGGACAAGTTTATCGCCTGGATTTCTCTATGTGTAACTTCCTTCTCAGTGCAAGTCAATGGAGAGTTGGCGGGTTATTTCCAGAGTAAGGGAGGGTTAAGACAAGGCTGCTCGTTGTCGCCATACCTGTTTGTTATTTGTATGAACGTTCTGTCAAAAATGTTAGATGAAGCGGCGCATGGAGGTCAAATTGGTTTTCATCCGAAGTGCAAAATATTGATCTCACACATCTGTGTTTTGCTGATGATCTAAGGGTGTTTGCAGATGGAACTCGGAATTCAATTGAAGGAATTCTCAGGGAGTTTGATGATTTTGATAGAATGAGTGGGTTGAAGATTAGTATGGAAAAGTCCACTCTGTTTATGGCGGGTAATATGCAGAAGAGAGAAGAGATTCTGAGAGATTTTCAGTTTGCTACAGGGTCACTTCCGGTACGCTACTTGGGGCTTCCCTTATTAACGAAGAGAATGACTCTGCTTGATTATCTCCCTCTGATAGAGAAAATCAGGAAGAGAGTGAGTTCGTGGATGGGAAGGTTTCTTTCATATGTGGGACGTTTACAACTTATCAACTCTGTTATTATGAGTTTGACAAATTTCTGGATGGCTGCATTTAGATTACCCAGTGGTTGCATCAAGGAAATCGAGAGACTGTGTTCAAGCTTTCTTTGGTCTGGTCCGGAGCTAAATGGGAGAAAAACTAAAGTTGTATGGAGAGATGTCTGCAGAACAAAGCAAGAAGGTGAGTTGGGTGTCAGACCTTTAAAGGAGGTTAACTTAGTTTGCTGTCTAAAGTTGCTTTGGAGGATCCTATCAACACGTTCTCTTTGGGTCAATTGGATACAAACTTATCTTACAAGAAAGGGTTCTATTTGGATGATAAAGGAGAACACACAGAGTGGTTCATGGATGTGGAAAAAGCTTCTAAAATGTCGTGAGATTGCAAAAAGTTTATATCAAGTGGAGGTGCGAAATGGAAGGAAAGCTTCCTTTTGGTTTGAAGCTTGGTCTACAAGAGGTTTTGAGTGGTAGAGGACACATTGATCTGGGCATACGTGCAAAAGATACTGTGGAAGCTTGTAAAAGTCACAGGAGGAGACATCATCGAGTTCATATTCTAAATGCAGTGGAGTTGGAAATTGAGAAGATGAATGAGAAGTGGGTTGATGAGGAGGATGTGTCTCTGTGGAGGAATGAGAAGGGTAGATACAAAGCTGCTTTTTTCACTTGTGATACTTGGTAAAATATTCGAGAGAAGCATCTTTGTTGCTCATGGCACTCTACTGTATGGTTTAAACATGCTACTCCCAAATATGCTTTTGTCACTTGGATGGTGATGCTAGGGAGGCTTTCCACTGGAGATCGTATAATAACTTGGAGTGTCAAAGCGGATGGTTCGTGTGTTTTGTGTAGACATCCTTTGGAGACTGTAGAGCACCTTTTTTTCAAATGCCCTTACTCTATGCAAATATGGGAAGTGCTAATGAAAAGGGTCTTGCAAGGTCAGCTCACAGGAGATTGGGAGAGTTTAATTCAACTCACAACTATGCTTAGAAGCTGGAGCAAAATAAAACTTTTTGTCACTCGATATATGATGCAAGCTGCTGTGCATGCAATTTGGATGGAAAGAAATAGAAGGAAACATGATGAGAAACCTACCCCAAGTGAAGTTTTGGCCATAAGGCTGGATAAGAACATGAGGAATGTTTTCATTATGCAGAGGAGAGGCAATAAGGAGTTGGAAGGAGGAATGGTTTTTTGGTTTAGCACTCGATGAAGGGAGTGAGCTCGAATCTTATTTTTATGAGTTCTGGTTGAGAAGGTCTAGTAGGAGTGAGAGCTGGACATCCAGTCCGAGTGAGAGCTGGCTGCCTAGTAGGAGTGAGAGCTAGGTAGACTTGGGAAGGTTGATTTGTGATGAGGAGATCCAGTAGGAGTGAGAGCTGGCTGCCTAGTAGGAGTGAAAGCTAGGTAGATTTGAGAAGGTGGATAAAGGATGAGGAGGTTGATGAGTTAAGGGAGAAAAATTGCTATTCTTCTATTTGGTTTTTTCTCTAAACTTGTACAGAAAATCTTAGGAATGGATACACATAGTTGTAACAAGGTCTTTCTTTTTTTAATTAAATTTAACATTCAATTAAAAAAAAAAAGATAATAAAGTTTAAACAGTCATACTATGTTGAATCTATAACTTTTTGGAATATAACATATAACACACATAAAGTACATATAAAAAAATTATAGATCTACTTTTTAAAGAAAAGAATATGAGAACCATGAATGAAAAATCTGCAAAAACAAAATAAATTAATGAGAAATATATAAGACATAAAAATGAACAATTTGATATAAAATTTGGTGTTTTCAAATTCAAAAAGATTAGAGAGAGTTTAGAGAGTTTTAGAGTGAGATGCATTGTATTTTTGTTACAGTCATTTGAGAGAGAGAAAGAAAATATGTAAATTTTATTTATATAAGAAAAAATCGTCTCCGGGAGAAGTCTTCTAATGAAGTCTAGAATCTGACTTATTATATTATCGTTTATATGTTTATTGTTTCATGATTTTCAATCAGAAATCCTACAGAAACTATTTAGAGCAAATCTCTCAAAAAATCTTAGAAAGAGCTTTTTTGACTAAAATAGCATTTAACAAGGAAAATGATCAAAAACGAGTTAAGAGTTGTTGAAAAAAAAACAAGTTAGAGTTGTTGAAAAAGATGAAAACAATATTAAAAATAGAATTACATTGTCAATTAGTTCATGCTTCAGCATCATACTTGTTATAGACTAAAACTTGCTTCTCCTCCCACCATCTTTGTGCTTCCTTCTCTGAAAACCTCTTTCGACTGCAACCAAAATTAGCAACAATCACATCAACACTTGCACACTTGAAACCTAATATTACTAAATCAAGAATATCTTTTACCTAAATCGTACGCGTTTAAGCGTCTTCTGACCGCAAGGCAAGGCCGTGAAAGTTATATATACACCGGGCTCATATTGCTCTACTTTTTCTGCTGTCGATTCTTGTGTTCCATTTTGCATATACCCTGTTCTTGTGATGGCTGGCGATGCATTTACCAATAGCCTAATGTTGCTTTCACGGCTTGAACATTTTTCTACAATTTGTTTGTCTTTGGATTGTGAACAAGTCGTGGTAATTGGTGTGAGAAATGGAGCGGAAACTGAATCATCATCAAAGATGGGCGAGACTTTAGACGGATTGCATGCAATGCCAGTCTTAGGATTGTTCGGTTTCTCCTTGTTCGTCTGAAGCTGCAAGCAAATAGACAGAAATGTGGATCATGTTATAAACAAAAAGATTTTTTTTTTTTTTTTAAACAATGTTTGCTAATTTATATATTTACCCTTGAGGCCATAGCTTTTATTATCTCTTTAGCAACTTTAGCCTTCTCAGCTTCTTCTTTAGCAACTTGTGATGTCTTCTCAAACTCTCTTTGACATTCTTCAATCTTCTCGTTACCAAGTTCACACTGCTTCTGGAGATTTCTTACCTACATTTGCAAGAAAAATGTAATCTTTATTTGTATAATATGAAGCTATTGTATATGTGTACCGGTATGAGTACTATACCTCGGCCTTTAGCCTTTCCATTTCGTCGATAAAGATCTTGTTCGTCTCAGACGAGGTCGAGATCTTTGTAGAAGATGGTCTTCTGGATGAGACTGATATATCCTCAGGACTTGTCAAAGATAGTGACATTTTGTCAAAAAGAAACAGAGAAGGAGCAGAGACTTGTCCCCATCGAGGCTGTCCATCTGAAGAAGAATTAGCTTGTGGAATATTCTGAATCTGATTCTGTGATTCAGTTTCTGTCCATTCGTCAGATACCCTTCGTGCATTGGTAACCAACTGCATCTTAACCTTGTTTGAAAACTCTGTTATTCTCCATAGATGATTGAAGCAAGAATCGCAGACTCGAGAAAGTTTGCCCTTGTTTGGTGCCAAGGAAGCATTAACTGCTTTCTTGCTACTACATGCATTGCAGAACAAGAGACCACAGTTGTAACAGTTATGTTTCTTCCTTGTGAATCCAAAAGCTGACTTGCAAGAACTGCAAGCGCTTTGATCAGTCAAAGAGATGTCTTTGTGTAAGCAAATCGCAGCCGTTAAACTCAACCCACAAGCTACACTTTCCACCAACCTGTCTCCTAAAGACTCAACAAGAACCGGCGAGTTTCTATCTCTAACATCGCCTAACCCAAGTTGTCCGTTGGCGCCTTTTCCCCAAGTATAAACATTACCAAAAGAAGTCAACACCGCTACATGATGTGAACCACAAGCAATCTCCTTGACGAATTGTCTTGTTAAATTGCCCAAGACAGTATTTATCGACTTATCCTTGGCTCTTGGACATCCCAACTGGCCATGAATTGAGCTTCCCATCGTATAAACTGTTCCTCTGTTGCTGAGTGCAACAGTTAAAGTCCATCCGCATGAGACTTTAACGAAATCTTGATCAATCAACTCCGAAACACAAGTCGGCACGAGCTTTCTCTTGCTGTCCACGTGACCTAACCTTCCTTTATCTCCATCTCCCCAAGTAAACAGCTTTCCACAACTCTTGGCATTGTGATATTTCCTGTCGATGGTGGAGGTTTCCACTATTGCAGCCGTGTGCCACGGTCCACAAGAAACAGATACCACCTTCATTCGCTTCAAAGACTCCACTTCTTTTGGCTTTGTAACACTCTCAAGGCTCCCATGTCCAAGAACTCCAAAGGTTCCACTACCGTATGTGTAAAGCTGACCAGAAAATGTCACAATCGCTGTGTGCCACGCGCCGCAAGCGACACTGTGAACCCTCAAAGATCCACCAAAGAGATCAGCTATTTTCCGAGTTAAGAACTGTCTTCCTGATTCTCCAGTACTTCCACCGTCTATTCCCCACAGATACAGCTCTCCGGATTCGGTAACAGCGCATGTTTGGTGATCGCTACAAGCCACTGATCCAACCGCAATACCTTCGAGTGATTCAACTCGTTTCGGATGGTCGATGTCAAGGTTCACTTTAAGTCCAAGCTTACCACTGTTTCCATTGCCCCAACAAAACACTTCACCTTGTCTCGTAACCAGCGCAGCGTGTTTTGCACCCAGAGAAATGCTTTGTACATCAAACATGGTGGCCGACTCTAAAAGCTGAGGAGATAAAGCATCGTTCTGATTCTTTGATCCCTCGATAAGACCCCTTGTAGCTCCCCATATCATTACGTCCTTGAGGACATTGGATCTTGCAGTTGGCTGAGTTACAGTGTGAGGGGGAGAAACATAAAATCTTTGTGATGAATGCTTCTTGCTAAGCTCTGAACCTGTCTGGTCACAGTCTGCTTCGTAGTAAGGAGAAACTGGGCCGAACCCATCTGAACCAGCTGATTCCACGGAGTAGAAACTGTCTGAAGAGCCTGACAACCACAAACACCGTTCCTCAAGTAATGTGGATGGACTTGCACATAAACTGCGTATCTTCAAGAACATAACAACACAGACATCAAGAAACGATATCAAGGCAAGAAGAGAGTTTTTTAGTTTACCTGAGTGAAGTCAGGGGTTTCTTCAACAAGTCCAAGATTCTGTTTCCTGCGGATAAACCCCGCAGGGCTATTGATACAACTTTGAGCTCCCCTGCTTGTCCTTAGATTCACAGAAGATCTAGCATTGTGGTGCTTCGTTATCACAGCTCTAAGGCCTTTAAACCAAGAGTCTGCTTGTGCTTTATCCTTGCATATCTAACATCACCAACAAGACATGTTCAAGAACATTTATACAAAAAAGTCGTTGAACAAAACCCAACTTACAAGATCAAGAGTGTATTCTCCATTTGCATAGACGAGTGAAAACGACTGCTCTTTTCGATCCGGTTGAGCTTGCTTCTCAAACTTCGGCTTATAGATAGAGAAAGACACGCTGCATCATCACCTTTAATCTTAAGGAACAATCCAAATCTTATACTCAGACATACCGTGATCTGTCCTCGAACGATCGTTATAACCGAGCTCAATCTCAGCTGTCTCTCACCTTGTCCTGAGTACCAAATCAGATACTTCTCATCCTTCAAAAACCAAAAGAATACAACTTTACAAAACCCTTTAAATGATTACTTTCTCTTTGCTTTTTTTTTTATATTTTTATGGGATTTCAATTCGAAGATCCAAAAAGAACCCACCATTGAGAGTTTAAAAGGACAGAATTTTGGGTTTCCTCTTCTCCGACATTTCAGAAGTTGTGCACCTTTCTTCAAAGCCAAGATTGCCTGCAACAAAACGATCAATCATCATACCAAAAATGCTAACACTGAATTTTTTTTTATTTTTTTCTTGCTGAAAGATCTCGAATTTTATGATGGTCTATACAGATCTCTTATATATTTCTAAGTTAACTATTAACAGACTTATGAGATCCTGAGAAGTAATTCTTATTGTGTTCAATAAAACAGAACGTTTGAAGACAAGGGTTGGTAATGGAATTTAAAAAGAAAGTTTTTCTTTTGTCAAACAAAAAAAAAAACTAGTAATGGAATGAACGTTTAAATACAAGAACTAGTAATGGAATGAACACAGAACAATAATCTCTTTAAGTTTATATAACTAGAAAATTGTAGAGTACGAAACAAGAATCATTGAGAAGAAGAGATGATTCAGTGAACAATCAAGTAAAATGTAAAGCAGAGAAGAAATCAAAATTGAGAAACTTTAATCAAAACCTGTTCATCTGTTCTGTCACGGGGAACTGTAGCTGAGATGTGCTGTTCTCCCATAACTTTGTCAGAGAAAAACAAGAGTAAGGAGAGGGGAGAGTTTGTGTATAAATTATTTGTTTTTTTTTTTAACTTATTTTATACTATCTCATAGCGTCATGCATTTATATTCTTTGAAAAATGTATTTAATTTTAATAAAAAAATAATTTTTTTAAAAAGCTAAAGTATCTAAACTACTGTAGTGTACAATCCTAATTTCAATACTTTAGTTTCCTTAAATAGCCCAAAATTCAAGATCCTCCCAATATTATGCCACTGAGTGTGCTGTGCTGCTTCTTTTCAAAAATTGAAAATATATGATTATCAAAATAAAACCGTTAAATTTAAGCACAATTACGCACTTGAAAACAAGTATGACTCTATTCTTGATAAAAAGATTCATTTTTGTAAGACTTTATTATGCCCCCAGGAAAAGAATATATAAAAAGACCAAAATCCAAAACTTTATACATAAACTGTATAATCAGTGATAATGGGATGATTAGTTAGACCGTAAATAAATGTTTTAGCTTTAATTTTTATTGACAGACTTTAAAATTACCAATTACGCTTTAAATCAATTTTTAGGCTTATAGAAGCATATACATATTATCTTTATTTTTTCTATTTAATTTTTACATCTTCAAAAACAAAAATCAATAGACTAAATTTTACAGCACATACTTTAAAATAAAGTTACACTCAACCAATCACCTTCAATAAAATCAACTCCAGATTTGTAACAAACTTTTTAGTTTTATTTTGTCAATAATCAAATAAATGTATCTTCAATCTTATTATCTTAATGACATACTGATTGGCTCCCTAATTAACCAAGCGAAAGAGGGGCTGCAATTTCCGCCCATTAGGAGAGTGCCTTCGCCACGATCCTTCCCAGTAAAATGCAGCATGTTCGAATTCTGATTGCTTTTACACGAGAAAAGGGGACCACCCTCTAAGTCTATGTATTTCTCAATGACCGATAAATAATCCAATTCCATTTCAGCTGGCCACTTGGATTTCTTCTTGCTTCCCCGCCAACTGCCCTTGCTCCTGAAAGAGATGATCTTTTCCCCTGCAGAACATGGCCTTATTACTCGGTCCCCGATAGCCAGCCTGGGATTTGGTATAGCAGCTCACGTTCCTCCTTTCCGCAAGACTGGTAAATTTTATTTTAGAGTAAAAAAATTCTCAACTTTGTCAAATTTTTTATTTTTAAAATGAAAAAAAAAAACTAATTTTTAAAATAAATATTAAATTATATTCATCAAAAATCTAATTTGTACATCAAATACAGTTGTTTTCTAAAAGCTCAAACATCAAAAAATAATTGACTTATAATGAAATATAAATTTGTGTTGAACCAATTTCTGAGAAGCCTTTCATTCTTCTTATTTCCCAAGTTTCTCAAGACAGATAGCTAATTTATGATGTTCTTGTCAAGATGTTTACTAAGCAGTCGATAAGAAGTTGCACAAGTTCTTTACACTTCTTTAGTTCACTGGTAGGTCTTAAATAGAGTAGAAAAGTGATGGCAAGGAAAGAATGTGTATTTGTAGGGAACAACCGGTTAAAAATAGTCGGAAAACAATCATAGGCGAGAAGAAGTTAAAGAGATTGATAGGGACGTCTGAGATTGTGGAAAAAAAAAGCTCTCCTTCCACGAGGTCTTAACACCATCAGTTCATTGGTAGGTCTAAAACAAATAAAAAAAATGATCGCAAGATAAAAATGTGTATTCGAATCTAATATAAATATTATAGGTATTTTTCGGTTTTGATGATGTTTAAGATTCGTAGTTTTTTATTTTATTATTAGTTGTGTTTTTTCTCTTTATTCAAAAGTAAAATGTATAAAATTATGTGTTGTGTTTTAAGTTAGATGTTTAAATATCTGAAATCTTAGTATAATTATTATATTTAGTTAATTTAATTAAATAAACCATTTGGTTTTAGGTTTTGTTTGATTAAAACCAAATTAAACGAAACTATTTGGATAGATAAAACCTTTAACCAAATGGTTAGGATATATAATTTGATTTGGTTTGGGTCAGTTTGGCTGAGTTGGTCTATTTTGGTTTTCTCCAGATTTTTGCCCATCTTTAATATTAACTATTATATCAATATTCATTTTCACTTTACAATAGAAAATATAAAAGAATTAGAATAGAAATAAAATGGTGGATTGAAGATGCTTTTCATAATTCATAGTTAAAAGTATTAAAACTGATTTTTTTATCACAAGAAGTTTAATATTTCAAATAAAATTTATTGTCTTGCATCTCACATGTAGTCAGTCAGTCTGTTTGTATTTGAATAATGTAAAAGTTTTAAGTTGAGCTCAAAAAGCTGACGGCTAAGCAAATGCAATTAATTTTTATAATTATTGGAATATGAATTAAGTACTTAAATAATGATTCAAACTGTTTCTAATACATTAACAAACTTGCGATAATTATCTATACTATACTAAAAGGCCAATATACTGAATATGGAGCATGTCCACGTAGGATAAGTAATTCAAGCCAATAAGGAACGTCTAATTAGACACACGTCAGACGGGCTTCGCGGTGTTAATTTTGTCCAAAGTCTGAGCAGTATACCTTGTGGGCTTCATCCGTAAAGCTTGCCATTTGGGCTTTATTGGAGTTTTATTTGGACACAGATCACAAAAACAAACCGTCGAAGGATAAGATTCTCCTCGCCTTTACCTCTCCGTCTTCTCCGATCGAAGAGCAAAGAAACCGAGCACTTCTTACTGTTTTCGTTTCAGCATCAAAGCAAGCACCAGAGATCCTTCCATGCTCTCTAAGATCTTAACCAGTTCGTTCTCGATGTTATCTTATTAAACAAACGTCTTTCTCTCTGTCTCCCCCTCGATTCAATTCAACAGTGTAATTTAATTGATCTCAATTCATCTCGCTTACTCCTTATCAGTTCAGATTTTTCAACTTCCCCCATCAATCGAAGCCACTATACATATGGCGTCAAGGTGAAATCACAAAACTTATTCAAATCATCCTCTCCTAAAAACCCTAGAACCAGATCGTCCATAGCGATTACTCAACTATATTATTCTGATTTTAAGGCTGTGTGTTGCAAGGAGACCGTTTTGGGAAGTCTTCTTTTTTTTTTTGGAGGCTAGGAATGTGAAGAAGCAGGAGAGCTTATAGGCGTTGACATGGTTTTCCTCGATGAGAAGGTTACTCTCATTCAACTCCTCTATTTCAATTTGTTTATCAATTTCGATTCACTTAAGCAATGAAAACTATCAGACTGCTTAGTTTTTTTTTCAGTCGACTTTGGTCCACGGATTTATTGGGGCTCAAAGACTCAACTCTTTCTAGACCCAACTGAATAAATCAGGTTTCAGAAATATGAACAGAGCCACGGCTCTAACTAATCCTAACACTATTTCACCGGATAATTCTTTATCATATTAGGTGGTCAATAATATTGCATCTGTATTCTACATTTGTTACCAGTATTTGCTACATATATTTTTGGTGAAGCATGTGGCATCAAGAGAACCTACAACGACAAAAATCAGGCTATCCAACGTGTATCCAAGTAGACGGGTACGTATCCTGAAGCCTACTGTTGTAAAGTTGTTAGTTGGTGTTTATTGGTTCTCTAACTGTCAATGCTCACTTAAACAACCTCACAGTAATCTGCAACAGGAGATGGTCTGAGCCGCATTGTTCCTATCCTATCTATGAAGGTTATGCCCTTCCACATGCTATCATGTGTCTTGATTTTGAGGGTCTTGACGTCACTCATGCGTTGATGAAGATCTTAACCGAGCGTGGTTATTATTTCACCACCACATCAGAGCGTGAAATTGTCTCAGATGTAAAAATAAGCTTTGCGACATCGGTCTTGACTACAAGCAAGAGCTTGAGAAAGTCAAAAGTAGCTCATGTGTTGAGAAGAACTACGAGCTACCTGATGGGCAAGTGATCACCATTGGTTCTGAGCGGTTCGTTGTCTACCACTACCACTAGAGCTGTAATAGCTGAAGTGGTCCTCGGAAGCGACAAGACCAGACGGAGACACCGAGGCGGGAATGACAACCCGAGCACCACCTCGCCGCCTGTGACCTTTGAGAACCAAAGGTCAAGACCAACCTGTGAAGGCCACGCTCCGGTGTCAGTGGAGAGAGGCCGAAAAAACTGAGCGCTTGAGACCAAACCAAGCAAAAAGCGAACGCCTAAGCAAGGAGAGCTAGCAAAGAAGCCGTAGGGAAGGATCCGAAGCTCTGGATCGAGAGGCTAGCTTCAATGGAGTTATGACATCTAGAGCGAAGAGAGAGAATCTGTTTTGTTTGTCTTTTTGACATGGGGGAGTGGCAAAGGCTTGACCTCCAGCCCTACAAAATATGGGGGTGTTAAGAAAATTGATCAAATGGTAGCAGAGCTTAATGACTTCGTCCTGAAATCCCTACTCAGGTACGCCGTTAATCAAATATAATTGATCTCCGGAAATTGCAGGGTGGGTTTACATCATTCACATGGGCTTCCTGCAATGAGGTGAACGCTGTTGGTATCAGTAGATAAGTCACGTTCTTATTTTTCAGGAAGCAGTTACTAATATTTTCACATTCTTTTGCTTATGAAGGCCGCAGGTGTACAAGACCCACAGGATTGTGACCTTCCACAATGCTTATAGGAGATTGTTGGGAGCACTTTAACCTTCCAATTGAACCTACCTAACTTCAACTTCACTGCAAAACATCAGAGCTTCACCGTCTCTTGCATTCTTGACAACAACCAGCGCCCTCCCCAGCATAATTTTGAGGTTCATGTAAGTTCTTTAGAAATGTCTAGATCTATGAAATTTTATTTCCTTGGTTATACTTATCAGGAAACACATTAACAGGGTGGGAATGACAACCCTGAAGATAATATGCCAGATGCTGGAGCAATCAAAGAAACCACAGTATTGGACTTAAGAGCACACTGTGAATGATGGTAATGTTGAAGGTGGAAGAGGTGAGGTATCAGATCCACGTGACAACTCTGTTGAAGGAAGCAGCACAGGAGAGGGGGCACCTGTGGAGGAAGATTGGGATTGTGCAGAGAAGACACGAAATGAGTAAAAACGTTAAAAGATCAAGGGGTGCTTAAGTTGCAAGACATGATGGCTTTTTCTATGCATTAGTTTTTAAATAAGATTTCCACACACTTACGTCTGAGTACTACAAAATTTCTGTTATTTCCAGTTTTTTTTTATTATAACTTATTTCCAGTTTTTTGTTTAGAACATTTTAGTCATATCAGTCTTCTTTTTGCATTTAAAAATATTAATATCATGTTCTCAAACACCGTTCCCTATTCGCTAGGAAAGCAAAATCTAATAGTCTCAAACATTAACCAAAATATTGATTATCGTTCAGTTTATTACGTGAATTAATCTGATACTTGGAAAAATCAATCAGTACATGTAGATAACAGGCCCATAACATCCAGAATTTTCAATACTTTATAGCTATGCAAACGAAAGTAACTTTGTTTCAGTTGGTCAATAACTCTTTTCAATCATCTATCAACAAATTTCGGGCACCCTTATACTGCATTTAAATGTAAACGATAATTAGTCGGTTCAAAAATGCACAATTCTGCACCAAAGTCAAAGAATAGTCAAAGAATACGAACCGTAAACAGAAGCATGCTTTACACATCTACGAGGAAGAAGATGGAGGATTCGCAGCAGCATTAACAAGGAGAAAAAGAGAGTTATCTGAGTAAGAATGACACGGCAAGAACATCCGGAAAACTCATTGGAGAATAAAGCTTACGAACCCGGCGCGTAGCGCCGAAATACCACTAGTCACAATATTAAAAGCAAGATATCCTGAAATTCTAAACTGTCCACGTCACTAAAAATATTCCTCCAATATTTTGACACGTCAGATGGGCTTGAGTCTATTGTGTTACGTTTGGGTCTCAGGTGCATATATTTTTTGGCTGGGCTTCGTCGCTTTAGGCTTGGGCTTCGTCTATCGCCAATCACAATAAACAAAAGATAACCTAGACGGAAGTGTCGATGATCTACGCCTCCACCTCTTCGTCTTCTCTGCTTGAAACTGTAGAGAGACTGAGCTCTGATCGATCCACTTTACACAAACGAAACTCCTCTTTTATTTCATCAATCAATTTGGTCTTTATGTTTTCGTTTCATCTCCCTATATTCATCCTTCTTTATATACTGATCCTCTTATCTTTGTTCAAACACAAACCCTAAGAACCGCTCAAATCAAAACTAAAAAAAAAATTAAAAACACAATATCAGCAAAACGAAATACAATGTGAATAGAAAAATTGTCAAAAACACCACATTCATAATACCACTTTTCATATTTACAATAATTATTTTTACCTTCATTTTAAAAAAGGAAAAAAGACATTTATAACCATAGAGTTAACTAATCTAGACTTAGAGTTTATAGTTTGACTGATGGGGTAGAGTTTTTGGAGTGTGAAATTTAGGATTCTAATAAATATATAAATAAATACTTAAATAATATAAAAACTTTTAGAAAATAGTTTCAAAAATCATTTCAGTTTTCAAAAATTCAAAAAAAGAAGTTCGAATTTGAAAATTATAATTCAAAAACATAAAGTTATTATTTATTATTTTTATTTATTTATTATATATAGAGAAAATAAAGGTATAAGAATCTTTTGACTCTTAATAAAGAACATATTTTTTTAAATGTATCTTTAGTAGTGGTAAGCATGAATAATGATACCAAAAAAATGGTAAACATGAAAATTTCTCATGTGAATAACACAAATATCAAAGTCATACAACATAATCACAAAACAAACACATCCTCTTTGACATATTTCAAAACAAAGTAATACACTACTATCTCTAATCATTTATCATATGGATCAAAAACAATTAAATTCATTAGAAAATAAAACATACGAACCCGGCCCGTAGCGCCGGAATACCACTAGTTATTTTAAATACGGAGAATCTGATGAATTAGTTAAATATGCAATTTAATTATTTATTGGTTTTACAAATTTGGGCTCTTGTTTCAACACCATCGTTTTAACCATTTTTCCAATAACAAATATGTATTCTAATTTTGATTATTTGTTCTGGTAGAAGAATGAAACAAAAAATCCAAAGATTCTTATCCATTGATAATTTGGTGTTACTAGAAATCTAGTAATAATATATTTTTTTAAGGGAATCACAAGAGATTTGCTCGAGCTGGTAAGATAATCTCAAAGTGAATGCATGCATAGTTTGATGTAAACTCAAAAAGCTCTGAAGTGGCTCATCCGCAATAAATACAAATACACAAACTTTATGTTAGCAGCTTATATGTTTTTTGGTATATGGATCATTGACTTTGGATTTATAATAAAAATGGATATAATTGAGTATGGCTAGATAAAACTGGAGAAGAATAATTTTAGGTCTCGGAAACAAAGAGAGCCACTTGTCACCTTTGCATAAATGCACTTCTGTGGTTTATAGAAAATCAATTCAAAATATGACAGTATGGCCAAATTGTTTTACAGAATTGACGGAAATGGTATTAGTGATTAATTTTAATATCATCCACATACCAAGAGAACAGAACCATATTGCAGATTCCTTACCCAAAACTATACGTGCTTTTCATAGATGTTTTTTTCCGTCAATTTTTGATATCTATCTATCTATATATATAAAAGAGTTTTATTTTCTTCTCATGTGGCCACCTCATCAATTGGAAGCCTCACGAGTTGATATGTGTCCGTTAACACTAAATTATTGCGTTTCATTAACTTTTCTATTTGTGTGTTTGGGCTTTTCCGATTAATTTCTTTATATATGTAGATGTGTTTTTGGACTTTGAAAACATATGGGTTATGCTTGATATGCAGACAGACCCATTACCCAAAGAAAGTAAACCCTTATTATGCTTCTCGCGATCGTCTCTCTTCTTTGTTTTCCGGAGACGTCTGCACTTCATATGTATCATCTCTATCACTGAAACTGTCGTAATAATCGCCTTGAATGTGTGTTTTACTTTGGTGAGTCGGTGTTTCTGCAAGTATAAATCTGTTTAAAATCATCTTATCAGTCTGTTTAAACAGCAAAATACACTTATTTTTTTAGATTCCTGGAGTTCAACATTCACCAAAACCAAAAGTTAAGATCCGCTTCCGCTAGGGAGGTTGCAGCGACGGCGGTCTTGCCTCCAAGTTTTGTCGGGGAGGTTTTAGCGATGTGTTGTTTCAAGCTCCCCGACGCATGTGGCGGTAATTTATGAGCTCTTCTGTTTCCAGCGATTAAGATTGTTTTAAGTATGTGTGGAATCAGTTTGATTGATGTTCTTATTGGATTAATCATCATCATCTCCTCCAATGTTAGATTGGTCTTTCAGAATTTATAATGATTTATCAATGATTATATTGGACTAGGTTAATTAAGAATATAATGGGATTCTTGAAAATGCAAGCTTGAAAAACATTTTCATTCATGGTGTATCTCTAATGGATAGTACAACTATCGAACGATACTTGAAGTATCATGTAGAAGATTTCGAAGAGGCTCTACAACGGAAGCTCCGTGCATGTTCCATTGAAGCAAAACGACGTGTCACTACTACGAGTACAATACTTGCTACTGACGACCTGCTATGGTAATCTCCTATCTATATGCACCTAATAACGATTAGAAAGCATACTGTTATACCAAAGTTGTGTCCTCAAGGCTTTATATAGTGTAAATACATATTATGAGAGGATGATAGATGATCATCGATCATGGTCTTGATAATGTTTATAAGTTTCTTGCGACGGATATGTTTTTATTGATCTTTCACCTCTGTACAGCTTCACCTAGATTTCATGACTTGGATAAGTTCTCTGGTCTTCCGTTAAATGATTGTTAGTGACTGATTTTGATTCATATAAATGAAGATCATGATTGCCATATATTAATCTGATAACAATATAGGTCGATATCTATACATCAAGGTATCAATTGGTAAATACGAGACTCTTGAGCTCAGGAATAGTGGATCAGATTACCTTGGGAAGGGTGTCTCTAGGGCGAGAAATTAAGTTGTTAGTGAAAGAAGTATTATTTGATTTTTGTCTTATGGTGTATTTGTTTGTTGTTGATGTCGATAGGTTGTTGGCAATGTTAACTCGACCATTGGCCCATGTTGAATGGAAAGGTGAGTCTTTCCTTGATTTATGTTAAGTGCTTCAACTTCTGTCTAAAGCTGGTTTTTTTCCTCACATTCAAGTGTTTTTTTTGTTGTTTTCTACAGGATCCGATCCAACTCAGCAGACTGCTATTGATAACTTCATGGTCCATGAACTGGTGAAACCCAAAATGAGTGGGGCTGGTGCAATTAAACGGTGATTCAAAGAAAATTTTTGTTTTATGTATTTACTTAATAATGAAAGATGAGTTTGCGTTTGCCCATCTTAGTTTTTTTTTGTACAGTTTAGAGTCAATGTGATTTCATTTTACTTACTTTAATAACAAAAGTAAATCAAATATTGAAAATGTAAAATAATTACATTAATGAAAAATAATAAATTCATATTAATTTATCGAGCTTTTGATTATTAATAAAAAACAAAACAAATAGTAAAAATTAATATTTTTTTTGTTTAGAGAAAATAAATATTTTTGCTCCTATATTAAAATTTTAAATATTTTTTATTATTTTCAGTTTGCTTATCCGTCTGTAGGACAGGTTTATCCTAATAGATTTAAAAATCACTTTTACCTTGAGTAATTAAAAAGCATTTGATGTAAAAAAAGACCGGAGACTTGCACGTGCGCATAAATCACATGGGTCATTTTTTGTATATTTTTTTTGTCATCACTTTCTGTATTTTCTTTCATCAATCATTATTCTTTTTTCTCCGCAATTATTAATTTCTTACTGGTTGCCTCTCGTTTGTTTGTCCTTTTCCCCTTTCATACAACTGGCACGAAGACAAGAGTACGACATACCCCAAACATTGTCAACCTCTCTTGTAAGAAACCAAGCAAACACATACAAACTCAACGTTTTTTCATATCTTAGATTTTTAGCAAAACAAAAGTTGTGACTCTCTGATTTTCACGTGGGCCGGGAATTTGTATGAAAATAATTCTTTTTTCTGACGCAGCCTTGATTTTTCAATTGGTGTCAAAAAGAAAAATCTTTATTTAATTGTTTTTTCTTTAAACTTTTTGGTTATGTCTTGTTAAAATCTATCTTGCTAACTCTTCCGACTTATGTCAGTCATGTCTAGTTTCTTACATCTGTTGGAGATATGTGAAAATCTTGCAAATATCATTGCACAATTCTGGTGAAGCTCGAATCCACCAAAACGAGGAATTCACTAGGTTAAATGGGAGAAAATGTGCACATCTCGAGAGGAGAGAGGGATTGGTTTCCACATGGTCCATGAATTCAACCTAGCTCTTTTAGAGAACCAGCTTTGGCATCTTGTTCAATTTCTACATTCATTAGTGGCAAGAGTTCTGCGGGAAAAATATTACCGCCTTAGTTCGCCTTTGCGAATTGGCGCAGTGGATACTCCATCTTCTGTGTGGACGAGTATTATAGCCGCAAGGAAGCTACTACTTTTGGGTATCAGAAAAAAACTGCATTCATGATATGAAATTAATGTGTAGCAGGATCCATATATTCCCTCAACGCCAGCAAGGCCGGCTCGCCCCCGGGCCCCAGTAGTACATCCAAAGATGACCGTCAACAGTCTTATTAATTTTGAATCAAAGCAGTGGGATGCTCAACTATTGGAACAATATGTAGATCAAGAAGACATGCTGATGATTTAGAAGTTCTACCCATCGATGTGATACATTTTGCTGGAGCTACACTTAAGATAGTCAATATACACTCAAGTCTGGATATTGGATTGTTACAAATTTGATGACAGCTGACGAGGAAATAGAAGTTCTACAATCCACTTTAACCAAACTTCAAGCTTTTTCTTGGAAAGTGAATGCACCACAAAAGATTTATAATTCTATATGACAATTAATCTCAGGACATGTAGCGATAACAAAGAATCTGGTACGCCGCAATATGCGATGTGATAACTACTACCCAAGATGTGGAGAGTCAGAAGAAACTGTTACTCATGCGATCTTCGAATGCCCACCGGCTTTACAAGCATTGGCATTATCATCAACACCACCATCAAGCTCTCAGACTTTCCATGTATCGAGTATATACGCCAACATGAACTATCTCTTTTGGAGGAAGAGTAGTATTATGAAGCCAGAAGATAATAGAGACCGTTATGTTTTGATAATCTGGTATATTTGGAAGGCTAGGAATGATAAGCTATTTATAGGTATAGACAGAGACTAATTAGAACTAGTCATGTATGCAGAGAGTGAAGGCCAAGCTTGGTACAATGCAAAGGATACTATACTTGTTCCTCCACATGCACATACTGTTGAAAAATCACAAGCCTTAAGCTTGGGTAATATTTGTATTGTGGATGGTTCATGGACCTCTACAGCTCAATTTAGTGGAATTGGATGGGTTTGGAAAGATAGCATGGGGAAGATTCAACTTATGGGGACACAGAACTTGAGGAGACGTGAGACAACATTACACTCGAAACTAGAGGCATTAAAATGGGCAATGGAGAGCATGATATATGATATACCTTGGATTTGACCCGTTTTCATCCATGGTATATAGGCGTTTTACTATATATATATATATATCTATGTTTTCTACTCTTCTAGGTATATTTTCAGGTTCAGGTGCATTTCGGAGTAAAGCTATGACTTTGAAGCATTTTGGAGTTTAAAAGACATTTCATCCGAGCTGACCATATAGAGGTCGACGAGAGGAAGAACAATCGATCGATGCACATCCAGTGCTGTCGATCGACACCATCAGATGCCTCGACAAATGAAGATTAATATCGATCGATGTACACAAGTACCATCGATCGATGTCGAGACATTGGACATGCGACATTTTAGATCCAGCGGACTTGAAGCCCAAGTCCAAGCTAAATTACGAAAATGCCCTGACGAGTTTTTAACCTAGTAGACTATATACTACCTAAGTGTTTTGACGGCAAGGGGAGCTTTTTGTTACAGTTTTACTTTGAGAGAGACACTTGCAAAATACCTAGTTTGGAGAAGGAGCATTTTTGGCTACCATTAGAAGAGCTTAGGATTGGAGAGATAGATCTGAGACTGCAAAACAAAGAAGATCTTGAACTCCTTTATTTCTTTTACTCTATCTATTTGTGTTCTATGTTTCATTTGAGTTTATTTCACGCCATCATGACTTTGTCTCTCATGAATATGTTTGAGTAAACCATTTGTTAGATTTAGGTTTCTCACCATGGTTGAAATTATGTACTGCTACTATGACTATTAAAAAGGTGTTCTGATTGTTCTTTCATTGCTTGTGAACTTAATGCTAAAATTGAGATTGATCACCTTCATTTTAGATCTTAGGATTAATTGAGTCCAACTAACCGTTTTCTCTCAATACCTGAACCCACTTACGTGATCTAACTAACTCAGGCGACACGACAGTTGGTCTGAGAAGATTAGAGAACAAGTTAAACCCATTCGCAAAGCTCGCTAGAATAACCATCGATCGACGCAACTATCGTTTTGTCGGTTGATTGTTACAAAGGTGTATCGGTCGATGTGCATCAAGTCACATCGATCGACACTCTCTCGAGATTAACATACGACAGTTGAGATCTGAGATCTAGTGAAGATAACCTATCCGGTTAAATCATTGTTTAATTCAAAAACCATCAAACCCTTTAGTCTAAACTAAGTGCATGCATTTCATACCTGAGATTTACCTGAATCTAGCTGTTTCCCATTCTTGAAACCACTTCAATTCAATCTATCGTTTCACTATTGTTTTCGATTTATCATTTACTGCTTTTAAAACTATTAAAACCTCTTAGTCTATCTTCATTTCTAATTATTTAAGTCTGTTGAGTAATCCTGGAGTCTCTGTGGATTCGATCCCTAAGTACTACATCTGAACCTCTTTTGATGAGAGTAACACTCTTTAGGGTAATTTGAGTGATATCAAATTTGGCGCCGTTGCCGAGGACTCTTTCTTATTACCATTAGATTTAATTTAGAATTTAGTATAGACTTGTTACGAAAAACTTGCTAAAGTTCTCTTTCTTAATCTGTTACGCAGACACAAAGAATGGAGAACACAGAGCGCGACCAACCATCGATCAACGGAGACACATTTCCATCGAGCGACGTTGAGTCAGAAAAATCGACCGATAAAGAGCTGCAAACATCGATCGATACAGCCCAGCCGGAAGCAGGTAAGTTTTCTCTGTCCAGGCCCGCTAATGAGAAAGTAGTCCAAACTGAACTAAATGGTCAAACAAGCAATGAAGCTAGCCAAATTGAACAGGGGACTGAAATTTTTGTTAAGGAAAATTCCACCTTAACTAAAGGTGAAGATATAAAATTGTCCATACAAGATTACCTTGATCCTGGTAGGACCTATTCCAATAGATCCGCTATCAAAATACCAGGAGACGATACCAAGAAATCTAAGTTTAACGCAGATTACTACCGTATGGTTCGTCAAAACCCATTCTGTGGATCCCTCCCAGAGCACCCACAAGATCACATTGAAACTTTGGAAGAATTAATACCAGATGAATATGACCGTTGCAAACTATTCTCATTCTCCCTAGAAGGAGAAGCCCTCAGGTGGTTAAACTGTTTAGCAGCAGGATCACTCACTTGTTGGGAAGAGATTAGAAGTGCCTTCCTTAGAGAATTTTTCGATGATGAACGCTACTAGGAAGTAAGAAGGCAAATTTCTACATTTCGCTAAGGTCCACGCAAATCATTTAAAAACGCCTGGGGAAGATTCAGAGGCTATGAACTTAAATGTCCCCATCATGGTTATTCAGAACCACAACTTCTTAACATCTTTTATGGAGGTGTTAACTTGAGCTATAAAACCACACTCGATACAGCGAGTGAGGGAAATTTCATCACTAGGAATCCCGAAGAAGCTAGACGCCTTATCAAGAATATGACAACGGGAAGATCCTATGAAAGGATGGATGAAGAGATAGAAAATTCCGCAAGTCCAAAAGACAATTTTTATTTGATGGAAATTAAGAATTCCCTTAAATCCCTTCATTCCTTTCTTCAAAAAAAACACCGATCTGATATAGCCCAGATCGACGACAACGCTTTATCTGACACCAATGATTATTTGGATGAAGGAACGAACTGTTCCGATCCCTACTCTGTGCTTAACATTGATAGCTTTACCCAAGCTTATGACACTGCTGTAAAATCACGTACCGGAAGAGAGAGGTTCAATATCAGACAAGCTCTTACTAGCAACCGTAAGACAAAATCAGAGTTTTAAGGAAAAATAAATATGGTTTACGGAGAATTAATGGAGAAAGCAGATTCTTTGGGAGAACTAATCCGAAAATTAGAAGGTCAAGTAGCTGAGATTGCAACTGCCATAAAATGAGATGCAGGATGTCTTCCCGGGAGAACTGATTTAAACCCGAGACGTCAAGTCAGTGCCGTAATGTTGCGCAGCGGGGAAAACCTCGCAGCAGATACGAGGATTAACACAGATGTTGGAAAACGTGACGACACTGACAAAACCGGCAAAAGCAACTCTCATCCTATTCTTAACGATCTTGACCCAAATCCATCTCAAGAGAACCGGAAAACCACCGCTGAAAAGGCTAAGGAAAAGGCAATCGACTTAGAATTAGAAGAAGATACGGAGATTGAGGACGAAATCGATCAACAGTAAGGAACTGACGTCGATAGACCTGAAAGACCTACCATCGGTCGACAACCTGAAAAACCCGTCGATCGACGGTCTACTCAACCCGAACCCATAATTGAAAGAGTCTATAGAACTTTACCCCCTTTTCCTCCTAAAACGCAAACTAAGAAATCATTAGAGAACGCGAACTGCAAGAAAGCCTTAGATAGGATTTCTGTTGAGATGTCCCTTAGTGATGCTATAAAAATAGCACCTTCGATTAAGAAGTATATAAAGGATTAATTGAGGAGAAACTCCAACAAAGAGACCAGATCCTGGTAGTTTCGTCCTAGATTGTAAAATAGAAAGCACGCGTTTTCCTAGATCATTATGTGACCTCGGCTCTAGCGTGAACTTTATGCCTTACTCTGTTGCAGTAACTTTAGGATGTAAAGAGTTTATGCCAACTCCGATCACCCTGGTTTTAGCTGATAGATCTATCAGGGTACCCGAAGGAATTCTCGAAGATGTTCCCATAAAGATTAATGATTGCATCGTGCCTACGGATTTTGTTGTGTTAAAATACAGACAAGAACCTAAAGACCCCCTCATTCGGGGTCAGCCATTCCTTGCTACAGCTGGAGCAATCATTGACGTCAAAGAAGGACGAATCAATTTGAACATAGGAGATATCTCGATGACTTTTGATATGGAAAAACTGATTAAGCGACCCCTAATAGATGACCAGGCCTTCTACGTGGAAAATATTTCTGAGGATGAAAAACTCTTTCATAAAAATGTGTTCAGACAACCCCTTAGAAGACACCCTTAACCACGTGGAAAATGGAATTTTCAGCATATCAGATAGGACAGACGATTACATGCGACTAATGGACGCTAGCATCGAAGTTGCAAACGTAGAAGAAAATAACGACTCAGAAGTTGTCATCGATCGATACCTTCAAGATACCGTCGATCGACAACCTCCCTCGCAATCAAATTGGTCTAAAGATAAAGAACCAAAGGTAGAATTAAAACCTCTACCCAGCGGTCTTAAGTACGCTTACCTTTATGACCAGTCCTACCCTGTTATCGTCAACGCCAATCTCACTAGTGGAGAACTTGATTTATTGCTAAATAAATTGCGCAAGTACAGGAAAGCGATCAGATATTCTCTCGATAACATTCCTGGAATCTCTCCTGATCTTTGCATGCATCGAATCAACTTGGAAGATGACGCTAAAAGGTCAATAGAGCAGCAAAGGAGATTAAATCCGAATCTAAAGGAAGTACTCAAAAAGGAAATTATAAAACTCCTTGATGCTGGAGTTATTTACCCTATTTCGGATAGCAAATGGGTAAGCCCCGTACATGTTGTACCCAAAAAGGGAGGTATCACTGTAGTGAAGAATGAAAAGGACTAACTCATTCCGACTCGTACCGTTACTGGTCATCGAATGTGTATTGATTATAGGAAATTGAATGCCGCTACTAGGAAAGACCATTTTCCCCTTCCCTTTATTGATCAAATGCTGGAGAGATTAGCTAATCACCAGTATTACTGTTTTCTTGATGGATATTCCGGATTTTTCCAAATTCCTATAAACCCGGATGATCAAGAAAAGACAACGTTTACATGCCCCTATGGAACTTTCGCATATCGCAGAATGCCATTTGGTCTTTGTAACGCCCCCACCACTTTCCAACGTTGCATGATGTCGATCTTTACGGATATGATCGAGGACTTTATGGAAGTATTCATGGATGACTTTTCAGTCTACGGATCAGATTTTAAGAGTTGCCTCGATAATTTATGCAAAGTATTGGAAAGATGCGAAGAAAAGAACCTTGTCCTAAACTGGGAAAAATGCCATTTCATGGTTAACGATGGAATAGTGTTAGGACATAAGGTTTTCGCTGCTGGTATAGAGGTAGATAGAGCTAAGATTGAAGTAATGACCAGTTTACCTCCACCCAAAACTGTTAAAGACGTGCGGATTTTCTCGGACACGCCGGATTTTACAGGAGATTTATACTGGACTTCAGCAAAATCGCTAGACCTCTAAATAACCTGTTATGCAAGGATATTAAATTCGATTTTACCCCTGAATGCATGAAAGCTTTTGAAGATTTAAAGAAATTCCTTATCACTGCCCCCGTCGTACAAGCCCCCGACTAGAATGTTCCTTTCGAAATCATGTGCGATGCGAGTGATTTCGCAATTGGAAAAGTTTTAGGCCAAAGGAAAGATAAAAAGCTACACGCCATTTACTACGCCAGCCGCACGCTTGATGAAGCGCAACGAAATTACGCAACAACAGAAAAGGAACTATTAGTTGTAGTTTACGCTTTTGAAAAATTCCGTCAATACTTGATTGGCTCACGAGTGATAGTTCACACTGATCACGCTGCCATAAAATATTTAATGCAAAAGAAAGATGCTAAACCTCGACTCATACGCTGGATTCTACTACTCCAAGAGTTTGACATTGAGATTAAGGATAAGAGAGGAGTAGATAATGGAGTCGCTGACCATCTTTCCCGGATCAGAATAGAGGATGATGTCCCAATAGACGATTTCTTCCCCACAGAGAATGTTGCACACATAGATACATCTTTCGTCGGTCAAATATCTCTCACATCTGAAAACCTATCGATCGATGAAAGGGATGGAATATCGGTCGATTTACATAGTGATACATCGATCGATGACGAAAATGATGTAACTTCTCAACTCTCCAATAACCAAGATCACGAACCCCCATTTATTAAAATCAACTTCAATTTACAAGCTAATGTTTCCGGTGATGAGATTAATCTTACACCTGAGGAATTATCACAACTTGAGGTGGACGCGATTGGTAGAAACTCGAATAACCGACCCTGGTATGCCGACATAGTTAACTCTTTGGCAGCTGAGGTTGAGCCAGACGAACTCAAGGGATATATGAGGAAGAAAATTTTCAGACAAGTAAGACGCTATCATTGGGATGAACCTTACCTCTATAAGCATTGTTCTGATGGCATATACAGAACAATGCTTTCTTACGAAACTTCTTCGATGAGGCTCCTGCTGAAGAACTTCGGAACAAAATTTCCACATTCTCGCAGAAGGATGGAGAGTCCTTCAAAGATGCGTGGATTAGATTTAGGTTTTTCCAGCGAGACTGTCCAGACCACGGATTTAATGAAGTGCAGCTTCTAAGCACTTTCTTCCGAGGTCTCGCCTTACAGTATCAAATGGCTCTTGATACGGCGAGTGAAGGAAACTACACTACTCGGAATCCGTTGGAAGCTGTGAGACTTATCGAAAACCTTGCTAACAGCAGCAGCACCAAAAACACTGACTCTGAACGGAAGAAGTCTGTAGCCTCTATTGGGAAGGAACATATGGACGAAGTAAGAGCTAAGTTAGATGCGGTGCACGAACTTCTTAGGAAGCAAGTCTGTTCAGCTGAAGGAGAAGTAGCAGATACTGAAGGAGAAGAAGATGTGAACTACATCGGAGGTACCGGATTCCAAAAATTTGGAAACCAGGGCGAAAACAGAAACTTCTTTGGAAATGGCCAAAGAAGTAACCAAAGTTCACAATTTCAAAAACCCTTCAACAACAGCAAGAGCTACTCGAACTCTTACTATCAAAATCCACCACCCCAAACTCAGGAAAGCAAGATCGAAAAAATGCTTGATCGAGTACTGTTGGGAGAACAACAAATCAGTGTGGATTGCAACGGTAAGATAGACTCTGCCTACAACAATCTGAACACCAAAATCGAGACCTTAGGGACTCAGGTGAGAAAACTTGAAACCCAAGTAATTCAGACGGGCGAGACTATTAAGAGGCAAGAAGCTTTTGCTAGAGAAGCAAGAGCCGACAAAGGGAAACACCACGTAAATGCCATCATAGATGATGAATTCTGGCAAGTGGTGAGAAATGAAAACCTTGAGCAAGGAGATTTCGAAATCGAAAGCTCCATGAGTCTCGGCGGATCCCAATGGTGTCGACCGATGTCGAAGAACTCGCATCGATCGACAGACCATGATGAAGATCGATGGACGGATTACTCCAGACATCGATCGACGTCGTCTGCCGATTCGACTGAATGCAATGCGGTTCGAATTCTAACTCATGAAGAATTCGCAGCTAAGCATCCTCACCCACCCTCCCCTTTCTATGAAAAAATCAATCGATCGGTTAACTCAACCATCGGTCGACAGAGTGAGTCCGACGTCGATCGTCACAACACACCTCCCATCGATCGACATGCACCTCTGATATACCGAATGCGGTTACCCTCAATCGATAATGATTACATCAATGCACTCAGACCACCACCTAAACCATTAGCAAACCCACCCGAACCAACACCCAACCCTTTAAATAGTTCAACATAACCTGTTCAAGAAGAACAAGAATCTGAAGGGAGAAGGTTAAGGAAAAGGAAGGAGAAGATTCCTAAAAACCTGAAGAGGGAAGCTAACGATAAGGAGATGGATGGTTTCACTAAACGAGTCCTCATAATCCCAATCGAAAAAACTTTTGATGAAGCTTACTTCACACACCGGTTGTGGATGTTCTTCAAAGAAACAAAGGTAACTGAGGAGGACATTAGGAGAATGTTTCATCAAGTCAGAGGAAAGATGAAATACATGATCACATTGACGAAGAAGAGTGATCCTGGGAAGTTTGCAATACCATGCATATTCAAAGGTGTTGAATTTCCCCATTCAATGTGTGACACAGGAGAATCGGTTAGTATCCTCCCTAGGATCATGGCGGACCAGCTTGGTTTGACCATCGAACCCTCAACAGAATCCTTCACCTTCGTGGATCTTTCAGAGAAACGATCCGGAGGCATCATAAGAAATCTGGAGGTACTGATTGGTAATGCCCTTGTCCCTGTAGATTTTCATGTCTTAGACATCGAGCTTAACTGGAACTCTTCACTTCTGCTTGGAAGATCCTTCCTAGCTACAGTAGGAGCGGTATGTGGCATGAACAAAAACAAATTGTGTCTAACGCTCATAAACCCAAACATCCACTACGATCCCATCCGACCTAAGCGAAAGGTAATTAATTCTGTGGATTATGGGAAAGAACTTGGCTTCATTGGCGCATGCCATTGTGGAGCAGAGTATGAATCGGAGTACGAAACAGAGTACTCGGAATCGATCGACACCCCAACCTTTCCATCGATCGATTCCAATGTGTCAATGGTGACCAATGACCACAACAACACGTCACTCGACGTAATGCACCCACTTGACCATTTCGCTTCACCTAATCATTGCTACCAACATTTTGCCTTCCAACCTCCAACCAGGAGAGGACATGATGATTATTCCATAGACAGTTGGGCAGACAGTGGTTTCCATGAAAGTTTTGCAGTTGACACTGTAATTACTTCACCTCATGAGGAACATACCGAAGAATACGATGAGGATTACTGGAAAGAACGTGCAATAGAAATGTCTTTGCAGGATGAAAGACTTGAAATACACAATTTCACCAACACGTTTCCAACATCGTTCGACGCTGTGCACTCCACATCGGTCGATACCCACCCTCGTCCAGCAAAACAACCGCTTACATCGATCGACACACCGAAAGGAACATCGATCGATATTCGCGCCGCAGCAAAAATTCAGGAGCAGGAGAATATTCCCTCCCTAACTAGGTTTACAGATACCTATATAAATCGTTTTGCACCTCCGAAACCACCTACACACATCAAAGCAAACACACAAGCAAATAAGATGAACACTCTTCCTTCTACATCAACAGAAAAATCCATGAAGAGCAATCATCTCAATAACACAAGTTCTGCAGAAATTACTCTGCCATCGATCGATGTAACTGTATCTATATCGATCGATACTACTCTAAACCCTAATCTCTCTATTTCTAAAAAGAATAATTATGCAAAGATTGATTACGGTTTTCTAACACCTGATGAATTTGGTATTTTCAGGGATCCAGATGGCAACGCATGTGCAATGGATGGAATGATTTTACAAGTGTCCAGAGAGGACATAGCAGACATCCTTCAAGTAACCAATGGACCCGACAACCTGTTCTCACAGCAACGTGGCACTACAGACGTCATTCTAACAGATCCCAACAACCACGCAGGAGTCACCACAACAGAGACCAACCCAGATCTATCACGCCAACCAAAAGGGCAAGCATCGATCGACGGTATAATGAAGACATCGATCGACAGGGTAACACCAACGTCGATCGATATGAATGATCCGACATCGATCGACAGACGCTATGAATGTGAGAGCCGCGCTTTCGACATGTGTGGAGCCAGAAAGTTCACTTGGGAACAAAAGGACGAATATGGAGTCTACAGAGATGAGCGTGGACACACACGAAGCACAGCTGGTGAGATGATACCTTTCACAAAGGAGAACATCAGGAAAATACTGGAAAGAGCATCTCTTTTTGAAGAGAGCCACATCTGTCTTCCAGAACATGCCACTTCCTTCACACTCACAAGACTGGCACCAGAACTCTACACCAAAGAAGAAATCGATGAAATGGTGTTTGGTATTTGTGGAGCTCAGGAGAAACTGGGAGATGAGCTCAAAACACTGATAGATGAAACACATCAGCCTTTGGATAGAGGCTACAATGAGCTTTTCAGATGTATGGCAGAAATGAGGACATAAATTGATAGTTTACGTCAGCAACTTGAGAAGGAAGCTACGACCTCAGCATCGATCGACGCACCATGTGTAACATCGATCGACGTCAGTCTTCCTACAGCTCAGATCCTTGCAGAACCGCGATGCTCAACACAACACATGGATGAATGGGAAGTCTCATACATCGACACAAGGATAAACGACGTTTAGTGCCCTCTCAACAACAACGTGGACTGGCTAAGCACCAAAATCGAGCTACTACAGCAAGACCTGGACACCATTCGCGAGAAGGACCAACATCCAACCACATCGATCGACATGTGCACCTTCACATCGCTCGACGCCAAAGTCTCAGCAATGAATGAGAGGCTGAGGACTTACGAGGATATGCATGACCGTTTTATATCACCAGTCATGATAGATTTAAAAAAATTGTCTAGTCAATTACTTGATGCCCAAAAGGATATTGAGAACATTACTAATCAAAGTTTTTTGCAGAAAAAATCAGCATCGATCGACAGGCTAAGAGGACCCTGGATCGATGGCAAGAAACCTGTGGAGTTACTTCCTTACACAGCAGCAGAAGTTGACAAGATCACATCCAATATCTACACTGCTCTAGACAACATGGAGGAACGACTTGACAAACGCTGCGATGACATCTACTTTCCATTCGACAACAAAATCAGTGGACTAGACAACCAGCAGAATGGCTACAGAAAGAAGTCAAAGCCATTCAGAGGCAACTCGCAGCTCAACATCAGATATCAGCATCGATCGATAGGACAAAGGCAAAATCGATCGACGGCAACTCACCGAGATCGACCAACGAACACATAATCGCATCGATCGACGCCGAGTCTACAACAATCAGCGAGCAGCTGATACACAAGACAGTGGAGTCAATGCAAAAGGAACTGACAGATCTTTCAGCATACGCCTATGACAACATAGGCTGGCCCCAGGTCAGCATTGATAACATTCAAGAAAGGCTACAGAACATCTCCAATGTACTTGGGAAGATGGATGACAAATGGACAAAAAATGATGAGGCCACAAGAAGTTTCATTGCATCTTGGTCCAGAATGCGCAGAGATGACGTGGATGCTTGCTTTCCAACAAGCAGCTGCTTCTCCACCCAATAGCCAATCACTACCACAGTCAAGCTAAATGACTATAACCAAGCGCTGAGTGGGAAGCAACCCACTATTAGGTATTTTACTTTGGTTTTATTAGCTAGCATTTAATTTCTTTCGTTTTATCTCTTTCAGATTTAGGAGAACCAAGTAGGAGGACTTGAATATCGACCGACGACGAGACGTCGACATCGTTCGACATAGGCAACCACACGATGATCGATGTCACACTTACCCATCGATCGATATCTAACCCGGTCAGATGTATCTTACCTACTTTTTACATTTCGTATATCATACACTTTTCATCATAACTTCGGCTGAGTTACACTGGGACAATGTAATTTAAGTCTGGGGAGATTTACTGATATAATTTATTTTATTCTTACGTAAAAAGGAATTTCAAATAAATTATGCTTAGCAATCGAAAATAGGGACTATAATCTTATATTGGTTTAAACATGAATATCTAACCAATCTTTAGCACCATTTTAGATTTACTGATTGCAGATAGCACTAAAGATGCTAAAGCAGATCAACCTATCAACTACACACTTGCCTTGAACCGCATGTAGTAACCAAAGCTGATTTCCAACACTAAACCTGACATAACCGCTTGTCTTGGGGCTTGGTATACATGGGATCGGATTCTTCAGATAGGTCTGGAAGGTAACGCCTGGTTTAGATTATTTATCACATTTTCTCTCTCTAGATTTCGACCCTAGATTAGTTATAAAAAATATATATATATATATAGAAGAAAGATCTATTGTTTAATTAGGATTAGTCTGAACAGGACTTGGTGGCTAAAACCATTAAGGCTTGATTCATAAAGACTCAAATAAAAGAGTTCGAAACGGGACTTGGAGGCAGCAATCTTCAAGGCTCGCTTTCGCAAAGAACTCTTGGATATAGGTCAAAAAGAAGTGAACAGAACTTGGTGGCAACCACCATTAAGTTTTGATTCATGGAAGCCTGTCCAATCTTGGTCACTGATCGTGCAATGGAAGCAGACTTTGACTCAAGAAAGAAATTTAGAGAGAGAGAAACTAGGAACTAACTTTTACCTGCTGCTCCAGATACCTGTCTGAAATCCTTGCATCCTGTGATCGATACTCCCAAGGTAAAGCATTCACTTTATATTTATGCTAAGAAATGAAATCAGTAGAGGGGATGTCAGACGTGAATTGATGAGTTGTGTTATGTTAGAAATGGTTGCTAAGCTAGGATATTGCATAGTGTGCTTTGTGATTAGGACTGTTTAAATGTGGTTGCAAAATTGTTGAGGAAAGATTTCTATGTTTTTAAAATCTTAAGTTCCCAAATATTTTCAAACTTCTTTCAGAGAGACTGCCTGTATGTTTTGCTTGAGGACAAGCAAAAAGGTAAGTCTGGGGGAGTTGATATACCTTGGATTTGACCCATTTTTATCCATAGTATATTATTATTTTACTATATATATATCTATGTTTTCTACTCTTCTAGGTATGTTTTCAGGTTCAGGTGCATTTCGGATTAAAGCTATGACTTTGGAGCATTTTGGAGCATAAAGGACATTTCACCCGAGCTGACCACTTAGAGGTCGACGAGAGGAAGAATAATCGATCGATACGCATCAGTGCTGACGATCGATATCAGGAAATGCCTCGACAGATGAAGATTAATATCGATCGATGTACACAAGTACCATCGATCGATGTCGAGACCCCAGACGCGACATTTTGGATTCAGCAGACTTAAAAACAAGGCCAAGCCAAATTACCAAAATACCCTGACGAGTTTTTAACCTAGTAGAATATATACTGCCTAAGTGTTTAACGGCAGATAGAGCTTTTCTTTTCTAGACCTAGTTTTGTTACAAGTTTCATTTGGGAGAGAAGATCACTTGTGATTGGAACTCCTTGTTTCATTTTCTTATCATCTATTCTATGAGTTTCTATTTATCCATTGATATGAATTGCTTTGCTATGTCTGAGTAGTTCAACTGTTAGATCCAGGGTTCAGATAGGTTTGTGGGATTAACCTCAAACTATAAATCTGCCTTGTTGTGATATTCATGATAGATTTGTATTCATTGCTTGTTTTAGCCTAGCTAACTAGAACATGATCATAGGATTGCATATTCAAGCACCCTTGTTATCCCATCCTGACATCTATCTATCATATTAGGATTGCTAGAGAGGGCTAACCGCCAATTTAGAATCTTAGTAGAGCATTTTCATACTCGCGCATAGGCCTGGCTAGAACCCGTCGATCGATGTCCCCAACTGACAATCGATCGATGTTGGCAAAAGTGTATCGGTCGACGTCTTAATAGACTATCGATCGACACTCTCTTGTGTCTGCATCTAACCGGTGAGACACAAGATCTAGTCTGTTAACCAGTGGTACATGCGACAGCTGATCACTGAGTTAAGCGAATGAGCTCTAATATATCATGCATGCAACAGTTAGGCATCTATAGGAATTATAATCTCCAACACCTGAATAGTGGCCCTGCATCTAATATCATTTCCAACCTAAGATACATTTATCATTTACTCGCTAGTTACTATTGCTATTTTATTTAAAACATTACAACCTTTAGAATTAATAAACACTAGATTTAATTGTTCCCTAGCTCCTTGTGGATTCGATCCCTAAGTACTACATCTGAACCTCTTTTGATGAGAGTAACACTCCTTAGGGTAATTTGAGTGGTATCAGTTGCAAGCGAGTGAAAGTACTAAGGGCTAAGGGGAGAGGTTCTAGAGGTCTTGTATTCGACTTTAGGACGTGTGAGGTTAGAGCAACAAGTCAAGAGTGTCTTGATCTTGTTGAGGTTCTTGTTAAAGAGAGACTTGTAAGTTCGCTTTAAACGAATACTAGTAATATACATATCTTTGTAGGATATTCTCTGGTGTGCTTATTGCTTTACATTTGTGCCATAGCTCTCACATTTACAGGCATTCACCAGAGATATGACTCAAGAGTTTGAGATGAGTATGGTAGGAGAACTGAAGTACTTTCTAGGGTTACAAATACATCAAACTCAAGAAGGTGGATTTTTTTTCTCAAAGCACCTATGCAAAGGCACTCATGAAGAAGTTCCATCTAGATCAATGCAAAGAGGCAAGAACCCCGATGAGTACTACAACCAAGATCTCTCGAGATGAAAGTGGCGAGCCAGTTGATACGAAGATATATCGAGGAATGATCGGAAGATTGCTCTACCTAACCGCAAGTCTGCCTGATTTAAGCCTGAGTGTTGGGATATGTTCAAGATATCAAGCAAATCCTAAGAAGTCTCATCTGGAGGCAGTAAGGAGAATCATCTGATACGTTAAAGGGACGGTCAATCTAGGGATTTTCTATTCCAAGGGATCAAATGGGAGTCTTGTCGGATATTATGATGCAGACTGAGCTGGGAGTGTAGACGATCGGAAAAGCACGAGTGGAGGCTGTTTCTTTCTTGGAAAGAATATGATCGCCTAGTTGAGTAAGAAGCATAACTCTGTGTCATTGTATATAGTAGATGCATAGTATATTGCGATGGGAAGCTGTTGCACACAACTCATGTCGATGAAGCAAATGTCTCATGACTATGGAATGGACTCATGATCGTTTCTGGTATTCTGCAACAACAAGAGTGCAATTAAATATCCAATAATCCATTATAACACTCAAGGACTAAGCACATTGACATTCGTCACCACTTCATCAGGGTACTAGCTGACGAACAATAGGTAGTGATTGAACACGGTGTCACAGAATTACAATTAGCAGATCTTTTCCCTAAACCACTTGATTTTAACCATTTTGTTATGCTCTAAAACTCCATTAGGGTTTTTGAGATGCAACAAGTTTGTCTAAGTGTACAAAGTTGACGGAAAAGCTGATGCAGTTGCACATAGAGTTCAGATTTTGTCTTGCATCAGTAAGTTGTTAGTTAAAAAGAGATGCCGAATATGCCATCATACTCCAAAAGGTGTACAGGTTTCACACGAAGGAAGCAACAATAAAAAAAAAGAAAGAAAAGAGAAGAAGAATGCTCTTGATACCCTAACAATCAAAAGAAAGGTTCAAAGGGTCAAAAGAAAGGGAAGAGAAAACCCCTAAAAGCTTCTTCGTGATGAAAAAAGGTTGAAAACTGAGTCAAGGTATGATAAAGGCATATCCGTGTGAAAGATAGTCACAAGATGACCTGATGATCAGATGATGGTCTAATAAGAGCAAAGGTGTAGCTGCATCAGAAGCTATGTCAACTTCTGGATCACGAGATGAACAGTTGGAATAGGAAAGGTACAACTCAAATATTTGTCTTACGTACATAATAAACTGATATGCGACATGTGTTTTCTCACTTCTTGCGTATTCTGAGTACTAAAGCATTCTTTTGTCCAAGTGGGTGTGTCAGCATAGGTTCTTAAGTGTTCTACTAATCCATGTCATTAAGTGTCATAGCAGTCCGGGAAGAGTCGGTCCAAATAAAGTCAGAAGCAGACAAGATGTGACAGGACAAGAGAAAAGGAAGGAGAGATCGTGTATGATTAAATGGAAGATTTCAATTTTTTTTTTAAATTTGAAAAACTTCCATTTATGAGATTGTGGGAGATATGGCGAATATCTAAGAAATCATGGGGTGGTGCACCAAAAGGGAAATTGTTACACCTTGATAAAGCCTAGACACCCACACATCTCTCTCTTAACCCTCTTTGCTCCCAAAAATTGAAAAGCTTCCCAAAGCAAGAAAGCTCTCTCTCTCTCGCAAGAAAAATGACTAAGAGTGGAAAAACTTCAGCATCAACCAAGGAGCAAGTCGCCGCACCACCACCGCCGATTAGTCTGGTCGATTACTGCAACGACGATGAGCAGACGACTCCACAGGGGAGCCTAAACTCGCAAGATCTCATGTCTGAGGCCGTGAACACCACACCTGAGAAATTGATCTTTGACTAAGAGGCTAATTAAGATCCATAAGAGAAGGAGAAGTCTCATCAAGCCAATATCAGACACTTAAGGCGACTCCAGAAGAGGTGGGCAAAACCGAAGATCTTGGCGAGACAACCAGAAAGGCTCGAGAGAAACAAATTGAAGTATCCTCGGGAGATTCCTCCAAGGCGGATGAGGACTCGGAAAACACTGAGTCAGGTGAAGTTGAAGAAGTGGATGTTGAGGACGTGCAACTTCTGATAGATCTCAAGAAGAAAGCCAAAGGCAAGAAGAGAAAGGCGACACCGTCAATGCAGAGGACCAACCCAGAGAGAAAGACAGCAAGGAAATCTACTGTTCCAGAAGCTGTACTAAGCAAGACGCATACTGCATCAGCTTCAGCAAGAGAATCCAAGGCAGAAACGTCTCATAAATATGCAAACGCTGAACTCGTGGCAGAACAGAGGTATGAAAGCCTCTTTTCTCGGGAGATCATTCCTGAAAGGTTCGTAGATCTAGAGAGTGATGATACTTGGGGGTATCTAGAGATAATCAGAAAGGGCCATCTTGAGAAGACTGTCACAAGCCTCTACGTGGTTATATTCCTGAGATTGTGAAGTTCTGTGTAGCACTTCCCGGAGAGGTGACTAAAGGTTCTGAGGTGATAGTCTCTGTGAGGAGTCTGAAGTTTGAGTTCTCTCCAGCTGCGATCAACCAGTTTCTCGATCTCTCACCGCGCCAAGGAGATGAGATAGATGCTGATGAGACCATGAATGCAGTCTCAAATGAAAAGCTGGCAGAATTTCTAACAGAGGGAACACATGGTCTCATCAGAAAGGCTCGAGAGAAACAAATTGAAGTATCCTCGGGAGATTCCTCCAAGGCGGATGAGGACTCGAAAAAAGACTAAGTCAGGTGAAGTTGAAGAAGTGGATGTTGAGGAGGTGGAACTTCTGACAGATCTCAAGAAGAAAGCCAAAGGCAAGAAGAGAAAGGTGACACCGTCAATGCAGAGGACCAACCAAGAGAGAAAGACAGCAATGAAATCTACTGTTCCAGAAGCTGTACTAAGCAAGACGCATACTGCATCAGCTTCAGTGGGAGAATCCAAGGCAAAAACCTCTCATATATCTGCAAACGCTGAACTCGTGGGAGAACAGAGGTATGAAAGCCTCTCTTCTCGGGAGATCATTCCTGAAAGGTCTGTAGATCTAGAGAGTGATGATACTTGGGGGTATCTGGAGATAATCAGAAAGGGCCATCTTGAGAAGACTGTCACAAGCCTCTAGGTGGTTATATATCCTGAGATTGTGAAGGAGTTCTATGTAGCACTTCCCGGAGAGATGACTAAAGGTTCTGAGGTGATAGTCTCTGTGAGGGGTCTGAAGTTTGAGTTCTCTCCAGCTGCGATCAACCAGTTTCTCGATCTCTCACCGAACCAAGGAGATGAGATAGATGCTGATGAGACCATGAATGCAGTCTCAAATGAAGAGCTGGCAGAATTTCTGACAGAGGGAACACGTGGACTGTAGAATTTAACCACAAAGTTCTTATCTCCGTGCAAAGATGCTCTGGTGATCCTCTCAGCACACAACAGGGTGCCGTTGTCTCACAAGAATGCAGTGTCTGTAGACAGAGCAAGACTCATCTATCAGATGTTTCATGGGATCCGTGTGGATGTGGGGGAGATGATCTACTCTCAAGTCTTGAATCTCGGAGTCATTCAGAAGGAATGAGGCAAGAAAGACACGAGGTGGTTGCCATTCCCTCGCACCATCTATGGTGTTCTTCAGAGCCAACATCAATTGCAAAGAAAGCCAAGGAAGAAGCTCATATATATGATCCACGTCTTGGTGACGAGTATCTACAGAATCATGAGGAAGAACGAGAAGGCGCAGAGGAGGCTCAGAGAAAGCCTAAAAAGAAAGGGAAAGCCGCACCAACCTCAAAAACTGCATTCAAGTCAGGACCTCCACCAAGTGTTTCACGCCCCAAACCATCTGAATCATCAAAAAGGCCAAGCTCTTCGGACATGGCCTATGTATCCCCACACCAGTCGCCACGGCTAGAAGGAAAGTTTCAGATCATCCATCTGGGAATGGTTGCCTATCCAGGAGAATCGATAAATGTTGAAGAAGCCAAGATTGCACTTGAAAAAGCCTCAATCTCCATTCGACGGATCTGGGTAGCAATGGAAGCTCTGTCAAACGTTGTGTCACAAATAGCTAAAATGATGAATCCAAGTAAGTCTTCTGTCTAGTTCATAATTGTTAAGATCTTTAAAGTTTAACTTTATATGCACTCAAGAAGAGGGAGAAAGTGAGCAGGATCTGCAGCAGTCAGCGGATGAACGTGATGACCAGAGAGAGAAAATGGTGTTTTTTCTTGTTGTTTTTGGCTATGTAATTCTCTTTAACTTTTGGACCCGCATGTCTTGCACTATTTTTCTTTTAATGCACGCATTATTCAGGAATTATGTGTTGAGACATTTGTGTGGTTGTGTGAGTAAATTCTTGAAGGTACTTGAGAAGCATCCAAAGCTAAAAAGGGGGAGACTGAAGATGCAAAGATCACGTGGACGTTATGATACAAACGCAAGTACAACAACAAATAGATCAGGGTCTACGACAATGAGTGCGTATGCGGATAAACAAGACAAAGTGAAGACCGAGACTTGACGAATGGATTCTCGACCAAGTAAGAGTTAATGCGAAGACATCTTGGAGAACAAGCATGAAGAGATTCACCTTGGAGAAGGGAGATCTCACAATGGGAAGTTCCTTAAGACTTAGTATGAGTTTTAGGGAACTTACCATATTTGGGTATTTAGTAAATATTGGGTTGATAGGCTAGGTTAGCCGACTTGACTATTTTGTATATATAGTCCTATACGACCTATGTATTAGGGTTGTCACTGAAATTGTATTCTTAGCATAAGAGCGGGTTTTATAAGCTGGTAAGCGAGTGAAAGTACTAAGGGCTAGGGGAGAGATTCTAGAGGTCTTGTATTCAACCTTAGGACATGTGAGGCTAGATCAACAAGTCAAGAGTGTATTGATATTTTTGAAGTTATGTTTAAAGAGAGACTTGTAATTTTGCTTTAAAAGAATACTAGTAATACACATATCTTTGTAGAGATATTCTCTGGTGTGCTTTTTGCTTTATGTTTGTGCCGTAGTTCTCACATTTATAGATGTATCTTCTTGAACTCTAGAGGTTATATAATTTATTCTTTTGGAACCCGGAGGTTTCGGGATATACCCCTCTAGAACCCGAAGGTTTCAGGATATACCTTTCTAAAACCTGGAGGTTCCGGGATATACCTTTCTAGAACCTGGAGGCTCCTCGATGTTTATGAACTCTTTTGCATACTCGGCTAATTTCCGTTGTTACTCTGGCTTATGGAGCAAAAGAGATTTAAAAAATAGAGGTACTACCACCACGATTGGATGAGCCTGGAAGTATATCTACAACTTCTTAGCTTTTATTGTTGATGGAGGGCTAACTCTTCACACCAGGACGACGCTCTCTTTGTGCTCTTGCTCTGTCAGATGGAATAACAATACTTTTCTTTCCTTGGACTTGTATCGCATGGGTTGAATTATCTTATAAGGTTTCTAGCCCAAATTGACCCAGAGGTAGGAATTGACCCGACTATGAAGCCAAAATCTGTTGTATGGATAGAAAGGGTTCGCATGGCTGATAAGCCATAGATTTGACCCACTTTCACCCATGGTTTATAGGTGTTCTTATAACTAATTATTATATTATAGAGTCTATTTATTATATTTATAAGATCAAGAGTGATTTGGAGATAAGTGATCATTTTGGACCATTTTGGAAATATTTGGAGCAAGCATCCGAGATGACCATCGAGCTCGACCATCAGTAGATACTGAGGGAGAAATATCGATCGATGTTCACATCAGAACATTGATCGACAGCGAAGCGCGCAGAAATCTCGTTTGGTCACAACCGACTTGAAGCCCAAGTCTTCACCAATTTACAAGATTACCCCTGACGAGTTTTAACCTAATTATATAAGCTTTGCCACCATGTTAGAGGCAAAGTGTGCTTTTCTTGTGTTTTCTCACCAGAATGTGGAGAAAGGTCGAGACATAAGTGATCTTGGTCAAACTGATCTGTACGGTTCGTACCGTCCGTACCATTCGCCCAATGCGTCTCTACTTCAACCATAGCTTCTTCTCCTCGTCCCTTCTTTACCTGAGTCTCTCTAAGCCTTCATATCAACTCCTTATTTCAACAATCCCCCTCAAGCTTAGCTTTGTGAAAGCTTAAGCTTTGACAGCCATGAGATCTTCCTCATTAAAAACCTCACCAAGGAAAATCCATTGGGACAAAACCTTGATGAGGGAAAAAGAGTGAAGACCTCATGACTTAGGGGATCAGCCTTTCTTCTTCCCAAGATCTATGAGTCCCAATCTGATATGAATGGACTCCATAGTCTTTTGTCTTGCTGCCTTGGTGAATACATCAGCCAACTGATCTTCACTTCTTGTATAGCATGGCAAGATAACTCCTAGGACAGTCATCTGCCTCACCTTGTGGCAATCAACTTCAATGTGCTTAGTCCTCTCATGGAACAGTGAGTTGGAGGCAATGTGAATGGCGGCTTGGTTGTCACAATGCATAGTCATTGCTGTAGCTTGATCAATCTCCAAGTGCTTCAAGATATCCTTGATCCAAACCAGTTCGTTTGTAAGCTTCAGCATGGCTCTATACTCTGCTTCTGCACTTGAACAAGATACCACCTTCTGCTTCTTGCTCTTCCAAGTAACCAAGTTGCCTCCAATGAATGTGCAATAGCCTGTGGTTGATCTCCTGTCAGCTCTAATCCCAGCCCAATCAGCATCACAATAGCCCACCATTTCAGTGCTTCCATTACACCCCATCCATACTCCTTGATCCGGAGAACCATTCAGATAAATCAACAGCCTTTCCACCATGCGCCAATGATGTTATTTGGGGACTTGCATGTGTTGGCTCACCTGATTTACAACAAAATATATATCAGGTCTTGTAATGGTTAGATAGATCAATTTGCCAACAAGTTTTCTATAGAGTTTTGGATCATGAAATGGCTTGCTGTCTTCAATCTCCCCCTCTCGTGGTTGTTTGTAGCCATCCTCCATGGGAATCTTTGCTGTCTTGCCTCCATAAGCACCTGCATCTTTCAAAAGATCAAGTGTGTACTTCCTTTGGGACATGAACAACCCTTCCTTGGATCTACAAAATCTCAATTCCAAGAAAGTATTTAATTTCTCCCAAGTCTTTAATCTCAAACATAGATTTTAAGAAACTCCTTGGTAGCCTTGATACCTTCCTTATCACATCCAGTGATAATGATATCATCTACATACACAAGGAGTGCAATCATACCAGAGGGAGTAACAAGAGTGAAGAGAGTGTGATCCAATTCAGACTTCTTGAAGCGTCGACCATTCAGGGTTGTGCTCAGCTTGTTGTACCAGGCTCTTGGTGATTGCTTCAACCCATAGATAGCCTTCTTTAGCCTCAGCACGTTCCCTTTCTTTACTAGATGTTCAAGACCTGATGGAGGATACATGTAGACTTCATCCTCAAGTTATCCTTGTAAGAATGCATTCTTTACATCTATTTGCCACAATCCCCATCAAAGGTTAACAGCCAAGCTCAAAACAATCCGAATAGTATGTAACTTGGCTACTGGGGCAAATGTCTCAATGTAATCCTCTCCATAGGTCTGAGTGAATCCTCTTGCTACTAGTCTAGTCTTCTTCCTCTCAATCTGCCCATCAGCCTTGTACTTGATTGTAAAGATCCATCTACAAGACACAGCCTTCTTCCCCTTTGGTAGTTCACTCTCATACCATGTATCATTCTTTATCATAGCTCATGCCTCAGCTCCCGTGGGAACCAAAATTTGCACTGTCGATTTCCGTTTAAATAAGGAAAGTAGGAGAGTCCTAATTTCCTAGAGGTCCTGGATATCTGCTAATACCAGACGCTAAGCAATCAAAACACGAAATAACAACGATAACGTATATAAGATCGTAAAAGAGAGCAAAGTAAGTCTTATTCCGAATCTGCGTTTGAGCGTTACAACAAGGTATAAGCCTGGGCTCGAGAGCTGTCGCAAGATTCCTAGTTCTAGCAACCCTAAGACGGCTAAACCTAATTGAATCGCAGCTCGAATAACAAAAAACGGAAAATTGCCTAAACTGCTTTAAGTGCTAAGTTTACTGTGAAAAAGTTTCTTTTATGCCTCTCGCCTAGGACTCCTTATATACTCGCTCCTAGGCCGGTTTACGTTTTTCGAAAACTTCATATTTATCCGCGGAAACTTGACATTTATCTTTTCTTGCGAACGAAAAATAAACCATCATACGGCTTATGGGCTGTTGGTTAAGAAATCGTAAGTGGGCTTTGAGTCACGTCTTAGGTCTCTTTAGACCGACTTTTGACTCGAAACGTTTATTATGGTTTCTTCGATGAAAACAAACTTTCCGCGGTTTTTATCGTAAAGTTTGATCGATGACTTTGAGTGACGAGCAACATGAAATGGTTCAGCTACGGTCCTCGGGAGATAGCATTAAAGAGTACACAAGAATGCATGGATTCACGTCGTATCGACTTTTTGAGAAAGCTCGATTGCTTCGTAACGATTAAAACATGCATGTGCTCGGTCACTACGTAGTGACCAATCTTGGTTCCGAGCTTGGTCGCTACGTAGCGACCGAGCAGAGCTTGGCTCGAGATCGGTCGCTACGTAGCGACCGAGCAGTACGCGTGCTCGGTCGAGCTTGGCTTGTCCGCAGACCGATTGCCATACTCGAGCTTGTTTGCGGACGATTTGGATAAATGTATGTTGCCTTCGGACAATCGGTATTTAGTTGTTCAATTGAAATTTGAACAAGATTTTACCGCAAGGCTCTTCGTAAAGATATCTTTACGAAGATTACTTTTCATAAAAACGTTCATGCTGATTTTTACGGACTTTCAGACATTGATTCCGTCGTGACCGATTTTGACCCCAACAGTTAGCCCCCTTGCTCGTTAGAACCATGAGCTTCTAGCGTGAGGTTCTAGCGAGTGGCTTCGAAAGTTAGGCAAGTAAGGTGAGTTAGGCGGAATTTATGGTCGAAAAGGTCAGTGGTAAGTGGTGTTCTCGCTCTTCTAAAAGTAGAACGCGATAAGATTGGGGCAGCGCCTTATGACGGCTGCCTACGTACCCTTGTTGAAGGGATCAAGCCTTTCGTAGTTTGTCTTGGAGTTAAGGTTCTTATGACTAGTTTTCCAGCGAGACCTTTACGGTCTAGTTTTTATCTAGCGGTTATCAGGCGTGTTGCTGCCGATGGCATTTTATATAGGTGTAGAAGGAAGACTACGAGTTGTCATCTCGTAATCTAACTCTGGGTGAACTGCTATATTCGTGATCTGTTTTGAGAGTTTTCTGCAGTGTGTAAACTTGCGGGATTTCTGAAGACGCTCAAATATTGGCAAAGAGACAAATTTTGGGATCTCGTATCAGGGTGTTTGATACCATGCCTAGAGATGTTAGAGACCAGTGCGCTGGGTTTAGGGAAAGACCTAGGTTTACTCCTGGTTTTAGAGGGTGCGATGACTAATTCGACTTACGTATCCCGTTTCAGTTTCATCCTGATTCCATACCGATTTAATTTCCGCGATAGGTTCTCGGCTTATATGACTTGTAGGGTTGGAACCGAGCATCTCTCCAAGGCTAATTTTTAAGCCTCCTCGAAGTGCTGACCAAAAATTTTGGGTTTCTGTTATAGCGCTATTATCCTTGTGTCGGATGTACGAGAGTCATCTATACGAGATGGCTAAGTCTGTTTAGGACGTTAAGAGTTTATTGTGATCAGCAGCAAATTTAATGGTAAAAATTACCATTTTGAGTCTTCGCGAAGGATATTTTTTGAGAAGATGTTAGTGCGTATGACTGTCTGCTCTTCCAAGAAGGTGTTTTTATCGAGGAAGAAATTTTTGTCGAAGAATGAATCTTCAGGCGTCTGCGACGTCTCGCGATGCTGAAGATTTGTTATTCTTTCGTATGCCGTGTTTCGTGCTTGAAATGTTTGCGGGCTTAAAGATGTTTCACGATGTTGCAAGGGTTTAGTCTTAGCCCTGCGTTTGAGAAATATTCTGGTTTGACTACGGATGTTCGCAGCCAAAATTGTTATTCCTTTTTGGATGCTAATAATTTGATTTGCGATCGAGGAATTAAGACTGAGGTGTCGCGTAAATTTGTTCATGGGAAGAAGCGTTTTCCTTCATAGTGCTTTGCGAAGTGTTGGCCTTCCAAGCTCTATTTCGTGCATTATTGAGGATGTTTCGTATAGCTCTGGAAGCTTTGTTACAAATTTTTCCTTACATGCCGCGTATTATGGGTAAAACGTTGCGGGCATAAAGTGAATTGTGGAGCGTATTGAACTTGGTCAATTTTCGAAAAGTTTAGATTTTCCGTTAACCGTTTGGTTGTTAGGACTGAGTTTCGTTACGAAGAATTTATCATATGATTTCCAACTGTGGGCTATACGATAATTATTCTCTTAATAGTCACACGACGTTTTTAGACAAATCGTAGATTGTCGTTTAGCCGTTAAGCGATGGAGCGATGGTTTCTCAAATAGTTTGGCTTGGCGTGAAGGATGTGTTCACTCAGATAGTCAAGGATGTTGTAGGTCAAGGATTAGACCATGGTACTTTAACATTTAAGGTCATGTTAGTTTACAATCGTCCTTAAAGGGGATGGGAAATATTGGTTTGGACCTTTAGTGGAAGGCGTATTTGATCGAGGGCCAAAGAGCGCTTGTCGAGATTGATAGGCCACGTTTGCCCATGTTATCCGTGCTAATATGGCCGATAGTCATAGAAAACGATTCTCCGCTCTAGGTTTCAGTTATACGACGAATATTTCGTATTATGTGACCTATAGTCTTATGAAAATTGAGTCTTTTTCGTTTGAGAAAGACGAAGCCCAAGAGGTTTGCTACATAACCAGTGTGGAGTCATCGACGGGATGACTGCCTTCTCGGATGTGACCGAAAGAAAAGCAGAAGCCAGCGAGCCGCAGGGTTCTTCATAAAGCCTGTTATGTTAGCTTTAGAAAGTTTCTTCGCAAGACTTGGTCTGATTGTACGAAGGATGTTTCGCGCAAGTAACGGGGACCGGTTTTACGAAGGTTGTAAATCAGTGATATGTATACATATGTCAAAGTAGCGTTGTTTCTGCGGGTTTTACGAGAAACGTTTCTGCTGTGATTTTGATCTTAGGTGAAAGTTGCTTGGAGTTACTCATGGAGTGTTACCAAAGTTTATTTCAATACGATCTAGTCGCAGAACATTTTTCATAGGTTTTTTGAGAGGATTCTCATGACACATTCGTTTCTTGAACGAATTGGTCAACTAGAGGTGGATCTAGCTAACCATCGGGAGGAAAGTGCTCCTTTTAATGTGCACGATGCTACATCTATTCTCAAGTTTTCTTCGTCGCAAATGTTTTTGATGCTTTTCCGTGACTTGCTTGGTACAACGGAAACTGAAAGAAATTCTTTGGTGATTTTCTCGTAGAAAATTTTAAACGAAACTGGCTTTCTGAAGCCGAAAAGGGCTTCAATACTTTGGCCAATCGTCGAGTTTCAGTTTGATATTGGTACAGGTTTTCTGTACGCATGATTACGACAAGAAATGATGTATAGTCTTTGAGATTATGTTCATTATCGTCTAGCGTTTAGACGAATTGTAGATTGTCGTTTGCCTATTTGGGACGATTTGCTTTGACGATATCGTTTTCTTGACGATTTGCAAAAGTTTTTGAAGTTTGAGAGTATACGAGTATAGTATACGTACCTACGCCACCCCCCCCCCCATTTTTTTACGAAAGAAATCGGTTGAACCGATACTTTGAAGGGTGGTGTACGTTTCTTCTTCTGAGATTTGGAATGATCGATAATCCGAGACGATTTAAAGACGATGCTTGGACTGTAATTTGGTTGTTTCCACGTTGACGACTTGGAATATGTCGGTTCCGAGAAAATTGCTAGTAACGAATCGGTTTTAAGACGACGTTCGTGTCTCTAGTTTTTTCTCTCTTTAGGAAGCGAGCTTGATATGCGTGGCGATCATTTCTCGATTTTCGGAGAGTTTAGATCGGTTTGCAAGATCTGCTGAACAGTTATGGAACGATATATCGAGACAGGAAAAATCGCCTAAGACTTAGCTTGCTAGACTATCCACCTATGTTTTACGTTCCCTAAAGTTCTATGGCAGTCTCAAAGGCGTTTTTATTTCTTAGTAATTTCCTACAAAAATTCCAAGTCTGATTTCGAAAATTTCATGTCAGAAATACCTTAGTTCTCTCGAAGATGCAGTTTTGTCTCTTCTCAGTTTTGCTTGCTTATTTCCCCTTCCTCTTGTATGTTCGCCATTTTCGATATTTGGTGTTTATCCTTCGAAAGTTGAACTTTATCTTCCGAACTTGACTGTTATCTTCTCCTTAGATACGGCGTCGATTTTTATAAAAAGGTTCAATGAAATCGTATAGTTGAGACGGCTAAGGTGTTAAGTTGACCCTTGCCGTTTTATACGATTAATTTGAATCCATGCGAGAAAATAAGTCTTTGCGGGGGTTTTTTTTTATCGTAAAGTTTCAATGGTAACTCTAATCGAGACGAAACAAGAGACGTTTTGATCGAGATTTGAAGGAGAACATAAAGATGGAGGTAAGGGAGAGTAGGAGCAAGCGAAGGAGTTTAGACGAGTCTTACTTGTTTTTTTCGTAAAATCTCAATGGAAACTCCGATTGAGACGAAACGAAAAGCGTTTCGATCGGGATTCAAAAGAGAACACAAAGGAGGAGCTTTTTTAGCCCTGACAGGTCGCTATGTAGCGAGCTGGAGGTCTTACAGGTCTCTTCAGAAACGTTGATACGACACGAATCCATGCATTCTCGTCTACCCTTTGATGCTATCTCCCGAAGACCTTAGCAAACCCATTTCATGTTTTCCGTCATTTGAAGTCATCGATCGAACTTTATGATAAAAACCGCAGAAAGTTCGTTTTTATCGAAAGAAGTCGTAATAAATGCTTCAAGTCAGATGACGGCCCAGAGGGACCTAAGACATGACTTGAAGCCCACTTTACGATTTCTTAACCAGCAGCCTGTAAACCGTGGGACAGTTTACGCTTGGCTCGCAAGGAAAGATAAATGTCAAGTTTTCGCTGATAAATACGAAATTTTGAAGATAATTACGAAGATCGGGAAAAATGGAATTTTAGGCTATGACGGCCTAAGGGCAGAAGGGGAAAAATCATAAAATGACCTAGGAGCGAGTATATAAGGAGTCCTAGGCGAGAGGCATGGAGAGAGAACTTTTTTACAGCAAACTTAGCACTTAGAGCAATTAGGCAACTTTCCGTTTTTGTTATTTCGAGCTGCGACTCAATTAGGTTTAGCCATCTTAGGGTTGCTAGAACTAGGAATCTCGCCGACAGCTCTCGAGCCCAGGCTTATACCTTGTTGTAAACGCTCATACGCAAATTCGGAATAAGACTTCTGTTTGCTCTCTTTTTACGATTTTTATACTTTGTCGTTGTTATCTCGTGTTTTGATTGCTTAGCATGTGGTATTAGCAGATATCCGGGACCTCTGGGAAACTAGGGTTCTCCTACTTTCCTTACTTAAACGGAAATCTACAATGCGAATTTTGGTTCCCACAGTTTGGCTTTAGAAGGAGGGGGGGGGGTACGGATTAATTTAACCCGAAAGAGCCACTCAACGATCAGAAACGATATGCAAGACTCGACGTACGCGAACGTCATCTCGTTCAAGGGGGGAGCAACGGTCGATCAGGCCAAACCTCGTAACGATCTCCTTGTTATCGAGCTAACGATTCGCGACATTGATATCGCTAGGGTGCTAATTGACACTGGAAGTTCGGTTGATATCATCTTCAAAGATACTCTCGAAAAGATGGCCAAAATCACGACACATCCTAGCCTGCTGTTGGGACTTTCGGGAGAAACCACCATGGCCTTCGGATCGATAAATATCGCAGTCAAAGCTGGGACTGTGACAAAAGTCACGGAGTTTCTAGTCGTAGATCGTCCGACATCTTACAACGTTATCATGGGAACGCCATGACTTAATTCCATGCGCGCAATCCCATCAACGTACCACCTTTGCCTCAAATTCCCAACTTCTAACGGATTCGAGGTAATATGGGGAAATCCGAGAGTATCACAGGTGTGTTTCGCCGCGGAACAAAAATGAAAAAGACCAGACCTCAAAACCACTCCTAGAAAAGTGAAGAAAAAGATCTCTGACGAAAACTCCAGAAGTCAGGATTTAGCGGAACTCTTCTGGAGGAAAAACGCGAACCAACTTGCAAACCTGTGGTGACAGTGTGTCTCGACGAAGCGTTCCCGGAGCGGTGCGTCGAGATCGGAGCCAATCCCTGCAAGCCCTTAAGGAAATAACTCATAACCTGTCTGAAAAAGAACCACATTACTTTCGCGTGGGCTGCAGAGAATATGCCAGGGATCGACATTAACATAACATGTCACGAGTTGAACATTGATCCGACCTTCAAACCCGTCAAACAAAAAAGACAAAAGCTAGGACCCGAGCGCGCTTCCGCGGTAAATGACGAGGTCGAAAAATTGCTCAAGGTCGGGTCAATAACAGAAGTGAGATATCCAAACTGGCTCGCCAACCCTGTAGTAGTCAAAAAGAAAAACGGGAAGTGGCGAGTCTGCATGGACTTTACCGATCTAAACAAAGCATGTCCAAAGGATAGTTTCCCCTTACCACACTTCGATCGGCTGGTCGAAGCAACGGCGGGAAACGAACTTCTGTCTGTCATGGATGCCTTCTCGGGTTACAATCAAATTATGATGAATCCCGACGATCGCGAGAAGACTGCGTTCATTACTGATCCCGGGATCTATTGCTACAGGGTAATGCCCTTCAGCCTCAAAAACGCTGGCGCAACTTACCAACGACTCGTGAACCGTGTTCACTGAACAACTCGGTAAAACAATGGAGGTTTATGTCGACGATATGCTCGTCAAATCCCTCCAAGCAAAAGATCACGTATCATATCTCGAGGAATGTTCCGCGCAACTAAATTCTCATAACATGAAGCTCAACCCGACAAAATGCAGATTCGCCGTGGCATCAGGGGAATTCCTCGGTTACATAGTCACATACCGCGGTATCGAAGCTAATCAAAAACAGATCAACGCATTGATCGAGAGGGCTTCACCTAAGAATAAGAGGGAAGTCCAGAGGCTGACCGGTAGAGTCGCAACACTTAACCGATTCATTTTACGGTCGACGGACAAGTGCTTGCCTTTCTACGATGTCCTATGGGGAAATAAAAAGTTCGAATTGTCGGAAGAATGCAAAAACGCTTTTCAACAGCTGAAATGATATTTAGCTTCTCCTCCAGTCCTCGCAAAGCCCGTGGAAGGGGAACCTTTGTTCTTGTACATCGCTGTATCGGCAACAGCTGTGAGCGGTGTCCTGATCAAGGAAGAACGCGGCGAACAGAAACCTATTTTCTATATAAGCAAAACCTTGCTGGAAGCCGAATCCATGTACCCACTAATGGAAAAATTAGCATGCGCAGTTTTGACGTCGGCCCGAAAGCTAAGACCGTATTTCCAATCCCACACGATCGTCATCCTCACGACCTACCCCCAACGGACGATTCTATATAGCCCGAGCCAGTCAGGCCGGCTAGCAAAATGGGCAGTTGAGTTGAGCGAATACGATATCAAGTACTGATATACCTTGGATTTGACCCGTTTTCATCCATGGTATAAAGGTGTTTTACTATATATATATATCTATGTTTTCTATTCTTCTAGGCATGTTTTCAGGTTCAGGTGCATTTCGAAGTAAAGCTATGACTTTGGAGCATTTTGGAGCTTAAAGGACATTTCACCCGAGCTGACCACGTAGAGGTCGACGAGAGGAAGAACAATCGATCGATGCGCATCAGTGCTGACGATCGATACCAGGAGATGCCCCGACAAATGAAGATTAATATCGATCGATGTACACAAGTACCATCGATCGATGTCGAGACATCAGACACGCGACATTTTGGATTCAGCAGACTTAAAACCCAAGGCCAAGCCAAATTACGAAAATGCCCTGACGAGTTTTTAACCTAGTAGATTATATACTGCCTAAGTGTTTTGACGGCAGAAGAGTTTTCTTCAGAGTTTGAGTTTGAGAGTTTTAGTTTTACAAGTTTTTGAGAGAAGATCACTTGTGATTGGAACTCTTTGTTATCATTTCTTTTCATCTATACCATGAGTTTCTATTTCTTCATTGTTATGAATTGCTTTGCTATGTCTGAGTAGTTAAATTATTAGATCCAGGGTTCAGATAAGTTTGTGGGATTAGCCCCAAACTATAGATCTGCCTTGTTGTGATATTCATGATATATTTGTATTCATTGCTTGTTTTAGCCTTGCTAACTAGAACTTGACCATAGGATTGCATATTCAAGCACCCTTGTTATCCCATCCTGACATCTATCTATCATATTAGGACTACTAGAGAGGGCTAACCGCCAATTTAGTATCTTAGTAGGGCATATCATACTCGCGCATAGGCCTGGCTAGAACCCGTCGATCGATGTCCTCAACTGACTATCGATCGACGTTGGCAAAGGTGTATCGGTCGACGTCCCAATAGAACCATCGATCGACATTCTCTCGTTGTCGACATACTAACCGTTGAGACACGAGATCTAGCCTGTTAAACCAGTGAAACATGCGATAGCTGATCACTGAGTTAAGCGATTGAGCTCTAACATATCATGCATGCAACAATTAGGCATCTATAGGTATTATAATCTCCAACACCTGAATAGTGGCCCTGCATCTAATATCATTTCCAACCAAGTTACGTTTACTAGTTACTCTGCTTGTTACTATTTCTATTTCGTTTAAACATTTACAACCCTTAGAATTAATAAACACTAGATTTAATTGTTCCCTAGCTCCTTGTGGATTCGATCCCTAAGTACTACATCTGAACCTCTTTTGATGAGAGTAACACTCCTTAAGGTAATTTGAGTGGTATCAAATGTGGCGCTGTTGCCGGGGAGCTTTGATCGCCATTAGATTTAATTTTATTGATTCTTATTCTTTTCTCTACCCCCTTTCTAATTATCTTTTTCTTGTCTTTTCAGGTGCATGCCCAGCGGTACCAAAAGTAACAAGGAGAAAGACTTGCTGTTCTCAGACGATCCTGCTCATTTGGAACGTACCATCCGTAGAGGTCAACGTTCAACATCGCTCGACGCAACAACTTCGTCGTCGATCGATACGCACAACCAACCGTCGACCGACACCAGACCTTCATCGTCGATCGATCCTATTCGTTCGACAATGATCGATACTACACCGCGTAAGTCGATCGATACCGTGTCGTCAAAAATGGTAAACATTATTATTCTAACACAGGACGAGAACGAAAACCTGTATGACCAGGACGGTCATCTGCGTAATGCAACATGTCAGAAAATAGACGCTCAGGGGACTGTAATCCCTGATGCTAATGCTACAGGAGCAGCTCAACCTGTAGATGAGGACGCTCGATTGAAACCACTGGCCGACTACAATCGCCCAGATGAGTACTATTCCAACAGATCAGCTATTCGACTTCCGGAGATCCAGAAGCAGAATTTCGAGCTGAAGCCTCAATACTACACTCTCGTGTCGCAGATACCCTACTCTGGGTTACAGTACGAGCATCCTATGGACCATCTGGAACGGTTCGAGGATCTAATCGCTGCTATTCGGATGGAAGGAGTCCCCGAAGATTACCTGCTGTGCAAGCTCTTCAGATACACGCTGAAGGGAGAAGCGATGCACTGGCTTAGGCAGCAACCCACAGGATCTTTAACATCCTGGGCCGACATCAAGAATGCTTTCTTACGAAATTTCTTTGATGAGGCGCACGCTGAAGAACTTCGGAACAAAATTTCCACATTCTCGCAGGAGGCTGGAGAGTCCTTCAAAGATGCGTGGAATAGATTTAGGTTCTTCCAGCGAGACTGTCCACACCACATATATAACGAGGTGCAGCTGTTAAGCACTTTCTTCCGAGGTCTCGCCTTACAGTATCAAATGGCTCTTGATACAGCAAGTGAAGGAAACTTCACTACTCGGAATACGTTGGAAGCTGTGAGACTTATCGAAAACCTTGCTAACAGCAGCAGGACCAAAAACACTGACTCTGAACGGAAGAAGTCTGTAGCCGCTACGTAGCGACCGAGCGCTCGTCCCGCTCAGTTGCTATGTAGCGACCGAGCATTCATCCCGCTCGGTCGCTACGTAGCGGCCGGGCTCGAGCCAAAGTTCGGTTGCTGCCCAGCGACCGAGCTCTTCTGAAACGTCGAGAGGACACCAGTCCATGCATTCTCGTCAAACCTTCAAATGCTATCTCCCGAAGACCGTAGCGAGCTCAGTCTATGATTTCCGCTATTCTAAATCATCGATCAAACTTTGCGGATTAATACTGCGGAAAGTTTGTTCCTTATCGAAAGAAATAGTAATAAACGCTTCGAGTCAGAAGACGGCCCAAAGGGACCTAAAACACGACTCGAGGCCCATCCTACGATTTTGATATCACTCAAATTACCCTAAAGAGTGTTACCCTCATCAAAAGAGGTTCAGATGTAGTACTTAGGGATCGAATCCACAGAGACTCTAGGATTACTCAACAGACTTAAATAATTAGAAATGAATATAGACTAAAAGGTTTTATTAGTCTTAAAAGCAGTAAATGATAAATCGTAAACAACAGTGATTCAATAGATTGAATTGAAGTGGTTTCAAGATTGGGAAAGTAGCTAGATTCAGGCAATTCTCAGGTATAAAATGTATGCACTTAGTTTAGACTAAAGGATTTAATGGTTCTTGAACTAAACGTTGACTTAACCGGATAGGTTATCTTCACTAGATCTCGGATCTCAACTGTCGTATTTTGATCTCGAGAGAGTGTCGATCAATGCGACTTGATGTACATCGACCGATACACCTTTGTAACGATCGACCGACAGAACGATAGTTGCGTCAATCGACGGTTATTCTAGCGAGCTTTGTGAACGGGTTTAACTCGTTCTCTAGCCTTCTCAGACCAACTGTCGTTGCGCCTGAGTTAGTTAGATCACGCAAATGGGTTCATGTATTGAGGGGAAACGGTTAGTTGGACTCAATTAATCCTAAGATCTAAAATGAAGGTGATCAATCTCAATTTTAGCATTAAGTCCATAAGCAATGAAAGAACAATCAAAACACCCTTTTAACAGTCATATTAGGAGTACATAATTTCAACCATGATGAGAAACCTAAATCTAACAATTGGTTTACTCAAACATATTCATGAGAGACAAAGTCATGATGGTGTGAAATAAACTCAAATGAAACATAGAACAAAAATAGATAGAGTAATAGGAATAAAGGAGTTCAAGATCTTCTCTGTTTTGCAGTCTCAGATCTATCTCTCCAATCCTAAGCTCTCCTAATGGTAGCCAAAATGCTCCTTCTCCCAAACTAGGTCTTTTGCAAGTGTCTCCTAGAAATGATACAAAACCCTAGTACATATAGCCTAACAGGCGGCCAGGGACTTAAGTTGTAAATAATAGATCTTCTGGGTAATGAAATCTTTTAATTTGCGATTTAATCCGTGTGACTGCGTATCGATCGATGCACATATATGTATGCTGTTGGGGTCAAAATCGGTCACGACGGAATCAATGTCTGAAAGTTCGTAAAAATCAGCATAAACGTTTTTACGAAAAGTAATCTTCGTAAAGATATCTCAATCGAACCACTAAATACCGATTGTCCGAAGGCAAGGACATGTATCCAAATCGGCCGCGGAAAAGCTCGAGTATGGAAATCAGACTGCAGACAAGCCAAGCTCGATCGATACGCGGCGACAAAGCATGCACACAGCTCGGTCGCTACGTAGCAACCGAGCTCGAGCCAAGCTCGGTCGCTACGTAGCGACCGAGCGTCCGTCCCGCTCGGTCACTATGTAGCAACCGAGCTTCCGTCCCGCTCGATTGCTACATAGCGACCGAGTTCGAGCCAAGCTCGATCGCTATGTAGCGACCGAGTGTCCGTTCCGCTTGGTCGTTACGTAGCGACCGAGCTCGAGCTAATCTCGGTGGCTACGTTGCGACCGAGCGTCCGTCCCGCTCGGTCACTACGTAGCGACCGAGCTCGAGCCAAGCTTGGTCGCCACTTAGCGACCGAGCCAAGCTTGGTCGCTACTTAGCGACCGAGCTCGAGCCAAGCTTGTTCGCTACGTAGCGACCGAGCGTCCGTCCCGCTCGATCGCTACGTAGCAACCGAGCGTGCGTTCTGTTCGGTCGTTACGTAGCGACCGAACTCTTTCAAAACGTCGATACGACACTAGTTCATGCATTCTCGTCTATCCTACGATGCTATCTCCCGAAGACCGTAGCGAACTCAGTTCATGTCTTCCGACCATTCAAAAGACATCAATCAAAGTTTGCGGTAAAAACCGCAGAAAGTTCCTTCTTTATCGAAAGAAGTTGTAATAAACGTTTCGAGTCGTAAGACGGCCCAAAGGGACCTAAGACACGACTCGAGGCTCAACTTACGATTTCTTAACCAAAAGCCCATAAACCGTATGACGGTTTACGCTTGGCGCGCAAGGAAGGATAAATGTCAAGTTTCCGCGAATAAATACAAAATTTTGAGGATAATTACGAAGATCGGAAAAAATGGAATATCTCCATTTTATGCTATGACGGCTTAAGGGCAGAAGAGTAAAAGCGTAAACCGACCTTGGAGCTAGTATATAAGGAGTCCTAGGCGAGAGGCATAAAGAGAACTTTTTAGACTCGGAATTCTCTGCACTTAGAAACTTTAGGCTTTATTCTCGATAAGTTAGGTTTCTATGACTGGCACTCAATTACTAGACAAACTCGCCCAGGCTGTTCGATCTCTTGTCCAGCTCTATCAATTGAACTACGTTCGGCTTGATCCTCGAAAGGGGTACGTAGGCAGCCTTTAACAAGGTTCAGTCCGAAATCAATCGAAAACCTTTTCTGTATCTTTTTTGTCTTTTGTTATCGAGCTGCGACTCAACTATGTTTGACCTTTTGGCCGCTAGAATTAGGTAACTCGCTGACAGCCTTTGCGGCCAGAGCTTTTATGATCTCTTGTAATGATCGCAACGCTCTTACGCAGACTCGAAATAAGATCTACTGTTTTCTCTAAACTCGTTTGTTATCTTTTCACGATTTCCGCATATATTTTTGATCACTTGTCGTTGGCTCTCGCAGAGATCCGGGACCTCTGGGAAATTAGGGTTTTCTTAGTTTCCTAATTTAAACGTAAATCGACAGTGCGAATTTCGGTTCCCACAGTTTGGCGCTAGAAGGATGGGGGGTTACGGACTACTCTTACTCATGGCCACAAAACGCTTGATCGAAACTATGTCTGGATATATGAAAGACAAACTCGCAGCACTGACTGCTCCTATGGCCAACGCTTACGCAAACGCCGTAGTGTTCAACAAAATTGAAAGCCTTGCTGCGACCTTCCGCCACAGGAAGAGCACTAAAACAAGCTCGCGATTTCTCTTTCTAAACATAAAGGGAAACGATAAATCTTATCAAACCCCGTAAGTTTGGCTCATTACCGAACAAAAGAAATCTCGTCGTGTAAGGGTTTTACCAAAACACGTTTTCCGTTGACATTTCGGAAGGAAAAAACTTGTTCTCCTAAAAACCGCTGAAAAACCCTAGGTTAATCGCGGAAAAAGGAAACACAACAAAACGATTACCTAGCTCGGTCGTTACGTAGCGACTGAGCACACACAGGTTGCTTGGTCGCTATGTAGCGACCGAGCACGCACACGCTGCTCGGTCGCTACGTAGCGACCGAGCACACACACTGCTCGGTCGCTACGTAGCGACCGAGCACGCACACTGCTCGGTCGCTACGTAGCGACCGAGCACGCACACGCTGCTCGATCGCTACGTAGCGACCGAGCACACACACTGCTCGGTCGCTACGTAGCGACCGAGCACGCACACGCTGCTCGGTCGCTACGTAGCGACCGAGCACGCACACGCTGCTCGGTCGCTATACACACTGCTCGTTCGCTACGTAGCGACCGAGCACGCACACGCTGCTCGGTCGCTACACACACTGCTCGTTCGCTACGTAGCGACCGAGCTCAAGCCAACTCTCCACTCGCTACGTAGCGACCGGTAAGGCCTCAGAAAGGTCCTCCTTTGGGTTCTCTTGTGAATCCTCATCGCCACGCTTTTCGTTTCGTCTCAATCGGAGTTTCCGTTGAGATTTTACGACGAAAACAAGTAGGACTCTTCTTGGCTTGCTTCCACTAGCTACGTAGCGACCTGTCAGACCGTCAGTCACTACATAGCAACCTGTAAGGCCTCAGAAAGGTCCTCCTTTGGGTTCTCTTTTGAATCCTCATCGAAACGCTTTTTGTTTCTTCTCAATCGGAGTTTCCGTTGAATTTTATGACGAAAACAAGTAGGACTCTTCTTGGCTTGCTTCCACTCGCTACGTAGCGACCTGTCAGGCCGTCAGTCGCTACGTAGCGACCGGTAATGTGACACCCCCGATCATAGATGACCGGAAATGACACGGTTGATGTTCCTCGATGGTCGATCTGAGGTTCTCAGAATACTTCCGATCGCCTTAGACCAACAATCAAAGAACACCAACGCTCCTATCGGATACCACTCTAGGCTTTTCAACCCGAGAAAGCAATACCTGATAGTTAGTTCGTCCAGACAAGGACTAATATCATATGGAACCCGTACTTAAAAAAAAAACATTATTTATATATCATTCAAAATTATCTTACAAAATTTTTTATAAATTAATCTCGAGGTTTTCGGTCTACAAATCTTATTCATAAGATATATCAAAATGACTTTGCAAGGATAATAAAACTACCGCTGGCTAATGCCGTTCCTTCCCGTCCTAGAGTAAAGGTCTCCCACCTACTGGTTACCTGCATATCAAATGAGTCATGAGTAACTAGTTTACTCAGTGAGTCTATTCCCACACCCAAACACATATCAATAGTATCCCGAGCAATCGACACCATTTGAATGCAGTGGAATTATATTCCATAATTAATATAAGGCCTCTCAATCCATCCATGTGAATCTATCTTAAACATCACCTCCACGATACCCGCCAATCACTCATACTCTTAATATATATATATATATATATGCTAAACCCGGAAAACCACCAAGGCTAACCGAGCTTAACGGAGAATAAATATAACCATCATCTCCATCAGATATTCCAAGATAGAACATCCAACGCTGCATGCAGTTACACGGCCTCCAGGGTGCGACCCCATCATCGTGTCTTCATGACCTTGATCCATATCGCAGGACCAATTCACGGCAATGCGGGACTTTCGGGAGAGTGAGTATACAATAAGACTTCACATGATTCACACTTATTAATAGAATACTTATAGATTAGTACTTGAGAACAAGTACTAAGGCTCGGGATAACCTCAAAGAATTATTCTTGTTTATTCTTAAGTATTTAAACTAGATAAATACTTCATATATAAATATAGATCAAGGAATAATACTTAATCAATCAAACCATAATTACTCCTTAATTAATCCATGATTAATCCTTAATTAATCAATGATTATCCCTTAATTAATTCATGATTAATTCTTAATTAATCAACCATATTCAATATGCAATCATGCATACTCATTCATAATTCATTCATCATCTATCTAGAATCACCTTTAAATCCATGAGATTGGCTAAGGAAGACTAGACTCGAGCTCAAGCTAATCACACTTCACTTTTGGATCACTCTCGGTTCAGAACCAACACAAGGATCCAGCTGATCCGAATACTCTCCTTGGCCATCTGAATTCAAAACATAACAGTTGGAACATAAGGTTCAGTAGTCTGGTTCAAGAAGAAACTCAACTCAGTTCATAACATTTCAGTTCAGTTCTCTCATATTAGTTCGGTTCAAGACAGATTGATACCATGTTCAGCTCGGTTCAAGCTTTAACAATTTAACTCGGTTCATATCAGCTTAGTTCATGCTCAGCTAACTCCGGTTCTAATCAGTTCCCAACAGCTTAACTCGGTTATACTCAGACGACATCAGTTCAAGACAATTTCAGACCATAGACAGCTCCGCTCAGATCAGATCAGAACATACTCAGCTCAATTCAGTTCTAAACAAGATCAAATCCGTTCGGTTTAATTCCCATAATTCTTATCAGTTCGTCTACTGGATCTATGAGACTGATTAAATCATAAACCAACCAAGACTGAAGAGAACAAGACCTTAGACAACTGATCCTGACAGGTTAACCAACATACAACAATTGGTTCTCATCAAAACTTGGCTGAATCAAGAAGCTGAAGCTTACCGGTTTTACTCAACTAATTAAACTTGACTGGTTGTCTCTCTTCAAGCTAACCACGAATTAACCTGATCAACACCACAAGAATCCATGGTTGGATTTATTCAGAATTTATCTCCAGTGTAGGCAAACCAACAAAACTTCTCACAGAAACTGATCCACAACCATCTTACCGATCAAAATCAAAGGCTGAAGAACATAGGTGATTCTCAACTTCAGGACACCAAATATTCAGCTCTTAAACACTCCAAAACTCACTGATTAAAGTCATAGGATGGTGAGAAAGAGTTGTCCATGCTCACTCCTCTTCTCTGAATATTTTTCTGAATTTTTCATGAATATTTTCTCACAGATTTTTCTCTCTTCTTTTTCTCTTTCTCTCTGATTTTTTCTCTGGTTTTTCTTGCAGGTTATGAACGTCCAGAGGAGAGAAGAGGGTATTTTATATCATAAGGAGTTGCTTCAGATGAGGGTTTGCTCCCACAAAAGACAAAGATGAGGTTAGACAGCTGGTGACATGCTTCAGCACACCAAGCAGCACAAGCAGCTGAATTTTTCCTTCCCATGAAGAAAGCTACAAGCAGCTGAAGCAAGTAGCTTGTGACCAGCATGTGACTTCTAATGAGCAAGCAGGCAAGCAAGTAGGTGTAGGTCATGTGACCTAATTACTGAGGAAGCAAGTAGGCTAGAAGGTGCAAAGCATGTGACTGTTCAGAAATAATTTTAAGAGTTTTGTCGATATTTTTCGGACTGTTTCGACTAAATATTTTTCATCATTCAAATCTCGTCCTGCTCTGAATAAACTCACCCAGCATGAATAAAAATCAACGATAATAATTAACACTCGACCAGAACCATCAAGAGATGGTTTTTCGACCAAAATACAGCCCCGTCGAGATTAATTCACCGTGTCGATTTTTATTTAAATTCTGATCGATCAATCTTCAAACTGATCTTAAAGAATTTTCTTGACCAAAATTATATCTGCTCGTGAGGGTTATTACATTCTTCCCCCCTCAAAAGAATTCGTCCCCGAATTCTGAAAACGTAACTGTACACTCTTTACTGAACAGTCTCTGAAAGGAATTCTGGATATTAGCTTTGACCTTATCTTAATCTGCCCATATCAAAACAACTCATGGTTGACCCTTGATTCTCCCAACCGATCCTTTCTTTTATGAGCAGCCACTTTCAAGATAACCAAATTATTTACTCTGCACAACTCTTGTCAACTGCGGTCCGCATACTTTTTCTAACAATCTTGTATCTATAGACGATTACTTCTCAACCTTTTCTATCTGGCTTTCTCCCATAACAGCAACATGAAATTTTGAACGTGAGGTGATGTGCCATACGTGAAGGTAACATCTTCAGTCTGGTCAATGTCAACTTGATTAACCGTGCAACAATCAAACAAGAACATGCCCGATCAATCACGCTAACATGATTCAGACAAAGGGTGCCACTCTCAAATACACACAAACACACTTATTCCAGAAATGATTTCCCTTACAGTATTCCATACCCTTCTTATCTATCTGAGATACTCTTCAAAAACTTCTGAACGACTCAATCTCACTGAAATTTCGCATATCCAAGTCTTGTTCTATTACTTTCTGATTTCCTTCTTCTGTCTAGTAACTGAGGAATCAACAAGTCCGCCTATACCAAACTTGATTTACCAACGAAGTACTCTTGTATGATGACTTCACACTTTCTCTGTTAATACATCTTCTGATCTCTTAACAACTTGAGCATTCCCATATGCCTTATGGTTATACCTTTTTCCATGCACTCTTCAATCTTCCTTGGGATTTACTTCACATCTGCTTAATTTTAGGTTGAATTTGGATTCCTTCTCCCACATCTCCACTTTATGAACATGTACATGACACAGTCCTCATACTATTCTTCAAAATTCTCTTCACCCAGTTCCTTCTATGAATTCCTTAGATTCTCATCCTTCAACTGAGTTCCTCAAATACGAATGAATAAGCCATCTTGGTTTTCTACTTGCAATCTTGAAGGTTCTCTATTCTTTCCTTATAAGGCAGCAAAATAAATCACTCCCAATTCCGCTTCATGATTTTTGAGATCCTACTCCATATCATGTTTAATATCACTTCCTCTTAAAGCATAAGCAGCGACATTTGCTCTTCCTTAGGCTTCTTTGATCAGTGAAAACTTGCATCCTTTCCCCATATTGAAATGATCACTAAATTTGATGTGCAACAGAACTGCCACCAACCCCAACTTGTGCATCAAATAGTTTTCCTTATGCTTCCTTAGCTCCCTTGATGAATAAACGATTACCATATCGTCTTGCATTAGCATTCACCTAGACCAACACATAATACATCCATGTAGTAGTATATGGCTGGTTAGGCTCATGCAAGTCTAAGATATGCATAGACGTAGATACTTCCTCTAACTAATTTCATACTTCATCAATACTTTTACTCCATTCCAAGGTAACACCATTCTCAGTCGATCAACTCATTGGTGGATATGGTTTCTAACTCTTGAACAAACTTCTGATGGTAACCGGCCAATCCACAGAACTTCGAATCTCGATAACTGAAATTGAGTACGACCATTATGTAGTAATAGCGATCTTTTGTAAATATGCAACAACTCCTTGTTCCATTTACTGACTAAGGTATTTAACTTCCAATTTCCATGCAGAAATATTTACTACAACGTGAAGCGTCCATCAAACGTCCTTGGAATAAAACTACGCCTTGCGACCGATCTTAACCATTCTTCAATTCTAGAACTTGATACTTGACCCTGATGGTCACGTCCTTGATTTTATACTCGAACATAACCGCAAACTCTGGTTCTTCTTCTTTACCACTGACATGGGTACACTCCACAGAAAATAACTAAGTCGAACAAAACCTTTCTCCAAACAAATCTTCTGACTGCTACTTGAATTTGGCTAGAACCACTTGGATAGATGCCTAGGAAATTGCAGCGAATCAAGGTTCAACCAGAATACTTGACGGGTTACTTTTGGATGTCAACAAATTTTCCACTTTCTTAAACATAGCTTCATGTTCCCTAGTTATCTAACTGTCCTCGATACTCTGCTTCTTGTTATTTTCTCTCCGCCCAATTATGATGATAATGGAATACGCCACGTCACCGTTTCCCAAAAGGTTCCCAACTCTCCAGACTGATATGAGCGAGGCTCCAACACTTAGTAGAATACCATTTCAAGCCAACGGTAACTGGTCTTCTCTCAAAGACTTTCTTCCTCAACCACATCCTAATTGAGCTCGATAACTAGATAGCCAATCTCACTCTAGATAGAAACAAACCGCTCTAATGGAAGTACTAAGGAATGGGGATGGGATACGAAGGCATACCATAACTCTAAATGGCAGCCAGTACTTCCACGAATAAGAACAGTGTACTTGAATTCACTAAAGTGAATCCTTCCTAAAACAAAGACACTACCCGAGAACTACATCTATGTGTTGTTCCCGCATCAAACACAATATGGGCGGAAAATTCCATCCATAGGCAAGGTCTCATACGACACCTTGATCACTCCTTCACTTATTTATTTAATCATTCATAAATTTTTAAAATGCACACAACACGCAATGGGATAAGAAGCAAACCTGTGATTGGACCTTTCAGGGGTTTTGACGGTCCAGTCAACTATAAAGTGTAGGCTCTACCCAAATAGCCTAACACTTGGATGTGGACTAACGGTAAGGAAAATCGGACTAGTTCAACAAGTGTTATCTTAGGTATAGGTAACGTAGATCGGGTAACTTCATGAGGAAGGGTAACCTAAATTCCTAACTCTTCACAAGAACCACCAAAGCGCGAATGATGCAAACGTTCCAGGATTTCCCAAACTTTGACAATCACGACCATTCTGTCATTGCTAGTCACAACCATAACGGCTCAAGGTCCTCGATCTTGATCTTTGATCTGCAGCGGTTGGAAAATAAACGGTCTGCATGACTTGGTTAACTTCTTCAGCAATAATAGCTTCTTTAACATTCACGTCATACTCTAACATCTCCTCGAAGCTTTGAAACTCCATGGTCTTTTATCTACTCCAAAATTCTTGGCTAAGTTCCCAAAGATTTTTCGTATGATCTTTTGCTTATTCTCCAAACCATAATCGATGAATCCAATTCACTCGACCACATATCTCGATGCTTGTGTAGAAAATACTACTTCCTGAACTCATGAAATCTGTCCAACTCGAACTCAACTCTCTGAAGTAATTCTTGACTCTCGACCAACAACTCATAGCGTTCATCTCCAAATAGCTTGCTGCCAAATCCTTCTTGTAATTCTCTGAACAACGGCCACGTGAATATTCTGCTCTGAGTGTTGGATCCCAAATCTGCCTCAAGCCAAAGTATACTTCTAACGGTTTAGTCCTTCTTCAGTATCTTATGGTCCCAACTTCTTCTTATTTGCATCATAAGCTTCATGATATTCCGTTGCAAACAGAATGCTTCTGGTGCTTCCATCATCTTGTAATACAGTGAAACCATCTCTTCCTCCAACGCTAAGCTTGAAACAAATGCTTAAGAAATCATGCTTGTATGGCTGTGGTGCTTGTACGTCTTAGCATGAGCTGCTTAGACTTGCGAAGCCGGAAGACTAAGTGCATCTGAGTGATCATGTTCATTCGAATCATACTGAATCGGATCACAAACAACACCCACCTTGACATCGATAACACACGAGTCTGGAGATGTATTCGATGTATCAATTATGTCCCATATATCTCTCTTAAGAATTGGCATCCCCACTAGAACTCAAAAGAACGGCAGGAAGGCATGTTACTAATTCCTAACAGGACGGTAGTGAATCCGACCATGAGGGTAGAAAACTCGAGCATGATGATAGCAACATCGATAAGTACAGTTCACCCGTTCAAGCTTGTCTTGGTGCTTCTGCTATGAAAGATCAGGTTAGGTTACTACCCATGACTATCTATTCTAAAATGAAGGAACAAGCCAGCATATCCTAGTTATCCTTGCGACTCATTTTGACTCGAAAAACATTTAAAACAAGTCCCATTCTAGCATCGTATAACCATGCTCTGATACCACCTTTGTGACACCCCCGATCATAGATGACCGGAAATGACACGGTCGATGTTCCTCGATGGTCGATCTGAGGTTCTCAGAATACTTCTGATCGCCTTAGACCAACAATCAAAGAACACCAACGCTCCTATCGGATACCACTCTAGGCTTTTCAACCCGAGAAAGCAATACCTGATAGTTAGTTCGTCCAGACAAGGACTAATATCATATGGAACCCGTACTTAAAAAAAAAACATTATTTATATATCATTCAAAATCATCTTACAAAATTTGTTATAAATTAATCTCGAGGTTTTCGGTCTACAAATCTTATTCATAAGATATATCAAAATGACTTTGCAAGGATAATAAAACTACCGCTGGCTAATGCCGTACCTTCCCGTCCTAGAGTAAAGGTCTCCCACCTACTGGTTACCTGCATATCAAATGAGTCATGAGTAACTAGTTTACTCAGTGAGTCTATTCCCACACCCAAACACATATCAATAGTATCCCGAGCAATCGACACCATTTGAATGCAGTGAAATTATATTCCATAATTAATATAAGGCCTCTCAATCCATCCATGTGAATCTATCTTAAACATCACCTCCACGATACCCGCCAATCACTCATACTCTTAATATATATATATATATATGCTAAACCCAGAAAACCACCAAGGCTAACCGAGCTTAACGGGGAATAAATATAACCATCATCTCCATCAGATATTCCAAGATAGAACATCCAACGCTGCATACAGTTACACGGCCTCCAGGGTGCGACCCCATCATCGTGTCTTCATGACCTTGATCCATATCGCAGGACCAATTCATGGCAATGCGGGACTTTCGGGAGAGTTAGTATACAATAAGACTTCACATGATTCACACTTATTAATAGAATACTTATAGATAAGTACTTGAGAACAAGTACTAAGGCTCGGGATAACCTCAAAGAATTATTCTTGTTTATTCTTAAGTATTTAAACTAGATAAATACTTCATATATAAATATAGATCAAGGAATAATACTTAATCAATCAAACCATAATTACTCCTTAATTAATCCATGATTAATCCTTAACTAATCAATGATTATCCCTTAATTAATTCATGATTAATTCTTAATTAATCAACCATATTCAATATGCAATCATGCATACTCATTCATAATTCATTAATCATCTATCTAGACTCACCTTTAAATCCATGAGATTGGCTAAGGAAGACTAGACTCGAGCTCAAGCTAATCACACTTCACTTTTGGATCACTCTCGGTTCAGAACCAACACAAGGATCCAGCTGATCCGAATACTCTCCTTGGCCATCTGAATTCAAAACATAACAGTTGGAACATAAGGTTCAGTAGTCTGGTTCAAGAAGAAACACAACTCAGTTCATAACATTTCAGTTCAGTTCTCTCATATCAGTTCGGTTCAAGACAGATTGATACCATGTTCAGCTCGGTTCAAGCTTTAACAATTTAACTCGGTTCATATCAGCTTAGTTCATGCTCAGCTAACTCCGGTTCTAATCAGTTCCCAACAGCTTAACTCGGTTATACTCAGACGACATCAGTTCAAGACAATTTCAGACCATAGACAGCTCCGCTCAGATCAGATCAGAACATACTCAGCTCAATTCAGTTCTAAACAAGATCAAATCAGTTCGGTTTAATTCCCATAATTCTTATCAGTTCGTCTACTGGATCTATGAGACTGATTAAATCATAAACCAACCAAGACTGAAGAGAACAAGACCTTAGACAACTGATCCTGACAGGTTAACCAACATACAACAATTGGTTCTCATCAAAACATGGCTGAATCAAGAAGCTGAAGCTTACCGGTTTTACTCAACTAATTAAACATGACTGGTTGTCTCTCTTCAAGCTAACCACGAATTAACCTGATCAACACCACAAGAATCCATGGTTGGATTTATTCAGAATTTATCTCCAGTGTAGGCAAACCAACAAAACTTCTCACAGAAACTGATCCACAACCATCTTACCGATCAAAATCAAAGGCTGAAGAACATAGGTGATTCTCAACTTCAGGACACCAAATATTCAGCTCTTAAACACTCCAAAACTCACTGATTAAAGTCATAGGATGGTGAGAAAGAGTTGTCCATTTTTCTCTCTTCTTTCTCTCTTTCTCTCTGAATTTTTCTCTGGTTTTTCTTGCAGGTTATGAACGTCCAGAGGAGAGAAGAGGGTATTTTATATCATAAGGAGTTGCTTCAGATGAGGGTTTGCTCCCACAAAAGACAAAGATGAGGTTAGACAGCTGGTGACATGCTTCAGCACACCAAGCAGCACAAGCAGCTGAACTTTTCCTTCCCATGAAGAAAGCTACAAGCAGCTGAAGCAAGTAGCTTGTGACCAGCATATGACTTCTAATGAGCAAGCAGGCAAGCAAGTAGGTGTAGGTCATGTGACCTAATTACTGAGGAAGCAAGTAGGCTAGAAGGTGCAAAGCATGTGACTGTTCAGAAATAATTTTAAGAGTTTTGTCGATATTTTTCGGACTGTTTCGACTAAATATTTTTCATCATTCAAATCTCGTCCTGCTCTGAATAAACTCACCCAGCATGAATAAAAATCAACGATAATAATTAACACTCGACCAGAACCATCAAGAGATGGTTTTTCGACCAAAAGACAGCCCCGTCGAGATTAATTCACCGTGTCGATTTTTATTTAAATTCTGATCGATTAATCTTCAAACTGATCTTAAAGAATTTTCTTGACCAAAATTATATCTGCTCGTGAGGGTTATTACAGGTAAGGCCTCAGAAAGGTCCTCCTTTGGGTTCTCTTGTGAATCCTCATCGCCACTGTTGTAGGCACATGGGGGGTAACCCACGAATTGGTTGAAAGGTGGAACCAAGCTTAAATCGGATCGACCAAAGATGTGGCCGATTGGTCGATATGGCCGGATTATGACTTCATAACCTAAAACAAAGGGAATTAAATGATATGAGGTTTATGATATGAATAACAATAAACAAAATAAAGGGATAGATAAGCCGGAATCAAGCTGCTGGATGTGTATCACTCTCAGCTTGATTAGAAGATGAACGGAAGTGGATTTGCGGAGGAAGGTTTGATTGAATCTCTCAATTTGATGGAATGATGGATCGAAGTGATTGATTCTCTCAATCTGTGTACTGAGCTTGTTTGATTTGCACAAACAAACTCGACTCACGAAATCAATAAGACAGCAAAGAATCTCTCTTTGAATCCTAAAGACCGTTATTTTATACAAAGAACAACTTTGATAAAACTGAATAAACTTTCTATTAACTTGGTGATTAAGGGTGTCTCTTTACAATGACTATCTAAGAGCTTATATAATGCTCTGGAAACTAATTATAACGTTCATAAGAAGAAAAGAAAGGAAACAAATCAAGCAAACTAACAAAATCGGAAACTAGCCGTTGAAGCCTTTTATGGGATTTTGGCTCCAAGTGAGAAACTTGATTCTTCTTAAACCTGGACGGTTTAAGGGGATAAGAGAGCTTCCTTGGGATCTTCTGGATGGCTTGAAAGGTTCTGATCTCGTGCCTGATCTGAAGAGAAAAGAGCTGTTGGACATTAATGTCGGTTTGCTCCAAATAAGGCAGGTTTGAGTAAATGAAGATCCTCCTGATCCAATGGTTGCTGGTGCATGGTATGAACTTGTAGAACTCCTCCTGGACTCCTAGAATATCTCCTGATTGTTTTAAATGATCTCCTGGTCGCCAATATCTGGTTTGAAGCTGATTGAACCGGTTAGCTTCCAATTGAGGCAAGTGTAGAACTGGTTTGACCGGTTTTGGAGATTGGATCATAACTTCATAATTCCGTGGCCATTTCTCCTGTTCTTGGGCTTTCTGGAAAGCTGATAAACTCCTCTTGAATCCTATTATGGGCTTTGGTTCAGGCCGCTTCTTCCTTGGGCTGGAATCTCCTTCTAAAGTCGAGTACTCGCAGATGGACGGGCTGAAAAACCTCTGACTTGTAAAATTCATAACTTCTTGCTCCGTGCGTATTTTGGACTGATTACAAATGGTCTGGACTCTTTCTTGAGTGTAGAGTCCATTAAAATTTTTCTCGTGATTTAAACTCTCCTGGTTTGTAAGATACAGCATTTTTAGTGCACATGTGTTCTGCTTGGCGCCTTGGCTGGTTAAGTAGGGCTTTGGGTTGACCTCCGGTTCGGTTGCTGATCTGATGACCACATCATCCCCTCCCTCTTGACAAGGTTTCGAACTCGAAACTGTATAATCTGCACAAAGATAGAGCAAGTCAGCTTTCATTCTCTTTTGAGATTCTAAAACCTTACCTTGGTACTGTTTTGGTTTTGTTTCTTTAAGCAATATGGACTGCATTGTCTCTTGAACAATCTTCTTGTCCATCACAAGAGTCATGCCTGGTGGTTCTTCTTCTTTAAATTCTTGCTCCTTAAGTCCTGTTACAACACCCTTTGACAAAGACAAGTGCATTATACAAGAATTTGGAACCAATATATCAGATTGAATAAAACTATCACTTTTCATAGATAATTCTGTTTTCTCTTCTAGTGATGTTTCTATCAATGCTTTCTTAGTAGGACAAACTATAGCATAGTGTCCTTTCTTATGACATCTATAACATGTCTGATATTTCAAACCCTCAGAGTTAGAAGACTTACCTTGGCTGGATGGCTCTTCTTTATTTGGGTTTAAAATCTCCTTGTCTCTTGGACTTAAATCATAGACAACTTTTGATCTCAACAAGGATTGGGTGATCGTGTCTTTCTGGACCTCAAGACCTGTCTTAACATCCTTGGACAAAGACAAGTGAGTCATACCAGAGGGAGATGATTTATAAACAAATTTATCAAGGATAAGACTTACCTTGGTCTGCTCTTGAAAAATCGGTTTGTCTGATTTTTCTTTGTGTCTGGCCAACGTGTCTTGGCTGACAAGGTTCTTCTTCCCCATGGCCTTTGGGACCTCATAAGGTTGGTATTTATCATATAAAACCGTGGGCATCTGGCTTGGCCGAATCTGGTCTTGATAGATCAAGCTTCTATGGCCTTGTTGTGGCACAACTTTCTTTGCCTCTTTGGACACACCATTTGAAAATCTCCTTGGGTATTTTCTTCTGGTTTCTTGCGTGGGAAGTGTAGTCACATACTTCCTGATCATAACATCTTTAAAATCTTCCCAGTTGGTGACAACCTCTTCTGGACTTTTACCATGTGTCTTATCTACTGTTTTCCACCATGAGTAAGCTTTTCCGGAAAGTTGCTTCATGGCATGAGCTAGCCTCTCCTTCTTTGGCACGCCATAGTATGTAAACCAATCATCCATGGTTCTTTCCCATGTTAGATACTCACTTGACCAACTGCTTCCTGAAAAAGAATAAATATTAACATCATCAGCAGAGTTATAATCATGATAAGAATAATTTGAGTATTCATGAGTATAAGAAGTTTGGTGTTTGGTGATCCATGAAGGATCTGATGGCTTGGGCTCAACATAGCCAGCATCTAGTGCATCTCCAAATCTTCTTTCTCCATGTGGTGGTCGTCTGCCTTGTGGCTTATTTCTTTTTCCCAACTGAGCAATATTATCATGGAGCTCTTGTGTAGCTACTAAGTGTTGGTTCAGTCTGGTCTTCATGATTTGGCCGAGTCTCTCCTCTTCCATTGTTTCCTGAAAACAATCTCAAAGAGCAAGTGAAGGTATGGAAAGCTTTGGTTGAACCAAAATAAATCAAATGCAACAATGCAATTTACCCTAAACCGAGAATTATGCAAATAATGAACCAAAATGAAATAACTATACTAAAATGATTTTTTTTTTCTGAATGCAATCTCGACTTGAAACAATATGGTATGATAAGAAACACAAATGGAAATAAAATATGGAAAGCAAACTAATGCTGATTTTTTTTGAATTTTCTTTGGATGAAATGCAACAATTAAATATGCAAATGATATAAACTAAAGCTTAAAAATATTTTCTTTTTCTTTTCTGATGCAATCACGAAATGGACAAGTAGAAATAGTATGAAACTATAACTAGGATGATTTCTTTTTGCTTTTGAATTTATGAATGCAAATGAAAAGGAATCAAATTCAAAACATAAATTTTTATGGGATTTTCTTTTATGAAAACTAATGAATGCAAACACTTTCTTTTGGGATTTTCGATTTTTAAATGAATCAAACAAAAAAATTTCTTTTCTTTTTCGTGGCTTTAAAGTATGATGAACAGCAAGAACAAAAATATGCAGAAACAAAACTTGAAACAAAAAGAAACAGTTTTTATGGATTTTCGGTTTATGAATGGAAAAACAAATGCAAGCAAGTATGAGATGCAAGGATAGATATCACCTGAGTAGCTTAAGCTCTGATACCAAAATGTTATAGGCACAGGGGGGGTAACCCACGAATTGGTTGAAAGGTGGAACCAAGCTTAAATCGGATCGACCAATAATGTGGCCGATTGGTCGATATGGCCGGATTATGACTTGATAACCTGAAACAAAGGGAATTAAATGATATGAGGTTTATGATATGAATAACAATAAACAAAATAAAGGGATAGATATGGCGGAATCAAGCTGCTGGATGTGTATCACTCTCAGCTTGATTAGAAGATGAACTGTAGTGGATTTGCGGAGGAAGGTTTGATTGAATCTCTCAATCTGATGGAATGATGAATCGAAGTGATTGATTCTCTCAATCTGTGTACTGAGATTGTTTGATTTGCACAAACAAACTAGACTCACGAAATCAATAAGACAGAAAAGAATCTCTCTTTGAATCTTAAAGACCGTTATTTTATACAAAGAACAACTTTGATAAAACTGAATAAACTTTCTATTAGCTTGGTGATTAAGGGTGTCTCTTTACAATGACTATCTAAGAGCTTATATAATGCTCTGGAAACTAATTCTAACGTTCATAAGAAGAAAATAAAGGAAACAAATCAAGCAAACTAACAAAATCGGAAACTAGCCGTTGGAGCCTTTTATGGGATTTTGGCTCCAAGTGAGAAACTTGATTCTTCTTGAACCTGGACGGTTTAAGGGGATAAGAGAGCTTCCTTGGGATCTTCTGGATGGCTTGAAAGGTTCTGATCTCGTGCTGATCTGAAGAGAAAAGAGCTGTTGGACATTAATGTCGGCTTGCTCCAAATAAGGCAGGTTTGAGTAAATGAGGATCCTCCTGATCCAATGGTTGCTGGTGCATGGTATGAACTTGTAGAACTCCTCCTGGACTCCTAGAATATCTCCTGATTGGTTTAAATGATATCCTGGTCGCCAATGTCTGGTTTGAAGCTGATTGAACCGGTTAGCTTCCAATTGAGGCAAGTGTAGAACTGGTTTGACCGGTTTTGGAGATTGGATCATAACTTCATAATTCCGAGGCCATTTCTCCTGATCTTGGGCTTTCTGGAAAGCTGATAAACTCCTATTGAATCCTATTATGGGCTTTGGTTCAGGCCGCTCCTTCCTTGGGCTGGAATCTCCTTCTAAAGTCGAGTACTCGCAGATGGACGGGCTGAAAAACCTCTGACTTGTAAAATTCATAACTTCTTGCTCCGTGCGTATTTTGGACTGATTCCAAATGGTCTGGACTCCTTCTTTAGTGTAGAGTCTATTAAATTTGTCTCGTGACTTAAACCCTCTTGGTTTGTAAGATACAGCATTTTTAGTGCACATGTGTTCTGCTTGGCGCCTTGCCTGGTTAAGTAGGGCTTTGGGTTGACCTCCGGTTCGGTTGCTGATCTGATGACCAAATCAGCCACGCTTTTCGTTTCGTCTCAATCAGAGTTTCCGTTGAGATTTTACGACGAAAACAAGTAGGATTCTTCTTAGCTTGCTTCCACTCGCTACGTAGCGACCTGTTAGACCGTCAGTCGGTACATAGCGACCTGTAAGGCCTCAGAAAGGTCCTCCTTTGGGTTCCCTTTTGAATCCTCATTGAAAGGCTTTTTGTTTCGTCTCAATCGGAGTTTCTGTTGAGATTTTACGACGAAAACAAGTAGGACTCTTCTTGGCTTGCTTCCGCTTACTACGTAGCGACTGACGGCCACGTAGCGACCTGTCAGGCCCTCAGTCGCTACGTAGCGACCTGTAAGGCCTCAGAAAGGTCCTCTTTTGGGTTATCTTTTGAATCCTCATCGAAACGCTTTTCGTTTCGTCTCAATCGGAGTTTCCGTTGAGATTTTACGACGAAAACAAGTAGGACTCTTCTTGGCTTGCTTCCACTCGCTACGTAGCGACCTGTCAGACCGTCAGTCGCTATGTATCGACCTGTAAGGCCTCAGAATGGACCTCATTTGGTTTCTATTTTGTATCCTCATCGAAACGCTTTTCGTTTCGTCTCAATCGGAGTTTCTGTTGAGATTTTACGACGAAAACAAGTAGGACTCTTCCTGGCTTGCTTCCACTCGCTACGTAGCGACCTGTCAGACCCCCAGCTCCTCCTTTGTGTTCTCTTTTGAATCCCGATCGAAAAGCTTTTCGTTTCGTCTCAATCGGAGTTTCCGTCGAGATTTTACGATAAAAACAAATAAGACTCGTCTAAACTCCTTCGCTTGCTCCTACTCGCCCTTACCTCCAGCTTTGTATTCTCCTTCAAATCTCGATCGAATCGTCTCTTGTTTCTATCGGAGTTACCATTGAAACTTTACGATAAAAAAAAAACCCGCAAAGACTTGTTTTCTCGCATGGATTCAGATTAATCGTATAAAACGGCAGCGGTTAACTTAACATCTTAGCCGCCTTAACTATACGATTACGTTGAACCTTTTAACAAAAATAGACGTTTTATCTAAGGAGAAGATAACAGTCAAGTTCGGAAGATAAATGTCAAGTTTCAAAGGATAAACACCAATATCGGAAATGGCGAACATACACGAGAAGAGGAAAGGGAAATGAGCAAGCAAAACTGAAAAGAGACAAAACTGCATCTTCGAGAGAACTAAGGTTTCCGACTTGAAATTTTTGAAATCAGACTTGGAATTTTCGTAGGAAATTTCTTTGAGGCTGCCATAGAACTTTAGGGAATGTAAAACCTAGGCGGATAGTCTAGCGAACTAAGTTTTAAAGCGATTTTTCCTGTCTCGATATATTGTTCCATAATTGTTCATCCAGATCTTGCAAACCGATCTAAACTCTCCGAAAGTCGAGAAACGATCGCCACGCATATCAAGCTCGCTTCCTAAAGAGAGAAAAAGTTAGAGACATGAACGTCGTCTTAAAACCGATTCGTTTCTGGCAATTTCTCGGAACCGACATATCCCAAGTCGTCAACGTGGAAACAACCAAATCACAGTCCAAGCCTCATCTATAAATCATCCCGAATTATCGATCATTCCAAACATCAGAAGAGGAAACGTACACAACCCTTCAAAGTATCGGTTCAACCGTTTTCTTTCGTAAAAAAAAAAGGGGAGTAGGTACGTATACTATACTCGTATACTCCCAAACTTCAAAAATTTCTGCAAATCGTCAAGAATAGGCAAACGACAATCTTAATATTCGTCTAAACGCTAGCAACATATCCAGACGATCATGAACATAATCTCAAAAAACTATACATCATTTCTTGTCGCAATCATGCGTACATAAAACTTGTACCAATATCAAACTGAAACTCGACGATTAGCCAAAGTATTGATGCCTTTTCCGGCTTCAGAAAGCCAGTTTCGTTTTAAAAATTTCTACGAGAAATCTTCACCCACCAAAGCATTTCTTTCAGTTTCTGTTGTACGATGTAAGTCACGGAAAAGCATCAAAAACATTTGCGATGAAGAAAACTCGAGAATAGATGTATCATCGTGCACATTAAAAGGAGCACTTTCCTCCCGATGGTTAGCTAGATCCACCTCTGGTTGACCAATTCATTTAAGAAACGAATGTGTCATGAGAATCCTCTCAAAAAACCTATGAAAAATGTTCTGCGACTAGATCGTATTGAAATAAACTTCGGTAGCACTCCATGAGTAACTCCAAGCAACTTTCACCTAAGATCAAAATCGCAGCAGAAACGTTTCTCATAAAACCCGCAGAAACAACACTGCTTTGACATATGTATACATATCACTGATTTACAACCTTCGTAAAACCGGTTATATGATATGATAAATTATCGTATAGCCCACCGTCGGAAAGCATATGATAAATTCTTCGTAACGAAACTAAGTCCTAACAATCAAACGGTTAACGGAAAATCTAAACTTTTTGAAAATTGACCAAGTTCAATACGCTCCACACTTCACTTTAAGCCCGCAACGTTTTACCTATAATACGGGGCATGTATGGAAAAAAAATTCGTAACAAAGCTTCTAGAGCTATACGAAACATCCTCAAAAATGCACGAAATAGATCTCGGAAGGCCAACACTTCAAAAAACATTATGAAGGAAAACGCTTCTTCCCATGGATAAATTTACGCTACACCTCAATCATAATTCCTCGATCAAAAATCAAATTATTAGCATCCAAACAGGAACAACAATTTTTGCTGCGAACATCCGTAGTCAAACAAGAACGTTTCTCAAATACAGGGCTAAGACTAAACCCTTGCAACATCGCGAAACATCTTCAAGCCCGCAAACATTTCAAGCACGAAACGCGGCATACGAAAGAATAACAAATCTTCAGCATCGCGAGACGTCGCAGACGCCTGAAGATTCGTTCTTCAACGAAATTTCCTTCCTCGATAAAAACATTTTCTTAAAAGACCAAACAGTCATACGCACTAACATCTTCTCAAAACATATCCTTCGCGAAGACTCGAAACGGTATTTTTTTTTACCATTAAGTTTGTTGCTGATCACAACAAGCTCTCAATGTTCTAAACAGACATAGCCATCTCACGAAGATGACTCTCTTACATCCGACACAAGGATAATAGCGCTATAAAAGAAATCCAAAATTTTGGTCCAGCACTTCCGGTCTCCGGAGAGATGCTCGATTTGTATCAAACAAGTCGTATAAGCCGAGAACCTATCGCGGACTTTAAATCGATACGAATCAGGAAGAAATCGCAACAGGAAAAATGATAGCCGACTAGTCACCGCACAATCCTTAAACCGAAAGTAAACCTAGGTCTTGCCCAAAACCCAGCGCACTTGTCTCTAACATCTCTAGGCATAGTATCAAACACCCTGATACGAGATCCCAAAATTTGTCTTTTTGCCAATATTCGAACGTCTTTAGAAAATCCCGCAAGTTTACACACTGCGGAAAACTCTCGAAACAGATTATGGATATGGCAGTTCACACAGAGTTAGATTACGAGATGACAACTCGTAGTCTTCCCTCTACACCCATACAAAATGCCATCGGCAGCAACACGCCTTATAACCGCTACATAAAAACTAGACCATAAAGGTCCCACTGGAAAACTAGTCATAAGAACCTTAACTCCAAGACAAACTACGAAAGGCTTGATCCCTTCAACAAGGGTACGTAGGCAGCCGTCATAAGGCGCAGCCCCAATCTTATCGCGTTTTCTACTTTTAGGAGAGCGAGAAGATCACTTACCACACACCTTTTCAACCATTAATTCCGCCTAACTCACCTAACTTGCCTAACTTGCCAAGCCATTCGCTATAACCTCACGCTAGAAGCTCATGGTTCTAACGAGCTGGGGGGCTAACTGTTGGGGTCAAAATCGGTCACGACGGAATCAATGTCTGAAAGTCCGTAAAAATCAGCATAAACGATTTTACGAAAAGTAATCTTCGTAAAGATATCTCAATCAAACCACTAAATACCGATTGTCCGAAGGCAACGGACATGTATCCAAATCGGCCGCGGACAAGCTCGAGTATGGAAATCAGACTGCGGACAAGCCAAGATCGATCGATACGCGGCAACCAAGCATGCACACAGCTCGGTCGCAACGTAGCGACCGAGCTCGAGCCAAGCTTGGTCGCTACGTAGCGACCGAGCGTCCGTCCCGCTCGGTCGCTATGTAGCAACCGATCTCGAGCCAAGCTCGGTCGCTACGTAGCGACCGAGCGTCCGTCCCGCTCGATCGCTACGTAGCGACCGAGCTCGAGCCAAGCTTGGTCGCTACGTAGCGACCGAGCGTCCGTTCCGCTCGGTCGCTACGTAGCGACCGAGCGTCCGTCCCGCTCGGTCGCTACGTAGCGACCGAGCTTGCCAAGCTTGTTCACTACGTAGCGACCGAGCGTCCATCCCGCTCGATTGCTACGTAGCAACCGAGCGTGCGTTCTGTTCGGTCGTTACGTAGCGACCGAACTCTTCCGAAACGTCGATACGACACCAGTTCATGCATTCTCGTCTATCCTACGATGCTATCTTCCGAAGACCGTAGCGAACTCAGTTCATGTCTTCCGACCATTCTGAAGACATCAATCAAACTTTGCGGTAAAAACCGCGGAAAGTTCCTTCTTTATCGAAAGAAGTCGTATTAAACGTTTCGAGTCGTAAGACGGCCCAAAGGGACCTAAGACACGACTCGAGGCCCAACTTACAATTTCTTAACCAAAAGCCCATAAACCGTATGACGGTTTACGCTTGGCGCGCAAGGAAGGATAAATGTCAAGTTTCCGCGAATACATACGACATTTTGTGGATAATTACGAAGATCAGAAAAAATAGAATATCTCCATTTTATGCTATGACGGCTTAAGGGCAGAAGAGTAAAAGCGTAAACTGACCTTGGAGCTAGTATATAAGGAGTCCTAGGCGAGAGGCATAAAGAGAACTTTTTAGACTCGGAATTCTCTGCACTTAGAAACTTTAGGCTTTATTCTCGACGAGTTAGGTTTCTATGCTGGCACTCAATTACTAGACGAACTCGCCCAGGCAGTTCGATCTCTTGTCCAGCCCTATCAATTGAACTACGTTCGGCTTGATCCTCGAAAGGGGTACGTAGGCAGCCTTTAACAAGGTTCAGTCCGAAATCAATCGAAACCTTTTCTTTGTCTTTTTTGTCTTTTGTTATCGAGCTGCGACTCAACTAGGATTGAGCTTTTAGGCCGCTAGAACTAGGTAACTTGCTGACAGCCTTTGCGGCCAAAGCTTTTATGATCTCTTGTAATTATCGCAACGCTCTTACGCAGACTTGAAATAAGATCTACTGTTTTCTCTAAACTTGTTTGTTATCTTTTCACGATTTCTGCATATATTTTTGATCACTTGTCGTTGGCTCTCGCAGAGATCCGGGACCTCTGGGAAATTAAGGTTTTCTTAGTTTCCTAATTTAAACGTAAATCGACAGTGCAAATTTCGGTTCCCACATACGTCGATCGATGGTATGTGATTACGATCGACCGATGTTGCTCTTCAAGCGTCGATCGATTTTCCTTGCGTAAAAGCATTCCAAAATGTCCCAAAAGTATCATTTCCTTCCATCAGGTGAATAAACCTGTATTTGCTTTGAAAAGACTCTAAAACATGATTAATACATCTTAAAACCTTTATATTACCATGTATAAAAACGGGTGAAAATCATGGTATATCAATTTCCCTAGACTTATCTTTTGACTTGTCCACAAGTTAAACCAATGGATAATCTCTGGAAGAGGGTTGAAAACATCAGGGACTCACAGATTTGAAACATTGAAATTATCACCTCTATAATATTGCATTCCACATCTAAGGTTCCTTCTTACAGATATACATTATGCAATATCCTAGCTTAGCAACCAAAATCATCTAGCCAACAATCTTAACTAATCTTATTTTCAATCTCCTCAACCAACCTCATTTCTTAATGTAAAAAGTGTAGGCTTTACCTTGGGAGTATCGATCACAGGATGCAAGAATTTCAGACAAGTATCTGGAGCTGCAGGTAAAAGTTAGCTCCTAGTTTTTCTCTCTCTAAATTTTTCTCTTGGGTCAAAGTCTGCTTCCATTGCAGGATCAGTGACCAAGATTGGACAGGCTTCCATGAATCAAAACTTAATGGTGGTTGCCACCAAGTTCTGTTCACTTCTTTTTGACCTATATCCAAGAGTTCTTTGCGAAAGCGAACCTTGAAGATTGCCGCCTCCAAGTCCTGTTTCGAACTCTTTTATTTGAGTCTTTATGAATCAAGCCTTAATGGTTTTAGCCACCAAGTCCTGTTCAGACTCTTTCTAATTAAACAATAGATCTTTTTTTTTATATATAAATATACTCACTAACTAATCTAGGGTCGAAATTTAGAGAGAGAAAATGTGATACATAATCTAAAACAGGCGTTACCTTCCAGACTTGTCTGAAAAATCCGATCCCATGTATACCAAGCCCCAAAACAAGCAGTGAAGTCAGGTTAGTGTTGGAGGTTAGCTTCGGTTCTTTCTAACAAGCTAGCAAGTGTGCATAGTTGACTGGTTGATCCACTTTAGCATCTTTAGTATTATCTGCAGTCAGTAAATCTAGAATGGTGCTAGAAAGTGGTTAGACATTCAAGTAGAAATCATTAGTTCATAATCCCCTTCTTGACTAAATAAAATCATTTTTGAAAAGATTTTTGACAAAAACTCAAGAAAATGGTGTTAGTAACTACCTCCCCCAGACTTAAAATGCACCGACTCGGTGCAAAATGTCCAAGGGTAGGTTAGAATCAAGTTAGATGTTTGAGAATGTGAAGAGTAAGAATGAAGTACCTATCTGTACTACACATCGATCGATGTAATTCTCTCCATATCGATCGATGTTACTCGCCCAGATTCGATCGATGTAATCCTCTCCATATCGATCAATGGCAAAGCACAGACATTTCGCACGTGCTTGGAGTCAAACTCGAAGTTCCTTTGCCTAATTTTAGCTCTGTTAGACAATCAAGCATGATAAATAATAAGCATCCTCAAACATAAAATATAAGTTTTAAAACATAAATCCTACAAGTTTCGGAAAATAAATAAACAAGTTCATAATAAGAGGAGAAGAGATAGAAATGGGATGACTAATCGGTGTCCTCATCAGTCGCCTCATCGTCCTCTAGGGATGGGTCCCTGCGTGCTGCTGGTGCTGGTGCCTGCGCTCCTGTGGATCTCCTGTTCCGACAAGACACTCTAGCCCAGATGGCCTGAAGAGCGTCCACCACGAACCTCTGGAAGTCTCCCTGGTCGTGCATAGGGATGTCCGAAATGTTTGGGAAGTCAGGAAGAGGAGGTGCCTGTGCGTCGCGAGCTCTGGTACGGCGAATGCTGGGAGGTCGGCGTGACATGTTCCGCGGGTTGCGGAGGAATGCCTTGTCTGGCATGCATCGAAGCTGCGCCACGTTGTTGCCGAAGTCAGTGATCCTCCTATCTGGTAGGGGTAGAAGGCGATGCTCGTCGCGGATCCTGAGGCGCCAGAGCTTCCCTTCCTCGAGCCATAGCGAGTGCATCAAGTGCTGCTCGTCAAGGAAGGCGTGGTCGCGGTCGATGGTGCGAGAGTCGAGGTGGATGCCGAGATGCTGGAAAATCGGGGTCAGAAGACTCCCAAATGCGCGGCAAAGACAGCTCCGAGGTTTGGCGGGCTTACCTCGCCATCCTCGTCCAACTCAACCAAATCCACCACGCCGTTCACTGTGCAGAAAAGTAGTGTGAGCTCCTTTATCCTGACCTTGTTGGGCTCCATCTTGCAAACAAGTATGTTTGCGAGGAGCCGTAGGATGTAGCGAAGTGCAGGATGGCGGATGTCTGATTGCACGGCCCTGTTCGTGTCCCAAACTCCTGTGCCGACGATCTCCCAGAATTCCTCAATGTGTGAGAAAGGTGGGACTGTGTAAGAGGCGATGCTCTCATCGAAACCGTAGATGCGGCAGAGCTCGGAGATACTGATCCTGTAGCGTGTCCCTCTGGCGAAGAAGCTCAAAGTGCCATCTCCCGCTACCCTCGCAGCTGAAGTCCTGTAGATGACCTCAACAATGGCCATGAACTGGTGGACGAGATCGGGGTAGAGGTCGTAAGCGCGAGAGGGCATGGTACCGAGTCCTAGCTGTGTGATCATGTCCTTAACATCTCCCTCGATCCCGAGTTTCTTCAGGATGGGTCGGTCAAGGAACTTGGTGGGCTCGATAGAGATTCCTAGCCAGGCATTGTAGAAGAAGCTGTCGTAGTCGTCCCAGTCATCGGACAGAGGACGCTGACGGCACTCGTTGCTGTTGATCGCTGCCTTAGGATCAGCATAGCCCGGGACATCGAATGGTGTGTTTTCGGGGCGAGGCCATGGATGACGCTGTGGGTTGGAGGAGCTGCTAGTCTCGTCGAACCTCCTTTTCGACCTGAGTTCTCTGTTTCGTGCGTTTGTCTCTGAACTGCTCATCTGAAACCAAGAAGAAAAGAACGTTAGCATTGTCAATAAAATGTAATATCGATCGATGAGTTATACTGAACATCGATCGATATCGTCGTGTCGGATTAATCGGACAAGCGAGCATCGGTCGATGCGAACAAGTTCATATCGACCGATGTCGAATCGCAAAACCTGCAAAATCACTCAACTCCAAATCGCGTTTATACGAATCTAAATGCATGGAAATCACAAAGCGAACTCTAGATAAGCAATATGAACTACAAAAACATCTCTCAATCGCCCTAAATCAAGCGTCCTAATCCAACTCAAAACGAAAACCCTAATTTTTCGAAAAATTGAAAATTCCGAGTGCATACCTTGATTGTTGATTTCGGGAGTGGATTTAACAGTTAAAGAGTGAAAAATCGAGTGGATTTAGGTGAAGAACGGACGAATTCCGTCGAAAATCGAGAGAGAGAATAGGTGTTTTTTTTTCGGTTTCGTTTGTGAGTGTGGAAGAGGAAGTGGGTTGATATCGATTGAAGTTATTGTTAAAACCGTCGATATGCCCGCATCGATGGATGGCAGTAATGCCTCGTCGATCGATGTCCTTTTTAAAAACAAATTCTAATTTCTAAATTTTTTAAATAATGCTAATATACGAAAATAACTATTAATTACTAGTAAATATAATTTATTAATTAACGATTTTTGAAATTAAATTATTATTATTATATATATATATATTTTTTTTTTATAAAAAATAAACGGGTTGCCTCCCATTCAGCACTTAATTTTTAAGTCTTTAGCTCGACTTCCTGATTAAACTAATTATCAGGTTCATACAGCACCATGGGCACTTTCGCTGGTGGTTTTGCCCAATTATGCTTAACTCGTTGGCCATTCACCGTAAATTCCTGGCCTTTCTCATTTTGTAAGGTGATAGCTCCGGAGGGTTGAACGTTCGTTACGGTGAAGGGTCCAGACCAACGGGATTTTAGCTTTCCAGGAAATAAATCAATCGAGAGTTATAAAGGAGGACTTGATCATCTGGCTCGAAGTGCCGGGATATGATCTTTTTATCGTGATAGGCTTTAGTCCTTTCTTTATAGATTTTTGAATTTTCGAAAGCTAAATGTATGATTTCATCAAGCTCGTTAAGCTGGATGAGTCTCCTTTCTGCAGCTGGTTTGATATCAAAGTTCAAAAGTTTGGTAGCCCAAGCTGCTTTATGTTCCAGTTCGACTGGTAGATGACATGATTTGCCATAAAGGAGGTGGAATGGTGTTGTTCCTAACGTCGTTTTGTAGGCGGTCCTGTAGGCCCAAAGTGCATTATCTAGTTTCCTAGACCAATCTTTTCTGGAGGTTCCTACGGTTTTCTCTAAGATTTTCTTAATTTGCCGGTTAGAGACTTCAACTTGTCCACTAGTTTGTGGGTGGTAAGGTGTAGCTACTCTATGATGAACACCATTCTTTTTAAGCAATCTATCAAAGATTTTGTTAATGAAATGAGTTCCACCGTCACTAATGACTACTCTTGGAACTCCAAATCTTGGAAAGATTATACTCTTGAAGAGTTTAATAACCACATATGCGTCATTGGTAGGGGAAGCTATTGCTTCGACCCATTGGGATACGTAGTCTACAGCAACTATTATATAATTGTTTCCATATGAAGACGGGAAAGGTCCCATAAAATCGATACCCCAGCAATCAAAGACTTCAACTTCAAGAATGAACTTCTGTTTCATTTCGTGTCTTTTGCTGATTTTTCCACATCTTTGGCATCTGTCACATTGGGTTATAAATGCATGGACATCGCGAAAAATGGTTGGCCACCAAAATACTGCTTGGAGAATTTTCGAAACCGTTTTAAAGGTAGTGAAATGTCCTGCATACTCAGCTCCGTGACATTGGTAAATAATGTCTGGAATTTCAGCTTCGGATACGCATCGTCTGTATATGCCATCAGAACAATGCTTATAGAGGTAAGGTTCATCCCAATGATAGCGTCTTGACCTCAGCTGCCAAATAGTTAACTATGTCGGCATACCAGGGTCGGTTATCCGAGTTTCTACCAATCGCATTTACCTCCCGTCGTGATAATTCCTCATGTGTGAAATTAATCTCATCACCGGAAACATTTACTTGTAAACCGAAGTTGATCTTAATAAACGGGGGTTCGTGATTTTGGTTATCTGAGAGATGAGATATTACATCAGTCTCGTCATCGATCGATGTAGCACTACGTGAATCGACCGATATGACATCTCCCTCATCGATCGATAGATCTTCAGATGTGAGAGATACTTGACCGACGAAGGATGTATCTATGTGTGCAACATTCTATGTGGGAAAGAAATCGTCTATAGGGACATCATCCTCTATCCTTATCCTAGAAAGATGGTCAGCGACTCCATTATCTACTCCTCTCTTATCCTTAATCTCAATGTCTAACTCTTGGAGTAGTAGAATCCCGCGTATGAGTCGAGGTTAAGCATCTTTCTTTTGCATTTAATATTTGATGGCAGCGTGATCAGTGTGAACTATCACTCGTGAGCCAATCAAGTATTGACGGAATTTTTCAAAAGCGTAAACTACAGCTAATAGTTCCTTTTCTGTTGTTGCATAATTCTGTTGTGCTTAATCAAGCGTGCGGCTGGCGTAGTAAATAGCATGTAGCTTTTTATCTTTCATTTGGCCTAGAACTGCTCCAATTGCGAAATCACTCAAATCGCACATGATTTCGAAAGGAAGATTCCAGTCGGGGGCTTGTACGACAGGGGCAGTCATAAGGGATTTCTTTAAATCTTCAAAAGCGATTTTGCTGAAGTCCAGTATAAATCTCCTGTAAAATCCGGCGTGTCCGAGGAAACTTCGCACGTCCTTAACAGTTTTGGGTGGGGGTAAACTGGTCATTACTTCAATCTTAGCTCTATCGACCTCTATTCCAGCAGTGGAAACCCTATGTCCTAACACTATTCCATCGTTTACCATGAAATGGCATTTTTCCCAGTTTAGGACAAGGTTCTTTTCTTTGCATCTTTCCAATACTTTGCATAAATTGTCGAGGCAACTCTTAAAATCTGATCCATAGACTGAAAAAATCATCCATGAATACTTCCATGAAGTCCTGGATCATATCTGTAAAGATTGATATCATACAACGTTGGAAAGTAGCAGGGGCGTTACATAGACCAAATGGCATTCTGCGATATGCGAAAGTTCCATAGGGGCATGTAACTGTTGTCTTTTCTTGAACATCCGGGTGTATGAGAATTTGGAAAAATCCGGAATATCCATCAAGAAAACAGTAATACTGGTGATTAGCTAATCTCTCCAGCATCTGATCAATAAAGGGAAGGGGAAAATGGTCTTTCCTAGTAGCGGCATTCAGTTTCCTATAATCAATGCACATCCGATGACCAGTAACGGTACGAGTCGGAATGAGTGTGGGAACTGAATTCACACCGTCGATTTCCGTTTAAATAAGGAAACTAGGAAAATCCTAATTTCCCAGAGGACCCGGATAACTGCTAATTACCACACGTCAAGCAATCAGAACACGAGAATAACAGCGATACAGAATAAGAAATCGAAAAAGAGAGCAAAGAAGATCTTATTCCGAATTTGCGTATGAGCGTTTACAACAAGGTATAAGCCTGGGCTCGAGAGCTGTCGGCGAGATTCCTAGTTCTAGCAACCCTAAGACGGCTAAACCTAATTGAGTCGCAGCTCGAAATAACAAAAACGGAAAATTGCCTAAATTGCTCTGAGTGCTAAGTTTTCTCTGAAAAAATTCTACCCCATGCTCCTCGCCTAGACTCCTTATATACTAGCTCCAAGGTCGGTTTACGCTTTTACTCTTCTGCCCTTAAGCCATCATAGCATAAAAATGGAGATATTCCATTTTCCCGATCTTCACAATTATCTTCAAAACTTTCGTATTTATCCGCGGAAACTTGACATTTATCCTTCCTTGTGGGCCAAGCGTAAACCGTGCTGCGGTTTACGGGCTTTGGGTTAGGAAATCGTAGGATGGGCCTCGAGTCGTGTTTTAGGTCCCTTTGGGCCGTCTTCCGACTCGACACGTTTACTACGAATTTTCCGTGTTTTCTCATCCGCGAAGTTTGATCGATGAGTTGGAATAGCGGAAAACGTGGACTGAGCTTGCTACGGTCTTCGGGAGATAGCGTTCGAAGATTTGACGAGAATGCATGGATTGATGTCTGTCGATGCCCGAAAGAGTTCAATTGCTACACAGCGACCGAACTTCGGCTCGAGCCCGGTCGCTACGTAGCGACCGAGCTCAAGACAAAACTCGGTCACTACGTAGCGACCGAGCGGGACGATCGCTCGGTCGCTACATAGCGACTGAGCGGGACGATCGCTCGGTCGCTACGTAGCGACCGAGCGGGACGATCGCTCGGTCGCTACGTAGCGACCGAGCTTTGGCTCTCGGTCACTAGGTACCGACCGAGCGGGACGAACGCTCGGACGCTACGTAGCGACCGAGCTTGGCTCGGGTTTGGTTGCTGTATAGCGACCGGACGGGGCGTATGCGTGGTGATCGAGCTTGGTTTGTTCGGTTTGAATCTCAAAGGATACTTCTTCGTAAAAACTTCGTATTGGTTATACTTTACGAAAGTTGTATCCTTCTTTTTACTATCTCTTTCGGAAATACGAACTCCGAGGATTTTCGGGTGGTAATTCCGTCGTGACCGTTTTTGACCCCAACAGTTAGCCCCCCAGCCCGTTAGGATCATGCACCGTAGGATCCTAGCGTGTGGTTAGGCATGTTTGGTAAGTTAGGCGCGATGGATGGAATTAATATCCGAAAGTCCGAGCTTGAATAGTAAATCCTCATGCCTATAAGAAGGGAGGTAACTTGTTTCACAATTTTTTTCACTTTCTTGTCTAAGATCTTTCTTAAGAAAAACTTCTTTTCTCTCCACCCTTTTCCTCTATTTTCTCAAGAGAAGTGTAAAGATGTCGAGCAAGAAAAATGTTGCGAAAAAAGGGTCTTCGTCCGCGAGTGCTTATGAAGAGCTCATTGTTCCGAAGATGGAGTTTGTGCCTCACTCGGTACATCCCGCCGAGAACGAGGCATGGTGGGTTGCTCATTATGGCTCGTTGACCCCTCCCAAGGAGAAGTCGTTCCCGGTCCTGATCCATCGCGGAGTCAAAAAAGGGGATGCAAGCAGGAGTACCGACGAGTTTCTCGCGATCATGCGATCGTTCTACCATATCCCGGACGCTTGTGGAGTTCCGGGTTCCCCGCCGCGGGGAATGTGCTAATAGCCCCCCAGAGGGTTACTTCACTTGCTACGAGGCGTTCGTAGTGCGTTGTCGCCTATGGTTTCCAATACCCGAAATTCTCGTCCGAGTGTTGGACCGTTTCGAAGTTGCGATAAGCCAGTTGACTCACCTCGCCATTCAGCATCTCATTGGGATCCTGATCCTAAGCTACGAGCATGGCCTTTCCCTTTCCGTCGATCATTATGAAGCGCTTTTGAGGCTTCAACTTGTCACGGATACGGATAAGCATAAGTTGGTCCCTCGGAAATTTATGTCAGTGGTTAAGAAGTTCATTTCGAACTTCAAATCGTGGAAGAAGTTTTTCTTCTTTGTCCGTTTAGATGCTGCGTCTGTCGAAGAGAGTTGCATTCCACTGTTCCGGTGGTTACCGAACGATCGTCCTTTCATCAATCCTCTTGCTCCGTTTCCTGAGGACATCATTGTGGTGAGGGATCTTCTCAGGAATGGTCCCTTCTTCTGGACTTCTTTTACGCCGAAGAGGGTTCGGAAGGCACTAAGATTCGTGCAACCCGGTCCTGCTTTGGCTGCGGACACGGGAAGCGACTCCGAACCTGACGACCAGAATCCCGTCGAAGCTCCAACAGCTGTGCCAGAGTCGAGCTCTTGGAAGGGAAAAGATGTCGATCTTGGCGACATAGAGTTTTCGATGGATGACTCTATGCTTCCAGGATGGGATCCGAACCTTGCTTACGGCGATGGGAGTGGTTCGAGCGAGGCCCCTATTCCGGATTTCGATGATTTCTTTGCTGGTCTGCCACTGGGTTTCGATGCTCCTCCTCCTACGAAAGAATCGGCGAGGCCGAGAATCGTTGCGGAAGGATCTCGCATCATCAATGGGGTTAGTTTTTCGAGAATTTTTTGGTGATTGTCCTATGTATATATATTTATAACATGTCAATCGATTTTTCAGGGCCTGAGCTTGCTGGGCTCGCCCATTGAGGCGGGCCATAAGAAGCCATGGTCTACCACTTCAAAGCAGAGAAAGCGGAGCGGGATCTCGCTCGCGTGCAAGGCGAGATGTTGGAGCGAGAGGCGCAACTTACTCGCGATCATGCGCGGGCCGTCCGCAAAGCGGAAAGGAAAGGCAAAAGGGAAATCGTCGAGGTGATGAAGACTCGTGCCTCTCAATTCCAAGTTGAGTATGGGAACCTCAAGAATGCCTTTACCTCGGTGGGTGACTTTCGTGAGTGCCGCGGTTCGGTCGGAAGTCTTTGGAGGACGCGAGCCGACGACTATGTGGTCGAAGAGGAAATGAGCTTGATGAAGAGTGGGATGAATGAACGTGCCCATGCTGAGGCGCTTATCCCTCCGATCGACGAGCGGATTCAAGTGTTCTGGGATTCCATCCCAGTTTCCCCTGATACCGAGGAGGTTTCGACCGGGTTTCCCGATGGTGGAGAGGAAGTGGATCGTCCCGCGGATGCGTTTGGTGCTTCGTTGTCCGGGGACTTTGACTTTGGATTATGAGGGGTGGATTAGTTATCCTTTTATCTGTTTTCGGCCGAGTGTGGCCTTTTGAATTTTGATTTTGCTTAGGCCTATTTGGCCGTATTTGTATCTACCGGGACTGGCCGTTGGTGGCTTCGAATCCCTTGCCGCCTTACGCGGTTTATTTATATGATGAATGCTTCGTTTCGAGTTTTCCTGAGTAGGGTTGAAGTAAATACGAGTTGTCGTCTCGTATTTAGTTCTGATTAGACGTTCAATCTGTTGGTTCGTTCGTGATTTTCGTAAAAATTTACGCATCTTTACGATTTTCGAGAACATTGAGATGCGAACGGAGAGACATGGTTTAGGATCTCGTATCTTTTAGATATCATGCCTTGAGATGTTTGAGACCAGAGCGTTGGGTTTAGGGCAAGACCTAGGTTTACTTTCGGTTAAGGTTTGTGCGGTGACTAGCCGGCTATTGTTTTTCCTGTTGCGATTTCTTCCTGACTCGCACCGATTTAAAGTCCGCGATATGTTCTCGGCTTATATGACTTGTATGGTACGAATCGAGCATCTTCTCAGAATCAACTGGAAGTGCTAAACCAAAATTTCGGATTTTTGTTGTAGCGCGCTTTTGTCCTTGTGCTGGACGTTTTTAAAGATCAAAAGAGTGATCGAATTGCGTTTGTTTAAGACGACTGGCGTGTTCGTCGGGGCTAATCGACGAACGGGGTGTAAGGTTTTTGTGGTCGTGTTCGGACAATTTGTTAGTATTATCCTTGAATTTTAACTTTTGCGACGTCTCGCAGTTACTTCAAGGATTATACGTGTGTATTTTTGTGTTTGAAAGATGATTATTTTTACGATTTTTGGCCGGATGAGGCCGCAGACAAGCGTAAACCGGATGTCTTAATGTTTCCAGGCGTGTCCTGAAAGTTTCTTTTGCATTTTACTGAAGCGTAAGCGTTTTCGATAAAAAGGACAACGTATATTGTAAAAGTTTTTGAAGTTTCTAAAAACTCGATTACAATAATGGCGATTTTTTTTAAGTGGGAGTATACGAGTATACGCACCCACTCCCCCCCCCTTTTTAGAGAGGGGGATAGCTGAACTCGTCCTTTGACGAGCTGCCTACGTACCCCTTTCGAGGATCAAGCCATCTCGTAGTTCTGTTTCATGCCGCGAGTGTTCTTACTCGGCGGTAGATGTCGCGATGTCCGCCTTAACCATGTCGGTCGTGGCTGGGTCAACGCTATTTTCCGGATGTCCCGGTTGAGTTGTAGCGTGGGCTTCGGACTTGTGTCGAGCTTCGACGTCCGATGCGTTTGCGTCGGTAGATGATTTTAATTTGTCTTTTCCCGGGGCGCTTTTGGTCGAAGATCAATCTATCTTCGTGCGCTTGCCGTTTACAGATGCAGAAGTCGTGATTTGCCTTAACTTGTGTTCTGCGAGGAAGCATAGCCGCGACTGTTTTTGGCATCCCCAGATGGCCGCAACTCCGCTTGGTGTTGGGAATTTGAGACCCAGGTGGTAAGTTGACGGAACTGCCTTCATGGCGTTGAGCCATGGGGTTCCCATGATCACGTTGTAGATAGCGGGATGATCGACTACCGCGAACTCGACGATTTTCGTGATCTCCTTGGCCATGACTGGCAATTGGATCGATCCAAGAGTCATCGATACTTCGCCTGAAAAACCCGTGAGTGGTTTTGGCGTCGGAATCACTTCTCCGAGTTTGATGTTCATCCGCTTGAGAGTATCGCGGAAGATTACGTTGACCGTGCTTCCCGTGTGGACGAGTACCCTTCCGACTTCTAAATCTCGTATGACGAGATCTATGACGAGCGGGTCGCAGTGAGGTTGGTCGATTCCGCCGGCTTCTTCCTTTGTGAAAGTGATCGAGCAATTTTGGCCATCTCGAGGAGGAGACCATGTAGGCCAATTTGCACTCGACTCTGCCTTCCGTTGGTAAGCCTTGATGGCCGATACAGTATCGCCGCAGTATTGTGATCCTCCGATGATCATATTGACTCTGCGACGATTGTTATCGTTCTCCTTGTCGTCCGGCCTCCTACCGCGTTTATCCCCAGGTTGGTTTCGTTGAGGGGATTTTTCAGCGGATGGATTTCTGTCCGTCTTTGGAGGGCGATCAGAATCGAGGATGAGATCCTTGACGCTAGTTATTTCCGAGAGTTCTCCAGTGAGTAGCTTTGCGGCCAGTCTTGCTCCCAAGACTTTGCAGTTGGTCGTGGAGTGTCCTCGGGATTGGTGGAACTCGCAGAATGTGTTTTCGTCATACCCTTGATTGCGAGTCCATGTGTTGCCCGTGGTCCGGCCTTGATTCGAATTGATCGCATAATTATGCGCCCCTTGGAGATCTTCCCCCTCGTGATGGACGTACTTGTCGTTACGAGAGTTCTTCTTTTTCCCTTTCGGATCCACGTCTTTCGAGGATGGTCTTGCGGCCTTATGCTTTTGCGATAAGACTTTAGTTTCTTCCTCGACTATGATGTAGTCTGTTGCTTTGTGGAGGGCGTCCTGGATCGTTCGCGGTTTGTCGAGAGTTATCCACTTTCTGAATTTCGACTCGTACCAGAGCGTCTTTCTCAGCGCGTCGATGGCCACTTTGTCGCTTATCCCGCTGACCCTGGACATTATCAGCGACTGATAAACTCGCGGAGGGTTTCGTCTTCCCTCTGGGAGAGACTCCAGAGATCAACGTCTTAAGTTTCTCTGTCTATGAATACAGAGTACTGTTTGAGGAATTCCGATGCGAGCTGTCGAAAACTCCAGATGGTGTTGCGACGAAGGCGTGCGAACCATTCGAGCGCTGCTCCTTCGAGATTTTTGACGAACAGGCGGCAATAGCCGGCATCCTTTTCGCCGTCCTTCAGTCTTGCTCTTCCCATCATGATGTGGAAAGCCTGAAGGTGCCCTTTGGATCGGCCGTATCATCGTACTTTGGTACTTTGATTTTTCCCGGATCGGACACCCTCATGTCCGAAATTCGATTGGTAAAGGGGGTCTTTCGAGCTCCTTCCAACAGTCGATCGATCTCGGGGGCAGCACTAGTAGCATGATGGATTTGAGACTTTATGGCTCTCACTTCTGCCGCAGTCTTGGTGATGTAATCACGAAGATCGCGGATATCCGATGTCTCATCAGTGGATTTCTGAGCTTGTCGGCGTTTACTGCGAGTGAGCTCGGTTTGCTTTTCGGCCAGCTCCTCTTGTTCGTTCCAATAGGCGACTTCCTCTTCTTCCGTCATTGGTTTTTCGAACGGGAAGCCTTCCCGAGCGGATCGGCTTCTGGTCCTTCTTGGATGTCTGTCGACATCCTCGTCGGTGTCGTTGGAGACATCGCTAGGATCGAGGTCAATGTGTTCGGCTTCGGTATCCGCCGAGTCCTTTGCAAGGGGCGGAAGACTTTCAGAATTCTCCTTTTCGATGGGAGATTTCTCGCTACGGTTTTGACCGGAGGGTCGTTCCCGCGCGAGTCCTGCCCTATCGAGTGGGGTGGCGAAGTCGAGCCTCTTCCCACGGATTTTGGTGGTTCCGCGGGGACGGATAGCTTGGGTTCTTGCCGTTAAGGTTTCAACCTGTTTGGTCAAGGTATTCACGAGCTTATCCTGTTCTTCCGACCTTTTCTCATAGGTGGCGAACATCTTTTTAAACTCCTCGAGCGTCGCGGCATTGGCTTGTGCATTGGCCGCGGATACGTCCGCTGCTGGAGTGTGGAGATCGGTGCCGCTGCCTCCGTTAAGAGGAGTTTGCACGTTATCCGCGTCGTAAGTTGACATGTCTGATTGAGAGTTGTGTGGCTTTGCGGGTTAGATTGATCCGTACCCACCCTCCTTCCAGCGCCAAACTGTGGGAACCGAAATTCACACCGTCGATTTCCGTTTAAATAAGGAAACTAGGAAAACCCTAATTTCCCAGAGGACCCGGATATCTGCTAATTACCACACGTCAAGCAATCAGAACACGAGAATAACAGCAATAAAGAATAAGAAATCGAAAACGAGAGCAAAGAAGATCTTATTCCGAATTTGCGTATGAGCGTTTACAACAAGGTATAAGCCTGGGCTCGAGAGCTGTCGGTGAGATTCCTAGTTCTAGCTCGTATTAACAAAAATGGAAAATTGCCTAAATTGCTCTAAGTGCTAAGTTTGCTCTGAAAAAATTCTCCCCCATGCTCCTCGCCTAGGACTCCTTATATACTAGCTCCAAGGTCGGTTTACGCTTTTACTCTTCTGCCCTTAAGCCGTCATAGCATAAAAATGGAGATATTCCATTTTCCCGATCTTCACAATTATCTTCAAAACTTCCGTATTTATCCGCGGAAACTTGACATTTATCCTTCCTTGTGGGCCAAGCGTAAACCGTGCTGCGGTTTACAGGCTTTGGGTTAGGAAATCGTAGGATGGGCCTCGAGTCGTGTTTTAGGTCCCTTTGGGCCGTCTTCCGACTCGACACGTTTACTACGGATTTTCCGCGTTTTCTCATCCGCAAAGTTTGATCGATGAGTTGGAATAGCGGAAAACGTGGTCTGAGCTTGCTACGGTCTTCGGGAGATAGCGTTCGAAGATTTGACGAGAATGCATGGATTGATGTCTGTCGATGTCCGGAAGAGTTCAATTGCTACACAGCGACCGAACTTCGGCTCGAGCCCGGTCGCTACGTAGCGACTGAGCGGGACGAGTGCTCGGTCGCTACGTAGCGACCGAGCTTTGGCTTGAGCTAGGTTGCTACGTAGCGACCGAACGGGACGATCGCTCGGTCGCTACGTAGCGACCGAGCTTTGGCTTGAGCTCGGTCGCTACGTAGCGACCGAGCGGGACGATCACTACATAGCGACCGAGCTTTGGCTTGAGCTCGGTCGCTACGTAGCGACCGAGCGGGACGATCGCTCGGTCGCTACGTAGCGACCAAGCTTGGCCGAGCTCGATCGCTACGTAGCAACCGAGCGGGACGATCGCTACGTAGCGACCGAGCGGGACGATCACTACGTAGCAACCAAGCTTTGGTCGCTACGTAACGACCGAGCGGGACGATCACTACGTAGTGACCGAGCTTTGGCTTGAGCTCGGTCGCTACGTAGCGACCGAGCTTGGCCGAGCTCGGTCGCTACGTAGCAACCGAGTGGGACGATCGCTCGGTCGCTACGTAGCGACCGAGCTTTGGTTCGAGCTCGGTCGCTACGTAGCGACCGAGCTTTGGTTCGAGCTCGGTCACTACGTAGCGACCGAGCTTGGCCGGGCTCGGTCGCTACGTAGCGACCGAGCTTTGGCTCGAGCTCGGTCGCTATGTAGCAACCGAGTGGGACTAACGCTCGGTTGCTATGTAGCGACCGAGCTTGGGCTCGAGCTCGGTCGCTACGTGGCGACCGAGCGAGACGGACGCTCGGTCGCTACGTAGCGACCGAGCTTGGCTTGGGTTTGGTTGCTGTATAGCGACCGGACGGCGCGTATGCATGGTGATCGAGCTTGGTTTGTTCGGTTTGAATCTCAAAGGATACTTCTTCGTAAAAACTTCGTATTGGTTATACTTTACGAAAGTTGTATCCTTCTTTTTACTATCTCTTTCGGAAATACAAACTCCGAGGATTTTCGGATGGTAATTCCGTCGTGACCGTTTTTTACCCCAACAATGAGTTCGTCCTTATCATTCTTCAGTACAGTGATACCTCCCTTTTTGGGTACAACATGTATGGGGCTTACCCATTTGCTATCCGAAATGGGGTAAATAACTCCAGCATCAAGGAGTTTTATAATTTCCTTCTTAACTACTTCTTTTAGATTCGGATTCAATCTCCTTTGCTGTTCTATTGACGTTTTAGCGTCATCTTCCAAGTTAATCCGATGCATGCAAAGATCAGGAGAGATTCCAGGAATGTCATCGAGAGAGTACCCGATCGCTTTCCTGTACTTGCATAATTTATTCAGCAATAAAGCAAGTTCTCCGCTAGTGAGATTGGCGTTGACGATAACAGGGTAAGATTGGTCATAAAGGTAAGCGTACTTAAGACCGCTGGGTAGAGGTTTTAATTCCACCTTTGGTGCTTTATCTTTAGACCAATTTGATTGTGAGGGAGGTTGTCGATCGACGGTATCTTGAAGGTATCGATCGATGACAACTTCGGAATCGTTATTTTCTTCTTCGTTTGCAACGTCGATGCTAGCGTCCATTAGTTGGATGTAATCGTCTGTCCTATCTGATATGCTGAACACTTCATTTTCCACGTGGTTAAGGGTGTCTTTTAAAGGGTTGTCTGAACACATGTTTATGAAAGAGTCTCTTTCATCCTCAGAAACCTTTTCCACATAGAAGGCCTGGTCATCTATTAAGGGTCGCTTATTCAGTTTCTCCATATCAAAAGTCATCGAGATATCCCCTATGTTCAAATTAATTCGTCCTTCTTTGACGTCAATGATTGCTCCAGCTGTAGCTAGGAATGGCCAACCCAGAATGAGGGGGTCTTTGGGTTCTTGTCTGTATTTCAACACAACAAAATCCGTAGGCACGATGCAATCGTTAATCTTTATGGGAACATCTTTGAGAATTCCTTCGGGTACCCTAATAGATCTATCAGCTAAAACCAGGGTGATCGGAGTTGGCATAAACTCTTTGTATCCTAACGTCACAGCAACAGAGTAAGGCATAAGGTTCACGCTAGAGCCGAGGTCACATAGTGAACTAGGGAAGCGCGTGTTTTCTATTTTACAATCTAGGACGAAACTACCAGGATCGGATCTCTTCGTTGGAGTTTCTCCTTTAATCATAGCACTTACTTCATCTGAAATCATCATCACGCTATGTTCTGCGATTGGGTTATTTGGAGATGTCATATCCTTTATATACTTCTTAATTGAAGGTGCTATTTTTATAGCATCACTAAGAGACATCTCGACAGAAATCGATTTTGTTGGGGTCAAAAACAGTTACGACGGAATTACCACCCGAAAATCCTCGGAGATCGTATTTCTGAAAGAGATAGTAAAAGAAGAGATGTAATTTTCGTAAAAATAACCAATACGAAGTTTTTACGAAGAAGTATCCTTTGGGATTCAAACCGAACAAACCAAGCTCGGTCACCACGCATACACGCCGTCCGGTCGCTATGCAGCAACCAAACCCGAGCGAAGCTCGGTCGCTACGTAGCGACCGAGCGATCGTCCCGCTCGGTCGCTATGTAGCGACCGAGCTCAGCCAAGCTCGGTCGCTACGTAGCGACTGAGCGATCGTCCCGCTCGGTCGCTATGTAGAGACCGAGCTCGAGCCATAGCTCGGTCACTACGTAGCGACCGAGCGATCGTCCCGCTCGGTCGCTACGTAGCGACCGAGCTCATCCAAGCTCGGTCGCTACGTAGCGACCGAGCACAGCCAAGCTCGGTCGCTACGTAGCGACCGAGCGATGTCCCGCTCGGTCGCTACGTAGCGACCGAGCTCGAGCCAAAGCTCGGTCGCTACGTAGCGACCGAGCGATCGTCCCGCTCGGTCGCTACGTAGCGACCGAGCTCGAGCCAAAGCTCGGTCGCTACGTAGCGACCGAGCGATCGTCCCGCTCGGTCGCTACGTAGCGACCGAGCGATCGTCCCGCTCGGTCGCTACGTAGCGACCGAGCTCAGCCAAGCTCGGTTGCTACGTAGCGACCGAGCTCAGCCAAGCTCGGTTGCTACGTAGCGACCGAGCGATCATCCCGCTCGGTCGCTACGTAGCGATCGAGCTCGAGCCAAAGCTCGGTCGCTACATAGCGACCTAGCTCGAGCCAAAGCTCGGTCGCTACGTAGCGACCGAGCACTCGTCTCGCTCGGTCGCGACGTAGCGACCGGGCTCGAGCCAAAGTTTGGTCGCTGTGTAGCGATTGAACCTTTCCGAACATCGATACGACACCAGTCCTTGCATTCTCGTCAAACCTTCGAATGCTATCTCCCGAAGACCATAGCAAGCTCAGTCCATGTTTCCCGCTATTCTAATTCATCGATAAAACTTCGCGGATTAGAAACCGCGGAAAACTCGTAGTAAACGTGTCGAGTCGGAAGACGGCCCAAAGGGACCTAAAACACGACTCGAGGCCCATCCTACGATTTTTCCTAACCAAAAGCCCGTGAACCACAGCATGGTTCACGCTTGGCCCACGAGGAAGGATAAATGTCAAGTTTCCGCGGATAAATACGGAAGTTTTGAAGATAATTGTGAAGATCGGGAAAAATAGAATATCTCCATTTTTATGCTATGACGGCTTAAGGGCAGAAGAGTAAAAGCGTAAACCGACCTTGGAGCTAGTATATAAGGAGTCCTAGGCGAGGAGCAAGGAAGAGAACTTTTTCAGAGCAAACTTAGCACTTAGAGCAATTTAGGCAATTTTCCGTTTTTGTTATTTCGAGCTGCGACTCAATTAAGTTTAGCCGTCTTAGGGTTGCTAGAACTAGGAATCTCGCCGACAGCTCTCGAGCCCAGGCTTATACCTTGTTGTAACGCTCATACGCAGATTCGGAATAAAGATCTACTTTGCTCTCTCTTTTCAATTTCTTACTTTTATCGTTGTTATTCTCGTGTTCTGATTGCTTGACGTGTGGTAATTAACAGATATCCGGGTCCTCTGGGAAATTAGGGTTTTCCTAGTTTCCTTATTTAAACGGAAATCGACAGTGCGAATTTCGGTTCCCACAGTTTGGCGCTAGAAGGAGGGGGACTTACGGATCAATCTAACCCGCAAAAGCCACACACAATCTGACATGTCAACCAACGACGCGGATAACGTGCAAACTCCTCTTAATGGAGGCAGCGGCACCGATATTCACACTCCAGTAGCGGACGTATCCGCGGCCAACGCGCAAGCCAACGCCGCGACGCTCAAGGAGTTCAAAAAGATGTTCGCCACCTATGAGAAAAGGTCGGAACAACAGGATAAGCTCGTGAATACCTTGACCAAAAAGGTTGAAACCTTAACGGCAAGAACCCAAGCTATCCGTCCCCGCGGAACCACCAAAATCCGCGGGAAGAGGCTCGTCTTCGCCACCCCACTCGATAGAGCAGGACTCGCGCGGGAACGACCTTCCGGTCAAAACCCTAGCGAGAAATCTCCCATCGAAAAGGGGAACCCTGAAAGTCTTCCGCCCCCTGCAAAGGACTCGGAGGATAACGAAGCCGAACACATTGACCTGGATCCTAGTGATGTCTCCAACGACACCGACGAGGATGTAGACAGACATCCAAGAAGGACCAGAAGCCGATCCGCTCGGGAAGGCTCCCCGTTCGAAAAACCAATGACGGAAGAAGAAGAAGTCGCCTATTGGAACGAACAAGAGGAGCTGGCCGAAAGGCAAACCGAGCTCACTCGCAGTAAACGCCGACAGGCTCGGAAATCCACTGACGAGACATCGGATATCCGCGATCTTCGCGACTACATCACTAAGACTGCGTCAGAAGTGAGAGCCGTAAAGTCTCAAATCCATCATGCTACTAGTGCTGCCCCCGAGATCGATCGACTGCTGGAAGGAGCTCGAAAGACCCCCTTTACCAATCGCATTTCGGACATGAGGGTGTCCGATCCGAGAAAGATCAAAGTACCGAAGTACCATGGTACGGCCGATCCAAAAGCGCACCTTCAGGCTTTCCACATCGCGATGGGAAGAGCAAGACTGAAGGACGGTGAAAAAGATGCCGGCTATTGCCGCCTGTTCGTCGAAAATCTCGAAGGAGCAGCGCTCGAATGGTTCGCACGCCTTCGTCGCAACACCATCGGGAGTTTTCGACAGCTCGCATCGGAATTCCTCAAACAGTACTCTGTATTCATAGACAGGGAAACCTCCGATGTTGACCTCTGGAGTCTCTCCCAGAGGGAAGAAGAACCCCTCCGCGAGTTTATCAGTCGATTCAAGCTGATAATGTCCAGGGTCAGCGGGATAAGCGACAAAGTGGCCATCGACGCGCTGAGAAAGACGCTCTGGTACAAGTCGAAATTCAGAAAATGGATAACTCTCGACAAACCGCGAACGATCCAGGACGCCCTCCACAAAGCAACGGACTACATCATAGTCGAGGAAGAAACTAAAGTCTTATCGCAAAAGCATAAGCCGGCAAGGCCATCCTCGAAAGACGCAGATCCGAAGGGGAAAAAGAAGAACTCTCGTAACGACAAGTACGTCCATCACGAGGGGGAAGATCTCCAAGGGGCGCATAACTATGCAATCAGTTCGGATCAAGGCCGGACCACGGGCAACACATGGACTCGCAATCAAGGGTATGACGAAAACACCTTCTGCGAGTTCCACCAATCCCGAGGACACTCCACGACCAATTGCAAAGTCTTGGGAGCAAGACTGGCCGCGAAGCTACTCGCTGGAGAGCTTTCGGAAGTAACTAGCGTCAAGGATCTCATCCTCGATTCTGATCGGCCTCCAAAGACAGATAGAAATCCGCCCGCTGAAAAATCCCCTCAACGAAACCATCTTGGGGATAAACGCGGTAGGAGGCCGGATGACAAAGGGAACGATAACAATCGTCGCATAGTCAATATGATCATCGGAGGATCACAATACTGCGGCGATACCGTGTCGGCCATCAAGGCTTACCAACGGAAGGCAGAATCAAGTGCAAATTGGCCTACATGGTCTCCTCCTCGAGACGGCCAAAGTTGCTCGATCACCTTCACAGAGGAAGAAGCCGGCTGTATCGACCAACCTCACTGCGACCCGCTTGTCATAGATCTCGTCATACGAGATCTAGAAGTCGGAAGGGTACTCGTCGACACGGGAAGCACGGTCAACGTAATCTTCCGCGACACTCTCAAGCGGATGAGTATTGAACTCGGAGAAGTAATTCCAACGCCAAAACCACTCACGGGTTTTTCAGGCGAAGTGTCGATGACTTTCGGATCAATCCAATTGCCAGTCATGGCCAAGGAGATCACGAAAATCGTCGAATTCGCGGTAGTCGATCATCCCGCTATCTACAACGTGATCATGGGAACCCCATGGCTCAACGCCATGCAGGCTGTTCCGTCAACCTACCACCTGGGTCTCAAGTTCCCAACGCCGAGCGGAGTCGCGGCCGTCTGGGGATGCCAAAAACAGTCGCGACAGTGCTTCCTCGCGGAGCATAAGTTAAGGCAAATCACGGCTTCCGCAAACGGCAAACGCGCGAAGATAGATCGATCTTCAGCCAAAAGCGCCCCGGGAGAAGACGAAGTAAAATCGTCTATCGACGCAAACGCAGCGGACGTCGAAGCTCGACATAAATCCGAAGCCCACGCGACAACTCAACCGGAACATCCGGAAAATAGCGTCGACCCAGCCACGATCGACACGGTCAAGGCGGACATCGCGACATCTACCGCCGAGTAAGAACACTCGCGGCATGAAACAGAACTACGAGATGGCTTGATCCTCGAAAGGGGTACGTAGGCAGCTCGTCAAAAGACGAGTTCAGCTATCTCCCTCTCTAAAAAGGGGGGGGGGGGGGGGGAGTGGGTGCGTATACTCGTATACTCCCACTTAGAAAAATCTTCATTATTGTTATCGAAAACGTTTACGCTTCAGTAAAACACAAGAGAAACTTTCAGGACACGCCTGAAAACGTTAAGACTCTTATCTGTGGCCCATTCCCGCCCAAAAATCGTAAAGATTATCGCCTTTCAAACACGCAAAAATACACGTATAATCCTCGAAATAACTGCGAGACGTCGCAAAAGTTAAAATTCGAGGACAATGCTAACAAATTGTCCGAACGCGACCACCAAAAACCTTACACCCCGTTCGTCGATTGGCCCCGACGAACACGCCAGCCGTCTTAAACAAACGCAATCCGATCACTCTTTTGATCTTTAAAAACGTCCAGCACAAGGACAAAAGCGCGCTACAACAAAAATCCGAAATTTTGGTTTAGCACTTCCAGTTGATTCTGAGAAGATGCTCGATTCGTACCATACAAGTCATATAAGCCGAGAACATATCGCGGACTTTAAATCGGTGCGAGTCAGGAAGAAATCGCAACAGGAAAAACAATAGCCGGCTAGTCACCGCACAAACCTTAACCGAAAGTAAACCTAGGTCTTGCCCTAAACCCAACGCTCTGGTCTCAAACATCTAAAAGATACGAGATCCTAAACCATGTCTCTCCGTTCATATCTCAATGTTCTCGAAAATCGTAAAGATAAGTAAATTTTTACGAAAATCACGAACGAACCAACAGATTGAACGTCTAATCAGAACTAAATACGAGACGACAACTCGTATTTACTTCAACCCTACTCAGGAAAATTCGAAACAAAACATTTATCATACAAATAAACCACGCAAAGCGGCAAGGGATTCAAAGCCACCAACGGCCAGTCCCGGTAAATACAAATACGGCCATCTAGGCCTAAACAAAATCCAAATTCAAAGGGCCACACTTGGCCGAAAACAGATAAAAGGATAACTAATCCGCCCCTCATAATCCAAAGTCAAAGTCCCCGGATAACGAAGCGCCGAACGCATCCGCGGGACGATCCACTTCCTCGCCACCATCGGGAAACCCGGTCGGAACCTCCTCGGTATCAGGGGAAACCGGGATGGAATCCCAGAACCCTTGAATCTTCTCGTCAATCGGAGGGATAAGCGCCTCAGCATGGGCACGTTCACTTATCCCACTCTTCATCAAGCTCATTTCCTCTTCAAACACATAGTCATCGGCTCGCGTCCTCCAAAGACTTCCGACCGAACCGCGGCACTCGCGAAAGTCACCCACCAAGGTAAAGGCATTCTTGAGGTTCCCATACTCAACCTGGAATTGAGATGCACGAGTCTTCATCACCTCGACGATTTCTCTTTTGCCTTTCCTCTCCGCTTTACGAACAGCCCGCGCATGATCACGAGTAAGTTGCGCCTCTCGCTCCAGCATCTCGCCTTGCACGCGAGCAAGATCCCGCTCCGCTTTCTCCGCTTTGAAGCGGTAGACCATGGCTTCTCTATGGCCCGCCTCAATGGCCGAGCCCAGCAAGCTCAGGCCCTGCAAAATCGATTGGCATGTTATAAACATATACACAGGACAATCACCAAAAAATTCTCAAAAAACTAACCCCATTGATGATGCGAGATCCTTCCGCAACGACTCTCAGTGTAGAAACCCGTTAAAAAAAAGGAGAGAGAATGGTCGAGTACCTTTGTGGTGGTCGAGTCGCGGGCGATCGAGAAGTTTTGAAGTACGAAGTGGGCGAAGAAGTGATCGTGAGTTAACTATGAGTCGAATAAGTTGCTCGACCTTAGTTAGAAGATGTCTTAGATTGATGAGACGGACGTTTTCGAAGCATAACATTTTAGGAAGCACGACGGTTTAGAAGCTCGACGTTTTGGAAGAATGACGTTTCTTCAGCACGAAGTTTTCCGCAAAACTTCGTATCAGCGGAATATTATTTCAAAGACATTGGAGACCTGATGCGAATTAAGCACGACAGGAAGCAAGCACGACGGGAAGCAAGCACGACGGAATCGAAGCACGACGGGAAACCCCAAAACTGGACGAAAACCCTAATTTAGTTATTATGAAATTTTTCGAGGAAGCCGGAGGCTCAGGACATATTTTCCCTCAACTTCAGAGATCAAGTGGATTTTATTAAAATTGTTCTGAGAATCAGAAAGGGTGTAGAAAAATATTGGGATTGATCGCGGGACGAAAATTCACCGGAATGGTCGAAATCAGGCGAATGGACCGAGAAGCTCGAGGTGGCTTGTTGCATGGGTTCAGAACGTGGTGTCAACCATCGAACAAGCTCAGTGTCTACAGAAGCTCGAGGTGTCGCCGTGCATGGAATCTGCACATGCAGCTTGACATGTAGAAGCACGAGGTGGATCAACCAAGCACGAGATGGCGAGACGCATGCAACTGAAGCATGCTGATCGACATGTGTGAGGATGTGTGGCGCCTTGCATGAGCTCCAGTCATGCAGCCTGACATCTGGGAGGAGTGGTGGCGTCCTGCATGTGTCCTGGACATGCAGCCAGCCATGTGGAGCACGAGGTGGATCGGCCAAGCACGAGATGTCGCGACTCATGCAACCGAAGCATGCTGATCGACATGTGTGAGGATGTGTGGCGCCTTGCATGAGCTCCAGTCATGCAGCCTGACATATGGGAGGAGTGGTGGCGTCCTGCATGTGTCCTGGACATGCAGCCAGCCATGTGGAGCACGATGTGCCGCATGCAGTCCGGAGCCATGCGGAGCGACACACGGGCTGCCACCAACCTGAAGCTGATTGGCTGGTATCTCCTATAAATACCCCACGACCCCAGCTCATTTCTTCACATCCAGACCTGTCCAAACCAAGTTAAAAACATGAGAGAAAGGTAGAAAAAGAAAGCAAGTGATTCCGAGCTATATCGAGAGTTTTAGAGAGTTTTCGAGGTCAGTTCTCTAGTGATTTCGAGTCAGCACCTTGGGAAGGTTCTGTCCAACTGAAGGTCAATCAAGTGAAGATCAGATCAGATGCGAGTCAATTCAACGTGGCTATAGAGAGAGAGAGAGAGAGAAAGAAAGGAAGTGATCGATTCTAGAGTATGGTCGATTCTGAAGACCGATACTCCACCGAGAAGGCCAGTTCCGTCCAATCGGCGATTCTCTACGATTGTGACGCGGAAGCTCTGTCCAATTCAATCCGTCCAGGCCAATCATATTCTATGATGGTCAAGTGGACGTGCTTTCCAGAGTTAGTTCAGAACAATGGGTTCAGATCAGTCGAAGTTCTGCTCGATACTCCGCTGGGAAGTCCGAAGAACTGTCCAGAAGCTAGACGAGGTTCTGTCTGAGTCCAGATCAGCCTGTCGAGTCCTGTCAACTTCTTCATGGTGAAGCCAAGGTTGTCTCCAAGACAATATCAGTCCATTCCAGTCCAGTCAAGGCGTCCATTGGGTTTTGGCCAAGTCTTCTCCGATCAACCAGCTGCTTCTCGCCTAGAACACTGTGAGTTGGTTTTGTTTGAGTTCCACTTGGAGCTTAGGTTAGATCAAGTTGCATATAGAGTAGAATGCTCACGCTATTGAATGGTAGAGTCCTTAGGGTTATTTTATTTATGGAACCGGACTCAGTTTAGCAAGGGCTATGCTGAGATGAATGGAATTAAGACTAAATTGATAACCTGATTAGGACTAAGAATAGGATGCATCATGTTTTCTATTCTTGCGTGTTGATTTGGTTGAGTGCAGGTTCCCGTTATCTTTAAAGATAGTTTCTCAGCGGGAAGCTGGACTATCTGGGTAACGGTTTGATTGTGTTGTTTAGTATTGATATTATTATTTAGTAGTAAGTACTAAGGGTCTTAGGCCATTTAGACCGGACTACTGGTACTATTGGTTTGTGTTGTAGAGTCGAGTGTCTAGTTAGGATCTGGAACATTAGCCTTAGGTTAGGTTCTAGATTGAGTTTGTGTTGTGTTAGTGGTGCCGACAGTATCTGCTTAACCCGCCCATACTAGGCTTGTTTGGGGTTGATTAGTGTTTCCTCGGCCTCGTACCCAGCGGGTTCAAGGAAACCCCTTATTCGCTGGATCGGGAAGACTCAGACGAACGGTGTCATGTACTATGGCTGAGTATTACACGGCGGTGTAATGTGGCAGTGACCCGAAGGACTGTGGGCTGTCGCGCGGTGACCCGAAGGACTGTGGGCCGCGGTCGGTTGAAAGTTCCTTCTTCTAGCCTTTGTGGTAGGGAGATAGGATACTGCCGATAGAGAGGAGGAACACGAAGTCACCAGGGCCCAGGTTAGAGTGTTGTGTTAGTGTGTCGTAGAGGGTTATGGAACCCTCGAGTCAGTGTAGCACCGATATACGGTGTTACGAGTTAGATTGAGTCGTAGTTACTCATAGTTATTATTGTGATTGTGGTTGATTGATTTGCTTGCAGGTTCTGACATTAAGTCCTAAGTCCGGTTTAGGTACCGGATTAGGCTTGGTGTGTATTTGGTTATTGTAGGCCTGACGTTGGCATGTATGTGTTTGAGTGATTGCTTGTGAAGGGTGGTGGATATTAAAGCTATGCGGTATCATTGGTTGGCCGATCATGTTCTTGTTTGATTGTTGGTCGATCGATTAATGATACTTGCATAGTCTAAGTGTCTAACACTACATGAGTATTGAACTCGGGCGTATATATGGTTAACTAGGGATTGTTTGTTGACTTGTTTTAATGCAGGTTCCCGTTACTTGAAGCTAGATCATGGCAGGAGGCCAAGTCTAGCTTAGTATCGGTTTGCTTAGCCTTAGCTTTTATTGCATGCTAGGGCTAGATTGATTGTTATTTTGGGTTGTCTGGGTAGAGTCTAGGTTGCGGGTAGAGGCCGCCAGCTCACTGAGTAACATTAGGTTACTCATCCAACTCCGTTGTCCTTTTTGCAGGTCGCTTTAGGTAAGGATGATCGGATAGCTTCGTGCTCGACGTTAGGACCGCCGGTGTAGATTTTCATGCCTTTTGTAAACGGTATTGTGAATTGTGTTATGTTGACTCGATTTGGCATTAGGCCGGGCCCAGTCTTGGATTATTCTATGTATGAATATTTCCTGAATTAATAAAAGTAATCGTTTTATATGCGCTTCATGAGTACTCTGATATTTGACTAGTCCGGTCTAACACAACGTTAGGTCGAGGTACGGGTTGAAAAGCCTTAGGCCTTGATCTAACGGAAAACGCTAACTCTAGGTACGGGTTGCAAAGCCTTATGCCTTGACGCAGCGGGATGAGTTAGTGGATGAACTGGTCTAGGTCGTGGAGTAAAGTTTGTGACTCTGACCGGATTGTCCCTAGTCCGTCACGTAGCGCTTCCGGACCATGGTGTTGGGTTGGACGGTCAGTCATGTTCTTGTTTGATTGTTGGCTGGCCGGTTGGCCTTTCATCTCCAACCCTGGGTATTGGACGGTCGATCGGTCATGTTCTTGTTTGATTGTTGGCCGGTTGATCGACCATATGTTTAGGACGGTTCGGGGGTGTTACACTCGGCCTCGCCGATTCTTTCGTAGGAGGAGGAGCATCGAAACCCGATAGCAGCGCAGCAAAGAAATCATCAAAATCCGGAATAGGGGCCTCGCTTGAACCGCTCCCGTTGCCGTAAGCAAGGTTCGGATCCCATCCTGGAAGCATAGAGTCATCCATCGAAAACTCTATGTCGCCAAGATCGACATCTTTTCCCTTCCAAGAGCTCGACTCCGGCACAGCTGTTGGAGCTTCGACGGGATTCTGGTAGTCGGGTTCGGATTCGCTTCCTGTGTCCGCATCCAAAGTAGGACCGGGTTGCACGAATCTCAGTGCCTTCCGAACCCTCTTCGGCGTAAACGAAGTCCAGAAGAAGGGACCATTCCTGAGAAGATCCCTCACCGAAATGATGTCCTCGGGGAACGGAGCGAAAGGGTTGATGAAGCGACGATCATTCGGCAACCTCCGGAACAGTGGAATGCAACTCTCTTCGACGGATGCAGCGTCCATACGAACAAAGAAAAAGAACTTCTTCCACGAGTTGAAGTTCGAAATAAACTTCTTAACCACTGACATAAATTTCCGAGGGACCAACCTATGCTTATCCGTACCCCTGACAAGTTGAAGCCTCAAAAGCGCTTCATAATGATCAACGGAAAGGGAAAGGCCATGCTCGTAGCTTAGGATCAGGATCCCAATAAGATGCTGAATGGCAAGGGGTGTCAACTGACTTATCGCAACTTCGAAACGATCCAACACTCGGACGAGAATTTCGGGTATGGGGAACCATAGGCGACAACGCACTACGAACGCCTCATAGCAAGTAAAGTAACCCTCCGGGGGGCTGTTAGCACATTCCCCGCGGCAGGGAACCCGGAACTCCACAGCATCCGGGATGTGGTAGAACGATCGCATCGTCGCGAGAAACTCGTCAGTAGTCCTGCTTGCATCCTCTTGGGACCGGGAACCGGGAACGGCTTCTCCTTGGGAGGGGTCAACGAGCCATAATGAGCAACCCACCATGCCTCGTTCTCGGCAGGATGCACCGAGTGAGGCACGAACTCCATCTTCGGAACGACGAGCTCTTCATAAGGACTCGCGGACGAAGACCCTTTTCTCGCAATCTTTTTCTTGCTCGACATCTTTACACTCTCTTGAGAGAATAGAGAAAAAGGGTGGAGAGAAAGATAGAAAGTTTTTAAAGAAAGATCTTAGAGAAAAAAAGGAAAGTGAAAAAATTATGGAACAAGTTACCTCCCTTCTTATAATACATGAGGATTTGCTATTCAAGCTCGGACTTTCGGATATTAATTCCATCCATCACGCCTAACTTGCCAAACATGCCTAACCGCACGCTAGGATCCTACGATGCATGATCCTAACGGGCTGGGGGGCTAACTGTTGGGGTCAAAAACGGTTACGACGGAATTACCACCCGAAAATCCTTGGAGATCGTATTTCCGAAAGAGATAGTGAAAGAAGAGATGTAATTTTCGTAAAAATAACCAATACGAAGTTTTTACGAAGAAGTATCCTTTGGGATTCAAACCGAACAAACCAAGCTCGGTCACCACGCATACACGCCGTCCGGTCGCTATGCAGCAACCAAACCCGAGTGAAGCTCGGTCGCTACGTAGCGACCGAGCGATCGTCCCACTCGGTCGCTACGTAGCGACCGAGCTCGAGCCAAAGCTCGGTCGCTACGTAGCGACCAAGCACTCGTCTCGCTCGGTCGCTACGTAGCGACCGGGCTCGAGCCAAAGTTCGGTCGCTGTGTAGCGATTGAACCTTTCCGAACATCCATACGACACCAGTCCTTGGATTCTCGTCAAACCTTCGAATGCTATCTCCCGAAGACCGTAGCAAGCTCAGTCCATGTTTCCCGCTATTCTAATTCATCGATAAAACTTCGCGGATTAGAAACCGCGGAAAACTCGTAGTAAACGTGTCGAGTCGGAAGACGGCCCAAAGGGACCTAAAACACGACTCGCGGCCCATCCTACGATTTTTCCTAACCAAAAGCCCGTGAACCACAGCATGGTTCACGCTTGGCCCACGAGGAAGGATAAATGTCAAGTTTCCGCGGATAAATACGGAAGTTTTGAAGATAATTGTGAAGATCGGGAAAAATGGAATATCTCCATTTTTATGCTATGACGGCTTAAGGGCAGAAGAGTAAAAGCGTAAACCGACCTTGGAGCTAGTATATAAGAAGTCCTAGGCGAGGAGCAAGGAAGAGAACTTTTTCAGAGCAAACTTAGCACTTAGAGCAATTTAGGCAATTTTCCGTTTTTGTTATTTCGAGCTGCGACTCAATTAGGTTTAGCCGTCTTAGAGTTGCTAGAACTAGGAATCTCGCCGACAGCTCTCGAGCCCAGGCTTATACCTTGTTGTAACGCTCATACGCAGATTCGGAATAAAGATCTACTTTGCTCTCTCTTTTCGATTTCTTACTTTTATCGTTGTTATTCTCGTGTTCTGATTGCTTGACGTGTGGTAATTAACAGATATCCGGGTCCTCTGGGAAATTAGGGTTTTCCTAGTTTTCTTATTTAAACGGAAATCGACAGTGTGAATTTCGGTTCCCACACTTGTCTGTATTTCAACACAACAACATCCGTAGGCACGATGCAATCGTTAATCTTTATGGGAACATCTTTGACAATTCCTTCGGGTACCCTAATAGATCTATCAGCTAAAACCAGGGTGATCGGAGTTGGCATAAACTCTTTGTATCCTAACGTCACAGCAACAGAGTAAGGCATAAGGTTGACGCTAGAGCCGAGGTCACATAGTGAACTAGGGAAGCGCGTGTTTTCTATTTTACAATCTAGGACGAAACTACCAGGATCGGATCTCTTCGTTGGAGTTTCTCCTTTAATCATAGCACTTACTTCATCTGAAATCATCATCACGCTATGTTCTGCGATTGGGTTATTTGGAGATGTCATATCCTTTATATACTTCTTAATTGAAGGTGCTATTTTTATAGCATCACTAAGAGACATCTCGACAGAAATCCTATCTAAGGCTTTCTTGCAGATTGCGTTTTTAATGATTTCTTAGTTTGTGTTTTAGGAGGAAAAGGGGGTAAAGTTCTATAGACTCGTTCAATTTTGGGCTCGGGTTGAGTAGACCATCGATCGACGGGTTTCTCTGGTTGTCGATCGATGGTGGGTGTTTTGGGTCGATCGACGTCAGTTCCGTACTGTCGATCGATTTCATCCTCAATCTCCGTATCTTCTTCTAGTTCTAAGTTTATTGCATTTTCCTTAGCCTTTTCAGCGGTGGTTTTCCGGTTGTCTTGAGATGGATTTGGGTCAAGTTCGTCAAGAAAATTAGGATGAGAGTTGCTTTTCCCGGTCTTATCGGCATCGTCAGGCTTTCCAACATCTGAATTATTCCTCGTATCTGCTGCGAGGTTTTTACCACTGCGCAGCATTACGGCACTGAATTGACGTCTTGGGTTTAGATCAGTCCTTCCGGGAAGACATCCAGCGTCTCTCTTTATGGCAGTTACAATCTCAGCTACTTGACCTTCTAATTTTCGGATTAGTTCTCCTAAAGAATCTGCTTTCTCCATCAATTCTCCGTAAACCATATTTATTTTTCCGTAAAACTCCGATTTTGTCTTACGGTTGCCTGTAAGAGCTTGTCTGATATTAAACCTTTCTCTTCTGGTACGTGATATTAAAGCAGTGTCATAAGCATGGGTAAAGCTCTCGACATGAAACCCAGAGTAAGGATCAGAGCAGTTCGTTTCTTCATCCGAATAATCATATGTGTCAGACAAAGCGTTGTCGTCGATCTGGGCTATATCAGATCGGTGTTTTTTTTGAAGAAAGGAATGAAGGGATTTAAGGGAATTCTTAATTTCTAATAAATCAGAATTGTCTTTTGGATTTGTAGTTTTTTCTATTTCTTCATCCATTTTTTCATAAGATCTTCCCGTTGTCATATTCTTGATAAGGCGTCTAGCTCCTTCGGGATTCCTAGTGATGAAATTTCCATCACTCGCTGTATCGAGTGTGGTTTTATAGCTCAAATTAACACCTCCATAAAAGATGTTAAGATGTTGTGGTTCTGAATAACCATGATGAGGACATTCAAGTTCGTAGCCTCTGAATCTTCCCCAAGCGTTTTTAAATGATTCGCGTGGACCTTGGCGAAATGTAGAAATTTGTTTTCTTACTTCCCAGTAGCGTTCATCAGTGAAAAATTCTCTAAGGAAAGCTCTTCTAATCTCTTCCCAACAAGTGAGTGATCCTGTCGCTAAACAGTTCAACCACCTGAGGGCTTCTCCTTCTAGGGAGAATGAGAATAGTTTGCAATGATCATATTCATCTGGTATTAATTCTTCCAATGTCTCAACATGATCTTGTGGGTGTTCTGGGAGGGATCCACGGAATGGGTTTTGACGAACCATACGGTAGTAATCTGCCTTAAACTTAGATTTCTTGGTATCGTCTCCTGGTATTTTAATAGCGGACCTATTGGAATAGGTCCTACCAGGATCAAGGTAGTCTTGTATGGACAATTTTATATCTTCACCTTTAGTTAAGGTGGAATTTACCTTAACAGGGATTTCAGTCCCCTGTTCAGTTTGGCTAGTTTCATTGCTCGTTTGACCATTTAGTTCAGTTTGGACTACTTTCTCATTAGCAGGCTTGGTAAGAGAAAACTTACCTGCTTCCGGCTGGACGGTATCGATTGATGTTGGTGACTCCGTATCGGTGGATTCTTCTGACTCACCGTCGCTCGATGGAAACGTGTCTCCGTCAATCGCTGGTTGGTCGCGCTCTATGTTCTCCATTCTTTGTGTCTGAATAACAGATTAAGAAAGAAAACTTTAGCAAGATTTTCGTAACAAGTCTATACTAAATTCTAAATTAAATCTAATGGTAATAAGAAAGAGTCCCCGGCAACGGCGCCAAATTTGGTATCACTCAAATTACCCTAAAGAGTGTTACGCGCATCAAAAAAGGTTAAGATGTAGTACTTAGGGATCGAATCCATAGAGACTCTAGGATTACTCAACAGACTTAAATATTTAGAAATGAATATAGACTAAAAGGTTTTATTAGTTTTAAAAGTAGTAGATGATAAATCGTAAACAACAGTGATTCAATAGATTGAATTGAAGTGGTTTCAAGATTGGAAAAGTAGCTAGATTCAGGCAATTCTCAGGTATAAAATGTATGCACTTAGTTTAGACTAAAGGGTTTAATTGTTCTTGAACTAAACGTTGACTTAATCGGATAGGTTATCTTCACTAGATCTCGGATCTCAACAGTCGTATTTTGATCTTGAGAGAGTGTCGATCGATGCGACTTGATGTACATCGACCGATACACTTTTGTAACGATCGACCGACAGAATGATAGTTGCGTCGATCGACGGTTATTTTAGCGAGCTTTGCGAACGGGTTTAACTCGTTCTCTAGCCTTCACAGACCAACTGTCGTCGCCTGAGTTAGTTAGATCACGCAAATGGGTTCAGGTATTGAGGGGAAACGGTTAGTTGGACTCAATTAATCCTAAGATCTAAAATGAAGGTGATCAATCTCAATTTTAGCATTAAGTCCATAAGCAATGAAAAAACAATCAAAACACCTTTTTAACAGTCATATTAGCAGTACATAATTTCAACCATGATGAGAAACCTAAATCTAACAATTGGTTTACTCAAACATATTCATGAGAGACAAAGTCATGATGGTGTGAAATAAACTCAAATGAAAAATAGAACACAAATAGATAGAGTAATAGAAATAAAGGAGTTCAAGATCTTCTCTGTTTTGCAGTCTCAGATCTATCTCTCCAATCCTAAGCTCTCCTAATGGTAGCCAAAATGCTCCTTCTCCCAAACTAGGTCTTTTACAAGTGTCTCCTAGAAATGATACAAAACCCTAGTGCATATAGCCTAAAAGGCGGCCAGGGACTTAAGCTGTAAATAATAGATCTTCTGGGAAATGAAATCTTTTAATTTGCGATTTCATCCGTGTGACTGCGTATCGATCGATGCACATATATGTATGTCGATCGATGGTAAGTGATTACGATCGACCGATGTTGCTCTTCAAGTGTCGATCGATTTTTCTTGCGTAAAAGCATTCCAAAATGTCCCAAAAGTATCCTTTCCTTCCATCAGGTGAATAAACCTGTATTTACTTTGAAAAGACTCTAAAACATGATTAATACATCTTAAAACCATTATATACCATGTATAAAAACGGGTGAAAATCATGGTATGTCAGATTTCTTAACCAAAAGCCCGTAAACCATAGCACGGTTTACGCTTGGTCCCAAGGAAAGATAAATGTCAAGTTTCCGCGGATAAATACGAAAGTTTTAAGGATAATCATGAAGATCGGAAAAAATGGAATATCTCCATTTTATGCTATGAGGTCTTAAGGGCAGAAGAGTAAAAGCGTAAACCGACCTTAGAGCTAGTATATAAGGAGTCCTAGGCGAGGAGCGTGAAGAAAGGGAGGATTTTCAGAGAAAAGTTAGCATTTAGAGCAATTTTAGGCAATTTTCCGTTTTTGTTATTTCGAACTGCGACTCAATTAGGTTTAGCCGTCTTAGGGTTGCTAGAACTAGGAATCTCGCCGACAGCTCTCGAGTCCAGGCTTATACCTTATTGTAAACGCTCATACGCAAATTCGGAATAAGATATTCTTTGCTCTCTTTTCAATTTCTTATTTTTATCGTTGTTATTCTCGTGTTCTGATTGCTTGACGTGTGGTATTAGCAGATATACGGGTCCTTTGGAGATTAGGGTTTTCCTAATTTCCTTATTTAAATGGAAATCGACAGTACGAATTTCGGTTCTCACAGTTTGGCGCTAGAAGGAGGGGGATACGGATCAATCTAACCCACAAAATCCACACCACGCTAAATCAGACATGTTATCTAACGACGCGGATAACGTGCAGACTCCTCTTAACGGAGGCAGCGGCACCAAACTCCACACTCCAGCAGCGGACGTATCCGCGACCAACGCACCAGCCAACGCCGCGGCGCTCGAGGAGTTTAAAAAGATGTTCGCCACCTCTGAGAAAAGGTCGGAAGAACAGGATAAGCTCGTGAGTACCTTGACCAAACAGGTTGAAACCTTAACGGCAAGGACTCGAGCTATCCGTCCCCACGGAACCACCACAATCCGCGGGAAGAGGCTCGACTTCGCTACCCCACTTGACAGATCTGGAGTCGCGCGGGAACGACCTTTGGGTCAAAACCCTAGCGAGAAATCTCTCATCGAAAAGGGGAACCCTGAAAGTCCTCCGCCTCCTGCAAAGGATTCGGAGGATAACGAAGCCGAACGCATTGACCTGGATCCTTGCGATGTCTCCAACAACACTGATGAGGACGTCGACAGACATCCAAGAAGGACCAGAAGCTGATATGCTCGGGAAAGCTCTCCGTTCGACAAACCAATGACGGAAGAGGAGGAAATCGTCTATAGGAACGAACAAGAAGAGCTGGCTGAAAAGCAAACCGAGCTCACTCGCAGTAAACGCCGACATGCTCGAAAATCTACTGACGAGACGTCGGATATCCGCGATCTTCGCGACTACATCACCAAGACTGCGGCAGAAGTGAGAGCCGTAAAGTCTCAAATCCATAATGCTACTAGTGCTGCCCCCGAAATCGATCGATTGCTGGAAGGAGCTCGGAAGACCCCCTTTACCAGTCACATTTCGGATATGAGGATATCCGATCCGGGAAAAATCAAAGTACCGAAGTACGATGGTACGGCCGATCCAAAAGCACACCTTCAGGCTTTCCACATCGCGATGGGAAGAGCGAGACTGTAGAACGGCGAAAAATATGCCGGCTACTGCCGCCTGTTCGTCGAAAATCTGGAAGGAGCGGTGCTCGAATGGTTCGCACGCCTCCATCGTAACACCATCGGGAGTTTCCGACAGCTCGCATCGGAATTTCTCAAACAATACTCTGTGTTCATAGACAGAGAAACTTCCGATGTCGATCTCTGGAGTCTCTCCCAGAGGGAAGACGAACCCCTCTGCGAGTTTATCAGCCGGTTAAAGCTGATAATGTCCAGGGTCAGCGGGATAAGCGACAAAGTGGCCATTGATGCGCTGAGAAAGACGCTCTGGTACAAGTCGAAATTCTGAAAGTGGATAACCCTCGACAAACCGCAAACGAACCAGGATGCCTTCCACAAAGCAACGGACTACATCATAGTCGAGGAAGAAACTAATGTCTTATCACTACATAAGGCGGCAAGACCATCTTCGATGGACGTGGATCCGAACCACGGGCAACACGTGGACCCAAAATTGGGGGGGTTGACGAAAACACCTTCTGCGAGTTCCACCAGTCCCGAGGACACTCCACGACCAACTGCAAAGTCTTGGAAGCAAGGCTGGCCGCGAAGCTACTCGCTGGAGAGATCTCGGAAGTAACCAGCGTCAAGGATCTCATCCTCGACTCTGATCGCCCTCCAAAGACGGACAGAAAACCGCCCGCTGAAAAATCCCCTCAACGAAACCAGACTGGGGATAAACGCGGTAGGAGGCCGGACGACAAGGGGAATGATAACAATCGTCGCAGAGTCAAGATGATCATCGGAGGATCACAATACTGCAGCGATACTGTGTCGCCCATCAAGGCTTACCAACGGAAGGCAGAGTCGACTGGAAATTGGCCTACATGGTCTCCTCCCCGAGATGGCCAAAATTGCTCGATCACCTTCACAAAGGAGGAAGCCGGCGGCATTGATCAACCTCACTGCGATTCGCTCGTCATAGATCTCGTCATACGAGACTTAGAAGTCGGAAGGGTACTCCTCGACACGGGAAGCACGGTCAACGTAATCTTCCGCGACACTCTCAAGCGGATGAGCATCGAACTCGGAGAAGTAATTCCAACGCCAAAACCGCTCACGGGTTTTTCAGGCGAAGTATCGATGACTCTTGGATCAATCCATTTGCCAGTCATGGCAAAGGAGATCACGAAAATCGTCGAGTTCGCGGTAGTCGATCATCCCGCTATCTACAACGTGATCGTGGGAACTCCATGGCTCAATGCCATGCAAGCAGTGTCATCAACCGACCACCTAGGTCTCAAATTTCCGACCCCAACCGGAGTCGCGGCTATCTGGGGATGCCAAAAACAGTCGCGGCTATGCTTCCTCGCAGAGCACAAGTTAAGGCATGTCACGAATTCTGCAACTGCGAATCGAAAACGGACGAAGATGGATCGATCTTCGGCCAAAAACGCCCCAAGGAAAGACGCATTAAAATCGTCTGCCGACGCAAACGCATCGGACGTTGAAACTACACACGAGTCCGAAGCCGACACTACAACTCAACCGGAACATCCGGAAAATAGCGTTGACCCAGCCACGATCAACACGGTCAAGGCAGACAGCGCGACGTCTACCGCCGAGTAAAACCGCTCGCAGCATGAAACATAACTACAAGATGGCTTGATCCTCGAAAGGGGTACGTAGGCAGCTCGTCACAAGACGAGTTCAGCTATCCCCCTCTCTAAAAAGGGGGGGGGGGAGTGAGTGCGTATACTCGAATACTCCCACTTAGAAAAATCTTCATTATGGTAATCGAGTTTTTAGAAACTTCAAAAACTTTTACTACAATCTATGTTGCTCCTTTTTATCAAAAACGTTTACGCTTCAGTTAAAGGCAAAAACTTTCAGGACACGCCTGGAAACGTTAAGACTTGTATGCGGCCTCATCCGGCCCAAAATCGTAAAATTATCATCTTTCAAACACTCAAAGATACACGTATAATCCTCATAACAACTGCGAGACGTCGCAAAGTTAAAATTCGAAGATAATACGAACAAATTGTCTGAACGCGACCACCAAAACCTTACACCCAGTTCGTCGATTGGCCCCGACGAACACGCCAGCCGCCTTAAACAAACGCAATTCGATCACTCTTTTGATCTTCAAAACGTCCAACACAAGGACGAAAGCGCGCTACAATAAAAATCCAAAATTTTGGTTTAGCACTCCCAGTTGGCTTAAAAATTGCCTCTGAGAAGATGCTCGATTCGTACCATACAAGTCATACAAGCCGAGAACTTATGCGGACTTTAAATCGGTACGAGTTAGGAAGAAATCGCAACAGAAAAAATGATAGCCGGCTAGTAAACCTAGGTGTTGCCCTAAACCCAATGCTCTGGTCTCAAACATCTCAAGACATGATATCTAAAAGATACGAAATCCTAAACCATGTCTCTCCGTTCACATCTCAATGTTCCCAAAAATCGTAAAGATAAGTAATTTTCTACGAAAATCACGAACGAACCAACAGATTGAACGTCTCATCGGAATTAAATATGAGACGACAACTCATATTTACTTCGAACCTACTCAGGAAAATTCAAAATGAAACATCCATCATATATATAAAAGCCGCGTAAAGCGGTAGGGGATTCAAAGCCACCAACGGCCAGTCCCGATAAGCAATAAAAACGGCCAAAACAGGCCCATACAATCTATTGAAATAAAGGCCACATTCGGCCACAAACATAGAATGGAAAGACAAGCATCTTCCTCTCAATAATCACTCCGCCTCTCATGGCCCAAAGTCAAAGTCCCCAGACAACAAAGCACCGAACGCATCCGCAGGACGGTCCACTTCCTCGCCACCATCAGGAAACCCGGTCGGAACCTCTTCGGTATCAGGGGAAACCGGGATGGAATCCCAGAACCCTTGGATCCTCTCGTCGATCGAAGGAATGAGCGCCTCAGCGTGGGCATGTTCGTTCATGCCGCTCTTCATCAAGCTCATTTCCTTCTCGAACACATAGTCATCGGCTTGCGTTCTCCAAAGACTTCCGACTGAACCGCGGCACTCACGGAAATCGCCTACCGAGGTAAAGGCATCCTTGAGGTTCCCGTATTCGACCTGGAACTGAGAAGCACGAGTCTTCATCACCTCGACAATTTCCCTTTTACCCTTCCTTTCCGCTTTACGGATGGCCCGCGCATGATCACGAGTAAGTTGCGCTTCTCGCTCCGACACCTCGCCTTGCACGCGAGCGAGATCTCGCTCCGCTTTCACCGCTTTGAAACGATAGACCATAGCTTCCCTATGGCTCACTTCAATGGCCGAGCCAAGCAAGTTAAGGCCCTGTGAAACCAATTAACGCGTTATAAGCAGAAAAAGAAACACCTAGGCAATCACAAAAATTTTCGAGAAAATCATACCCCGTTGATAATACGAGACCCTTCCGCAACAACCTTCGGCCTTCCTGTTTCATTCGTTGGTGGAGGAGCATCGAAGCCCGAGGGTAAACCAGCGAAGAAATCATCGAAGTCCAGAATAGGAACCTTGCTAGAACCGCTTCCGTCGCCATAAGCAAGGTCCAGATCCCATCCCGGAAGCATAGAATCGTCCATCAAAAACTCTATGTCACCAAGATCGATATCCTTCCCTTTTGAAGAGTTCCACCCCGTTGCAGCAGCGGGGACAGCGTCGGGACTCTAATCATCGGGCTCGGAGTCATTCCCCGCTTCCACAGGATCGGGACACACAAACCTTAGCGCCTTCCGAACTCGTTTCGGCGTGAAAGAAGTCCAGAAAAACGGACCATTCCTAAGAAGGTCCCTCACTTCAATGATATCCTCGGGGAATGGGGCCAGCGGGTTGATGAAGGGACGATCGTTTGGCAACCTCCAGAGCAGTGAGATACAACTCTCTTCGACAGACGCAGCGTCTATACGAACAAAGAAGAAAAATTTCTTCCACGAGTTGAAGTTGGAGATGAACCTCTTAACCACCGACATGAAGCTCTGAGGGACCAGCCTATATTTATCCTTGTCCTTGACGAGCTGTAGCCTTAAAAGCGCGTCGAAGTGATCAACGGAAAGGGAGAGACCATGCTCGTAGCTCAGGATGAGAATTCCAACAAGGTGCTGAATGGCAAGGGGATTTAGCTGGCTGATTGCCACCTCGAAACGCTCCAACACTCGGACGACGATTTTGGGAATCGGGAACCACAAGCGACAACGCACTACGAACGCTTCGTAGCAAGTGAAATAACCCTCCGGGGGGTTATCAGCGCTTTCCCCTTGACGAGGAACCCGGAACGTCACCGTGCTCGGAATGCGGTAGAACGACCGCATGATCTCAAGGAATTCGTCGGTACTCCTGCTTGGTGCCCCTTCCTCGACCGCATGATGGGTTAGGACCGGGAACGGCTTCTCATTGGGAGGAGTGATCGAACCGTAATGCGCAACCCACCATGCCTCATTCTCGGCAGGATCTACCGAGTGAGGCACAAACTCTATTTTCGGAACAAGGAGCTCTTCATGAGCACTTGCGGACGAAGACCCGTTCCTCGCAATCTTTTTATACTCCTCTTTGAGAAAATGGAAGGAAGGGATAGAAAGAAAGAAGGAAAGTTTTCTTAAGGAAAATATTTGAGAAAACAAGAAAGTGATAAAAGTGTGAAGAAGTTACCTCCTTTCTTATAGGCATGAGAATTTACTATTCAAGTTCAGACTTTCGGATATTAATTCCATCCAACACGCCTAACTTGCCAAACATGCCTAACCGCACGCTAGGACCCTACGATGCATGGTCCTAACGGGCTGGGGGGCTAACTGTTGGGGTCAAAAACGGGCACGACGGAATTAAAACCTGAAAATCCTCGGAAATCGTATTTCCGAAAAAGATAGTAAAAAGAAAAATATAATTTTGTAAAAAATAACCAATACGAAGTTTTTACGAAGAAGTATCTTTGAAGGCTCAAAGCAAACGAACCAAGCTCGGTCATTGCGTAACTACCGCACATACACGCTGTCTGGTCGCTACGTAGCAACCAAGTCCGACCCAAGCTCGGTCGCTACATAGAAACCGAGCGTTCATCCCGCTCGGTCTCTACGTAGCGACCGGGCTCGAGCCAAAGTTCGGTCGCTGCCCAGCGACCGAGCTCTTCCGAAACGTCAAGACGACACCAGTCCATGCATTCTCGTCAAATCTTCAAATGCTATCTCCCGAAGACCGTAGCGAGCTCAGTCTATGATTTCTGCTATTCTAAATCATCGATCAAACTTTGCGGATTAATACTGCGGAAAGTTTGTCCCTTATCGAAAGAAATCGTAATAAACGTTTCGAATCGGAAGACGGCCCAAAGGGACCTAAAACACGACTCGAGGCCCATCCTACGATTTCTTAACCAAAAGCCCGTAAACCATAACACGGTTTACGCTTGGTCCACAAGGAAAGATAAATGTCAAGTTTTCGCAGATAAATACGAAAGTTTTAAGGATAATCACGAAGATCGGAAAAAATGGAATATCTCCATTTTATGCTATGACGGCTTAAGGGCAGAAGAGTAAAAGCGTAAACCGACCTTGGAGCTAGTATATAAGGAGTCCTAGGCGAGGGGCGTGAAGAAAGGGAGGATTTTCAGAGAAAACTTAGCACTTAGAGCAATTTTAGGCAATTTTCCGTTTTTGTTATTTCGAGCTGCGACTCAAATAGGTTTAGCCGTCTTAGGGTAGCTAGAACTAGGAATCTCGCCGACAGCTCTCGAGTCCAGGCTTATACCTTGTTGTAAACGCTCATACGCAAATTCGGAATAAGATCTTCTTTGCTCTCTTTTCGATTTCTTATTTTTATCGTTGTTATTCTCGTGTTCTGATTGTTTGACGTGTGGTATTAGCAGATATCCGGGTCCTCTGGGAAATTAGGGTTTTTCTAGTTTCCTTATTTAAACGGAAATCGACAGTGCAAATTTCGATTCCCACATCGATCGACAGACCATGACGAAGATCGATGGACGGATTACTCTAGTTATCGATCGACGTCGTCCGCTAAATCGACTGAATGCAATGCAGTTCGGATTCTAACTCATGAAGAATTCGCAGCTATGCATCCTCACCCACCCTCCCCTTTCTATGATAAAATCGATCGATCGGTTGAGCCAACCATCGATCGACAGAGTGAGCCTGACGTCGATCGTCACAACACACCTCCCATCGATCGACAGGCACCTCTGACATACCGAATGCGGTTACCCTCAATCGATAATGATTATATCAACGCACTCAGACCACCACCTAAACCATTAGCTAGCCCACCCGAACATAAATCCAACCCTCTAAATAGTTCACCAGAACTAGTTCAAGAAGAACAAGAAACTGATGGGAGAAGGTTAAGGAAAAGAAAGGAGAAGATTCCTAAGAACCTTAAAAGGGAAGCTAACGATAAGGAGATGGATGGTTTCACTAAAAGAGTCCTCAGAATCCCAATCGAAAAAGCTTTTGATGAAGCTTACTTCACACACCGGTTGTGGATGTTCTTCAGAGAAACAAAGGTAACTGAGGAGAACATTTGGAGAATATTTCATCAAGTCAGAGAGAAGATGAAACACAAGATCACATTGACGAAGAAGAGTGATCCTGAGAAGTTCGCAATACCATGCGTAGTCAAGGGTATTGAATTTCCCCATTCAATGTGTGACACAGGAGCATCAGTTAGTATGCTCCCTAGGATCATGGCAGACCAACTTGGTTTGACCATTGAACCTTCAACAGAATCCTTCACCTTCGTGGATCTTTCAGAAAAACGATCAGGAGGTATCATACGAGATCTGGAGGTACAAATTGGTAATGCCCTTGTCCCTGTAGATTTTCATGTCCTAGACATCGAGCTTAACTGGAACTCTTCACTTCTGCTTGGAAGATCTTTCCTAGCTACAGTAGGAGCCGTGTGTGACATGAACAAAAACAAATTGTGTCTGACGCTCATAGACCCCAACATCCACTGCGACCCCATCCACCCCATCCAACCTAAGAGAAAGGTTATTAATTCTGTAGATTACGGGAAAGAACTTGGCTTCATTGGCGCATGCCATTGTGGAGCAGAGTATGAATCGGAGTACAAAACAGAGTACTCGGAATCGATCGACACCCCCAATTTCCCATCGATCGATTCCAATGAGTCAACTGTGACCAATGACCGCAACAACACGTCACTCGACGTAAAGCAGCCGGTTGACCATTTCACTCCACCTAATCATTGTTACCTCCACTTTGCCTTCCAACCTCCAAGCAAGAGAGAACATGATGACTATTCCATAGGTAGTTGGGCAGACAGTGGTTTCCATGAAAGTTTTGCAGTTAACACTGTAATTACTTCATCTAACGAGGAATATACAGAGGAATACGATGAGGATTATTGGAAAGAACGTGCAATAGAAATGTCTTTGCAGGATGAAATATTTGAAACACATAAGTTCACAAACACGTTTCCAACATCGATCGCCGAAGTGCACTCCACATCGGTCGATACCCACCCTCGTCCAGCAAAACAACCGCTCACATCGATCGACACCCACACAGGAACATCGATCGATATTCGCACCGCAGCAAAAATTCAGGAGCAGGAGAATATTCCCTCTCCAACTAGGTTTATAGATAACTATATAAATCGTTTTGCACCCCCGAAACCACCTCAACACACCAGAGCAGACACACAAGCAAAAAATATGAACACTCTTCCATCTACATCAACAGGAAAATCCATGAAGAGCAATCATCTCAAGAACACAAGTTCTGCAGAAATTACTCTGCCATTGATCGACGCATCTGTATCTACATGGATCGATACTACTCTAAACCCTAATCTTTCTATTTCTACATTGAATGATAATGCAAACATTGATTACGGTTTTCTAACACCTGATGAATTTGGTATTTTCAGGGACCCAGATGGCAACGCACGTGCAATAGATGGAAGGATCTTACAAGTGTCCAGAGAGGACATAGCAGATATCCTTCAAGTAGCCAATGGACCTGACAACCTATTCTCACAGTAACGTGGCACTCCAGACGTCATTCAAACAGATCCTAACAACCACGTAGGAGTCGCCACAACAGAAATCAATCCAGATCTGTCACGCCAACCAAAAGGGCAAGCATCGATCGACGGGACAACTTAAGCCATCGATCGACAAGGTAACACCAACGTCGATCGATAGGGATGACCCGACGTCGATCGATAGACGTTATGAAGTTGGAAACCGTGCTTATGACATGTACGGAGCCGGAAAGTTCACTTGGGAACGAAGGACCAACAACCAGCCACATCGATCGACGTGTGTACATTCACATCGCTCGACGCTAAGGTCTCAGCCATGAATGAGAGGCTGAGGACTTACGAAGACATGCATGACCGCTTTATATCACCAGTCATGATAGATTTAAACAAATTGTCTAGTCACTTACTTCATGCCCAAAAGGATATTGATAACATTACTAATCAAAACTTTTTGCAGGCAAAATCAGCATCGATCGACAGACTACGAGGGCCTTGGATTGATGGCAAGAATCCTGTGGAGTTACTTCCTTACAAAGCAGCTGAGGTTGACAAAATCACATCCAAGATCTACACTGCTATAGACACCATGGAGGAACGACTTGAAAAACGCTGCAATGACATCTACTTTCCATTCGACAACAAAATCAGTGGACTAGACAGCCACGCAGAATGGCTACAGAAAGAAGTCAAAGCTATTCAGAGGCAACTCGCAGCTCAGCACCAGATATCAGCATCGATCGACAGGACGCGAGAGAAATCGCTCGATGGCAAGTCACCGAGATCGACCGACGCACACATAATCGCATCGATCGACGCCGAGTCTACACCATCCGGCGAGCAGCTGATACACAAGACGATAGAGTCAATGCACAAGGAACTGAGAGAACTTTCATTATACGCCTATGACAACATAGGCTGGCACCAGGTCAGCATTGAAAACATTCAAGATAGGCTACAGCACATCTCCAATGTACTTTGAGAAGATGGATGACAAATGGACAAGAAATGATGAGGCCACAAGAAGTTTCATTGCATCTTGGTCCCGAATGTGCAGAGATGACGTGGATGCTTGTTTTCCAACAAGTAGTTGTTTCTCCACCAAATAGCCAATCACTACCACAGTCAAGCTAAATGACTATAACCAAGCGCTGAGTGGGAGGCAATCCACTATTAGGTATTTTAGTTTGGTTTTATTAGCTAGCATTTATTTACTTTCGTTTTATTTCTTTCAGATTTAGGAGACCCAAGTAGGAAGACCTTAATATCGACCGCCGACAATACGTCGACATCCCTCGACGTGGACAACCACACGACGATCGATGTAACATATGCCCATCGATCGATATCTACTCCGGTCAGATGTATCTTCCCTACTTGTTACATTTCGTACATCATGAACTATTTCATCATAACTCCGACTCAGTTACACTGGGACAGTCTAATTTAAGTCTGGGGGAAAATTTACTGATATAATTTATTTTATTCTTATATAAAAGGAATTTTAATAAATTATGCTTAGCTATTGAAAATAAAGACTATAATCTTATATTGATTTAAACTTGAATATCTAACCAATCTTAAGCACCATTTTAGATTTACTGATTGCAGATAGCACTATAGATGCTAAAGCAGATCAACCTATCAACTACACACTTGCCTTGAAACGTATGAAGCAACCAAAGCTGATTTCCAACACTAAACCTGACATAACCGCTTGTCTTGGGGCTTGGTATACATGGGATCAGATTCTTCAGACAAGTCTGGAAGATAACGCCTGGTGTAGATTATTTATCACATTTTCTCTCTCTAAATTTCGACCCTAGAATAGTTAGTGAGTATATAAAAAAAATTATATATAATAAATAAACAAATAAATAAATAAATAAGATCTATTGTTTACGTAGGATGAGTCTGAACAGGACTTGGTGGCTAAAACCATTAAGGCTTGATTCATAAAGACTCCAATAAAAGAGTTCGAAACGGGACTTGGAGGCGGCAATCTTCAAGGCTCGCTTTCGCAAAGAACTCTTGGATATAGGTCAAAAAGAAGTGAACAGAGCTTGGTGGCAACCACCATTAAGTTTTGATTCATGGAAGCCTGTCCAATCTTGGTCACTGATCCTGCAATGGAAGCAGACTTTGACTCAAGAGAGAAAATTAGAGAGAGAGAAACTAGGAACTAACTTTTACCTGCAGCTCCAGATACTTGTCTGAAATCCTTGCATCCTATGATCGATACTCCCAAGGTAAAGCATTCACTTTATATTTATGCTAAGAAATGAAATCAGTAGAGGGGATGTCAGACGTGAATTGATGAGTTGTGTTATGTTAGAAATGGTTGCTAAGCTAGGATATTGCATAGTGTGCTTCTGTGATTAGGACTTTTTAAATGTGGTTGCAAAATTGTTGAGGAAAAGATTTCTATGCTTAAAAATCTTAAGTCCCTAATATTTTCAAACCTCTTTCAGAGAGACTGCATGTATGTTTTGCTTGAGGACAAGCAAAAGGGTAAGTCTGGAGGAGTTGATATACCTTGGATTTGACTCGTTTTCATCCATGGTATATAGGTGTTTTACTATATATATATCTATGTTTTCTACTCTTCTAGGTATGTTTTCAGGTTCAGGTGCATTTCGGAGTAAAGCTATGACTTAAAGGACATTTCACCCTAGCTGACCACGTAGAGGTCGACGAGAGGAAGAACAATCGATCGATGCGCATCAGTGCTGATGATCGATACCAGGAGATGCCCCGACAAATGAAGATTAATATCGATCGATGTACACAAGTACCATCAATCGATGTCGAGACATCAAACACATGACATTTTGGATTCAGCAGACTTAAAACCCAAGGCCAAGCCAAATTACGAAAATGCCCTGACGAGTTTTTAACCTAGTAGATTATATACTGCCTAAGTGTTTTGACGGCAGAAGAGTTTTCTTCAGAGTTTGAGTTTGAGAGTTTGAGAGTTTCCTTGTTATCATTTCTTTTCATCTATACTATGAGTTTCTATTTCTTCATTGTTATTGTTTAAGGTGAGTTTGGTCTCAGAAGAAGTAAACAATACTAAAAATGGGTCGAACAGAGGAGTTTATTAGATTTCGAGATGAGGTTACAAAGGTGGAGAAAGTAATGGCAAGCCGGAGCTCGTGAGAGCTTAAACCGGAAAAGTACAAATAGCAGAGAGATGATTGTACGGACAATAAACCCTAATCTCGCTGCTAAGTTTGTGTCACTAAGTGTCGATGCCTTTTTCCTTTGCTTTCCTCTCCTTTTATAGTCTGTTGGCGATCTTCTTAACCTAATCTTCTTTTAATCGATTGGGCGTTGTCGGCCCTTCGGGCCTGATTGATGAATGTTCGCCCTGAGCTGCTAAGTCGATCGCGCTCTGTCCGCTCTCCGTTTCGACGAAATCTCGAATATCGGCTTCCGAGCCGACGACAATCCGGCTTACCGGATTGGGCCTTTTGTTCGATGGGCTTTGTGGATGGGTTCAATCCATCCCCAACAGTAAGTCCCCCCCCAGTTCATCGATGGATCGGGTAGACGATCCTCGATGAATTTGGTGTCTTTAGTTCGGAGGACAAAAGGATCAATCCGAGCAAGTGGCTTGACTCGATGTTATCTCGAGGTAGATAGTTGTGATTGCTTCTGAGGAATTGAACCAACACAATCGTGAGACGAACTGATCGAGAAAACGAACCAGCGCGTCTGTCGGTTACACGCCAATAGGGTTTAGGCCCATTTAGGCCTTATTAGGCGTAATGATTACGCCTTGATCCCAGCGCTTGCCTCTCCCTATAAATAGCGCACCCCTCTTCGCTTCCTTTCATTTTTCTCCGCAGCATCAAGGTACTTTCTCTCTCTACACTCTTTCTCTCTCTTAATCTCTGTTTTTAAAACTTTGATTATCCGAGATGTCGTCATCTCATCGTTTAACGCGAGAGCAAAAGGGGAAGAAAGCAGCATCTGCTCGGGATTCTGCCGAGGATCCGGAAGATATTCATCATGAAGCAATGATGGATACGGGGAACATGGATCTAGCGCAGCGTCTCTTGGTCTCGGAAGTGAGGGAACAATTCCGGGGCGACGATGATGGTCAAGAGGCGGTTGACGTCTCGATTGTTCCGATCAGTTACTATCCGGGAAACATTTTTGCCGAGGAGAGTCCGCTGGAGGCTTGGAGGATTCGGCCTTCGGTCGTCGATGGACAGGACTGTCCGAACGTCGAGAGGACGAAGTCTACCGTGGAGTCGGTGGAAGCTATTCTCCGAGATCTCAACGCACATGGAGTTTCGTTCATAATCCCGAAGAAAGATCAAAGGCCCTGGTCGCCGCCGAGAGGGTATCAATGCATCTACGAATCATACTTTCGGAACGACACGAAGCTGTGGTTCCCAATTCCTCGAATCGTCACAGCTTACGCGTTTCGCCGGCGAATCGCTCTGAGCCAGCTGATGAACGGCTCTCTTCGTTTGATGGTCGTTCTGTCGGTGATCGCAGCTGAGGCGGGGACGACGATGAGCGTAAGATCGTTCAAAGAGTTGACCTCGGTCTCGATCTCCGACGATGGGCTGGTCTCGACGAGAATGCGCCCGAACTACAATGTGGACACTGGGTACCCGACCAAAACCTTGGATTGGCAGCGTTCGTACTTCTATGTGAAGTCGAATAGATCGGCGTTCGAGGAACCGCTGAAATCTAGTTACCGTGTTCTTTGGAATGCAGAGATGGGTACTGCACACTGCTTTTGTGACGACTGTAGCGCGTACTCGTCTGACATGTTTGTGTTATATATTTTTTTTGCAGTTGGTCATCCAAATCTTGCCACCTACCCCGAGGACTGGAAGGAGAGTGCTTGAATCGTCGCGTTGCAGAGACAGGATCACTGGGAGAATTTTACTCGGGAGAGAATTCAAAAATCTATAGATCGGATTGCCAACCGTGAGTCTCTACTCCCCTTTTATGTTTCTGAGCAAGCGAATGATAACTTTAAGGGTTTTTCCTTTTTGCAGAGGGCTGGATCTCGGACTTACTTCCTCATATCAATCATTCGACATTGAAGAGATTGTCCCTTTTCACGCGAGCTGAACAGAAGGAGATTAACCGAGCCAAAACAATGAAGCAATTGCCAGATCTCAGTCTTATCGTGGCCGGGAAGATAGGTGCCAAGAAAGGTGCTTCTGGGAGCAAGGCTGGTCCCTCGGAGCCGGAGCTTACCGATTCTACTCCTATTGCCGCCGAGCAAGCGCTCGCTGGCGGCTCTTCCCAAAGAAAGGACTCAAGGAAGAAGAAGAAAAATGCTGAGGCTCGAAGGGAGTCTAATGAGGAGGAGAACATTGAGCAGACCGGCGCGGGTGGCTCCTCCAAGAAGGGAAGCAGGAAGAGGAAGGCCGGGGACCCGCCTGCAGACGACGTCCCCAGGAAAAAGAAGAGGAAGAAGAAAGATTTCTCTCTACCCCGCCCATCCTCTGTCTGTGAAGAGGAGCTTCAGGCGCTGGTCCCTGAAATTGTCCCCAAGGTTGGGACTTCTGACGACGATGAGGATGAAACCGTAGCTCTTCGTCAGCGGAGACGAGAGGGACGGACTATTGGCGATAGGTCTCAGGGAGCCCTTGCAGGAGATCAAGGCATCTCCGAGACTCCGAGGAAATCGTCAGTCTCCGAAGGACAGCGGGATCGCTTGCTCGACGGGTCTCCTGCTCGCATTGCGGAGGGATCCGAGACCCGTGTGTCCGGACGTCCTAAGGAAACCCCAAGGGATGGGTTCAAATTTGAGTTCAATCGCGATCTTCCGTTGGCTTTTCACCCGGAAGATTGCGGTCGTCTACTGCAGCTGATTAAAGGCGGTCCCGACCAGCTTCCTTCTGTGAAAGACCTTGTCTTCAAGGACGAGTATGAACACGCCGCTTCCTCGTCCATAAAGGTAGTATTGATCCGTTTCTATCCGTTGTTTTTTTTTGCAAAGAGTATTCTTCTAACCTTTTCCTTGTTATGCCCAAGCAGAGTCAAGGCGACTGGAACGTGCTCGTTGAAAAATACGATACGGCACTGAGGCGAGCCAGAGGGCAGATTCGCGAGGGTGAGGAAGTGAGGAAAAAGGCCGAAGAGGCTCTCCGGATTGCAGTGCGGGACAAGAATGACGCGATCGCTCGGGAGAAGGCGCTTAGGAAGGCGTTCGACGAGACGAGGAGGGCTGATGCGGCGGACTTGCAACTATGCAAGAGGTCGATGAAAGACCTAGAATTTGTAGTGGACAAGCTGGGGAAGGAGAAAGCTGTCATTGAAAAGGCGAGGGCTGCGGAGTCGCTCAAGTATGCTGAGGAGATGAACAGACTTCGTAAGTCTCGTAGGTACGAAGTTACGCACGAGAGGATCCGTGTGTTGATTGCTATGATCGCCAAAGCCGAGAAACGCTTTCATAAGATTTCTCTTCGCGAAGATCAAAGGGACAAGTACAATGATGCTCGGGGCCTCCATAGTCAAGCCTTCAGGACAAGGAAGTGTCTCGAGCAGATCAAGGCCTCGGGCCTCGAGATCCCACAAGAGACCATTGATTTCTTCGTCGGGCACGAGAAACATTACGAAGAAGAAGCGGCTCGCTTGGAGGTGAAGGAGATTCCGGCAGAAGACCTTCGCCTTTCTCCACTGGTGCTGGAGTCTCGGTTTTTAATTGAGGAAATTTGGACTCTGAAGCCGCTATCGCTCTCCGTTCTCCTCTCGTCGACCGAGATCCTCGCTCCGAAGATCTGATGAAGGAGCCCGCTCAGACCGCCGTATCTTCCCATCAGCGTGCTGATCAGGATATCGATCCAGCTAAGTAGACATCAGCAGGTGCGGTCGCTCCGAAGGACATGGCCGTGCCTACCATCATTCTGACTGATTCTCCTGCGAAGGCATCTAAAAATGCCAGCTCGTCCACTTCCTCCTCTGAAGACCCCGAGAAGGAAGATGGTGTTCCTATGGGTTGTCCGACGGAGGTGCCTGCTACAATTGCGGATCCGCCAGCTCCAACAAAGTTTGGCCGCGTCTTGGGTCCCGGGGAGGGAGATGATGGCGGCAACAAGGATCCTCCTGTGGTCGATAAGTAAAACCTGTTGTCTGTTGTAACTTTTTCCTTTTCTTCTTTTTGATCTTATCTCGGCTCTTGGAAGCCTTTGAACTCTTATTTTATTTTGTATTATTGGCCCGGACGGGTCTTGTTGTTCGGTACTCGGGAGATTTCCTTCTTCGTAAACTTTGAATCGTTACTAAGTGTTTTCATTTTAAGTGTGTCACGAATGATCGTAAATGACTTAGTCGATTTCGAAATAATCCGTTGCCTGTTAATTTGATCCCACTAACCTTGTTTACGATTAGTCGGACAAATAAAGACAAGAATTTTAATACATTTCCGAGGAAAGGTATCTGGACGCTTCACAGTAATCGAGAGAAATTTGGTCGGCCAACTCATTATTCTTCGATTTGCGATAAGGTCCGGAAATTTCGCTCATGAGTCGGTCAGTGCGGGATGCATCGGTGACGCGGGACTCTATTTTTCACTTCGTTCGATATCTGATCAGGACACGTTCGATTGATCGGGACGAGTGCTCGTGCGCCGCTTATGAATTAAGGGGCTAGCATCGTATGTTCGGATTTTTACTCTCGTTTTTTTGCTCGAGGGAGAAATGAGATGAGTAAAAAAAGGATTTATTTTTTGTTTTGTTGGGGCTGGACCCCGTAGAGGGGATGTCTACGTACCTCCGAGGAGGATCAAGCCTTTCGTAGTTCGTTTTGGCCCAAGTAAAAGTGACTTGGTAGTCATTTACTTGGACGAGTAGAAGTGACCATAGGGTGCATCTACTCGGTTTTTTTTTTTTGGACGAGTAAAAGGTGATGTAGATCATTTACTCATTCTTACAAGTTTACTCATTTTATGAGTAGAAGCGACGAAGATGCATCGAGTTCCAAGCTCGTGGGATTGCCTCTCCGCGGGAAGTCTCGAGTCGGTACACACCTGGTTTGACGACTCAAGTGATCTTGTATGGTCCTTCCCAATTCGCGCCGAGCTTTCCGGCGTTGGGCTCTTTGGTGTTTTCGAAGACTTTTCTCATGACCAGATCACCGAGCTCGAGAGGGCGCGAGCGGACCTTCTTGTTATAGTAGCTCTCGATTTGATTCTGGTAATTCTGGATCCGAATGAGGGCTTGGTCGCGTTTCTCCTCTAGTTCATCGAGGGCATCTAGCAGCATATCTTGGTTAAGCTCAACATACTGGGGTATTTTTGATCGGCGGAGACTTGTTACGTTGACCTCGGCCGGAGCCATTGCTTCCATCCCGTAAGCGAGAGATAAAGGAGTGGATGTTGTTGCTCCTCGGGGGGTCGTCCGATGCGACCAGAGGATGCCGTCGAGTTCGTCGGCCCAGTGTCCCTTCTTGAGATCAAGACGCTTCTTGATTCCGTCGATGATGATCTTATTTGAGGACTCCGCTTGTTCGTTTCCTTGAGGGTACCTTGGTCTCGAGGGGCTTAGTCGGATGTTCCACTTGTTACAGAAATCTTTGAAGTTTCCAGACATAAACTGGGATCCATTGTCCGTCACAATCTCGTACGGTAGGCCGTGACGACAGATAATGTTTTTCCAAACAAAGCTGCGGACTTCCTTCTCTGTAACCTGCGCGAAGGCTTCTGCTTCGATCCACTTGGTGAAGTAGTAGGTTAATACCAACACGAAGCAACGTTGGCGGGAATTCGGCATTGGTTCGATGATATCCATCCCCCATCGCATGAATGGATAAGGAGCTGCAGAAGTTCGCAGTAGCTCGGTTGGGCTGTGGATGCTCGGAGCATGTCGTTGGCATTTGTCGCATCGTCGAGCATACGCGTCGCAGTCCGTATTCAATGTTGGCCAGAAGAATCCTAAATTTCGAATTTTTAAGGCTAGTGCTCGGCCTCCGGAGTTGTTGCCACCTGCTCCTTCATGAGTCTCGGCCATCACTAACTGTGTTTGCTCGCCGAAGATGCATTTGAGGAGGACCTTGCTAGCTGTTACCCGGTGGAGATACTCTTCCATGATGACGTAGTGCGGGCTGCGTCTCTTACGTCGTCTCGCGGCCCACTTATCAATTGGAAGCGTGCCGTTGGTGAGATACTGGATGAACTCAGTTCTCCAATCTGGTATTGGCTGATCTTGGTCTGTCATTTCGGAGTCGTATCAGTCAGAGATTGGGGCGTTGTTTCGGACTCCGTAGTGACGAAGTTAGCTGCCTCCGTTGAGATGTCGATGCTCGGTTTCTCGATCCGATGGATCGGAATAGTCCTTTTGACCTGATCGCGGAGCTTGCTTCCGAGCGCTACCAATGCATCAGCACAAACATTTTCTCCGTGTGGAACCTTCGTGAGTTCGAAGAATTCGAACTCCTTAGCTAATGATTGGACGACTCGGAGGTAAGCATCCATCCTCTCGTTGCGCGCGTCGTAATCGCCGCTGAACTGACTGGCGACGAGCTGCAAGTCACAGTATGCGCTGAGTCGCTTAGCTTTGACTGCTGTTGCAAGACGAAGGCCGGCAATGAGCGATTCGTACTCCGCCTCGTTGTTCGATAACGGGAAACCAAAGCTGAACGATTGTCGAATGAGTTCTCCCGTTGGTGATTGAAGTTGAACTCCTGCTCCTGAACCTTTGTTTGTCGAGGAACCGTCGACATGCAGAATCTAGGTTGAATCTGAGGTTTCTAGATCTTGGGCAAGTTCCGGAGATAATTCCACGAGGAAATCGGCGAGGACTTGATCTTTAGCGGCGGTTCTACATTTGTAAGTGATGTCGAGTTCACCGAGTTCTATCGCCCACTTGGTAAGACGGCCAGCTCTGTTCGTGTTTTGCAAAACAGTTCGGAGCGGCTGGTCGGTAAGAACTTCCACCGAGTGTGACTGAAAGTAAGGGCGAAGTTTCCTCGATGATTCGACGACAGCCAGGGCCATCTTTTCGAGTGTCGGATACCTGGTTTCTGGTCCAGTCATCCTTCTACTCATGTAGAAAATGGGTCGTTGCTCTCCTCGGTCCTCCTTCATTAGTACACTGCTGACTGCTGCGGATGAAACCGCAATGTAGAGGGATAAAACGTCGCCTATGTCTGGCTTTGCCAAGATCGGGGGCGTCGTCAGATAGTGCTTGAGCTGATTAAAAGCCTCTTCGCACTTGTCGTCCCAGATGAATTTCTTATTTCCTCGGAGGAGATCGTAGAAGGGGAGACATTTGTCGGTGGATCGGGAGATAAAACGATTGAGTGCTGCGATTCGGCCGGTTAGTCGTTGGACTTCTCGGCAGTTTCTCGGACTTGGTAGGTCGAGGGCAGCTGATATTTTCTTCGGGTTTGCTTCGATTCCTCGCTGCGTCACTATGTAGCCAAGAAATTCTCCGGATGACACGCCAAAAGTGCACTTGGCCGGGTTTAACTTCATCTTGTATGTGTTAAGAATGTCGAAACACTCCCGTAAGTGCGTCAGGTGGTCGTCTGCTCGGAGTGACTTGACGAGCATATCATCGATGTAGACTTCCATGGTGGTACCAAGCTGCTTGGCGAACATACGGTTGACAAGTCGCTGGTACGTTGCTCCGGCATTCTTTAGCCCGAAGGGCATCACTTTATAGCAGTAGGTTCCTTGATCGGCTATGAATGATGTCTTCTCTCGGTCGTCCGGATGCATCATAATCTGGTTGTATCCCGAGAAAGCATCCATAAACGTGAGCATTTAATTGCTGGCAGTTGACTCAACGAGTCTGTCGATATTCGGAAGCGGATAGCTGTCCTTTGGACAGGCTTTGTTGAGATCGGTAAAGTCGACGCACATACGTCACTTGCCGTTTTTCTTCTTGACGACCACTGGGTTGGCGAGCCATTCCAGGTAATGGACTTCCGTTATCGAGCCCGCGCTGAGTAAACGCTCGACTTCCTCGACGACTGCTTTGGATCTCTCGGGGCCTAATTTCCGTCTCTTCTGTCGGATGGGCTTGATATTTGGATCCACGTTCAACTCGTGAGTCGTGACGGAAGGGTCGATCCCCTGCATGTCGGACATTGACCATGCAAAGGTAGATAAGTTCTGCTTCAGGAAATCCAGGATAGTACGCTGCATCTCGTCTGATAAGTAGGCGCCTACTCGTAGTACTTTGCTTGGGTCTGACTCGTCGACAGGGACTTCGAGCACTTTTTCCTTTTGTGGGCAGACCTTACTTTTTCAAAAGATCTCGTGCGACTCATTGATCTCCTCTTACTGTCTTAACCATCCCGTCCACTCCCGGGAATTTAACACATTGATGGTATGTAGATGCAATTGCTCGCATAGAGTACAGCCATGGGGTACCTAGTATCACGTGATAGGGAGCCTTGGTACTGACCACAGAGAATTTGACCATCCGAGTTACTCCCTCTGCTTGTACTGAGAGCCGGATAGTTCCCAGTATTACTTCGGAGGAGCCGTTGAAGCCGGTGAGAGTTCTGGAAGATGGTTTCACGTCTTTTAAGTCGATACCCAATTTTACGAGAGTTTCGCGAAAAATGATATCGACTGAGCTGCCGGTATCAATTAGCACTTTGGTAACATCGTACTTATCGATAGCCAAAACTACGAGAAGGGGATCGTTATGAGGGAAGTTTATTCCGAGGAGGTCTTCTGTCGAGAAGGAGATTGGGGGATCGTTTGGAAGCTTCTGTGGCCAACGCTGCGAGGTATCCACCAGTCGGTGGTGATCCTTGACTGATTGTACTGAGTCCCCGCAAGGTGACGGAAGAGGGCTCCCATAATCACATTGATCCACGGCCTGACGCTTGCTTGCTTCTTGATGAGGAGAGCTCGGAGATCCTTGCTTTCCTCCGATGGCTCAGCCCTTTTGCAGTCCAGTTTCGTACGCAGATCGTCCATCCGTGCGTTAAGTTGATCGCGCAAATCGACGACAGGGCTATCGCCTGTAGATGCTGGTGAAGATCCTTGGCTCAGCGCATGTTTGGTTCTTTTGGCGTTGAGCTCGACTCGGAGATCGGAAGGTCCGGGGGTCTCGCTATTCGTCGGAGTAATCTTTCGCTTGAGGAGCGTACGTAAGTCCGACCGGTCGAGAGCTTCCTCGAGGTTGCTCTCTTCGTCCGATGAGGGTTCCGGTTGGGCGCGAATAACTTCGATCCTTTGTCTGACTGCGGGTTGATCTTCGTCAGCTGAAGCGTCACCATCGTCATCCTGACGAGGGGTTTGCTCGGCAACCTTTGGCTTCTGGTCATCTTGACGTGGTGTACCCTGATTTTTTCGCTGATTTTTCCGCTGATTTTTCCTATCCTTATTCCTGCTCCAACTGTTCTCGCTTTTTGGCTTCGGAGGAGGGATCTTGAGTTCGCCGCTTTCGACCGAGGAGAGGAACTGTGCAAAAAGTGTTTTGCACTCTGAAGTGTCGTGGCCTTTGACGCCATGAAGTTTGCACGATTTGGTGAGTCTTGGAGGAGTCCGAGATGAACCCGCCGCGGAATCGACCTGGGCGACTGCGGCCGTCGCCGTTGCTCGGGGGGATTCGCTCGGAGGATCTGTTTCTTGATGAAAGGTGTTCCATTTCTTCCCGTTTTCGTCGACGACGTAGAGGAGACCGTTCTTACGGTTGTTTTTGTCATTGGTAGCATGCTGACGAGGTTCGATGTGAGCTGTAGCAGCGTTTTTAGGCGCTGATTACTTCACCGAGTTGTGCTTGCTCATGATGGCTTTAGTGTCCTCTTCCATACGGATGAAGTTGTGGGAGCGAGCAACGGCATCTTGCAGTGATGTGGTGGGACATCGGTAGAGGTCTTCTCAGAACCTACACTCTACTAGAAGATTGTTCCTCAGGGCATCGACGGAGATGTGATCGGGAAGTTTGATTCTCGACACGACCTAGTTAAATCGTTCCATGTAGCCGCGAAGGCTCTGGTCCTTCGTTTGCTTGAGGTTCCAAAGGCTCGAGGCTGTTGCTTCGCGCTTGGTGAACATGATGTAAGTCTTTAGAAATGCCGAGGAGAGCTCTTTGAAACTGCTAATCGAGTTCTCTTCGAGTCCCGAGAACCAAGTCAGGGCTTGTTCGTTCAGCGTCTCGACAAAGAGTTGGCAGTATCCCGCGTCTCTTTCCTCGGGAGTGAGTCTAGCTCTCGCCACCGCGATGTTGAAAGCCGTCAGATGCTCGACGGGATCACCTCCTGGTTTGTACTCCGAGAGATGCAACTTGTCCATTTTCTGGAGTTTGACCTCCGTCAGTTCTTCGGTGAAAGGTGTGCGCGATGTTGAAGCGATGACGCTATCAAACTCAGGTACCGCGCTCGTTTCTTGGTGGATCCTCGAGCTTATTTGTTGGAAATTTAACTTGAGCTCGGCAATCTCTCGGACAGTTGAGGGATCAAATGCCGCCGGAAGAGCATCGGCGACGAGGGTCTCTGCGGGGTCAGCTGGGTTCGTCGTTCGTCCATCCGTTGGAGTAGGTGGGTTTGTGTTGAAGAGGTGATGACGGAATGGTTGTGAGTTGCCGGTGGGTGCGCTGAGAGCATTGACGATGGCAGCGAGCTGGTCATTTGTCGTCTTTTGGACCTCCTCTTGATGAGCGAGTCGCGCTATGACTGAGCTCATGAAATCCGACGAGAGAAGGGGAGGAGGTGGAGGAGGTGTGAGTTCCGGCTCCTCTCCCGAGCTATCAGGGTTCGTACCTCCGGTGGTCATTTCGGTCTAGAAACGCTGGGTCTGTTCTGCCCCACGGTGGGCGCCAATTGTTTAAGGTGAGTTTGGTCTCATAAGAAGTAAACAATACTAAAAATGGGTCGAACATAGGCGTTTATTAGATTTCGAGATGAGGTTACAAAGGTGGAGAAAGTAATGGCAAGCCGGAGCTCGTGAGAGCTTAAACCGGAAAAGTACAAATAGCAGAGAGATGATTGTACGGAAAATAAACCCTAATCTCGCCGCTAAGTTTGTGTCACTAAGTGTCGATGCCTTTCTCCTTTGCTTTCCTCTCCTTTTATAGTCTGTTCGCGATCGTCTTAACCTAATCTTCTTTTAATCGATTGGGCCTTGTCGGCCCTACGGGCCTGATTGATGAATGTTCGCCCTGAGCTGCTAAGTCGATCGCGCTCTGTCCGCCCTCTGTTTCGACTAAAAGCAGTCCTTAGCTGAGTCGAAATCTCGAATATCGGCTTCCGAGCCGACGACAATCCGGCTTACCGGATTGGGCCTTTTGTTCGATGGGCTTTGTGGATGGGTTCAATCCATCCCCAACAGTTATGAATTGCTTTGCTATGTCTGAGTAGTTCAGTTATTAGATCCAGGGTTCAGATAGGTTTGTGGGATCTGCCTTGTTGTGATATTCATGATAGATTTGTATTCGTTGCTTGTTTTAGCCTTGCTAACTAGAACTTGATCATAGGATTGCATATTCAAGCACCCTTGTTATCCCATCCTGACATCTATCTATCATATTAGGACTGCTAGAGAGGGCTAACCGCCAATTTAGTATCTTAGTAGGGCATATCATACTCGCGCATCGATCATACTGCTAGAACCCGTCGATCGATGTCCTCAACTGACTATCGATCGACGTTGGCAAAGGTGTATCGGTCAATGTCCCAATAGGACCATCGATCGACACTCTCTCCTTGTCGACATACTAACCGTTGAGACACGAGATCTAGCCTGTTAACCAGTGAAACATGCGACAGCTGATCACTGAGTTAAACGATTGAGCTCTAACATATCATGCATGCAACAATTAGGTATCTATAGGTATTATAATCTCCAACACCTGAATAGTGGGCTTGCATCTAATATCATTTCCAACCAAGTTACGTTTACTAGTTACTTCGCTTGTTACTATTGCTATTTCATTTAAACATTTACAACCCTTAGAATTAATAAACACTAGATTTAATTGTCCCTAGCTCCTTGTGGATTCGATCCCTAAATACTACATCTGAACCTCTTTTAATGAGAGTAACACTCCTTAGGGTAATTTGAGTGGTATCAAGTACCGTCCGAGAAAGAGTGCAAAATCTCAAGTGTTCGCAGACTTCTTGGTCGAACTACCAACGGGGACCGTAACCAATGAGGAACCAAATTCCAACTGGCTCCTTCACGTTGACGGATCCTCATCCAAGCAAGGATCAGGCATCAGAATCCACCTCACATCTTCGACAAGCGAGATCCTGGAACAATCATTCAGGCTGGAATTTCACGCCTCAAACAACGAGGCCGAGTACGAAGCACTCATCGCAGGGCTGCGTTTAGCTCACGGCTTGAAGATACATAATATCCACGCTTACTGCGATTCCCAGTTAGTGGCAAGTCAATTTAGCGGAGAGTATGAAGCACGGAACGAAAGAATGGACGCGTATCTCAAACTGGTCTGAAATCTAGCTCAAGAATTTGACTGTTTTGCTCTTACGCGAATCCCCCGTTCTGAAAACGTCCAGGCAGATGCTCTCGCGGCCCTAGCGTCAAGTTCTGACCCAGGTCTTAAAAGAGTGATTCCGGTCGAGTTCATCGAACACCCGAGTATCGGACCACCAATTGTCGTCAACCTCATAGAAGGTCAAAATGACGAGGAAGAAGAAATTACGATACAACCAGAATCAGAGCAATCCGATTACGGCTGCGATAACCCTTGGCTGCAGACAATTCGAGCCTACATCACCGACGGATAGCTACCTTGATATACCTTGGATTTGACCCATTTTTATCCATGGTATATTATTATTTTACTATATATATATCTATGTTTTCTACTCTTCCAGGTATGTTTTCAGGTTCAGGTGCATTTCGGAGTAAAGCTATGACTTTGGAGCATTTTGGAGCATAAAGGACATTTCACCCGAGCTGACCACTTAGAGGTCAACGAGAGGAAGAATAATCGATCGATACGCATCAGTGCTGACGATCGATATCAGGAAATACCTCCACAGATGAAGATTAATATCGATCGATGTACACAAGTATCGTCGATCGATGCCGAGACACCAGACGCGACATTTTGGATTCAGCAGACTTAAAAACCAAAACCAAGCCAAATTAGCAAAATGCCCTGACGAGTTTTTAACCTAGTAGAATATATACTGCCTAAGTGTTTGACGGCAGGGAAAGCTTTTCTTTTCTAGACCTAGTTTTGTTACAAGTTTCATTTGGGAGAAAAGATCACTTGTGATTGGAACTCCTTGTTTTTTTTTATTATCATCTATTCTATGAGTTTCTATTTATCCATTGATATGAATTGCTTTGCTATGTCTGAGTAATTCAACTGTTAGATCCAGGGTTCAGATAGGTTTGTGGGATTAGCCCCAAACTATAGATCTACCTTGTTGTGATATTCATGATAGATTTGTATTCATTGCTTGTTTTAGCCTAGCTAACTAGAACATGATCATAGGATTGCATATTCAAGCACCCTTGTTATCCCATCCTGACATCTATCTATCATATTAGGATTGCTAGAGAGGGCTAACCGCCAATTTAGAATCTTAGTAGAGCATTTTCATACTCGCGCATAGGCCTGGCTAGAACCCGTCGATCGATGTCCTCAACTGACAATCGATCGATGTTGGCAAAAGTGTATCGGTCGACGTCTTAATGGACTATCGATCGACACTCTCTTGTGTCTGCATCTAACCGGTGAGACACAAGAACTAGTCTGTTAACCAGTGGTACATGCGACAGCTGATCACTGAGTTAAGCGAATGAGCTCTAGTATATCATGCATGCAATAGTTAGGCATCTATAGGAATTATAATCTCCAACACCTGAATAGTGGCCCTGCATCTAATATCATTTCCAACCTAAGTTACATTTATCATTTACTCGCTAGTTACTATTGCTATTTTATTTAAAACAATACAACCTTTAGAATTAATAAACACTAGATTTAATTGTTCCCTAGCTCCTTGTGGATTCGATCCCTAAGTACTACATCTGAACCTCTTTTGATGAGAGTAACACTCCTTAGGGTAATTTGAGTGGTATCAACTTTGGCGCCGTTGCCGGGGAGCTTTGATCGCCATTAGATTTAGTTTTATTAGTTCTTATTCTTTTCTTTACCCCCTTTTCTAATAATCTTTCTTTTTCTTGTCTTTTCAGGTGCATGCCCAGCGGTACCAGAAGCAACAAGGAGAAAGACTTGCTGTTCTCAGACGATCCTGCTCATTTGGAACGCACCATTCGTAGAGGTCAACGTTCCACATCGCTCGACGCAACCACATCGTCGTCGATCGATACGCACAACCAACCGTCGACCGACACCAGACCGTCATCGTCGATCGATCCCTGTCGTTCGACAACGATCGATACTACACCGCGTACGTCGATCGATAACTTGTCGTCAAAAATGGGAAACATTATTATTCTAACTCAGGATGAGAACGGAAACCTGTATGACCAGGCCGGTCATCTGCGTAATGCAACAGGTCAGAAAATAGATGCTCAGGGAACTCTAATCCCTGATGCTGATGCTACAGGAGATGCTCAACCTGTAGATGAGGACGCTCGATCGAAACCACTGGCCGACTACAATCGCCCAGATGAGTACTATTCCAACAGATCAGCGATTCGACTTTCGGAGATCCAGAAGCAGAATTTCGAGCTGAAGCCTCAATACTACACTCTCGTGTCGCAGATACCCTACTCTGGGTTACCGCACGAGCATCCTATGGACCATTTGGAACGATTCGAGGATCTAATCGCTGCCATTCGGATGGAAGTAGTCCCCGAAGATTACCTGCTGTGCAAGCTCTTCAGATACACGCTGAATGGAGAAGCGATGCACTGGCTTAGGCAGCAACCCAGAGGATCTTTAACATCCTGGAGCGTCATCAAGAATGCTTTCTTACGAAACTTCTTCGATGAGGCGCGCGCTGAAGAACTTCGGAACAAAATTTCCACATTCTCGCAGAAGGCTGGAGAGTCCTTCAAAGATGTGTGGATTAGATTTAGGTTTTTCCAGCGAGACTGTCCACACTACGGATTTAATGAAGTGCAGCTGCTAAGCACTTTCTTCCGAGGTCTCGCCTTACAGTATCAAATGGCTCTTGATACAGCGAGTGAAGGAAACTTCACTACTCGGAATCCGTTGGAAGCTGTGAGACTTATCGAAAACCTTGCTAACAGCAGCAGCACCAAAAACACTGACTCTGAACGGAAGAAGTCTGTAGCCTCTATCGGGAAGGAACAGATGGACGAAGTAAGAGCTAAGTTAGATGTGGTGCACGAACTTCTTAGGAAGCAAGTATGTTCAGCTGAAGGAGAAGTAGCAGATACTGAAGAAGAAGAAGATGTGAACTACATCGGAGGTACCGGATTCCAAAAATTTGGAAACCAGGGCGGAAACAGAAACTTCTTTGGAAATGGCCAAAGAAGTAACCAAAGTTCACAATTTCAAAAACCCTTCAACAACAGCAAGAGCTACTCGAACTCTTACTATCAAAATCCACCACCCCAAACTCAGGAAAGCAAGATCGAAGAAATGCTTGATCGAGTACTGTTGGGACAACAACAAATCACCGTGGATTTCAACGGTAAGATAGACTCTGCCTACAACAATCTGAACACCAAAATCGAGACCTTAGGGACTCAGGTGAGAAAACTTGAAACCCAAGTAATTCAGATGGGCGAGACTATTAAGAGGTAAGAAGCTTTTGCTAGAGAAGCAGGAGCCGACAAAGGGAGACACCACGTAAATGCCATCACAGATGATGAATTCTGGCAAGTGGTGAGAAATGAAAACCTTGAGGAAGGAGATTTCAAAATCGAAAGCTCCATGAGTCTCGGCGGATCCCAATGGTGTCGACCGATGTCGATGAACTCGCATCGATCGACAGACCATGATGAAGATCGATGGATGGATTACTCCAGACATCGATCGACGTCGTCTGCCGATTCGACTGAATGCAATGCGGTTCGAATTCTAACTCATGAAGAATTCGCAGCTAAGCATCCTCACCCACCCTCCCCTTTCTATGAAAAAATCAATCGATCGGTTAACTCAACCATCGATCGACAGAGTGAGTCCGACGTCGATCGTCACAACACACCTCCCATCGATCGACAGGCACCTCTGACATACCGAGTGCGGTTACCCTCAATCGATAATGATTACATCAATGCACTCAGACCACCACCTAAACCATTAGCAAACCCCACCCGAACTAACACCCAACCCTTTAAATAGTTCAACAGAACCTGTTCAAGAAGAACAAGAATCTGAAGGGAGAAGGTTAAGGAAAAGGGAGGAGAAGATTCTTAAAAACCTTAACATGGAAGCTAACGATAAGGAGATGGATGGTTTCACTAAACGAGTCCTCAGAATCCCAATCGAAAAACCTTTTGATGAAGCTTACTTCACACACCGGTTGTGGATGTTCTTCAGAGAAACAAAGGTAATTGAGGAGGACATTAGGAAAATGTTTCATCAACTCAGAGGAAAGATGAAACACAGGATCACATTGACGAAGAAGAGTGATCCTGGGAAGTTTGCAATACCATGCATAGTCAAAGGTGTTGAATTTCCCCATTCAATGTGTGACACAGGAGCATCGGTTAGTATCCTCCCTAGGATCATGGCGGACCAGCTTGGTTTGACCATCGAACCCTCAACAGAATCCTTCACCTTCGTGGATCTTTCAGAGAAACGATCCGGAGGCATCATAAGAGATCTGGAGGTACTGATTGGTAATGCCCTTGTCCCTGTAGATTTTCATGTCTTAGAGATCGAGCTTAACTGGAACTCTTCACTTCTGCTTGGAAGATCCTTCCTAGCTACAGTAGGAGCTGTATGTGACATGAACAAAAACAAATTGTGTCTAACGCTCATAGACCCAAACATCCACTACGATCCCATCCGACCTAAGAGAAAGGTAATTAATTAGGTGGATTATGGGAAAGAACTTGGCTTCATTGGCGCATGCCATTGTAGAGCAGAGTATGAATCGGAGTACAAAACAGAGTACTAAGAATCGATCGACACCCCAACCTTTCCATCGATCGATTCCAATGTGTCAATGGTGACCGATGACCACAACAACACGTCACTCGGCGTAATGCACCCACTTGACCATTTCGCTTCACCTAATCATTGCTACCAACATTTTGCCTTCCAACCTCCAACCAGGAGAGGACATGATGATTATTCCATAGGCAGTTGGGCAGACAGTGGTTTCCATGAAAGTTTTGCAGTTGACACTGTAATTACTTCACCTCATGAGGAACATACCGAGGAATACGATGAGGATTACTGGAAAGAACGTGCAATAGAAATGTCTTTGCAGGAGGAAAGACTTGAAATACACAATTTCACCAACATGTTTCCAACATCGTTCGACGCTGTGCACTCCACATCGGTCGATACCCACCCTCGTCCAGCAAAACAACCGCTTACATCGATCGACACACCGAAAGGAACATCGATCGACACACCGAAAGGAACATCGATCGATATTCGCGCCGCTGCGAAAATTCAGGAGCAGGAGAATATTCTCTCCCTAACTAGGTTTACATATACCTATATAAATCGTTTTGCACCTCCGAAACCACCTACACACATCAGAGCAAACACACAAGCAAATAAGATGAACACTCTTCCTTCTACATCAACAGAAAAATCCATGAAGAGCAATCATCTCAAGAACACAAGTTCTGCAGAAATTACTCTGCCATCGATCGATGTAACTATATCTACATCGATCGATACTACTCTAAACTCTAATCTCTCTATTTTTAAAAAGAATAATTATGAAAACATTGATTACAATTTTCTAACACCTGATGAATTTGGTATTTTCAGGGATCCAGATGGCAACGCACGTGCAATGGATGGAAGGATTTTACAAGTGTCCAGAGAGGACATAGCAGACATCCTTCAAGTAACCAATGGACCCGACAACCTGTTCTCACAGCAACGTGGCACTCCAGACGTCCTTCTAACAGATCCCAACAACCACGCAGGAGTCACCACAACAGAGACCAACCCAGATCTATCACGCCAACCAAAAGGGTAAGCATCGATCGACGGTATAATGGAGACATCGATTGACAGGGTAACACCAACGTCGATCGATATGGATAATCCGACGTCGATCGACAGACGCTATGAATGTGGGAGCTGCGCTTTCGACATGTATGGAGCCAGAAATTCACTTGGGAACAAAGGGACGAATATGGAGTCTACAGAGATGAGCGTGGACACGCACGAAGCGCAGCTGGTGAGATGATACCTGTCACAAAGGACAACATCAGAAAAATACTGGAAAGAGCATCTCTTTTTGAAGAGAGCCACATCTGTCTTCCAGAACATGCCACTTCCTGCACACTCACAAGACTGGCACCAGAACTCTACACCAAAGAAGAAATCGATGAAATGGTGTTTGGTATTTGTGGAGCTCAGGAGAAACTGGGAGAGGAGCTCAAAACATTGATAGATGAAACACATCAGCCTTTGGATAGAGGCTACAGTGAGCTTTTCAGATGTATGGCTGAAATGAGGACAGAAATTGATAGTTTACGTCAGCAACTTGAGAAGGACACTACGACCTCAGCATCGATCGACGCACCATGTGCAACATCGATCGACGTCAGTCTTCCTACAGCTCAGATTCTTGCAGAACCGCGATGCTCAACACAACACAGGGATGAATGGGAAGTCTCATACATCGACACAAGGATAAACGACGTTTAATGCCCTCTCAACAACAACGTGGACTGGCTAAGCACCAAAATCGAGCTACTACAGCAAGACCTGGACACCATTCGCAAGAAGAACCAACATCCAACCACATCGATCGACATGTGCACCTTCACATCGCTCGGCGCCAAAGTCTCAGCAATGAATGAGAGGCTGAGGACTTACGAGGATATGCATGACCGTTTTATATCACCAGTCATGATAGATTTAAACAAATTGTCTAGTCAATTACTTGATGCCCAAAAGGATATTGAGAACATTACTAATCAAAGTTTTTTGCAGGAAAAATCAGCATCGATCGACAGGCTAAGAGGACCCTGGATCGATGGCAAGAAACATCTGGAGTTACTTCCTTACACAGCAGCAGAAGTTGACAAGATCACATCCAAGATCTACACTGCTCTAGACAACATGCAGGAACGACTTGACAAACGCTGCGATGACATCTACTTTCCATTCGACAACAAAATTAGTGGACTAGACAACCACGCATAATGGCTACAGAAAGAAGTCAAAGCCATTCAGACGCAACTCGCAGCTCAACATCAGATATCAGCATCGATCGACAGGACAAAGGCAAAATCGATCGACGGCAACTCACCGAGATCGACTAACGAACACATAATCGCATCGATCGACGCTGAGTCTACAACAATCGGCGAGCAGCTGATACACAAGACAGTGGAGTCAATGCAAAAGGAACTGACAGATCTTTCAGCATACGCCTATGACAACATAGGCTGGCACCAGGTCAGCATTGACAACATTCAAGAAAGGCTACAGAACATCTCCAATGTACTTGGGAAGATGGATGACAAATGGACAAGAAATGATGAGGCCACAAGAAGTTTCATTGCATCTTGGTCCAGAATGCGCAGAGATGACGTGGATGCTTGCTTTCCAACAAGCAGCTGCTTCTCCACCCAATAGCCAATCACTACCACAGTCAAGCTAAATGACTATAACCAAGCGCTGAGTGGGAGGCAACCCACTATTAAGTATTTTACTTTGGTTTTATTAGCTAGCATTTAATTTCTTTCGTTTTATTTCTTTCAGATTTAGGAGACCCAAGTAGGAGGACTTGAATATCGACCGACGACGAGACGTCGACATCGTTCGACATAGGCAACCACACGGCGATCGATGTAACACTTACCCATCGATCGATATCTAACCCGGTCAGATGTATCTTACCTACTTGTTACATTTCGTACATCATACACTTTTCATCATAACTCCGGCTGAGTTACACTGGGACAGTGTAATTTAAGTCTGGGGGAGATTTACTGATATAATTTATTTTATTCTTACGTAAAAAGGAATTTTAAATAAATTATGCTTAGCTATCGAAAATAGGGACTATAATCTAATATTGGTTTAAACATGAATATCTAACCAATCTTTAGCACCATTTTAGATTTACTGATTGCAGATAGCACTAAAGATGCTAAAGCAGATCAACCTATCAACTACACACTTGCCTTGAACCGCATGAAGTAACCAAAGCTGATTTCCAACACTAAACCTGACATAACCGCTTGTCTTGGGGCTTGGTATACATGGGATCGGATTCTTCAGATAGGTCTGGAAGGTAACGCCTGGTTTAGATTATTTATCACATTTTCTATCTCTAGATTTCGACCCTAGATTAGTTATAGAATAAAAAAAAATAAAAAAAAAAATAATAACAATAAAAAATATATATATATAAGAAAGATCTATTGTTTAATTAGGATGAATCTGAACAGGACTTGGTGGCTAAAACCATTAAGGCTTGAGTCATAAAGACTCAAATAAAAGAGTTCGAAACGGGACTTGGAGACGGCAATCTTCAAGGCTCGCTTTCGCAAAGAACTCTTGGATATAGGTCAAAAAGAAGTGAACAGAACTTGGTGGCAACCACCATTAAGTTTTGATTCATGGAAGCCTGTCCAATTTTGGTCACTGATCCTGTAATGGAAGCAGACTTTGACTCAAGAGAGAAATTTAGAGAGAGAGAAACTAGGATCTAACTTTTACCTGGAACTCCAGATACCTGTCTGAAATCCTTGCATCCTGTGATCGATACTCCCAAGGTAAAGCATTCACTTTATATTTATGCTAAGAAATGAAATCAGTAGAGAGGATGTCAAACGTGAATTGATGAGTTGTGTTATGTTAGAAATGGTTGCTAAGTTAGGATATTGCATAGTGTGCTTTTGTGATTAGGACTGTTTAAATGTGGTTGCAAAATTGTTGAGAAAAGATTTCTATGTTTTTAAAATCATAAGTTCCCAAATATTTTCAAACCTCTTTCAGAGAGACTGCCTGTATGTTTTGCTTGAGGACAAGCAAAAGGGTAAGTCTGGGGGGAGTTAATATACCTTGGATTTGACCCATTTTTATCCATGGTATATTATTATTTTACTATATATATATATATCTATGTTTTCTACTCTTCTAGGTATGTTTTCAGGTTCAGGTGCATTTCGGAGTAAAGCTATGACTTTGGAGCATTTAGGAGCATAGAGGACATTTCACCCGAGCTGACCACTTAGAGGTCGACGAGAGGAAGAATAATCGATCGATACGCATCAGTGCTGATGATCGATATCAGGAAATACCTCGACAGATGAAGATTAATATCGATCGATGTACACAAGTACCGTCGATCGATGTCGAGAAACCAGACGCGACATTTTGGATTCAGCAGACTTAAAAACCAAAGCCAAGCCAAATTACTAAAATGCCCTGACGAGTTTTTAACCTAGTAGAATATATACTGCCTAAGTGTTTGACGGCAGGGAGAGTTTTTCTTTTCTAGACCTAGTTTTGTTACAAGTTTCATTTGGGAGAGAAGATCACTTGTGATTGGAACTCCTTGTTTCATTTTCTTATCATCTATTCTATGAGTTTCTATTTATCCATTGATATGAATTGCTTTGCTATGTCTGAGTAGTTCAACTGTTAGATCCAGGGTTCAGATAGGTTTGTGGGATTAGCCCCAAACTATAGATCTGCCTTGTTGTGATATTCATGATAGATTTGTATTCATTGCTTGTTTTAGCCTAGCTAACTAGAACATGATCATAGGATTGCATATTCAAGCACCCTTGTTATCCCATCCTGACATCTATCTATCATATTAGGATTGCTAGAGAGGGCTTACCGCCAAGTTATAATCTTAGTAGAGCATTTTCATACTCGCGCATATGCCTGGCTAGAACCCGTTGATCGATGTCGCCAATTGACAATCGATCGATATTGGCAAAAGTGTATCGGTCGACGTCTTAATAGACTATCGATCGACACTCACTTGTGTCTGCATCTAACCGGTGAGACACAAAATCTAGTCTGTTAACTAGTGGTACATGCGACAGCTGATCACTGAGTTAAGCGAATGAGCTCTAATATATCATGCATGCAACAGTTAGGCATCTATAGGAATTATAATCTCCAACACCTGAATAATGGCCCTGCATCTAATATCATTTCCAACCTAAGTTACATTTATCATTTACTCGCTAGTTACTATTGCTATTTTATTTAAAACATTACAACCTTTAGAATTAATAAACACTAGATTTAATTGTTCCCTAGCTCCTTGTGGATTCGATCCCTAAGTACTACATCTGAACCTCTTTTGATGAGAGTAACACTCCTTAGGGTAATTTGAGTGGTATCATACCTACAGAAAAATGGTGATGTGATCATGGAAAGCCCCAAGGAGTGGAAGTATAAACCTGAACCTGAAGAGATTGTAGCTGAGTATGCATTGAAGAATGCTTGGAAACAAGAAGAATACATTAGTCTTGGCCGAAGCTTGATCATCCAAGACACCTTAACCATCATTCAAGCTACTCCACCTTCAAGCTGATCATCATCTAGGCAAGTAGCTTGTGTGTGCACTTTTCCTAACCTTTGGTTTTGTCCCACTGGGTTTTCCAAAGGAAGGTTTTTAATGAGGCCACAAGTCTACTTCTCCTATCTCCTAGATGATTGATCTTGGTCTGTCCACGTGAAGACCTTATGTTATTTTTATAGCTATGTTTTTATGTTATTTAGTTTTCGAAAACAATGTCTTTGTCTAGTTTTCGAGGGAGCCATTAGACTTAAGAGTTTTTGTTATTTCCGAGACCTTGTGCATGTACAAGGCTTCTCCTTTATATTGTGGTCGTGGCCCCTTGTATCAGCATCCATCTTTTTATTAAAAACTTTTGTTTTCTCGTTTCTTCTTGCTTGTCTAGTTGATTGAGTGTTGGTGTGTAATATCCAACTTCTGGTATGTAATATCCAGAGACTAAGGGCTCTTGTTTGGTGTGTCATATCCTATCTATTGCCTAGGAGTATCAAGGAGCCTTTCCGCAGCCTCTTGTGTCACCTTTCGATCCACATACCTTGAGAAACTTGAGTCTTTTGATTCGTTTCTGCAAGGATTATCCCATCTGTTCCAGAGCATCATCCTAGGATCTCATTATGTGGTATTAGAGCAACTCTGGAAGGGAAGTGTTTTGATTTCTATCTGTTCACGTTTTGATCTGTTCATATTCTCTTCGAGTTTGATTAGATCTACTTGTTTAAGCTTGAAATCTGTTAGATCTAAGTGTTTTGATCACGAATATGTTGAAGTCTTTTCATATACTCTTTGATTTCGTGTCGATCTGTGTTTGTGTTTTTGATATCTGATAGATCTGAGACTGTTGATCACGTTTTTGATTTAAAACTTATCAGATCCGTGTTAAAAAAAGGCATCAATTTGTTTGATTGATTTGAAACTGATTAGGGTTAAGAGAAATCAAATTGTTTATGAGAATTGTGAATCTGTTTCGTGATCTATTTCTGTTCTAATTAGGGTTTTATTGTTTCAATCTTATCTGTGTTTGGTTAGGTTTGTTTTGGCAATTTGAATCTGTTTTGAGATCTGTCGATTGAAGTTTACTGATCTGTTTGTGTTTGGGTTTATTATTGATCGTTTGTTCTGTTGCTTCTGTCTGTTTCTGATTATCAAACTTGTTCTGATTATCAACCTGATTGTTTTTGATTTTTTTATTCTCGATTTGATCTGTTCTGATCCTTGTCTAAATCCAATAATTATGATCTGTTTTGTTAGAACTACTTACTGGCTTAATCTTTCTCTTGTCTCAGGTACCATGGCAGGAGATCAAAAAGGAGAACTCAGCAAGAAAGAAAAGCTTTTTCTTGAAGAATTCACAGCCAGTCTGGATAAGTCTGCAAAGATCAATTGAGAAAATTCAGACAAGACCTACAGCAGTAAAGGAAAGGCAGATCATCCAGAGATGAGTACAAGAAAAAGGAGTTTGATCAGATGGGCATAAACCGGAAGCATGCTGGATTGAAATTTCAAATCCCTTCTTTTCATGGAAAGTCTGATCCTGCTGCATATGTGGAATGGGAACAGAAGATGGAGTTGATTTTCGATTATCAAAGCTATGCTGAAGTAAAAAAGGTTCAATTAGCCACTGCCGAGTTTTGTGGTTATGCTTCAAGCTGGTGGAATCCATTGGTGTCGTCTAGGAGATTCTATGGAAACGAACCTGTTGCAACCTGGCTTAAATTAAGAGCTTTGATGCGTCATAAGTATGTTCCAAGACAGTACCAAAAGGCAGTGCTTCGAAAACAGTCTGAAACAAAGCCATGCTCTGCAAACTCAGTCCAGGAACAACAAGGCAGAGTGAGATCAAGTTCAACCGGTGTTATTGGTTTACCTAGCAAGACAACAAGCTGTCTCAGTGAGGAGGACATAAGAAGCTGTCTCAAGTGATTATGGATGTGGAGAAACAATTCAGGGAGACCCACACTACACGTCCATCCTTAGAAGAACAGAACCAGGAGTCAATCACTTCAGTCTCAGAACTTAATTCAGCAGAGGCGGTATCAGGTACATTTATTCAAGGAGATCAAGCCAAAGAATCATCAGCTGCCATTCAGAACGATGATCACCCTGTTCAGAACGTCATGGTTCCTTTCAAACAAGCCATAGTACCAGAAGAGACACCCAGGGAGCCACAGACGGCTTGCAAAAAGGGACAACTGATTGTCATTGATCCGTGTGATTCAAAAGATATTCTTGGGTACTTTTCTGATCAATCCCTTTGTCTGGAACAAGACCAGAGCAGTAGAGCTTTCAAGACACGAACTGTGCATGGAACATGTTGTATTTGAACCTGGAGGAGAGTTGTGGAATCACAGGAACAATCCCATAGTGATTGAGAAGAAATCGGCAGCAACAACAATTGTTTTTGGTGATCTTTTACCATCTGAAGTTAAAGGGATGCACGTCTCGGCTCAGCAAGAGTTTCACTACGAAAACAATTGGAGAATGTTACGCACTCTTTCCTGTATCCAACAAACAAGACAACACAGCAAATGGCCACCTGATCATCAAGATGTTGTCAATTTCGCAAAAACATATCAGTTTGGCTAAATTTTGTGAGCTGCTTATATCAGATTGGACTGGAAGGTTACAGATCTACTTGTGGAAACCTGGAGCATATTACAGCATACTTATCATTCCTGGAGAGTGCTCTGCTCGTGCTAGAAGCAGCTTGGGTAATAAGAAGTTGGAAGCTGATCAAAATGTCTTGCATCTTGATCATGTCAAGGTGAAAAAGCCACCAGATTTGCAAAAGCTTCAATATCATTTCAGAGATTGTCAAACCAAGAGTGGAGATGGAGATTTCATTAGAGTAAATGGTGAAGTGATTACTGGAGTAGGAGGAGAACTCATGTTTTCTTCTCAAATCAAGGAGAAACCACCAGATGGACTCACTCTACATCAATCTCCAAATAAACCAACCCGAGGTAATTATCTAAATTCAGAGAAGCGCATGAAACCTGATTTGCTTTCTATTCGTACAGGTCAAACAGTTTTGAGTACTATACTTCTCGAAAGGAGAGGCTATAGTAATGATCAGAGTATCAAGAAAGGATCCTTGGCGAAATTAGAGATGCAACAATCAAATCTTGGAAGTTGTCTAGCCGCCAGCTTTGACATAGGAGCAGTCCGAGGATCATATCTGAGCAACCAGAAGGAATTAAGCAACAAACTCAACTGCAATGGAAAATTAACTCATCAGGGTCTCATGTCGAATTAGAATCATGTCCAAAGCTTCTCAAATGAAAGAGTTATGCGTTCTACAAGTCGGGTGATTCTGTGTTTTCTTTGTCTGAACTTTTCTGAGTTTAGAACATCTCAATCCTATCTATAGCGACCAGGTGAGCATGCTAAGGTAACTAATCATGAGTTCTTTTATTGATTACACAGATATGATGCACTTGTTTTTGCCAAAAGAGTCATGTGCAGATTATATGGAAGCTTTGAAGCATACCAAGGGAAAGAACAAGCGTGAGGAAGACAAACATTTCAAGCCGCCTGATATAAACCAGGAGAGACATCAGGACGTCACTTGCTTCATCCTCATCAAAGAAGCACCTCCAGATACAGCATACAAGCCAAAACCGAGCAGAAACAAATTTGGAATAAGATTATTACTCTATGATAACTTTTCATGTGCTAACTTGCTTTGTTTCAATGTATCAGGTTTGAATAATGAATCTGGAACTAAATGGATAAATGCCTTCTACATATCCGAACCAGTCAGCAATAATGCCTATCAAAGAGGCTTGCAAGGTAAGTGTAATCTGATTTTAAACTTTGATATTACTGACTTGGCCCCCTCTATTGCAGGTAAAGCAGATTTGAGGAAAAATCTTTTTGAAGAGGGAGGGGATGATGTGATCATGGAAAGCCCCAAGGAGTGGAAGTATAAACCTGAACCTGAAGAGATTGTAGCTGAGTATGAAACATTGAAGAATGCTTGGAAACAAGAAGAATACATTAGTCTTGACCGAAGCTTGATCATCCAAGACACCTTAACCATCATTCAAGCTACTCCACCTTCAAGCTGATCATCATCTAGGCAAGTAGCTTGTAAGTGCTCTTTTCCTAACCTTTGGTTTTGTCCCACTCGGTTTTCCATAGGAAGGTTTTTAACGAGGCCACAAGTCTACTTCTCCTATCTCCTAGATGATTGATCTTGGTCTGTCCACATGAAGACCTTATGTTATTTTTATAGCTATGTTTTTATGTTATTTAGTTTTCGAAAACAATGTCTTTGTCTAGTTTTCGAGGGATCCTTTAGACTTAAGAGTTTTTGTTATTTCCGAGACCTTGTGCATGTACAAGGCTTCTCTTTTATATTGTGGTCGTTGCTCCTTGTATCAGCATGCATCTTTTTATCAAAAACCTTTGTTTTCTCGTTTCTTCTTGCTTGTCGAGTTGATTGAGTGTTGGTGTGTAATACCCAACTTCTGGTGTGTAATATCCCGAAACTAAGGGCTCTAGTTTGGTGTGTCATATCCGATCTATTGCCTAGGAGTATCAAGGAGCCTTTCCGCAGTCTCTTGTGTCACCATTCGATCCACATACCTTGAGAAACTTGAGTCTTTTGATTCGTTTCTGCAAGGATTATCCCATCTGTTCCAGAGCATCATCCTAGGATCTCATTAAATGGGCAGCCCGCAAAGTCCGAACGCAGGCCGCGCGTTATGTAACAGTCGACAGCAAAATTTACAAATGGAGATTCTCCGGACCACTCATGACGTGTCTGGAAGGAGAAAAAGCGAGAAAAGTGATGGAGGAAGTATGTTCTGGGTCCTGCGGAAACCATTCCATCGCTAGTAGTGAGAATCAAACGCCATGAATACTACTGGCCAACGATGATCAGAGATTGCGAGAAATTCGCGCGAAAATGAGAAAAATGCCAAAGGCATGCTCCAACCATCCGACAACCAGCCGAAGTTCTTTCTTCCATCACATCGCCCTATCCCTTTATGCGCTGGGCCATGGACATAGTCGGACCTCTTCATAATTCAAAGCAAAAGCGTTTCCTCTTAGTCCTCACCGATTTCTTCTCAAAATGGGTAGAGGCAGATTCATACGCAAGTATAAAAGATGTCCAAGTCGAAAATTTCGTATGGAAAAACATCATCTGTAGGCATGGAGTTCCTTACGAGATCGTAACCGATAACGGATCTCATATTATCTCCACCCAGTTCGAGGCATTTTGCGAAAAATGGAAGATACGACTGAACAAGTCGACGCCCAGGTATACGCAATGCAACGGACAAGCTGAAACGATCAAAGACCATTCTCGACGGACACAAAAAACGCCTAGAGGCTAAAAAAGGCAGGTGGGCCGACGAACTCGAAGGAGTCTTCTGGTCCCACCGTACCACCCCAAGGCGAGCAACGGGAGAAACACCTTTTGCTCTGGTATACGGAACGGAATGCAGCCGCATTCGAATCCAAAATTACCAAGACGCAGCCGCAATGTACTATAATTCCAACGTACGGAATCGCAGATTCAGTGAAGGGGATTTGGTCCTTCGCAAAGTCTTCCAATACACCGCTGAACGAAACATGGGAAAACTTCGAGCAAATTGGGAAGGACCCTATAAAATATAAAAGGTCGTACGACCAGGCTCCTACGAAATAGCCAACATGCAAGGCGTAAAAATTCCAAGAACCTGGAACGCAATGCATCTCAAAAAATACTATCACTAAACAAACCACCTCGCAACTACCGAACTACGAGACGGCTTGATCTCCATATGGAGTACGTAGGCAGTTTGTCGAAAGGCAAATTCAGCTGTCCCCCCTCACTAAAAAGGGGGGGGGGGAGTGGACACGTAAACTCGTATTCTCTCAAATTCGAAAACATCTGACCACGCCCTCGATGTTTCCGACATATTTTAACCAAGCGAAACATTTTTATCCGCAAACTATTTTCAGGTCCTCGAAAATAAACCAGTCTTTAGGGAAAAGCAACCTTCGGCATCGCAAGACGTCGCAAAAAATGCCTCAAGAGTTATTTTTTTCGGCCGACAAAACGAAACCTTCGTCACGAAAAACAATGAACATGTTAAACGCCTCAGCCAAACACATATTTTGCGCAAAAACTCAAAACGGCGACATCTGCCGCCAAGTTCGGTGCTGATCACATCGAAATCTTGAACGTCCTAAACAGACATAGCCATCTCACGAAGATGACTCTCGTACATCCGACACAAAGATAATAGCGCTATAAAAGAAACCCAAAATTTTGGTCTAGCACTCCCAGTTGGCTTAAAAATTGTCTCTGGAGAGATGCTCGATTCGTATCAAACAAGTCTTGTAAGCCAAGAACCTATCGCGGACTTTAAATCTGTACGAATCAGGTTAATATCACGACAGATAAATCGATAGCCGGCTAGACACCGCATAAATATTAAAACCGAAAGTAAACCTAGGTCTTGCCCTAAACCCAGTGAACTAGTCTCTAACATCTCAAGGCATGATATCGAAAAGATACGAGATCCTAAAACCATGCCTCTATGTTTATATTCGACATCTTCAGATATCCTGCGAAATCTATATCTCGCGGAAAATCTCTCGAAACAGATCTCGAACAAGACATTTCACATCGAAGAAGGATATGAGACGACAACTCATCACCTTCCTTCCACACCATACACTAACTCATGAAAAACGCAACTTGATTATCTTGTCATAATAAGAAAGCCGCAGAACGGCATGGATTCAAAGCCACAAACGACCAGTCCCGAAACATGAAATAAAGCTATTTAAGGCCACAAACGGCCAGTCTTCTGAACTCACGCTCCCTCTTCACCCATCGCTTCGTCCAAGCCTGGAGCCGCGTCACCCCCGTTTTCTCCGTCCTTGGGATCTTTTCCCTCTGGGTCTTCTGAACACGTCAGAAGGAAGTACGTGGATTTCAGATCAGCTAGGATGAGATCGAAATCTCCATCCACGGCTGCCAAATCCCCCTTGCAGCCGGATAACCGGGTATCTTCGGCCTCTAAGGACGGAGGAGTCTCGCTCTGGAATGTCTGAACTACGGCCATCCCGCCCTCAATCGTCGCCAAGGCCAAATCCCTGCTCCGGATGCACTCGAGGGAGGCAAGAAAGGCAGAGATCTTTGCCAAACGAGCCTGGAACTCAGAGCGGAGAGCATCCGTGGCCTCTCGGATCCCGCGGCTTGCTAATCCTACGTCACCCTCGATCTGACGCTGAAGTCGACGCACCTCCAAATATTTGGCCTTCCTGGCCTTCTTCTCCTTAAGCAGAGAGCTCGCCGTCTTCCCGAGGTCCCTCTCGAGCCCCCCTATCTCAACCTCGAGTTTGGACACTTTTGCGGAGTGAGAATCCTTGACAGCCGTCAGCATGGCTTCAGTTTCAGACCATCTACCTTTGATATACCTTGGATTTGACCCATTTTAATCCATGGTATATTATTATTTTACTATATATATATCTATGTTTTCTACTCTTCTAGGTATGTTTTCAGGTTCAGGTGCATTTCGGAGGAAAGCTATGACTTTGGAGCATTTTGGAGCATAAAGGACATTTCACCCGAGCTGACCACTTAGAGGTCGACGAGAGGAAGAATAATCGATCGATACGCATCAGTGCTGACGATCGATATCGGGAAATGCCTCGACAGATGAAGATTAATATCGATCGATGTACACAAGTACCGTCGATCGATGTCGAGACACCAGACGCGACATTATGGATTCAGAAGACTTAAAAACCAAGGCCAAGCCAAATTAGCAAAATGCCCTGACGAGTTTTTAACCTAGTAGAATATATACTGCCTAAGTGTTTGACGGCAGGGAGAGCTTTTCTTTTCTAGACCTAGTTTTGTTACAAGTTTCATTTGGGAGAGAAGATCACTTGTGATTGGAACTCCTTGTTTCATTTTCTTATCATCTATTCTATGAGTTTCTATTTATCCATTGATATGAATTGCTTTGCTATGTCTGAGTAGTTCAACTGTTAGATCCAGGGTTCAGATAGGTTTGTGGGATTAGCCCCAAACTATAGATCTGCCTTGTTGTGATATTCATGATAGATTTATATTTATTGCTTGTTTTAGCCTACCTAACTAGAACATGATCATAGGATTGCATATTCAAGCACCCTTGTTATCCCATCCTGATATCTATCTATCATATTAGGATTGCTAGAGAGGGCTAACCGCCAATTTAGAATCTTAGTAGAGCATTTTCATACTCGCGCATAGGCCTGGCTAGAACCCGTCGATCGATGTCCCCAACTGACAATCGATCGATGTTGGCAAAAGTGTATCGGTCGACGTCTTAATAGACTATCGATCGATACTCTCTTGTGTCTGCATCTAACTGGTGAGACACAAGATCTAGTCTGTTAACCAGTGGTACATGCGACTGCTGATCACTGAGTTAAGCGAATGAGCTCTAATATATCATGCATGCAACAGTTAGGCATCTATAGGAATTATAATCTCCAACACCTGAATAATGGCCCTGCATCTAATATCATTTCCAACCTAAGTTACATTTATCATTTACTCGCTAGTTACTATTGCTATTTTATTTAAAACATTACAACCTTTAGAATTAATAAACACTAGATTTAATTGTTCCCTAGCTCCTTGTGGATTCGATCCCTAAGTACTACATCTGAACCTCTTTTGATTAGAGTAACACTCCTTAGGGTAATTTGAGTGGTATCAAATTTGGCGCCGTTGCCGGGGAGCTTTGATCGCCATTAGATTTAGTTTTATTTGTTCTTATTCTTTTCTTTACCCCCTTTTCTAATAATCTTTCTTTTTCTTGTCTTTTCAGGTGCATGCCCAGCGGTACCAGAAGCAACAAGGAGAAAGACTTGCTGTTCTCAGACGATCCTGCTCATTTAGAACGCACCATCCATAGAGGTCAACGTTCCACATCGCTCGACGCAACCACTTCGTCGTCGATCGATACGCACAACCAACCGTCGACCGACACCAGACCGTCATCGTCGATCGATCCCAGTCGTTTCGACAACGATCGATACTACACCGCATACGTCGATCGATAACGTGTCGTCAAAAATGGTAAACATTATTATTCTAACTCAGGATGAGAACGGAAACCTGTATGACCAGGCCGGTCATCTGCGTAATGCAACAGGTCAGAAAATAGATGCTCAGAGAACTGTAATCCCTGATGCTGATGCTACAGGAGCTGCTCAACCTGTAGATGAGGACGCTCGATCGATACCACTGGCCGACTACAATCGCCCAGATGAGTACTATTCCAACAGATCAGCGATTCGACTTCCGGAGATCCAGAAGCAGAATTTCGAGCTGAAGCCTCAATACTACACTCTCGTGTCGCAGATACCCTACTCTAGGTTACCGCAAGAGCATCCTATGGACCATTTGGAACGGTTCAAGGATCTAATCGCTGCCATTCGGATGGAAGGAGTCCCTGAAGATTACCTGCTGTGCAAGCTCTTTAGATACACGCTGAATGGAGAAGCGATGCACTGGCTTAGGCAGCAACCCACAGGATCTTTAACATCCTGGAGCGACATCAAGAATGCTTTCTTACGAAACTTCTTCGATGAGGCGCGCGCTGAAGAACTTCGGAACAAAATTTCCACATTCTCGCAGAAGGCTGGCGAGTCCTTCAAAGATGCGTGGATTAGATTTAGGTTTTTCCAGCGAGACTGTCCACACCACGGATTTAATGAAGTGCAGCTGCTAAGCACTTTCATCCGAGGTCTCGCCTTACAGTATCAAATGGCTCTTGATACGGCGAGTGAAGGAAACTTCACTACTCGGAATCCGTTGGAAGCTGTGAGACTTATCGAAAACCTTGCTAACAGCAGCAGCACCAAAAACACTGACTCTGAACGGAAGAAGTCTGTAGCCTCTATCGGGAAGGAACAAATGGACGAAGTAAGAGCTAAGTTAGATGTGGTGCACGAACTTCTTAGGAAGCAAGTCTGTTCAGCTGAAGGAGAATTAGTAGATACTGAAGGAGAAGAAGATGTGAACTACATCAGAGGTACCGGATTCCAAAAATTTGGAAACCAGGGCGGAAACAGAAATTTCTTTGGAAATGGCAAAAGAAGTAACCAAAGTTCAAAATTTCAAAAACCCTTCAACAACATCAAGAGCTACTCGAACTCTTACTATCAAAATCCACCACCCCAAACTCAGGAAAGCAAGATCGAAGAAATGCTTGATCGAGTACTGTTGGGACCAAAACAAATCACCGTGGATTTGAACGGTAAGATAGACTCTGCCTACAACAATCTGAACACCAAAATTGAGACCTTAGGGACTCAGGTGAGAAAACTTGAAACCCAAGTAATTCAGACGGGCGAGACTATTAAGAGGCAAGAAGCTTTTGCTAGAGAAGCAGGAGCCGACAAAGGGAAACACCACGTAAATGCCATCATAGATGATGAATTCTGGCAAGTGGTGAGAAATGAAAACCTTGAGGAAGGAGATTTCAAAATCGAAAGCTCTATGAGTCTCGGCGGATCCCAATGGTCGACCGATGTCGATGAACTTGCATCGATCGACAGACCATGATGAAGATCGATGGACGGTTTACTCCAGACATCGATCGACGTCGTCTGCCGATTCGACTGAATGCAATGCGGTTCGAATTCTAACTCATGAAGAATCCGCAGCTACGCATCCTCACCCACCCCCCCCTTTCTATGAAAAAATCAATCGATCGGTTAACTCAACCATCGATCGACAGAGTGAGTCCGACGTCGATCATCACAACACACCTCCCATCGATCGACAGGCACCTCTGACATACCGAGTGCGGTTACCCTCAATCGATAATGATTACATCAATGCACTCAGACCACCACCTAAACCATTAGCAAACCCACCCGAACCAACACCCAACCCTTTAAATAGTTCAACAGAACCTGTTCAAGAAGAACAAGAATCTGAAGGGAGAAGGTTAAGGAAAAGGAAGGAGAAGATTCCTAAAAACCTTAAGAGGGAAGCTAACGATAAGGAGATGGATGGTTTCACTAAACGAGTCCTCAGAATCCCAATCGAAAAACCTTTTGATGAAGCTTACTTCACACACCGGTTGTGGATGTTCTTCAGAGAAACAAAGGTAACTGAGGAGGACATTAGGAGAATGTTTCATCAAGTCAGAGGAAAGATGAAACACAGGATCACATTGACAAAGAAGAGTGATCCTCGGAAGTTTGCAATACCATGCATAATCAAAGGTGTTGAATTTCCCCATTCAATGTGTGACACAGGAGCATCGGTTAGTATCCTCCCTAGGATCATGGCGGACCAGCTTGGTTTGACCATCGAACCCTCAACAGAATCCTTCACCTTCGTGGATCTTTCAGAGAAACGATCCGGAGGCATCATAAGAGATCTGGAGGTACTGATTGGTAATGCCCTTGTCCCTGTAGATTTTCATGTCTTAGACATCGAGCTTAACTGGAACTCTTCACTTCTGCTTGGAAGATCCTTCCTAGCTACAGTAGGAGCTGTATGTGACATGAACAAAAATAAATTGTGTCTAACGCTCATAGACCCAAACATCCACTACGATCCCATCCGACCTAAGAGAAAGGTAATTAATTCTGTGGATTATGGGAAAGAACTTGGCTTCATTGGCGCATGCCATTGTGGAGCAGAGTATGAATCGGAGTACGAAACAGAGTACTCGAACTCGATCGACACCCCATCCTTTCCATCGATCGATTCCAATGTGTAAATGGTGACCGATGACCACAACAACACGTCATTCGACATAATGCACCCACTTGACCATTTCGCTTCACCTAATCATTGCTACCAACATTTTGCCTTCCAACCTCCAACCAGGAGAGGTCATGATGATTATTCCATAGGCAGTTGGGCAGACAGTGGTTTCCATGAAAGTTTTGCAGTTGACACTGTAATTACTTCACCTCATGAGGAACATACCGAGGAATACGATGAGGATTACTGGAAAGAACGTGCAATAGAAATGTCTTTGCAGGATGAAAGACTTGAAATACACAATTTCACCAACACGTTTCCAACATCGTTCGACGCTGTGCACTCCACATCGGTCGATACCCACCCTCGTCCAGCAAAACAACCGCTTACATCGATCGACACACCGAAAGGAACATCGATCAATATTCACGCCGCAGCGAAAATTCAGGAGCAGGAGAATATTTCCTCCCTAACTAGGTTTACAGATACCTATATAAATCGTTTTGCACCTCCGAAACCACCTACACACATCAGAGTAAACACACAAGCAAATAAGATGAACACTCTTCCTTCTACATCAACAGAAAAATCCATGAAGAGCAATCATCTCAAGAATACAAGTTCTGCAGAAATTACTCTGCCATCAATCGATGTAACTGTATCTACATCGATCGATACTACTCTAAACCCTAATCTCTCTATTTCTAAAAAGAATAATTATGCAAACATTGATTATGGTTTTCTAACACCTGATGAATTTGGTATTTTCAGGGATCCAGATGGCAACGCACGTGCAATGGATGGAAGGATTTTACAAGTGTCCAGAGAGGACATAGCAGACATCCTTTAAGTAACCAATGGACCCGACAACCTGTTCTCACAGCAACGTGGCACTCCAGACGTCATTCTAACAGATCCCAACAACCACGCAGGAGTCACCACAACAGAGACCAACCCAGATCTATCACGCCAACCAAAAGGGCAAGCATCGATCGACGGTATAATGGAGACATCGATCGACAGGGTAACACCAACGTCGATCGATATGGATAATCCGACGTCGATCGACAGACGCTATGAATGTGGGAGCCTCGCTTTCGACATGTATGGAGCCAGAAAGTTCACTTGGGAACAAAGGGACGAATATGGAGTCTACAGAGATGAGCGTGGACACGCACGAAGCGCAGCTGGTGAGATGATACCTGTCACAAAGGACAACATCAGGAAAATACTTGGAAAGAGCATCTCTTTTTGAAGAGAGCCACATCTGTCTTCCAGAACATGCCACTTCCTTCACACTCACAAGACTGGCACCAGAACTCTACACCAAAGAGGAAATCGATGAAATGGTGTTTGGTATTTGTGGAGCTCAGGAGAAACTGGGAAAGGAGCTCAAAACACTGATAGATGAAACACATCAGCCTTTGGATAGAGGCTACAATGAGCTTTTCAGATGTATGGCAGAAATGAGGACAGAAATTGATAGTTTACGTCAGCAACTTGAGAAGGAAGCTACGACCTCAGCATCGATCGACGCACCATGTGCAACATCGATCGACGTCGGTCTTCCTACAGCTCAGATCCTTGCAGAACCGCGATGCTCAACACAGCACATGGATGAATGGGAAGTCTCATACATCGATACAAGGATAAACGACGTTTACTGCCCTCTCAACAACAACGTGGACTGGCTAAGCACCAAAATCGACCTACTACAGCAAGACCTGGACACCATTCGCAAGAAGGACCAACATCCAACCACATCGATAGACATGTGCACCTTCACATCGCTTGACGCCAAAGTCTCAGCAATGAATGAGAGGCTGATGACTTACGAGGATATGCATGACCGTTTTATATCACCAGTCATGACATATTTAAACAAATTGTCTAGTCAATTACTTGATGCCCAAAAGTATATTGAGAACATTACTAATCTAAGTTTTTTGCAGGAAAAATCAACATCGATCGACAGGCTAAGAGGACTCTGGACCGATGGCAAGAAACCTGTGGAGTTACTTCCTTACACAGCAGCAGAAGTTGACAAGATCACATCCAAGATCTACACTGCTCTAGACAACATGGAGGAACGACTTGACAAACGCTGCGATGACATCTACTTTCCATTCGACAACAAAATCAGTGGACTAGACTAGACAACCACGCAGAATGGCTACAGAAAGAAGTCAAAGACATTCAGAGGCAACTCACAGCTCAACATCAGATATCAGCATCGATCGATAGGACAAAGGCAAAATTGATCGACGGCAACTCACCGAGATCGACCAACGAACACATAATCGCATCGATCGACACCGAGTCTACAATAATCGGCGAGCAGCTGATACACAAGACAGTGGAGTCAATGCAAAAGGAACTGACAGATCTTTCAGCATACGCCTATGACAAGATAGGCTGGCACCAGGTCAGCATTGACAACATTCAAGAAAGGCTACAGAACATCTCCAATGTACTTGGGAAGATGGATGAAAAATGGACAAGAAATGATGAGGCCACAAGAATTTTTATTGCATCTTGGTCCAGAATGCGCATAGATGACGTGGGGTCTTGCTTTCCAACAAGCAGCTGCTTCTCCACCCAATAGCCAATCACTACCACAGTCAAGCTAAATGACTATAACCAAGCGCTGAGTGGGAGGCAACCCACTATTAGGTATTTTACTTTGGTTTTATTAGCTAGCATTTAATTTCTTTCGTTTTATTTCTTTTAGATTTAGGAGACCCAAGTAGGAGGACCTGAATATCGACCGACGACGAAACGTCGACATCGTTCGACATATGCAACCACACGACGATCGATGTAACACTTACCCATCGATCGATATCTAACCCGGCCAGATGTATCTTACCTACTTGTTACATTTCGTACATCATACACTTTTCATCATAACTCCGGCTGAGTTACACTGGGACAGTGTAATTTAAGTCTGGGGGGAGATTTACTGATATAATTTATTTTATTCTTACGTAAAAAGGAATTTTAAATAAATTATGCTTAGCTATCGAAAATAGGGACTATAATCTAATATTGGTTTAAACATGAATATCTAACCAATCTTTAGCATCATTTTAGATTTACTGATTGCAGATAGCACTAAAGATGATAAAGCAGATCAACCTATCAACTACACACTTGCCTTGAACCGCATGAAGTAACCAAAGCTGATTTCCAACACTAAACCTGACATAACCGCTTGTCTTGGGGCTTGGTACACATGGGATCGGATTCTTCATATAGGTCTGGAAGGTAATGCTTGGTTTAGATTATTTATCACATTTTCTCTCTCTAGATTTCGACCCTAGATTAGTTATAGAATAAAAAAATATATATATATAAGAAAGATCTATTGTTTAATTAGGATGAGTCTGAACAGGACTTGGTGGCTAAAACCATTAAGGCTTGATTCATAAAGACTCAAATAAAAGAGTTCGAAACGGGACTTGGAGGCGGCAATCTTCAAGGCTCGTTTTCGGAAAGAACTCTTGGATATAGGTCAAAAAGAAGTGAACAGAACTTGGTGGCAACCACCATTAAGTTTTGATTCATGGAAGCCTGTCCAATCTTGGTCACTGATCCTGCAATGGAAGCAGACTTTGACTCAAGAGAGAAATTTAGAGAGAGAGAAACTAGGAACTAACTTTTACCTGCAGCTCCAGATACCTGTCTGAAATCCTTGCATCCTGTGATCGATACTACCAAGGTAAAGCATTCACTTTATATTTATGCTAAGAAATGAAATCAGTAGAGGGGATGTCAGACGTGAATTGATGAGTTGTGTTATGTTAGAAATGGTTGCTAAGCTAGGATCTTGCATAGTGTGCTTTTGTAATTAGGACTGTTTAAATGTGGTTGCAAAATTGTTGATGAAAGATTTCTATGTTTTTAAAATCTTAAGTTCCCAAATATTTTCAAACCTCTTTCAGAGAGACTGCCTGTATGTTTTGCTTGAGGACAAGCAAAAGGATAAGTCTGGGGGAGTTGATATCCCTTGGATTTGACCCATTTTTATCTATGGTATATTATCATTTTACTATATATATATATATCTATGTTTTCTACTCTTCTAGGTATGTTTTCAGGTTCAGGTGCATTTCGGAGTAAAGCTATGACTTTGGAGCATTTTGGAGCATAAAGGACATTTCACCTGAGCTGACCACTTAGAGGTCGACGAGAGGAAGAATAATCGATCGATACGCATCAGTGCTGACGATCGATATCGGGAAATGCCTCTACAGATGAAGATTAATATCGATTGATGTACACAAGTACCGTCGATCGATGTCGAGACACCAGACGCGACATTTTGGATTCAGCAGACTTAAAAACCAAGGCCAAGCCAAATTACCAAAATGCCCTGACGAGTTTTTAATCTAGTAGAATATATACTGCCTAAGTGTTTGACGGCAGGGAGAGCTTTTCTTTTCTAGACCTAGTTATGTTACAAGTTTCATTTGGGGGAGAAGATCACTTGTGATTGGAACTCCTTGTTTCATTTTCTTATCATCTATTCTATGAGTTTCTATTTATCCATTGATATGAATTGCTTTGCTATGTCTGAGTAGTTCAACTGTTAGATCCAGGGTTCAGATAGGTTTGTGGGATTAGCCCCAAACTATAGATCTGCCTTGTTGTGATATTCATGATAGATTTGTATTCATTGCTTGTTTTAGCCTACCTAACTAGAACATGATCATAGGATTGCATATTCAAGCACCCTTGTTATCCCATCCTGACATCTATCTATCATATTAGGATTGCTAGAGAGGGCTAACCGCCAATTTAGAATCTTAGTAGAGCATTTTCATACTCGCGCATAGGCCTGGCTAGAACCCGTCGATCGATGTCCCCAATTGACAATCGATCGATATTGGCAAAAGTGTATCGGTCGACGTCTTAATAGACTATCAATCGACACTCTCTTGTGTCTGCATCTAACCGGTGAGACACAAAATCTAGTCTGTTAACTAGTGGTACATGCGACAGCTGATCACTGAGTTAAGCGAATGAGCTCTAATATATCATGCATGCAACAGTTAGGCATCTATAGGAATTATAATATCCAACACCTGAATAGTGGCCCTGCATCTAATATAATTTCTAACCTAAGTTACATTTATCATTTACTCGCTAGTTACTATTGCTATTTTATTTAAAACATTACAACCTTTAGAATTAATAAACACTAGATTTAATTGTTCCCTAGCTCCTTGTGGATTCGATCCCTAAGTACTACATCTGAACCTCTTTTGATGAGAGCAACACTCCTTAGGGTAATTTGAGTGGTATCAACCTTGCAGCTCCGACAACTCCCCGGCAAGACGACTAGCCTCAAAACCGCACTCGCTGATCATCCCGTCGATCAACGACATGAACTATGAAACGAGAAAACAGTTAGTGATAAAAAAATCATCATAAAAAAAAGTTGAATAGGTGACAAACCTTTCCGCGGAGCCCCGACGCAAGACTCGAGCCTCATTGTTGCGAAGATTCTCCGTCACCGCCCTTGGTAAACTTCCTCTTCCGGCCCTTAGGCTGAGCAACCGGAACAGCACTAGGAGCACGCAGCGCTAGAACTATCTTTTTTTCTGACCGGAGGAGGAGGCCTAGACTCAGCGGCCCTCTCCTTATCCTCGACGAGAATCGGAGTCGTGGACGATCCGGCGGGGAGAACCGAAGTATCCGGAACGCTCGAGCCAGCAAGAGTTCCTGCGTCTTGCAGAACCTTGACCTCGGTCCCATGGTCCGGAGCAACGGCCTGGGCAGAAGAGGATAGGAACTCGGTACCAGCTCGAACCGGCTTCTTCTCGGCTAGCGACCGAGCGTGCATCCTGCTCGGTCGCTACGTACCGACCGGGCTCAAGCCAAGCTCAGTCGCCTAAATCGCCCAAACCGCACGCTAGAATCTCGTCTCTCAATCCACGATTCTAACGAGCTGGGGGGCTAACTATTGGGGTCAAAAACGGTTGTGACAGAGTTAACATTCAAAACGTCAAAAGAAGAAAGAAAAAAATTTTCTACGATAAATACTTTTTCGGAAAAGATTTGTTCTTACGAAGAGCTTTGCGGAAGAAACACGAGACATCGGAGAAAAGCCCAAATATGGTCGCACAGTCGCTACATAGCGACCGAGCGTACATCCCGCTCGGTTTCTACGTAGCGACCGAGCTCGAGCCAAGCTCGGTCGCTACATAGCAACCGAGCACGCGCCCGCTCAGTCGCTACTTAGCAACCGAGCTCGAGCCAAGCTCGGTCACTTTGTAGCGACCGAGCGTGCATCCCGATCGGTCGCTACGTAGCAATCAAGCTTAAGCCAAGCTCGGTCGCTACGTAGCGACCGAGCATGCATCCCGCCCGGTCACTACGTAGCGACCGAGCGTGCATCCCGCCCGGTCGCTACATAGCGACCGGGCTCAAGCCAAGCTCGGTCGCCTAAATCGCCCAAACCGCGCGCTAGAATCTCGTCTCTCGATCCAGGATTCTAACGAGCTGGGGGGCTAACTGTTGGTGTCAAAAATGGTTGCGACGAAGTTAACATTCAAAATGTCAAAAGAAGAGGTTTGCGGAAGAAACACGAGACATCGGAGAAAAGCCCAAATAAGGTCGCACGGTCGCTACAGAGCGACCGAGCGCACGTCCCGCTCGGTCGCTACGCAGCGACCGAGCTCTTCTGAAACATCGATACGACACGGATCCATGCATTCTCGTCTACCCTTTGATGCTATCTCCCGAAGACCGCAGCGAACCAATTTCATGTTATCCGTCATTTGAAGTCATCAATCAAACTTGACGATAAAAACCGCGGAAAGTTCGTTTTTATCGAAAGAAGTCGTAATTAACGCTTCAAGTCAAAAGACGGTCCAAAGGGACCTAAGACATGACTTGAAGCCCACTTTACGATTTCTTTACCAGCAGCTCGTAAACCGTAGGACGGTTTACACTTGGTTCGCAAGGAAAGATAAATGTCAAGTTTCCACGGATAAATACGAAATTTTGAAGATAATTACGAAGATCGGGAAATATGGAATATCTCCATTTTTAGGCTATGACAGCTTAAGGGCAGAAGGGGAAAAGCGTAAACCGACCTAGGAGCGAGTACATAAGGAGTCCTAAGCGAGAGACATGGAGAGAGAACTTTTTCACAGCAAACTTAGCACTTAGAGCAATTAGGCAACTTTCCGTTTTTGTTATTTAGAGCTGCGAATCAATTAGGTTTAGCCGTCTTAGGGTAACTAGGACTTGGAATCTCGCCGACAGCTCTCAAGCCAAGGCTTATACCTTGTTGTAAACGCTCATACACAAATTCGGAATAAGACTTCTCTTTGCTCTCTTTTTACGATTTTTATATTTTGTCGTTGCTATCTCGTGTTCTGATTGCTTAGTGTGTGGTATTAGAAGATATCCGGGACCTCTGGGAAACTAGGTTCTCCTACTTTCCTTATTTAAAATGGAAATCAACAGTGCAAATTTTGGTTCTCAAATCGAGTTCCCGTGCTGCATGCTGCTTTCTATAGAAAGCCACTATCAGACTTAGAGGGTGCTGGTGTGGGTGAAAACCCAAGTGCCAGACTTTGCTACTTTTCACGTCTGGAGAAGTAGTGTCCCCTGTATTATTCTAGCACGTAGCGTTTTAATACATGTACTTTCACATTTTTGGTATTTTTGTTTGGGACCCCGGTATGCCTGAGGCTATACAGGGGTTTTAGGTAGTATTGAGGGCATACTCAGGTTTGCGGAGAGCCATTCCTACCTTATGTCTCATACCCGTTTTGATTTTTCGTGGTCGTACCACTTGTTATTAAGGGTTGGCCAGGATCGAAGGTCTCTTGGACCTGATCCAGCTCGTTTGCCCCTTTAAGTATTATGACATTCCTACTACTCTTTTATAGTCGGAACTATTTTATTATATAAGCTTTTAGTCTGGAGACGTTTCAGCATACATAGGAGTAGGAAAACATAATGCTTAAACAATGGATATAGAGAATATGATCTAGTGATCTTTGTTAGAAATGATTAGCTTTAAGGTGTAGGGCATTCCAGCAATTGAGTTGTATTTTACCTTAGGCGTCTTGAAGCCTGTATGCCCCTGCTCCCCGTAACTCTATTATCTTGTAGGGTCCTTCCCATCCGGGGGTGAGTTTCCCAGTTGTTTTCTCTGTTTGTCACAGGACCCAATCGCCTTGCTGAAAAGTTCTGGTTCTGACCTTCTTGTTGTAGGTCTTGGCTACTTCTTGTTGGTAGGACCAATTTCTCAGTCGGGCAGTTTCTCTCTTTTCGCCGAGTAGGTCGAGACTTAGCGACATTAGCTCGTGGTTTTTTTTCCTGAGATGTAGTCCCCGAGACTGTGGTCTTTACGTGCATTTCGGTGGGGATTATAGCCTCTGCTCCGTATACCAGCGCGTAGGGGGTTTCCTGGGTTGCTGTCTTGGGGGTGGTCCGATAGGCTCAGAGGACTCCGTGCAGCTCCTCTGCCCAGTTTCCCTTGGAACCCTCCAAGCGCTTCTTCAGCATGTTCACCACAGTTTTATTTGTGGACTCCGCTTACCTGTTGGACTGGGGGTGTCGCGGCGTAGCAAAGGAAAGTCTGATGCCCCAGTCATTGAAGAACTCCTTGAAATTGTGGCTCGTAAACTGGGGGCCTGTTGGGGTCAAAATCGGTCACCACGAAATCAATGTCTGAAAGTCCGTAAAAATCAGCATGAACATTTTTACGAAAAGTAATCCTCGTAAAGATATCTTTACGAAGAGCCTTGCTGTAAAATCTTGTTCAAATCTCAATCGAACCACAAAATACGATTGTCCGAAGGCAACGGACATGTATCCAAATCGGCCGCAGACAAGCTCGAGTATGGCAATCGAACCGCAGACAAGCCAAGCTCGATCGATATGCGGCAACCAAGCATGCGCACAGCTCGGTCGCAACGTAGCAACCGAGCTTTGGCCAAGCTCGGTCGCTATGTAGCGACCGAGCTCTTCCGAAACGTCGATACGATACCAGTCCATGCGTTCTCGTCTATCCTTCAATTCTATCTCCCGAAGACCGTAGCAAACTCAGTTCATGTTTTCCGCCATTCTAAATAATCGATCAAACTTTGCGGTAAAAACCGCGGAAAGTCCGTTTTTTATCGAAAGAAGTCGCAATAAACGTTTCGAGTCAGAATACGGCCCAAAGGGACCTAAGACACGACTCGAGGCCCATCTTACGATTTCTTAACCAAAAGCCCGTAAACCGTAGGACGGTTTATGCTTGGTTCGCAAGGGAAGATAAATGTCAAGTTTCCGCGGATAAATACGGAATTTTGAAGATAATTACGAAGATCGGAAAAAATGGAATATCTCCATTTTATGCTATGATGGCTTAAGGGCAGAAGAGTAAAAGCGTAAACTGACCTTGGAGCAAGTATATAAGGAGTCCTAGGCGAGAGGCATGGGGGGACAACTTTTTAGACTCGGAATTCTCTGCACTTAGAAACTTTAGGCTTTATTCTCGACAAGTTCGGTTTCTATGACTGGCACTCAATTACTAGACGAACTCGCCCAGGCAGTTCGATCTCTTGTCCAGCTCTATCAATTGAACTACGTTCGGCTTGATCCTTGAAAGGGGTACGTATGCAGCCTTTAACAAGGTTCAGTCCGAAATCAATCAAAATTTCTGTATCTATTTCGTCTTTTGTTATCGAGCTGCGACTCAACTAGGTTTGAGCTATTAGGCCGCTAGAACTAAATAACTCGCTGACAGCCTTTGCGGCCAAAGCTTTCATGATCTCTTGTAATGATCGCAACGCTCTTACGCGGACTCGAAATAAGATCTACTGTTTTCTCTAAACCCGTTTGTTATCTTTTCATGATTTCCGCATATATTTGGTCACCTGTCGTTGGCTCTCGCAGAGATCCGGGACCTCTGGGAAATTAGGGTTTTCCTAGATTTCTCAATTTAAATGGAAATCGACAGTGCGAATTTCGGTTCCCACAGGGCCGTTGTCGGTGACGATTTCTTCTGGAACCCCGAACCGTTTGATTATGTTTGTCCATATGAACTTTCTGATCTGGAGATCGGTTATTCTGCTAAGTGCTTCTGCCTCGATCCATTTCGAAAAGTAGTCTATCACTATTAGGAAGAAGACCTTCTGTAACACCCCTGAACCGTCCTAGGCATAGGTCGACCCATCGGCCAACAATCAAACAAGAACATGACCGACAGACGACCCACACCTAGGGTTGGAGATGAAAGGCCAACCGGCCAGCAACCAATCAAACAAGAACATGACTGACCGTCCAACCCAACACCATAGTCTGGAAGCGCTACATGACGGGCTAGGGACAATCCAGTCAAAGTCACAGAACTTAGTCCCAAACTTCGACCAGTTCATCCACTAACACGTCCCGCTAAATCATGACTTAAGGCTTTGCAACCCGTACTATGAGTTAACGGTTCCGTTAGATCGCGGCCAAAGGCTTTTCAACCCGTACCTAAACCTAACGTTGTGTTTAGACCGGACAAGTCTATTTATCAGAGAACCATTGTAATGAATATAAAACATCACTTTTATTAAATATAATAAAGAACGTTACAAGTAAAATATTACAGATGGATCCAGGCCAAGTGCCAATATCCAGTCAAAAGACTTTAACTAGTACCGTTTTACAAAAGGAAAGGCAAAAGTACTTCCGGTGCTCCTAACGTCCAGCTTCCATGCTACCCGGTCTCCCACTAAGGTTTCCTGCAACGATAGGTGAGTTTAATGAGTAACCTAATGTCACTCAGTTAGCCAGGGCCCCAACTAACAAATACAACTCCTCGCCATCCCAACCCCAAACAATCTAAGACGAGGAGTTCACCTAACAATAACACAACAATAATAATTATCACTCGAGACTTCCCCCATGGAAACCTGAGTGACTCAACAAGAACATAAATAAGATAAGCAGCAGAATATAATCCACCATTAGCATAATAATATAATATATGCTATGACGCTCTACACCTTAACTACACATCCTCACTCGAGCTCTCTAATCACATACACAACCATGGAACAGCTAACTCGCAGCCACAAAGGCACACGGGTTATAACATCCAACAGAACTGACATGTAACCCTGATAAGGTATCACATGACGGAGCATGCTTTCTAGCAACCTCTCCGTACAGAGCATACTTTGTGCAACCTCTCTGCCCAGCCGCGTAGGGACATACTCTAGCAACCTTCCTTGCCGCAAACTAACATGAAGCACCCACCAAAGATACCACATGACGGAGCATGCTTTCTAGCAACCTCCCCGTACAGAGCATGCTTTATGCAACCTCTCTGCCAAGCCGCGTAGGGACATGCTTACGTAACCTTCCTTGCCGCGTAACACCCAAAACACAAGTCTAGCATTGATGATCAGGCAAGTTATCGGCAAAGCTTGATACTAAACACTAGTACCAGCAATCCGCCCTATATGGCCTAGGATGCTAAGTACTACACAAACTAGGAACTCAGCCTATATGGCCTAGATCCCTTACTAACTCAACCATACACGTACTAGAAATTCGGTCTATATGACCTAAGTTGCCTAGTACTAACATATAATCAACTGAAACAACAACATCACAATCCATGCATGCAAACCGATAATAACGCAATAGCAATAATCATCTATGCATGCTATCTAACAGCCTAGAAATCAACCAAGGATAGATTCCAGAATACCTATCTATCCACAACCTAGCAATATTATCTAAGGGTTCGCATTCGCTAACTAACCAAGCAACCTAACAATTAGCATGCTACTACGATTCCCAAACAATAACTATGCTTGCTATCAACTCAACCAAACCTCGACTATTAACTAATCAAACCGTTACTAAGTTAGACCCAGCCTCCTGCCATGATCCAACCTCCAAGTAACGGGAACCTGCATGAAAACAAGTCAGCAATCAATTTCCGTGACTCACCGTGTTTGGTTCGTTGTGGCTTTGACCCTTGCCCGAATCCTCGACCAAAACCATTTCTTGAACTCCTCAAGTAGCCTCCTATCCCAACTGATCTTAATGGCGTGGCTAACCCTGAATGGCCTCCCTTGAACAACTCTCAACTCTCAACTCTCAAATCCTCGACCAAAACCATTTCTAGGCGTCGATCCAAAACTGGTGTAGTAACTGATCTCGAAAACTATCGAAACCTCTTGCTTTTTCTCTCTACTTTCACTCACGTTTTTAAACTGATCTGAAGTGGTCTGGATGTGTTGAAATGTGAAGGTGGGCATGCCTATTTATAGAAGACAGCAGCCAATCAGATTCAGGTCGGTGGCAGCCTGTGTGTCGGCTCGCATGGCTCCGGTTGCATGCGCGGCCGCACCTCGTGCTCCACATGTCTTTCAGCATGGCTAGGGCTCATGCAAAGTGAGACCTCTAATCCTACCTGGATGACCATATGTTCATCAGCATGTCTGGATCACATGCACGACAACACACGGTGCCCAAATGTCGATCAGCATGCAGATATGACGACATCTCGTGCTTCTGTGTGTCAGTCCCCATGTGCTGTTTCCATGCGTGCCAACACCTCGTGCTTGTATAGACAGACAGCATATCATATGGTTGACATCACGTCCTGATTACATGCATTGAGACACCTCGAGCTTCTCGGTCAATTTACGCGATTTTGACCCTTCCGGCATATTTTCGGCCCACGATTCATCCCGAATATTTTTCTGCTCCCGTTCTGACGTTCTGAATATTTAAAATAAACTCCAGACTCCATTATAACCTTGATGGTAATATTTCCCGAGCCTCTGGCTTCTCCAAAAAATATTACAGAATACCAAAATTAGGGATTCGTACAATATCGGGTTTTCCCGTTGTCTTCGATCCCGTCGTTCTTGCTTCCAAAACGTCCGTTTAATCAATCTAAGACATCTTATAACTATGGTCGAGCAACTTGTTCAACTCATAGTTCACTCACGATCAATTCTTCGACCACCTCGTTCTTCGAAATTTCCCTATCGATCTTTATCGTCCGCGATTCGACCACCAAGTTGATGCTCGACCAATCTTCTATCTCGAAGGGCGGGTTATCACACCTTCTGCCCCGGCGCCATGGGGAACTTGGCATTTACGTGCCACTTGCCAGAAATCATCATCTATGATGGCATTTACGTGGTGTTTTCCTTTGTCGGCTCCTGCCTCTCTAGCAAAAGCTTCTTTCCTCTTTATAGTCTCGCCCGTCTGAATTACTTGGGTTTCAAATTTTCTCACCTGAGTCCCTAAGGTCTCGATTTTGGTGTTCAGATTGTTGTAGGCGGAGTCTAATTTACCGTTGATATCCACGGTGATTTGTTGTTGTCCCAGCAGTACTCGATCAAGCATTTCTTCGATCTTGCTTTCCTTAGTCTGGGGTGGTGGATTTTGGTAGTAAGAGTTCGAGTAGCTTTTTCTGTTGTTGAAGGGTTTTTGAAATTGTGAACTTTGGTTACTTCTTTGGCCATTTCAAAAGAAGTTTCTGTTTCCGCCCTGGTTTCCAAAATTCTGGAATCCGGTACCTCCGATGTAGTTCACATTTTCTTCTCATTCCGTATCTGCTATTTCTCCTTCAGCTGAACAGACTTGCTTCCTAAGAAGCTCGTGCACCACATCTAACTTAGCTATTACTTCGTCCATCTGTTCCTTTCCGATAGAGGCTACAGACTTCTTCCGTTCAGAGTCAGTGTTTTTGGTGCTGCTGCTGTTAGCAAGGTTTTCGATAAGTCTCACAGCTTCCAACGGATTCCGAGTAGTGAAGTTTCCTTCACTCACCGTATCAAGGGCCATTTGATACTGTAAGGCGAGACCTCGGAAGAAAGTGCTTAACAGCTGCACTTCGTTAAATCCGTGGTGTGGACAGTCTTGCTGGAAGAACCTAAATCTAATCCATGCATCTTTGAAGGACTCTCCAGCCTTCTGCGAGAATGTGGAAATTTTGTTCTGAAGTTCTTTAGGGTGCGCCTCATCGAAGAAGTTTCGTAAGAAAGCATTCTTCATGTCGCTCCAGGATGTTAAAGATCATGTGGGTTGCTGCCTAAGCCAGTGCATCGCTTCTCCATTCAGCGTGTATCTGAAGAGCTTGCACAGCAGGTAATATTCGGGGACTCCTTCCATCCGAATAGCAGCGATTAGATCCTCGAACCGTTCCAAATGGTCCATAGGATGCTCGTGCGGTAACCCAGAGTAGGGTATCTGCGACACGAGGGTGTAGTATTGAGGCTTCAACTCGAAATTCTGCTTCTGGATCTCCAGAAGTCGAATAGCTGATCTGTTGGAATAGTACTCATCTGGGCGATTGTAGTCGGCCAGTGGTTTCGATCGAGCGTCCTCGTATACAGGTTGAGCAGCTCCTGTAGCATCAGCATCAGGGATTACAGTCCCCTGAGCATCTATTTTCTGACCTGTTGCATTACGCAGATGACCGGCCTGGTCATACAGGTTTCCGTTCTCGTCCTGAGTTAGAATAATAATGTTTACCATTTTTGACGACATGGTCTCGATCGACGTAAGCGGTGTAGTATCGATCGTTGTCGAACGATTGGGATCGATCGACGATGATGGTCTGGTGTCGGTCGACGGTTGGTTGTACGTATCGATCGACGACGAAGTTGTTGTGTCGAGCGATGTGGAACGTTGACCTCTACGGATGGTGCGTTCCAAATGAACAGGATCGTCTGAGAACAGCAAGTCTTTCTCCTTGTTGCTTCTGGTACCACTGGGCATGCACCTGAAAAGACAATAAAAAAATTATTAGAAAGGGGTAGAGAAAAGAATAAGAATCAATAAAACTAAATCTAACGGCGATCAAATCTCCCCGGCAACGGCGCCAAATTTGATACCACTCAAATTACCCTAAGGAGTGTTACTCTCATCAAAAGAGGTTCAGATGTAGTACTTAGGGATCGAATCCACAAGGAGCTAGGGAACAATTAAATCTAGTGTTTATTAATTCTAAAGGTTGTAAATGTCTAAATGAAATAGCAATAGTAACAAGCGAGTAAATAATAAATGTAACTTGGTTGGAAATGATATTAGATGCAGGGCCACTATTCAGGTGTTGGAGATTATAATACCTATAGATGCCTAACTGTTGCATGCATGATATATTAGAGCTCATTCGCTTAACTCAGTGATCAGCTGTCGCATGTAGCACTGGTTAACAGACTAGATCTCGTATCTCAACGGTTAGTATGCAGACAACGAGAGAGTGTCGATCGATGGTCTATTAAGACGTCGACCGATACACCTTTGCCAACATCGATCGATAGTCAGTTGAGGACATCGATCGACGGGTTCTAGCCAGGCCTATGCGCGAGTATGAAATGCCATACTAAGATGCTAAATTGGCGGTTAGCCCTCTCTAGCAATCCTAATATGATAGATAGATGTCAGGATGGGATAACAAGGGTGCTTGAGTATGTAATCCTATGATCAAGTTCTAGTTAGCAAGGCTAAAACAAGCAATGAATACAAGTCTATCATGAATATCACAACAAGGCAGATCTATAGTTTGGGGCTAATCCCACAAACCTATCTGAACCCTGGATCTAACAGTTGAACTACTCAGACATAGCAAAGCAATTCATAACAATAAAGGAATAGAAACTCATAGTATAGATGAAAAGAAATAGAAACAAGGATTTCCAATCACAAGTGATCTTCTCTCCCAAATGAAACTTGTAACAAAACTAGGTCTAGAAAAAAGCTCCCTGCCGTCAAAACACTTAGGCAGTATATATTCTACTAGGTTAAAAACTCTTGAGGGCATTTTGGTAATTTGGCTTGGCCTTGGTTTTTAAGTCTGATGAATTCAAAATGTCGCGTCTGGTGTCTCGACGTCGATCGATGGTACTTGTGTACATCGATCGATATTAATTTTCATCTGTCGAGGCATTTCCTGATATCGATCGTCAGCACTGACGCGCATCGATCGATTGTTCTTCCTCTCGTCGACCTCTATGTGGTCAGCTCGGGTGAAATGTCCTTTAAGCTCCAAAATCCTCCAAAGTCATAGCTTTACTCCGAAATGCACCTGAACCTGAAAACATACCTAGAAGAGTAGAAAACATAGATATATATATAGTAAAATACTTATGTACCATGGGTAAAAATGGGTCAAATCCAAGGTATATCAGCCATGTTGGTGAGCGAGCGATAACCCAGCGATCAAGGCCTCGTACTCGCTTTCGTTGTTCGTTGCTTTGAAGTTGCATCTTACGGCCCTTGAGGCTGTGTTCCCTGTTGGGGACGTGAGTACGATTCCTACTTCTGCTCCCCGAACGTTACTGGAGCCGTCCACATGTAGGACACATTCCCCTTTTTCCTTTATCCCACTCTGAAGGCGTACCTCCTGCTCGAGAGCCGGGAGTAAAGCTGGAGAGAATTCGGCCACGAAGTCTGCTAAGGCCTGGGACTTAATTGCCATAGCGGGTCGGAAGATTATGTCTTATTCTCCCAGTTCCACTGCCCACTTTGCCAATCGTCCGGAGACCTCAGGCTTATGTAGGACCATCTTTATAGGGAAGGAAGTGACGACCACCACCGGATGAGCCTGAAAGTAAGGTCGTAATTTGCAAGCGGCGACCATCAGGGCCAGGGCCAACTTCTCCAGGTGACTGTAGAGTGTTTCTGCGTCTAGAAGGGCTTTGCTCACGTAGTACATTGGTAGTTGCTTGGTTCCCTCTTCTCAAACAAAGACGACGCTAATTGCATGCTCTGAGACAGCGAGGTATAGCAGCAAGACCTCGCCAAGCAAGGGTTTGGATAAGAGAGGGGGAGTAGTAAGATAATCCTTGAACTCCTGGAGAGCCGATTAGCATTTTTTGGTCCATTCGAAATCCTTTGGCTTCTTGAGGGTTTTGAAGAAGGCGTGGGATTTATCAGAGAGCCTGGAGATGAATCTGCTTAAAGCCGCCATTCTACCAGTTAGCTTATGGACTTTTTTTACGCTCCTCGGGGAAGGAATTGAATGAATAGCTCTGATCTGTTATGGATTAGCTTCAATGCCCCGGTGGGTCAAAATGTACTCTAAGAATTTTCCAGAGCTGACGCCAAAGGAGCATTTAGCTGGGTTGAGCTTCATATTGTATTTACGGAGGGTAGAAAAGGCCTGTTGCGAGATATGGTCCTCCGCCTCTAGAGATTTCACCAACATGTCGTCAATTTAGACCTCCATAGTTTCTTCTAGATCCGCGAATATCATGTTCACCAACCTCTGATATGTCGATCCGACATTCTTCAGGCCGAAGGGCATGACCTTGTAGCAGTAGATCCCCCAAGACGTCATGAAGGAGGTTTTCTCTTGATCTTCGGGGTGCATGAGTATTTGTTTGTAGCTGGAGAAAGCATCCATGAAGCTCATTAGCTGGTGTCCAGTCGTAGCATCGACAAGCTTATCAATGTGCGGCAGAGGGAAAGGGTCCTTCGGACAGGACTTGTTGAGGTCTGTGAGATTGATGGAAACCCGCCATTTTTCGTTCTTCTTCTTGACCATGACCACGTTGGCTAGCCAATCTGGGTATTGCACCTCTCGGATGAACCCTGCTTCTAATAGGTTCCTGACCTCTTCGTTGATTATAATGTCTCTTTCTGGAGCAAACTTTCTTGCTTTTATCTTGCAGGCTGGTGCGAGGGATCTACTTCCAGCTGATGGATAATGATCTCGGGGTCGATCCCGGGCATGTCTGAATGGGACCACATGAAGCAATCGGAATTAGACCTGGGAAAATCTACTAGGCTTCTTCTTAATCCCTCTGGGAGCTTAGAGCCGATCTTGAGGTTACGAGTTGAATAGCCTTCGACTACTGGCACGTCATCCATATCCTCGACTTCCGGTTCCTCTGTGTGCGGAATTCGGGACTTGATTTGTGGGGGCGGTACGGCCTCGATTTGTTTCTTCAGAGTGACTTGGTAGCAGCCACGGGTAGTCTCCTGATCTCCTCTAATTTCCCTAACGCCCCAAGGAGTGGGAAATTTTATTGTTTGATGGAGAGTCGAGGGAACTGCCCCACTCCATGAACCCACGCTCGGCCCATGATCACGTTGTAGGGGGAGTGACAGTTGACTACCAGGAGCTTAGTAGATAGGCTGACCCCTTCAGCATGGACAGGGAGGACGAGCTCCCCTATTGTTTGCTTGACCTCCCCGCTGAATCCGACAAGGGAGATTGCTTTTCGTACTAGGGCTTTGTCCTCCAGCCCTAGACCTTGGTATGCGGTCTGGAAGATGATATTACTGGAGCTGCTGCTATCCACCAGTATTCGTTTAACCAGGCATTTTGCTATAGTAAGCGAGATGACGAGGGTATCGTGGTGTGGCAACAAGACTCCCTCTCGTTTTTCTGCGGTGAAGGTTATTTCATTGGCTTCGGGATACTCTAACTTTACCCCCTCGGAGTTGCCCCATGCGTCGCGGGAGTTTTCCTGAATAGTGGCGTGGTTTACGCTGTACGCCTCCGGTCCTTCAAATATGACATGGATCGTCCTAGCTCATAGGCGTGGCTGGACGGGCTCGGCTTTGACGAGTTCGTCTGCTCGACTTTGTAAGTTGTCGGATAAGCCCTGGGGCTTGATTCCTCTTTGAATGGCTTCGGGTAGCTTGTTACGTTTATCCATCGCCATCATCACGTAGTAAGATTACTTCCCTCCTTCTAGCGCCAAACTGTTAGGGGATTTTTGTGAAGGCTCTTTGTGAGTACTACGGAACGATGGATAAGCTGATAGTTTATATGTATTTCATGAGGATTTAGAGAGGATAGGTTTGAAGAGACGTATTATTAATCAGACAAACCAGAACAAGAGAGGTTACAAAGTATTGAGTAAGAACCCTAGTTCTACCCGTCTAATTCTAGTCTCTAAGCCTTAGGGAAGTCGATCCTTTTATTTAGGGTTTTAGTAGACGTTATATAGTCGTCTAGGAGTCTGTTTCATTAGGTTAAACTCTTCCATATTCGGAAATATGGAAGGTTTTCCATTTTTTGGAAGGGAGCTCGGTTCAGGGACCGAACTCAGGGTTCCTTCTAGCGGGGACCTGGAGCGTTCCCTTATCGGGGACCCGAGGGTCTGGGTCCTGCCTGGAGGCTGGAGGAAATGATACCGGAGTATTTTTTCCCCAACATAGACTAGTTAAATTTGGTTGCTAAGCTAGGGTATTGCATAATGTGCTTTTGTGATTAGGACTTTTTAGATGTGGTTTGCGAAATTGTAGAGGTGATGATTTCTATGTTTTAAATCTTTAAGTCTCTGCTGTTTTCAAACCTCTTTAGAGGGACTGCCTGTTTGTTTTGCTTGAGAACAAGCAAAATGGTAAGTCTGGGGGAGTTGATATACCATGGATTTGACCCATTTTCACCCATGGTATATAAGTATTGTACTATCTATATACTATATATTCTATCATATTAGATATGTTTTCAGGTTCTGAAGTATCTTGGAGTAAAGTGATGATTATGGAGCATTTAGGAGCTTAAAAGAGATTTCATCCGAGCTGACCATCATAGGTCGATACGAAGAAGACGAAATCGATCGATGTACATCCTGTGCCATCGATCGATGTCGAGACGCGGAGAGCGCGACTTGGTTCCAGCCGACTTTAAACCCAAGACTTCACCAAATTACAAGATTACCCCTGACGAGTTTTTAACCTAATAGTTATATACTTGCCTAAGTGTGAGGAGGCGAGAGAATTTTTTGGCCACCATTGTATTCTTACTTTCAGCAGGAGAGAGAGAGAGAGTTTTAGGAGAAAAATCATAGAGAAATTAGTGATTGGAACTCCATTGATTCATCTATTCTATTCTATGCAGTTTTTATCTATATTTTGTGTGATGAATTGCTTAGCTATGTCTGAGTAGTTTACTAGTTAGATTCAGGGTTCAAATAGGTTAGAGGGATTATCCCCAACTATAGATTTTCTAAGTTGTGGTATTCATTGATAGATTATTATTACTGCTTGTTTTAGCCTTGCTAACTAGAACATGAACCTAGGAATCTACATGAGTCAAGCATCCTTGACCATCATGTTCTGAATATAGTCTATCATTCTAGGACTGCTAGAAAAAGGCTAACCGCTGATCTAGAAAGCTAGTGAGAATTATCAACCTGCGCCTAGGGCTTAGCTAGAAGCATCGATCGATATTGTCTTTTGACAACCGATCGACATTGCGAAAGGTGTACCGATCGATATCCCTATAGGATCATCGATCGACACTTTCTTGTAATCAAAAGACTAACCGTTGAGATCCAAGATCTAGTTAGTTAACCAGTGAAAAATTGCCATCACTGGTCACTGTGATTAAGGAGTTGAGCTCTAATATATCATGCATGCAACTGTTAAGGCATCTATAGGATTATAATCTCCAACACCTGAATAGAAACCCTGCATCCAATACCTTTCTAATAAGTTACAATCCTAATCATCTTGTTAGTCGAGCAATAGACTTGCTCAATTAGGATTGTTATTTACTTTTAAACCCATAAAACAACAAACACTTAGAATTAATAACTTAACTAGATTTAATAGGTTCCCTAGCTTCTTGTGGATTCGATCCCTAAGGACTACAATTGAACCTCTTATTTGAAAGAGTAATTCACTCCTTAGGGTAATTTGAGTGGTATCAATATACTCATTCAAAAAGTACTGTGAAATACAGGGATCAATCTAAATCTTGCTTCTCCAGACGTGGAAAGCAGCGTAAGCCTGGACTTGGGCATAACACTCACACCAGCACCCTCTAAGCCTGTTAGTGACTTCCTGCAGAAGTAGAATACAACATAGGATATCGATAGTGGCCAGCTTCCGAGCGGCAGAATGCGAAATCCAAACAGGTACCAGTAGTAGTCTTGCCTAGGAAGGCGGCGTACGGTCCCTGCAAAAAACAAAACATTCTGGGTTCCCAAGGAACTTTGGGTCCTTATGCGAGCCCCCGTATAAAAAGGAAACCCAAGGCTCCCAAAACGATTCCGGGTCCTACGCATAAAATCTAAGGAAGAACCTCCGGGTTCCCCCATAGCCTCCAGGTTCCAATCAAAGATCTCAGGATCTAAGGAAGAACCTCCGGGTTTTTATGTGGCCTCAGGGTTCCAAAGATAAAAACAAGTTAGAACCTTTGTGCAGCCTAGGGTGCATCAGGGTCATTACAACTTCAAAGACCCTCCGGGCTCCAACCAGCGATCTCCGGATCCAAATCTCCGGGTTCCAACAAGGCCTCAATGGCCTAATACGATTCTAGAAAAAAGGATAGAACCCATGTGTAGCCTAGGGACCTCCGGGTTCCCACACGACCTCAGGGTCCAAATACACCAGGGTCCTGATACGATCTCCGGATCTAAGGGAAAAACCATGTATTCTCATACGACCTCCAGGTCCAATCACAGAAACCTCCGGGTTCCAACCACGATCTCCGGATCTGATCAGAGAATCTCCAGATTCCTATATCGCCTCCGGTCCCCAGTCTCGGTCCCAGGACCTAAAGAAAAGACCTACAGGTCCCAGATAAAAGACCTCATGATCTGACCGGAACCTCCGGGTCCCTAACACGATCTAAGGATCCAAAGAGGGCCCCATAGTCTTTAGGACCAAAACAACCATAATGCAATGGCTCGATTTAAAGCAAGCGAGCAAAAGTCTGAATAAAAAGAAGGCCACAGCAGGGCCATTGTTCGAAGAAATAACAAAGGCCACAAAGGACCAAGGCTTAAACAAACATCACTATTTGAAGAAAGGAACGGCAGTAGACACGAGTTCAAGTTGGAGATCCTCTCGGCTTAACGGATGAATCCACATCCATATCAGAAGACGGTGGAATAGCAGGTTCATCCTCAAAAGTGAGAAGGGGGGCACCTTTGCTCCTGGCTTCCTCTTGGACCACATCCTTGTACTGTTCCAACGCCGTGGCCAAGTCCCACTGGGCACTCTGCTTCCTTAGCCATTCCCTCATCAACTCCCAGCGAGTAACGATCCTGGCTCCATTCACGGCCATCACCATCTCAAACTTGAAGTTCTTCGCCGCCGCCTTGAGAGCCTCGATATCTTCCAACAGCTCTTCATTTTTCTGATTCATAGCCAGTGCATCAGCTGAAGAGGCCTCGGCCACCTTCTCCAGATCTTTTACCTTCTCCTTAAGATCGCGTATCTCCCGGGCTGCACGTTGTTCCTTCTCTCCAGACACCTGGCGCTTCAAAATCTCAACCTCCTCTCAAAGGACAAGCAGGCCTTCATCTGATAGTCGCTCCCCAAGATGGTGCAGCTGGGAAACGGTCTGCACAAAATGCGGATCTCGATCAAATTACCAAACCGAAAGGGAAAGCAGGCGGGTAATAGAACTTACCCGGAGAAGCCCTCCTTGAAGAACCTGGATCACCTCTGAGGAATCTCCTATAAGCAAGACAGTGCCATCCTGAGGGAATACGTTCAAGTTCAGGTTGGATAAAGTAGTAGCTAAACTCCCTGCGGAACGAGCTATGTCAGCCAACTGCTGTGCCGATCGAGTCGTCACACCACCACTTTTGGGTCTCTTCCCCGGAAGAGAAGGAGAAGGCTCCAACTTAACCACTGGCGAACGACGGCTGCCACTAATCATCACCTCATCTCCAGATGCACTCCTACTACTGGACCCTTTCTTCGCAGACATCACCTTTGCCGCTCCCTAGTAGGCTGCAAAAGGATCATTGGTAACGCCTCCCGACATGTCTCTTGAGTAGAAACAATCATTAGGCATTATGAGAGAAATGAGGATAGGGCAAGGATACACTTACTCCAAAGGCTACTATGTCGCAACACCATCTCGCTGACCAAGAAATTCACCTGACGACGATCCGCAGGAAGTTGTCGCGCCCGAAGAAAAACTTTTCTCCTTCCCAAGGAGCAGGATGAGTTCCGGCTGCATAAAAAGAACAAACAGGATCAAAAAGGTGGTCGATAAACGAAAGCATTATTTGAGTCATATCACTGAGAGAGCTTCTCCGTTATTTCTTCTAACAGCTTGGAGTGTTCGCCTAGCTTCTCCTTCAAGTTTTGAGCTTCTGAGAGATGTTCAGTGTTGGGGTCAAAAACGGTTACGACGGAATTACCACCCGAAAATCGTCGGAGATCGTATTTCCGAAAGAGATAGTAAAAGAAGAGATGTAATTTTCGTAAAAATAACCAATACGAAGTTTTTACGAAACAGTATCCTTTGGGATTCAAACCGAACAAACCAAGCTCGGTCACCACGCATACACGCCGTCCGGTCGCTATGCAGCAACCAAACCCGAGCCAAGCTCGGTCGCTATGCAGCAACCGAGCGCTCGTCCCGCTCGGTCGCTACGTAGCGACCGAGCGATCGTCCCGCTCGGTCGCTACGTAGCGGCCGAGCTCGAGCCAAAGCTCGGTCGCTACGTAGTGACCGAGCGATCGTCCCGCTCGGTCGCTACATAGCGACCGAGCTCGAGCCAAAGCTCGGTTGCTACGTAGCGACCGAGCACTCGTCTCGCTCGGTCGCTACGTAGCGACCGGGCTCGAGCCAAAGTTCGGTCGCTGTGTAGCGATTGAACCTTTCCGATCATCGATACGACACCAGTCCTTGCATTCTCGTCAAACCTTCGAATGCTATCTTCCGAAGACTTTAGCAAGCTCAGTCCATGTTTCCCGCTATTCTAATTCATCGATCAAACTTCGCGGATTAGAAACCGTGGAAAACTCGTAGTAAACGTCTCGAGTCGGAAGACGGCCCAAAGGGACCTAAAACAGGACTCGAGGCCCATCCTACGATTTTTCCTAACCAAAAGCCCGTGAACCACAGCATGGTTCACGCTTGGCCCACGAGGAAGGATAAATGTCAAGTTTCCGCGGATAAATACGGAAGTTTTGAAGATAATTGTGAAGATCGGGAAAAATGGAATATCTCCATTTTTATGCTATGACGGCTTAAGGGCAGAAGAGTAAAAGCGTAAACCGACCTTGGAGCTAGTATATAAGGAGTCCTAGGCGAGGAGCAAGGGAGAGAACTTTTTCAGAGCAAACTTAGCACTTAGAGCAATTTAGGCAATTTTCCGTTTTTGTTATTTCGAGCTGCGACTCAATTAGGTTTAGCCGTTTTAGGGTTGCTAGAACTAGGAATCTCGCCGACAGCTCTCGAGCCCAGGCTTATACCTTGTTGTAACGCTCATACGCAGATTCGGAATAAGATCTACTTTGCTCTCTTTTCGATTTCTTATTTTTATCGTTGTTATTCTCGTGTTCTGATTGCTTGACGTGTGGTAATTAACAGATATCCGGGTCCTCTGGGAAATTAGATTTTTCCTAGTTTCCTTATTTAAACGGAAATCGACAGTGTGAATTTCGGTTCCCACAGTTTGGCGCTAAAAGGAGGGGGACTTACGGATCAATCTAACCCGCAAAAGCCACACACAGTCTGACATGTCAACCAACGACGCGGATAACGTGCAAACTCCTATTAATGGAGGCAGCGGCACCGATCTCCACACTCCAGTAGCGGACGTATCCGCGGCAAACACGCAAGCCAACGCCGCGACGCTCGAGGAGTTCAAAAAGATGTTCGCCACCTATGAGAAAAGATCGGAAGAACAGGATAAGCTCGTGAATACCTTGACCAAACAGGTTGAAACCTTAACGGCAAGAACCCAAGGTATCCGTCCCCGCGGAACCACCAAAATCCGCGGGAAGAGGCTCGACTTCGCCACCCCCACTCGATAGAGCAGGACTCGCGCGGGAACGACCTTCCTGTCAAAACCCTAGCGAGAAATCTCCCGTCGAAAAGGGGAACCCTGAAAATCTTCCGCCCCCTGCAAAGGACTCGGAGGATAATGAAGCCGAACACATTGACCTGGATCCTAGCGATGTCTCCAACGACACCGACGAGGATGTAGACAGACATCCAAGAAGGACCAGAAGCCGATCCGCTCGGGAAGGCTCCCCGTTCGAAAAACCAATACGGAAGAAGAAGAAGTCGCCTATTGGAACGAACAAGAGGAGCTGGCCAAAAGGCAAACCGAGCTCACTCGCAGTAAACGCCGACAGGCTCGGAAATCCACTGACGAGACATCGGATATCCGCGATCTTCGCGACTACATCACTAAGACTGCGGCAGAAGTGAGATCCGTAAAGTCTCAAATCCATCATGCTACTAGTGCTGCCCCCGAGATCGATCGACTGCTGGAAGGAGCACGAAAGACCCCCTTTACCAGTCGCATTTCGTACATGAGGGTGTCCGATCCGGGAAAGATCAAAGTACCGAAGTACGATGGTACGGCCGATCCAAAAGCGCACCTTCAGGCTTTCCACATCGCGATGGGAAGAGCAAGACTGAAGGACGGTGAAAAAGATGCCGGCTATTGCCGCCTGTTCGTCGAAAATCTCGAAGGAGCAGCGCTCGAATGGTTTGCACGCCTTCGTCGCAACACCATCGGGAGTTTTCGACAGCTCGCATCGGAATTCCTCAAACAGTACTCTGTATTCATAGACAGGGAAACCTCCGATGTTGACCTCTGGAGTCTCTCCCAGAGGGAAGACGAACCCCTCCGCGAGTTTATCAGTCGATTCAAGCTGATAATGTCAAGGGTCAGCGGGATAAGCGACAAAGTGGCCATCGACGCGCTGAGAAAGACGCTCTGGTACAAGTTAAAATTCAGAAAATGGATAACTCTCGACAAACCGCAAACGATCCAGGACGCCCTCCACAAAGCAACGGACTACATCATAGTCGAGGAAGAAACTAAAGTCTTATCGCAAAAACATAAGCCGGCAAGACCATCCTCGAAAGACGTAGATCCAAAGGGGAAAAAGAAGAACTGTCGTAACGACAAGTACGTCCATCACGAGGGGGAAGATCTCCAAGGGGCGCATAACTATGCGATCAGTTCGGATCAATGCCGGACCACGGGCAACACATGGACTCGCAATCAAGGGTATGACGAAAACACCTTCTGCGAGTTCCACCAATCCCGAGGACACTCCACGACCAATTGCAAAGTCTTGGGAGCAAGACTGGCCGCGAAGCTACTCGCTGGAGAGCTTTCGGAAGTAACTAGCGTCAAGGATCTCATCCTCGATTCTGATCGGCCTCCAAAGACAGATAGATATCCGCCCGCTGAAAAATCCCCTCAACGAAACCATCCTGGGGATAAACGCGGTAGGAGGCCGGATGACAAAGGGAACGATACCAATCGTCGCAGAGTCAATATGATCATCGGAGGATCACAATACTGCGGTGATACCGTGTCGGCCATCAAGGCTTACCAACGGAAGGCAGAATCAAGTGCAAATTGGCCTACATGGTCTCCTCCTCGAGACGGCCAAAGTTGCTCGATCACCTTCACAGAGGAAGAAGCCGGTGGTATCGACCAACCTCACTGCGACCCGCTTGTCATAGATCTCGTCATACGAGATCTAGAAGTCGGAAGGGTACTCGTCGACACGGGAAGCACGGTCAACGTAATTCCGCGACACTCTCAAGCGGATGAGTATCGAACTCGGAGAAGTAATTCCAACGCCAAAACCACTCACGGGTTTTTCAGGCGAAGTGTCAATGACTCTCGGATCAATCCAATTGCCAGTCATGGCCAAGGAGATCACGAAAATCGTCGAATTCGCGGTAGTCGATCATCCCGCTATCTACAACGTGATCATGGGAACCCCATGGCTCAACGCCATGCAGGCAGTTCCGTCAACCTACCACCTGGGTCTCAAGTTCCCAACGCCGAGCGGAGTCGCGGCCATCTGGGGATGCCAAAAACAGTCGCGACTATGCTTCCTCGCGGAGCATAAGTTAAGGTAAATCACGGCTTCCGCAAACGGCAAACGCGCGAAGATAGATCGATCTTCAGCCAAAAGCGCCCCGGGAGAAGACGAAGTAAAATCGTCTATCAATGCAAACGCAGCGGACGTCGAAGCTCGACATAAATCCGAAGCCCACGCGACAACTCAACCGGAACATCCGAAAAATAGCGTCGACCCAGCCACGATCGACACGGTCAAGGCGGACATCGCGACATCTACCGCCGAGTAAGAACACTCGCGGCATGAAACAGAACTACGAGATGGCTTGATCCTCGAAAGGGGTACGTAGGCAGCTCGTCAAAAGACAAGTTCAGCTATCCCCCTCTCTAAAAAGGGGGGGGGGAGTGGGTGAGTATACTCGTATACTCCCACTTAGAAAAATCTTCATTATTGTAATCGAGTTTTTAGAAACTTCAAAAACTTTTACTACAATATACATTGTCCTTTTTTATCGAAAACGTTTACGCTTCAGTAAAACACAAAAGAAACTTTCAGGACACGCCTGAAAACGTTAAGACTCTTGTCTGCGGCCCCTTCCGGCCCAAAAATCGTAAAGATTATCGCCTTTCAAACACGTAAAAATACACGTATAAGCCTCGAAATAACTGCGAGACGTCGCAAAAGTTAAAATTCGAGGACAATACTAACAAATTGTCCGAACGCGACCACCAAAAACCTTACACCCCGTTCGTCGATTGGCCCCGACGAACACGCCAGCCGTCTTAAACAAACGCAATCCGATCACTCTTTTGATCTTTAAAAACGTCCAGCACAAGGACAAAAGCGCGCTACAACAAAAATCCGAAATTTTGGTTTAGCACTTCCAGTTGATTCTGAGAAGATGCTCGATTCGTACCATACAAGTCATATAAGCCGAGAACATATCGCGGACTTTAAATCGGTGCGAGTCAGGAAGAAATCGCAACAGGAAAAACGATAGCCGGCTAGTCACCGCACAAACCTTAAACCGAAAGTAAACCTAGGTCTTGCCCTAAACCCAACGCTCTGGTCTCAAACATCTCAAGGCATGATATCTAAAAGATACGAGATCCTAAACCATGTCTCTCCGTTCATATCTCAATGTTCTCGAAAATCGTAAAGATAAGTAAATTTTTACGAAAATCACAAACGAACCAACAGATTGAACGTCTAATCAGAACTAAATACGAGACGACAACTCGTATTTACTTCAACCCTACTCAGGAAAATTCGAAATAAAACATTTATCATATAAATAAACCGCGTAAAGCGGCAAGGGATTCAAAGCCACCAACGGCCAGTCCCGGTAGATACAAATACGGCCATCTAGGCCTAAACAAAATCCAAATTCAAAGGACCACACTTGGCCGAAAACAGATAAAAGGATAACTAATCCGCTTCTCATAATCCAAAGTCAAAGTCCCCGGACAACGAAGCGCCGAACGCATCCGCGGGACGATCCACTTCCTCGCCACCATCGGGAAACCCGGTCGGAACCTCCTCGGTATCAGGGGAAACCGGGATGGAATCCCAGAACCCTTGAATCTTCTCGTCAATCGGAGGGATAAGCGCCTCAGCATGGGCACGATCACTCATCCCACTCTTCATCAAGCTCATTTCCTCTTCAAACACATAGTCATCGGCTCGCGTCCTCCAAAGACTTTCGACCGAACCGCGGCACTCGCGAAAGTCACCCACCGAGGTAAAGGCATTCTTGAGGTTCCCATACTCAACCTGGAATTGAGATGCACGAGTCTTCATCACCTCGACGATTTCTCTTTTTCCTTTCCTCTCCGCTTTACGAACAGCCCGCGCATGATCACGAGTAAGTTGCGCCTCTCGCTCCAGCATCTCGCCTTGCACGCGAGCGAGATCCCACTCCGCTTTCTCCGCTTTGAAGCAGTAGACCATAGCTTCTCTATGGCCCGCCTCAATGGCCGAACCCAGCAAGCTCAGGCCCTGCAAAATCGATTGGCATGTTATAAATATATACATAGGACAATCACCAAAAAATTCTCAAAAAACTAACCCCATTGATGATGCGAGATCCTTCCGCAACGACTCTCGGCCTCGCCGATTCTTTCATAGGAGGAGGAGCATCAAAACCCGATGGCAGCCCAGAAAAGAAATCATCGAAATCCGGAATAGGGGCCTCGCTCGAACCGCTCCCGTCGCCGTAAGCAAGGTTCGGATCCCATCCTGGAAGCATAGAGTCATCCATCGAAAACTCTATGTCGCCAAGATCGACATCTTTCCCCTTCCAAGAGCTCGAATCCGGCACAGCTGTTGGAGCTTCAGCGGGATTCTGGTCATCGGGTTCGGAGTCGCTTCCCGTGTCCGCATCCAAAGCGGGACCAGGTTGCACGAATTTCAGTGCCTTCCGAACCCTCTTCGGCGTAAAAGAAGTCCAGAAGAAGGGACCATTCCTGAGAAGATCCCTCACCGAAATGATGTCCTCGGAGAACGGAGCAAAAGGGTTGATGAAGGGACGATCATTTGGCAACCTCCGGAACAGTGGAATGCAACTCTCTTCGACAGATGCAGCGTCTATACGAACAAAGAAAAAGAACTTCTTCCACGAGTTGAAGTTCGAAATGAACTTCTTAACCACTGACATAAATTTCCGAGGGACAAACCTATGCTTATCCGTACCCCTGACAAGTTGAAGCCTCAAAAGCGCTTCATAATGATCGACGGAAAGGGAAAGGCCATGCTCGTAGCTTAGGATCAGGATCCCAATAAGATGCTGAATGGCAAGGGGTGTAACACCCCCGAACCGTCCTAGACATATGGTCGATCAACCGGCCAACAATCAAACAAGAACATGACCGATCGACCGTCCAATACCCAGGGTTGGAGATGAAAGGCCAACCGGCCAGCCAACAATCAAACAAGAACATGACTGACCGTCCAACCCAACACCATGGTCCGGAAGCGCTACGTGACGGGCTAGGGACAATCCGGTCAGAGTCACAAACTTTACTCCACGACCTAGACCAGTTCATCCACTAACTCGTCCCGCTGCGTCAAGGCATAAGGCTTTGCAACCCGTACCTAGAGTTAGCGTTTTCCGTTAGATCAAGGCCTAAGGCTTTTCAGCCCGTACCTCAACCTAACGTTGTGTTAGACCGGACTAGTCAAATATCAGAGTACTCATGAAGCGCATATAAAACAATTACTTTTATTAATTCAGGAAATATTCATACATAGAATAATCCAAGACTGGGCCCGGCCTAATGCCAAATCGAGTCAACATAACACAATTCACAATACCGTTTACAAAAGGCATGAAAATGTACACCGGCGGTCCTAACGTCCAGCACGAAGCTATCTGATCATCCTTACCTAAAGCGACCTGCAAAAAGGACAACGGAGTTGGATGAGTAACCTAATGTTACTCAGTGAGCTGGCGGCCTCTACCCGCAACCTAGACTCTACCCAGACAACCCAAAATAACAATCAATCTAGCCCTAGCATGCAATAAAAGCTAAGGCTAAGCAAACCGTTACTAAGTTAGACTTGGCCTCCTGCCATGATCTAGCTTCAAGTAACGGGAACCTGCATTAAAACAAGTCAACAAACAATCCCTAGTTAACCATATATACGCCTGAGTTCAATACTCATGTAGTGTTAGACACTTAGACTATGCAAGTATCATTAATCGATCGACCAACAATCAAACAAGAACATGATCGGCCAACCAATGATACCGCATAGCTTTAATATCCACCACCCTTCACAAGCAATCACTCAAACACATACATGCCAACGTCAGGCCTACAATAACCAAATACACACCAAGCCTAATCAGGTACCTAAACCGGACTTAGGACTTAATGTCAGAACCTGCAAGCAAATCAATCAACCACAATCACAATAATAACTATGAGTAACTACGACTCAATCTAACTCGTAACACCGTATATCGGTGCTACACTGACTCGAGGGTTCCATAACCCTCTACGACACACTAACACAACACTCTAACCTGGGCCCTGGTGACTTCGTGTTCCTCCTCTCTATCGGCAGTATCCTATCTCCCTACCACAAAGGCTAGAAGAAGGAACTTTCAACCGACCGCGGCTCACAGTCCTTCGGGTGACCGCGCGACAGCCCACAGTCCTTCGGGTCACTGCCACATTACACCGTCGTGTAATACTCAGCCATAGTACATGACACCATTCGTCTGAGTCTTCCCGATCCAGCGAATAAGGGGTTTCCTTGAACCCGCTGGGTACGAGGCCGAGGAAACACTAATCAACCCCAAACAAGCCTAGTATGGGCGGGTTAAGCACATACTGTCGGCACCACTAACACAACACAAACTCAATCTAGAACCTAACCTAAGGCTAATGTTCCAGATCCTAACTAGACACTCGACTCTACAACACAAACCAATAGTACCAGTAGTCCGGCCTAAATGGCCTAAGACCCTTAGTACTTACTACTAAATAATAATATCAATACTAAACAACACAATCAAACCGTTACCCAGATAGTCCAGCTTCCCGCTGAGAAACTATCTTTAAAGATAACGGGAACCTGCACTCAACCATATCAACACGCAAGAATAGAAAACATGATGCATCCTATTCTTAGTCCTAATCAGGTTATCAATTTAGTCTTAATTCCATTCATCTCAGCATAGCCCTTGCTAAACTGACTCCGGTTCCATAAATAAAATAACCCTAAGGACTCTACCATTCAATAGCGTGAGAATTCTACTCTATATGCAACTCGATCTAACCTAAGCTCCAAGTGGAACTCAAACAAAACCAACTCACAGTGTTCTAGGCGAGAAGCAGCTGGTTGATCGGAGAAGACTTGGCCAAAACCCAATGGACGCCTTGACTGGACTGGAATGGACTGATCTTGTCTTGGAGACAACCTTGGCTTCACCATGAAGAAGTTGACAGGCCTCGACAGGCTGATCTGGACTCAGACAGAACCTCGTCTAGCTTCTGGACAGTTCTTCGGACTTCCCAGCGGAGTATCGAGCAGAACTTCGACTGATCTGAACCCATTGTTCTGAACTAACTCTGGAAAGCACCTCCACTTGACCATCATAGAATATGACTGGCCTGGACGGATTGAATTGGACAGAGCTTCCGCGTCACAATCGTAGAGAATCGCCGATTGGACGGAACTGGCCTTCTCGGTGGAGTATCGGTCTTCAGAATCGACCATACTCTAGAATCGATCACTTCCTTTCTTTCTCTCTCTCTCTCTCTCTATAGCCACGTTGAATTGACTCCCATCTGATCTGATCTTCACTTGATTGACCTTCAGTTGGACAGAACCTTCCCAAGGTGCTGACTCGAAATCAGTAGAGAACTGACCTCGAAAACTCTCTAAAACTCTCGATATAGCTCGGAATCACTTGCTTTCCTTTTCTACCTTTCTCTCATGTTTTTAACTTGGTTTGGACAGGTCTGGATGTGAAGAAATGAGTTGGGGTCGTGGGGTATTTATAGGAGATACCAGCCAATCAGCTTCAGGTTGGTGGCAGCCCGTGTGTCGCTCCGCATGGCTCCGGACGCATGCACGGCGGCACCTCGTGCTCCACATGGCTGGCTGCATGTCTAGGACACATGCAGGACGCCACCACTCCTCCCAGATGTCAGGCTGCATGACTGGAGCTCATGCAAGGCGCCACACATCCTCACATATGTCGATCAGCATGCTTCGGTTGCATGAGTCGCGACATCTCGTGCTTGGCCGATCCACCTCGTGCTCCACATGGCTGGCTGCATGTCCAGGACACATGCAGGACGCCACCACTCCTCCCAGATGTCAGGCTGCATGACTGGAGCTCATGCAAGGCGCCACACATCCTCACACATGTCGATCAGCATGCTTCAGTTGCATGCGTCGCGACATCTCGTGCTTCGCCGATCCACCTCGTGCTTCTACATGTCAAGCTGCATGTGCAGCTTCCATGCACGGCGACACCTCTAGCTTCTGTAGACACTGAGCTTGTTCGATGGTTGACACCACGTTCTGAACCCATGCAACAAGCCACCTCGAGCTTCTCGGTCCATTCGCCTGATTTCGACCATTCCGGTGAATTTTCGTCCCGCGATCAATCCCAATATTTTTCTACACCCTTTCTGATTCTCAGAAGAATTTTAATAAAATCCACTTGATCTCTGAAGTTGAGGGAAAATATTTCCTGAGCCTCCGGCTTCCTCGAAAAATTTCATAATAACTAAATTAGGGTTTTCGTCCAGTTTTGGGGTTTCCCGTCGTGCTTCGATTCCGTCGTGCTTGCTTCCCGTCGTGCTTGCTTCCTGTCGTGCTTAATTCTCATCAGGTCTCCAATGTATTTGAAATAATATTCCGCTGATACGAAGTTTTGCGGAAAACTTCGTGCTGAAGAAACGTCATTCTTCCAAAACGTCGAGCTTCTAAACCGTCGTGCTTCCTAAAATGTTATGCTTCGAAAACGTCTGTCTCATCAATCTAAGACATCTTCTAACTAAGGTCGAGCAACTTATTCGACTCATAGTTAACTCACGATCACTTCTTCGCCCACTTCGTACTTCAAAACTTCTCGATCGCCCGCGACTCGACCACCACAAAGGTACTCGACCATTCTCTCTCCTTTTTTTTTTTTAACGGGTTTCTACATTCTCCCCCCCTTAATAGAATTCGTCCTCGAATTCTTAGTTGAGCCGTTGCTCGTCTTCCCAACATTCTCCACTTGTCTCCATAACCTCTTTACTCTGTCCACCACGGTTCCTTGAGTGTCCTCTTCAAGGCCTCCACAATTGTCTTCATATCTCTTCACTTGAATGATCACTGAGTCATCCTCTTTCTTTTACTCTGCCATAACACACTCATTGCCCTGATACGATCTTGTCCATGCTCGTTCCTGATTACTCAATTTATTTTCTCGATCTTTGTTTTCCCAACTACTGATGAAGTCCTTTCCCAACGAAGTTTTGTTTCCTCCCATCTGTCCAGTCCATACCACAGCCCAGTTCTCTGAATCGGTCTCCACTCTTTCGCTTCGTGTTTGGGTTTGGCCTCGAACTCCCTCCACTTTAAGGTTTTCATACCTTAAAGTTCTGATCAACCAACACACTTACTCGCTGCAACTCAAAAGAACACTTAACATGCAAGTTAGTAGACAATTAATCAAATAATCTACTAACCTAGCAAATACTAACAATGCAACCTAACCGCAATTCTAACCAGCAACCTAACAGTTCTACCCAAGCAACCTAACAGTTCTAGATTCCACTATCTCAATCCTAATTCCTAAAACCACAAATCCTATCGCTGGACGTGACCGGTTTCCCTAATGCCTTTTGTGACTCAATTTGACTTGATAAATATTTAAAATCGATTAAATCATGAGTTCCGGAAGCATGGACGAAACCATGCTCTGATACCACCTCTGTAACACCCCCGAACCGTCCTACACATATGGTCGATCAACCGGCCAACAATCAAACAAGAACATGACCGATCGACCGTCCAATACCCAGGGTTGGAGATGAAAGGCCAACCGGCCAGCCAACAATCAAACAAGAACATGACTGACCGTCCAACCCAACACCATGGTCCGGAAGCGCTACGTGACGGGCTAGGGACAATCCGGTCAGAGTCACAAACTTTACTCCACGACCTAGACCAGTTCATCCACTAACTCGTCCCGCTGCGTCAAGGCATAAGGCTTTGCAACCCGTACCTATAGTTAGCGTTTTCCGTTAGATCAAGGCCTAAGGCTTTTCAACCCGTACCTGACCTAACGTTGTGTTAGACCGGACTAGTCAAATATCAGAGTACTCATGAAGCGCATATAAAACGATTACTTTTATTAATTCAGGAAATATTCATACATAGAATAATCCAAGACTGGGCCCGGCCTAATGCCAAATCGAGTCAACATAACACAATTCACAATACCGTTTACAAAAGGCATGAAAATCTACACCGGCGGTCCTAACGTCCAGCACGAAGCTCCGATCATCCTTACCTAAAGCGACCTGCAAAAAGGACAACGGAGTTGGATGAGTAACCTAATGTTACTCAGTGAGCTGGCGGCCTCTACCCGCAACCTAGACTCTACCCAGACAACCCAAAATAACAATCAATCTAGCCCTAGCATGCAATAAAAGCTAAGGCTAAGCAAACCGTTACTAAGCTAGACTTGGCCTCCTGCCATGATCTAGCTTCAAGTAACGGGAACCTGCATTAAAACAAGTCAACAAACAATCCCGAGTTAACCATATATACGCCTGAGTTCAATACTCATGTAGTTTTAGACACTTAGACTATGCAAGTATCATTAATCGATCGACCAACAATCAAACAAGAACATGATCGGCCAACCAATGATACCGCATAGCTTTAATATCCACCACCCTTCACAAGCAATCACTCAAACACATACATGCCAACGTCAGGCCTACAATAACCAAATACACACCAAGCCTAATCTGGTACCTAAACCGGACTTAGGACTTAATGTCAGAACCTGCAAGCAAATCAATCAACCACAATCACAATAATAACTATGAGTAACTACGACTCAATCTAACTCGTAACACCGTATATCGGTGCTACACTGACTCGAGGGTTCCATAACCCTCTACGACACACTAACACAACACTCTAACCTGGGCCCTGGTGACTTCGTGTTCCTCCTCTCTATCGGCAGTATCCTATCTCCCTACCACAAAGGCTAGAAGAAGGAACTTTCAACCGACCGCGGCTCACAGTCCTTCGGGTGACCGCGCGACAGCCCACAGTCCTTCGGGTCACTGCCACATTACACCGTCGTGTAATACTCAGCCATAGTACATGACACCGTTCGTCTGAGTCTTCCCGATCCAGCGAATAAGGGGTTTCCTTGAACCCGCTGGGTACGAGGCCGAGGAAACACTAATCAACCCCAAACAAGCCTAGTATGGGCGGGTTAAGCACATACTGTCGGCACCACTAACACAACACAAACTCAATCTAGAACCTAACCTAAGGCTAATGTTCCAGATCCTAACTAGACACTCGACTCTACAACACAAACCAATAGTACCAGTAGTCCGGCCTAAATGGCCTAAGACCCTTAGTACTTACTACTAAATAATAATATCAATACTAAACAACACAATCAAACCGTTACCCAGATAGTCCAGCTTCCCGCTGAGAAACTATCTTTAAAGATAACGGGAACCTGCACTCAACCATATCAACACGCAAGAATAGAAAACATGATGCATCCTATTCTTAGTCCTAATCAGGTTATCAATTTAGTCTTAATTCCATTCATCTCAGCATAGCCCTTGCTAAACTGACTCCGGTTCCATAAATAAAATAACCCTAAGGACTCTACCATTCAATAGCGTGAGAATTCTACTCTATATGCAACTCGATCTAACCTAAGCTCCAAGTGGAACTCAAACAAAACCAACTCACAGTGTTCTAGGCGAGAAGCAGCTGGTTGATCGGAGAAGACTTGGCCAAAACCCAATGGACGCCTTGATTGGACTGGAATGGACTGATCTTGTCTTGGAGACAACCTTGGCTTCACCATGAAGAAGTTGACAGGCCTCGACAGGCTGATCTGGACTCAGACAGAACCTCGTCTAGCTTCTGGACAGTTCTTCGGACTTCCCAGCGGAGTATCGAGCAGAACTTCGACTGATCTGAACCCATTGTTCTGAACTAACTCTGGAAAGCACCTCCACTTGACCATCATAGAATATGACTGGCCTGGACGGATTGAATTGGACAGAGCTTCCGCGTCACAATCGTAGAGAATCGCCGATTGGACGGAACTGGCCTTCTCGGTGGAGTATCGGTCTTCAGAATCGACCATACTCTAGAATCGATCACTTCCTTTCTTTCTCTCTCTCTCTCTCTCTATAGCCACGTTGAATTGACTCCCATCTGATCTGATCATCACTTGATTGACCTTCAGTTGGACAGAACCTTCCCAAGGTGCTGACTCGAAATCAGTAGAGAACTGACCTCGAAAACTCTCTAAAACTCTCGATATAGCTCGGAATCACTTGCTTTCTTTTTCTACCTTTCTCTCATGTTTTTAACTTGGTTTGGACAGGTCTGGATGTGAAGAAATGAGTTGGGGTCTTGGGGTATTTATAGGAGATACCAGCCAATCAGCTTCAGGTTGGTGGCAGCCCGTGTGTCGCTCCGCATGGCTCCGGACGCATGCACGGCGGCACCTCGTGCTCCACATGGCTGGCTGCATGTCTAGGACACATGCAGGACGCCACCACTCCTCCCAGATGTCAGGCTGCATGACTGGAGCTCATGCAAGGCGCCACACATCCTCACATATGTCGATCAGCATGCTTCGGTTGCATGAGTCGCGACATCTCGTGCTTGGCCGATCCACCTCGTGCTCCACATGGCTGGCTGCATGTCCAGGACACATGCAGGACGCCACCACTCCTCCCAGATGTCAGGCTGCATGACTGGAGCTCATGCAAGGCGCCACACATCCTCACACATGTCGATCAGCATGCTTCAGTTGCATGCGTCGCGACATCTCGTGCTTCGCCGATCCACCTCGTGCTTCTACATGTCAAGCTGCATGTGCAGCTTCCATGCACGGCGACACCTCGAGCTTCTGTAGACACTGAGCTTGTTCGATGGTTGACACCACGTTCTGAACCCATGCAACAAGCCACCTCGAGCTTCTCGGTCCATTCGCCTGATTTCGACCATTCCGGTGAATTTTCGTCCCGCGATCAATCCCAATATTTTTCTACACCCTTTCTGATTCTCAGAAGAATTTTAATAAAATCCACTTGATCTCTGAAGTTGAGGGAAAATATGTCCTGAGCCTCCGGCTTCCTCGAAAAATTTCATAATAACTAAATTAGGGTTTTCGTCCAGTTTTGGGGTTTCCCGTCGTGCTTCGATTCCGTCGTGCTTGCTTCCCGTCGTGCTTGCTTCCTGTCGTGCTTAATTCTCATCAGGTCTCCAATGTATTTGAAATAATATTCCGCTGATACGAAGTTTTGCGGAAAACTTCGTGCTGAAGAAACGTCATTCTTCCAAAACGTCGAGCTTCTAAACCGTCGTGCTTCCTAAAATGTTATGCTTCGAAAACGTCTGTCTCATCAATCTAAGACATCTTCTAACTAAGGTCGAGCAACTTATTCGACTCATAGTTAACTCACGATCACTTCTTCGCCCACTTCGTACTTCAAAACTTCTCGATCGCCCGCGACTCGACCACCACAAAGGTACTCGACCATTCTCTCTCCTTTTTTTTTTTTAACGGGTTTCTACATTCTCCCCCCCTTAATAGAATTCGTCCTCGAATTCTTAGTTGAGCCGTTGCTCGTCTTCCCAACATTCTCCACTTGTCTCCATAACCTCTTTACTCTGTCCACCACGGTTCCTTGAGTGTCCTCTTCAAGGCCTCCACAATTGTCTTCATATCTCTTCACTTGAATGATCACTGAGTCATCCTCTTTCTTTTACTCTGCCATAACACACTCATTGCCCTGATACGATCTTGTCCATGCTCGTTCCTGATTACTCAATTTATTTTCTCGATCTTTGTTTTCCCAACTACTGATGAAGTCCTTTCCCAACGAAGTTTTGTTTCCTCCCATCTGTCCAGTCCATACCACAGCCCAGTTCTCTGAATCGGTCTCCACTCTTTCGCTTCGTGTTTGGGTTTGGCCTCGAACTCCCTCCACTTTAAGGTTTTCATACCTTAAAGTTCTGATCAACGAACACACTTACTCGCTGCAACTCAAAAGAACACTTAACATGCAAGTTAGTAGACAATTAATCAAATAATCTACTAACCTAGCAAATACTAACAATGCAACCTAACCGCAATTCTAACCAGCAACCTAACAGTTCTACCCAAGCAACCTAACAGTTCTAGATTCCACTATCTCAATCCTAATTCCTAAAACCACAAATCCTATCGCTGGACGTGACCGGTTTCCCTAATGCCTTTTGTGACTCAATTTGACTTGATAAATATTTAAAATCGATTAAATCATGAGTTCCGGAAGCATGGACGAAACCATGCTCTGATACCACCTCTGTAACACCCCCGAACCGTCCTACACATATGGTCGATCAACCGGCCAACAATCAAACAAGAACATGACCGATCGACCGTCCAATACCCAGGGTTGGAGATGAAAGGCCAACCGGCCAGCCAACAATCAAACAAGAACATGACTGACCGTCCAACCCAACACCATGGTCCGGAAGCGCTACGTGACGGGCTAGGGACAATCCGGTCAGAGTCACAAACTTTACTCCACGACCTAGACCAGTTCATCCACTAACTCGTCCCGCTGCGTCAAGGCATAAGGCTTTGCAACCCGTACCTATAGTTAGCGTTTTCCGTTAGATCAAGGCCTAAGGCTTTTCAACCCGTACCTGACCTAACGTTGTGTTAGACCGGACTAGTCAAATATCAGAGTACTCATGAAGCGCATATAAAACGATTACTTTTATTAATTCAGGAAATATTCATACATAGAATAATCCAAGACTGGGCCCGGCCTAATGCCAAATCGAGTCAACATAACACAATTCACAATACCGTTTACAAAAGGCATGAAAATCTACACCGGCGGTCCTAACGTCCAGCACGAAGCTCCGATCATCCTTACCTAAAGCGACCTGCAAAAAGGACAACGGAGTTGGATGAGTAACCTAATGTTACTCAGTGAGCTGGCGGCCTCTACCCGCAACCTAGACTCTACCCAGACAACCCAAAATAACAATCAATCTAGCCCTAGCATGCAATAAAAGCTAAGGCTAAGCAAACCGTTACTAAGCTAGACTTGGCCTCCTGCCATGATCTAGCTTCAAGTAACGGGAACCTGCATTAAAACAAGTCAACAAACAATCCCGAGTTAACCATATATACGCCTGAGTTCAATACTCATGTAGTTTTAGACACTTAGACTATGCAAGTATCATTAATCAATCGACCAACAATCAAACAAGAACATGATCGGCCAACCAATGATACCGCATAGCTTTAATATCCACCACCCTTCACAAGCAATCACTCAAACACATACATGCCAACGTCAGGCCTACAATAACCAAAAACACACCAAGCCTAATCTGGTACCTAAACCGGACTTAGGACTTAATGTCAGAACCTGCAAGCAAATCAATCAACCACAATCACAATAATAACTATGAGTAACTACGACTCAATCTAACTCGTAACACCGTATATCGGTGCTACACTGACTCGAGGGTTCCATAACCCTCTACGACACACTAACACAACACTCTAACCTGGGCCCTGGTGACTTCGTGTTCCTCCTCTCTATCGGCAGTATCCTATCTCCCTACCACAAAGGCTAGAAGAAGGAACTTTCAACCGACCGCGGCCCACAGTTCTTCGGGTCACCGTGCGACAGCCCACAGTCCTTCGGGTCACTGCCACATTACACCGTCGTGTAATACTCAGCCATAGTACCTGACACCGTTCGTTTGAGTATTCCCGATCCAGCGAATAAGGGGTTTCCTTGAACCCGCTGGGTACGAGGCCGAGGAAACACTAATCAACCCCAAACAAGCCTAGTATGGGCGGGTTAAGCACATACTGTCGGCACCACTAACACAACACAAACTCAATCTAGAACCTAACCTAAGGCTAATGTTCCAGATCCTAACTAGACACTCGACTCTACAACACAAACAAATAGTACCAGTAGTCTGGCATAAATGGCCTAAGACCCTTAGTACTTACTACTAAATAATAATATCAATACTAAACAACACAATCAAACCGTTACCCAGATAGTCCAGCTTCCCGCTGAGAAACTATCTTTAAAGATAACGGGAACCTGCACTCAACCATATCAACACGCAAGAATAGAAAACATGATGCATCCTATTCTTAGTCCTAATCAGGTTATCAATTTAGTCTTAATTCCATTCATCTCAGCATAGCCCTTGCTAAACTGAGTCCGGTTCCATAAATAAAATAACCCTAAGGACTCTACCATTCAATAGCGTGAGCATTCTACTCTATATGCAACTTGATCTAACCTAAGCTCCAAGTGGAACTCAAACAAAACCAACTCACCGTGTTCTAGGCGAGAAGTAGCTGGTTGATCGGAGAAGACTTAGCCAAAACCCAATGGACGCCTTGACTGGACTGGAATGGACTGATCTTGTCTTGGAGACAACCTTGGCTTCACCATGAAGAAGTTGACAGGCCTCGACAGGCTGATCTGGACTCAGACAGAACCTCGTCTAGCTTCTGGACAGTTCTTCGGACTTCCCAGCGGAGTATCGAGCAGAACTTCGACTGATCTGAACCCATTGTTCTGAACTAACTCTGGAAAGCACCTCCACTTGACCATCATAGAATATGACTGGCCTGGACGGATTGAATTGGACAGAGCTTCCGCGTCACAATCGTAGAGAATCGCCGATTGGACGGAACTGGCCTTCTCGGTGGAGTATCGGTCTTCAGAATCGACCATACTCTAGAATCGATCACTTCCTTTCTTTCTCTCTCTCTCTCTCTCTATAGCCACGTTGAATTGACTCCCATATGATCTGATATTCACTTGATTGACCTTCAGTTGGACAGAACCTTCCCAAGGTGCTGACTCGAAATCAGTAGAGAACTGACCTCGAAAACTCTCTAAAACTCTCGATATAGCTCGGAATCACTTGCTTTCTTTTTCTAGCTTTCTCTCATGTTTTTAACTTGGTTTGGACAGGTCTGGATGTGAAGAAATGAGCTGGGGTCGTGGGGTATTTATAGGAGATACCAGCCAATCAGCTTCAGGTTGGTGGCAGCCCGTGTGTCGCTCCGCATGGCTCCGGACGCATGCACGGCGGCACCTCGTGCTCCACATGGCTGGCTGCATGTCCAGGACACATGCAGGACGCCACCACTCCTCCCAGATGTCAGGCTGCATGACTGGAGCTCATGCAAGGCGCCACACATCCTCACACATGTCGATCAGCATGCTTCGGTTGCATGAGTCGCGACATCTCGTGCTTGGCCGATCCACCTCGTGCTCCACATGGCTGGCTGCATGTCCAGGACACATGCAGGACGCCACCACTCCTCCCAGATGTCAGGCTGCATGACTGGAGCTCATGCAAGGCGCCACACATCCTCACACATGTCGATCAGCATGCTTCAGTTGCATGCGTCGCGACATCTCGTGCTTCGCCGATCCACCTCGTGCTTCTACATGTCAAGCTGCATGTGCAGCTTCCATGCACGGCGACACCTCGAGCTTCTGTAGACACTGAGCTTGTTCGATGGTTGACACCACGTTCTGAACCCATGCAACAAGCCACCTCGAGCTTCTCGGTCCATTCGCCTGATTTCGACCATTCCGGTGAATTTTCGTCCCGCGATCAATCCCAATATTTTTCTACACCCTTTCTGATTCTCAGAACAATTTTAATAAAATCCACTTGATCTCTGAAGTTGAGAGAAAATATGTCCTGAGCCTCCGGCTTCCTCGAAAAATTTCATAATAACTAAATTAGGGTTTTCGTCCAATTTTGGGGTTTCCCGTCGTGCTTCGATTCCGTCGTGCTTGCTTCCCGTCGTGCTTGCTTCCTGTCGTGATTAATTCTCATCAGGTCTCCAATGTCTTCGAAATAATATTCCGCTGATACGAAGTTTTGCGGAAAACTTCGTGCTGAAGAAACGTCATTCTTCCAAAACGTCGAGCTTCTAAACCGTCTTGCTTCCTAAAATGTTATGCTTCGAAAACGTCCGTCTCATCAATCTAAGACATCTTCTAACTATGGTCGAGCAACTTATTCGACTCATAGTTAACTCACGATCACTTCTTCGCCCACTTCGTACTTCAAAACTTCTCGATCGCCCGCGACTCGACCACCACAAAGGTACTCGACCATTCTCTCTCCTTTTTTTTTAACGGGTTTCGACAAGGGGTGTCAACTGACTTATCGCAACTTCGAAACGGTCCAACACTCGGACGAGAATTTCGGGTATGGGGAACCATAGGCGACAACGCACTACGAACGCCTCATAGCAAGTAAAGTAACCCTCCGGGGGGCTGTTAGCACATTCCCCGCGGCAGGGAACCCGAAACTCCACAGCATCCGGGATGTGGTAGAACAATCGCATCGTCGCGAGAAACTCGTCAGTAGTCTTGCTTGCATCATCTTCCTCGACTCCATGATGGACCAGGACCGGAAACGGCTTCTCCTTGGGAGGGGTCAACGAGCCATAATGAGCAACCCACCATGCCTCGTTCTTGGCAGGATGCACCGAGTGAGGCACGAACTCCATCTTCGGAACGACGAGCTCTTCATAAGGACTCGCGGACGAAGACCCTTTTTCGCAATCTTTTTCTTGCTCGACATCTTTACACTTCTCTTGAGAGAATAGAAAAAAAGGGTGGAGAGAAAGATAGAAAGCTTTTTAAGAAAGATCTTAGAGAAAGACAAGAAAGTGAAAAAATTATGGAACAAGTTAGCTCCCTTCTTATAATACATGAGGATTTACTATTCAAGCTCGGACTTTCGGATATTAATTCCATCCATCACGCCTAACTTGCCAAACATGCCTAACCGCACGCTAGGATCCTACGATGCATGATCCTAACAGGCTGGGGGGCTAACTGTTGGGGTCAAAAACGGTTACGACGGAATTACCACCCGAAAATCCTCGGAGATCGTATTTCCGAAAGAGATAGTAAAAGAAGAGATGTAATTTTCGTAAAAATAACCAATACGAAGTTTTTACGAAGAAGTATCCTTTGGGATTCAAACCGAACAAACCAAGCTCGGTCACCACGCATACACGTCGTCCGGTCGCTATGCAGCAACCAAACCCGAGCCAAGCTCGGTCGCTATGCAGCAACCGAGCGCTCGTCCCGCTCGGTCACTACGTAGCGACCGGGCTCGAGCCAAAGCTCGGTCGCTACGTAGCAACCGAGCGATTGTCCCGCTCGGTCGCTACGTAGCGACCGAGCTCGAGCCAAAGCTCGGTCGCTACGTAGCGACCGAGTACTCGTCTCCCTCGGTCGCTACGTAGCGACCGGGCTCGAGCCAAAGTTCGGTCACTGTGTAGCGATTGAACCTTTCCGAACATCGATACGACACCAGTCCTTGCATTCTCGTCAAACCTTCGAATGCTATCTCCCGAAGACCGTAGCAAGCTCAGTCCATGTTTCCCGCTATTCTAATTCATCGATCAAACTTCACGGATTATAAACCGCGGAAAACTCGTAGTAAACGTCTCGAGTCGGAAGATGGCCCAAAGGGACCTAAAACACGACTCGAGGCCCATCCTACGATTTTTCCTAACCAAAAGCCCGTGAACCACAGCATGGTTCACGCTTGGCCCACGAGGAAGGATAAATGTCAAGTTTCCGCGGATAAATACGGAAGTTTTGAAGATAATTGTGAAGATCGGGAAAAATGGAATATCTCCATTTTTATGGTATGACGGCTTAAGGGCAGAAGAGTAAAAGCGTAAACCGACCTTGGAGCTAGTATATAAGGAGTCCTAGGCGAGGAGCAAGGGAGAGAACTTTTTCAGAGCAAACTTAGCACTTAGAGCAATTTAGGCAATTTTCCGTTTTTGTTATTTCGAGCTGCGACTCAATTAGGTTTAGCCGTCTTAGGGTTGCTAGAACTAGGAATCTCGCCGACAGCTCTCGAGCCCAGGCTTATACCTTCTTGTAACGCTCATACGCAGATTCGGAATAAGATCTACTTTGCTCTCTTTTCGATTTCTTATTTTTATCGTTGTTATTCTTGTGTTCTGATTGCTTGACGTGTGGTAATTAACAGATATCCGGGTCCTCTGGGAAATTAGGGTTTTCCTAGTTTCCTTATTTAAACGGAAATCGACAGTGTGAATTTCAGTTCCCACATTCAGGATTCTTGGCGGCCGCGTCTTGAGCTTTGTGTAAATTAATGACTTGGCTTTGTAGAGCCTCGAGCTGAGTTTTGATATCACTCAAATTACCCCAAGGAATGAGTTTTACTCTCTCAAATAAGAGGTTTAGTCGTAGTAATTACGGATAGAATCCACAAGGAGGTAGGACACACAATATATTCCAATCAGTTTATGATTAAGCTAGGCCAACATAGTAAATCAACAAACAGCAGAGTTGAACAAGGTAGTTGTTCAGCTGATTGATTGATTGGTTGAGGTTGTAAACATTTATTAGAAAGTAGCTAGATCTAGGGTTTCATGTAATCATGATTATAATTATATAAATGTTTAGGCTGTCATTCCTAGAACTTGCATTCTAATGAGAAAGTATTCCAGCTTCCGCATGCGAATCAACTCTATTGATTAAGTCCAATATCTCAGATATCGCTTGTTGATATGGATCAAAAGTAGATCGATGCTATGAGATTAGCGTGATCGATGTTTCCTTAGAAAAGCTTTAGCGAGTTCATCGATAGTGTTGGGGAAAAATACTCTGGTATGATTATTCTCCAGGCCTCGGGCAGGAGACCTGCCTCCAGGCTCATGCGATATAAGAACTCGGCTCCGACCCCTGCTCCAGGACCGCCTCCGGGTAAAATAGAGTTTTCTACTTAGAACGATCCTTCCATATTTCCGAATATGGAAGAGTCTGACATGTCCAACCGGCTTCTCCACGACTATATGAGGGGAACCCATACCCTAGAACAAGGGATCAACATTCAGAGACTAAGAGATTAGAGTTAGGCTGCTAGAACTAGGGTTTATACACAAACGTTGTAGTTCCCGCTCGAATCATCAATAAAACATCTCTTAGTCTCGATTTCTTATACTTGTTCTCGCTCTTCTATTGTTTATAGTACTCACAAAGATCCTACACAAAAATTCTCTAACAGTTTGGCACTAGAAGGAGGGGGGTAATCTTAACTACGTGATGATGGCGATAGAAGATACCGAAGAGCACGTCCAAGCGACCCTTAGGGAGAACGAGTTGCAGGCTCAACTCGACGTTCTTCAAAACCAAGTAACCGAGTTGATCAAAGCTCGAGAGATAGTTACCGAAAGCCCAGAGCTTCTCTTGGAAGTTCAAAACCTGAAGGAAACGTTAGGCACCCATTCCAAGGAGCTAGAGCAAAGCACCGAGAAGCTCAGCCAGCTCGAAGCCAAAAACCTCATCATGCAAGACGAAAATCAAGCCCTACATGCTACAGGCAGCAAGCGATGAAGATTCTGAACTCAAGTTCCCATGAAACCTCTAGACACTCCCATTGACGGAGAAAACCCGAACACGTGTCCTTGAAGATAGCGATTCCGAGATGGAAGGCGAGGAGGAGACAATGGAGGCAGCGAAGACATCAAAACAAGCCATGACTGCTTACCTCGAACGAGTATTGGCCAAGAAATTTGATGCCATTCAATTTATGGTCGAAAGACTTCCGGGCGTAGCTCCTCCCATCCGAAGAAGCAATCCCGGCTCGTACTATGATATTCCCTGCACGGAGGAGATCACACTAATTGAGATGCCACAAAATTTCACCTTCCCCAACATGAGGATGTACGACGGCACCGGCGACCCAGATGACCATGTCGCTCAGTATAAGCAGTGGATGCTCATTGTGGCAATCACGAAGGAGATGAGAGAAGCCACCATGTGCAAAAGCTTTGGTTCGACCTTGATAGGCCCAGCTCTACAATGGTACATCAACTTACCTAACAGGTCTATACGCTCCTTTGCGGCCCTCACCGACATGTTCGTAGAGCAGTTCACAAGCATTATAAGCCTGGAGAAAACCTCCGATGATCTTTACGAAATCCTCCAGCATCGATCTGAACCACTACGTGCTTACATAGCTTGCTTCAATCATGAGAAGGTATCCATCCCCGAATGCAATACCTCTACAGAAATATCAGCCTTCAAAAGAGGCCTACTTCCCGACGGGGATTTTTATAAGGAAATCACAAAGTATCAATGCAAGACTATGGAGGATGTACTCTCCCGAGCCTAGGCCTAGGTCAAGTGGAAGGAAGACGTTGCAAGCCGAACCAAGGCTCAACTCAAGCATGATCAAAAGGCCTCCAAAGAGGTAAAGATCAACCGAGACGAAGGGTCCCACAAGAGAAAAGAAGTCGGGAGCCAGAACCGGTGCAAGTTTCTGAACCGACTCCTGGGGAGAACAGAAGGGATGAATGTATCCACATGGCCCGACATATCTAACTTGACTATATAAAAACCTGAGCTAATCCATGTTCTGAGGAAGATGGGGCCACAGGCCAAGTGGCCTCAGAAGAAGCAAGAACCCGATTCTTTCCGGAATCCGAACCGGTGGTGCGACTTCCACCATGACCACAGTCACAAAACGGAGAACTGTGTCACACTAACTGTTGGGGTCAAAAAGGGTTGCGACAAATTTAACATTTAAAACGTCCGAGGAAGAAAATAAGAATTTCTCCGATGAATACTTTTCGAAATAGATTCTTTCTTACGAAAAAGCTTTGCGGAAGAAAGAACGAGACGTCCAACGAAAGCTCGAAACAGGTCGTTACACAACGACTAAGCGCACCACGCTTGGTCGCTACGTAGCAACCGAGCTCGGCCAAGCTCGGTCGCTACGTAGCGACCGAGCGTCCGTCTCGCTCGGTCGCTACGTAGCGACCGAGGGTCCGTCCCGCTCGGTCGCTAGGTCGAGCCAAGATCGGTCACTACGTAGCGACCGAGCGTTCGTCTCGCTCGGTCGCTATGTAGCGACCGGGCTTGAGCCAAAGTTCAGTCGCTGCCCGGAAACCGATCTCTTCCAAAACGTCGAGACGACACCAGTCCATGCATTCTCGTCAAACCTTCAAATGCTATCTCCCGAAGACCGTAACGAACTCAGTCTATGACTTCCGCTATTCTAAATCATCGATCAAACTTTGCGGATTAATACTGCGGAAAGTTCGTTCTTTATCGAAAGAAATCATAGTAAACGCTTCGAGTCGGAAGACAGCCCAAAGGGACCTAAAACACGACTCGAGGCCCATCCTACGATTTCTAAACCAAAAGCCCGTAAACCACAGCACGGTTTACGCTTGGTCCACAAGGAAGGATAAATGTCAAGTTTCCGCGGATAAATACGGAAGTGTTGTAGATAATTGTGAAGATCGGGAAAAATGGAATATCTCCATTTTTATGCTATGACGGCTTAAGGGCAGAAGAGTAAAAGCGTAAACCGACCTTGGAGCTAGTATATAAGGAGTCCTAGGTGAGGAGCGTGGGGGGGATGATTTTTCAGAGCAAAATTAGCACTTAGAGCATTTAGGCAATTTTCCGTTTTTGTTATTCCGAGCTGCGACTCAATTAGGTTTACCGTCTTAAGGTTGCTAAAACTAGGAATCTCGCCGACAGCTCTCGAGCCCAGGCTTATACCTTGTTCTAAACGCTTATACGCAAATTCGGAATAAGATCTTCTTTGCTCTCTTTTCGATTTCTTATACTTTATCGTTATTATTCTCGTGTTCTGATTGCTTGACGTGTATTAATTAGCAGATATCCGGGTCCTCTGGGAAATTAGGGTTTTCCTAGTTTCCTTATTTAAGCGGAAATCGACAGTGCGAATTTCGGTTCCCACAGTTTGGCGCTAGAAGGAGGGGGCCTACGGATCAATCTAACCCGCAAAAGCCACTCAACGATCAGGAATGGTATGCAAGACTCGACGTGTGCGAACGTCATCTCATTCAAGGGGGGAGTAACGATCAATCGAGCCAAACCTCGAAACGATCTCCTTGTTATCGAGTTGACGATTCGAGATATCGACGTCGCTAGGGTGCTAATCGACACCCGAAGTTCGGCCGATATCATCTTCAAAGACACTCTCGAAAAGATGGGGATCAATCAATCCGAAGTCACGAAATGCCCAAGCCCACTGCTGGGACTTTCGGGGGAAACAACCATGGCCTATGGATCGATTAATCTCGCTGTCAAAGCCGGAACCGTGACAAACGTCACAGAGTTTCTAGTCATTGACCGTCCCGCATCTTACAACGTTATCATGGTTGAACGCCATGCGCGCAATCCCATCAACGTACCATCTTTGCCTCAAGTTCCCGACCCCTAACGGAGTCGAGGTAATATGGGGACATCCGAGAGTATCACAGGTTTGTTTCGCCGCAGAACTAAAACAAAAAAGACCGATCCTCGAGATCACTCCTAGAAAAGTGGAGAAAAAGACCTCCAACAAAGACACGCGAAGTCAGGATTCAGCGGAACTCTTCTGGCAATCTCGCAGCATCACGGCACTAGATGAAGAACACGAGCCAACTTGCGAACCCGTGGTAACAATCTGTCTCGACGAAGCACTCCCGGAACGCTGCGTCGAGATTGGAGCCAATCTCCGCGAGCCTTTGAGGACAGAACTCGTAACCTGTCTTAAAAAGAACCTCAATACTTTCGCATGGGCTGCGGAAGATATGCCGGGGATCGACATTAACATAACATGTCACGAGCTGAATATTGACCCAACATTCAAACCCGTCAAGCAAAAAAGACGGAAGCTAGGACCCGAACGTGCTGCCGTAGTAAACGACAAGGTCGAAAAATTGCTTAAAGTCGGGTCGATAACAGAAGTAAGATGCCCAGACTGGCTCGCCAACCCTGTAGTAGTCAAAAAGAAAAACGGGAAGTGGCAAGTTTGCGTGGATTTTACCGACCTAAACAAAGCGTGTCCAAAGGATAGCTTCCCTCTACGACATATCGATCGATTGGTAGAAGCAACAGCGGGCAACAAACTTTAATCCTTCATGGATGCCTTCTCAGGTTATAATCAAATTAGGATGAATCCCGACGATCGCGAGAAGATTGCGTTCATTACCGATCGCGGAACTTATTGCTATAAGGTAATGCCCTTTGGCCTCAAAAACGCCGGCGCAACTTACCAATGACTCGTGAACCGAATGTTCTCCAAACAACTCGGAAAAATGATGGAGGTTTATATCGACGACATGCTCGTCAAATCCCTCCAAGCAAAGGACCACGTATCACATCTCGAGGAATGTTTTGCGCAATTAAACTCCCATAACATGAAGCTCAACCCGACGAAATGTAGATTCGCTGTGGCGTCAGGGGAATTCCTCGGCTACTTGGTCACATACCGCGGCATCGAAGCAAATCAAAAATAGATCAATGTGTTAATCGAGATGGCTTCTCCAAAGAATAAGCGGGAAGTCCAAAGGCTGACTGGCAGAATCGCTGCGCTTAACCGATTTATTTCACGATCAACAGACAAGTGCCTGCCCTTCTACGATGTCTTGCGAGGAAATAAAAAATTTGAATGGTCAGAAGAATACGATAACGCCTTCCAACAGCTGAAGCGTTATTTAGCTACTCCTCCAGTCCTCGCAAAACCTGTGGAAGGGGAGCCTTTATTTTTATACATTGCTGTGTCAGTGACAGCCGTAAGTGGGGTCCTGATCAGGGAAGAACGCGGGGAGCAAAAACCTATTTTCTACATAAGCAAAACCTTGCTGGATGCCGAGTCTAGGTACCCGTTAATGGAAAAGTTAGCATGCGCGGTCGTAACATTAGCCCGAAAACTAAGACCATATTTCCAATCCCACACGATCATCATCCTCACGACCTTTCCCCTACGGACAATTCTGCATAGCCCGAGTCAGTCAGGCCGACTGGCCAAGTGTGCAGTCGAATTGAGCGAGTACGACATCGAGTACCGACCAAGGACGAGCGCGAAATCACAAGTGCTCGCAGATTTCTTGGTCAAACTACCAACGGGTACCATGACCAACGAGGAACCAAATTCCACCTGGCTCCTCCACGTCGACGGATCCTCATCCAATCAGGGATCGGGTATTGGAATCCATCTCACATCTCCGATGAGCGAGATCTTGGAACAATCGTTCAGGTTGGAATTCCACGCCTCAAACAACGAGGCCGAATACGAAGCACTCATCGCAGGGCTACGCTTGGCCCATGGCTTAAAGATACGTAACCTCCATGCTTACTGCGACTCCTAATTAGTAGCCAGTCAGTTCAGTGGAGGGTATGAAGCCAGAGATGAACGGATGGACGCGTACCTCAAACTGGTCCAAGGTCTAGCTCAAAACTTTGATTGTTTTGCCCTTACGCGAATCCCCCGTTCTGAGAACGTCCAGGCAGACGCCCTCGCGGCCCTAGCGTCAAGTTCCGACCCAGGACTTAAAAGGGTAATTCCAGTTGAGTTTATCGAGCATCCGAGCATCGGACCACCAATCGTCGTCAATCTCATAGAAGGACAAGATGACGAAGAAGAAGAAGTTACGATACAACCACCATCGGAGCAATCTGATTACGGCTGCGATATCCCATGGCTTCAGACGATTCGAGACTACATTATCGACGGGCAACTACCCGCCGAAAAATGGGCAGCCCGCAAAGTCAAAACACAGGCCGCACGCACGTGACAGTGGACGGCGAAATTTACAAATAGAGATTCTCCGGACCACTCATGACGTGTCTGGAAGGGGAAAAAGCGAGAAAACTAATGGAGGAAGTACATTCCGGTTCCTGCGGCAACCATTCCGGTGGAAGATCGCTAGCCGTGAAAATCAAACGCCATGGATACTACCGGCCAACAGTGATCGGAGATTGTGAGAAGTTCGCAAGAAAATGCGAAAAATGCCAAAGGCATGCACCAATCATCCGACAACCGGCCGAAGTTCTTTCCTCCATCACATCCCCTACCCTTTTATGCGCTGGGCCATGGATATTGTTGGACCTCTTCATAATTCAAAGCAAAAGCGTTTCCTTCTAGTCCTTACCGATATTTTCTCAAAATGGGTAGAGGCGGACTCGTACGCAAGTATAAAAGATGTCCAAGTCAAAAATTTCGTATGGAAAAACATCATCTGTAGGCATGGAGTTCCTTACGAGATCGTAACCGATAACGGGTCTCAGTTCTTCTCCACCCGGTTCGAGGCCTTCTGCGAAAAATGGAAGATATGACTCAACAAGTCAACTCCTAGATATCCACAGTGCAACGGACAAGCTGAAACAATCAACAAGGCCATTCTCGATGGACTGAAGAATTTCTTAGAAGTCAAAAAAGGCAGGTGGGCCGACGAACTCGAGAGAGTCCTCTGGTCTCACCGTACCACCCCAAGGCGAAGAGCAACGGGAGAAACTCCCTTCGCTCTGGTATACGGCACGGAATGCATGATTCCCGCAGAAGTAGAGTTTCCCGGCGTTCAAAGAAGGTTACTACCCGAACGAGAGGAACTCAACGATGCCATGCTCCTGGATGATCTCGATCTCATTAACGAGCGCAGAGATCGAGCGCTCATCCGAATCCAAAATTACCAGCACGCCGCTGCAAAATACTATAATTCCAACGTACAAAATCGTAGGTTTAATCAAGGAGATCTGGTCCTATGCAAAGTCTTCCAAAACACCGGTGAACGAAAAGCGGGAAAACTCGGAGCAAACTGGGAAGGTCCCTATAAAATCGAAAAAGTCGTCCGACCAGGTTCCTACGAAATAGCCAACATGCAAGGCATAAAAATTCCTAGAACCTGGAACGCGATGCATCTCAAAAAGTACTATCACTAAACAAACCAACTCGCAATCACTGAACTACGAGACGGCTTGATATCTGCAAGGAGTATGTAGGCAGTTTGGCGAAAGGCAAATTCAGCTGTCCCCCCTCATTAAAAAAAAGGGGGGAGTGGGTATGTATACTTGTATACTCCCAAAATCGAAAAACATCTTACCACGCTCTTGGTGTTTTCGACTTATCAAATCATCCTCACCCGTAAAATCGGTGCGAGGTCTTCGGAAATTAATCAGCCGTTTAGGAGAAGCAACCTTTAGCATCGCGAGACGTCGCAAAAGATCCCTCAAAGGTTATTTCTTCCGAACAAACAAAACCTCCATCACAAAAATGACATATATATGCACACATTAACACTCATTTTGCGCAAAAACTCGAAACAACGACATTCGCCACCAAGTCCGATGCTTATCACATCGAACTCACAAACGTCCTTAACAGACATAGCCATCTCACGAAGATGACTCTCTTACATCCGACACAAGGACAATAGCGCTATAAAAGAAATCCAAAATTTTGGTCCAGCACTTCCGGTCTCCGGAGAGATGCTCGATTCGTATCAAACAAGTCGTATAAGCCGAGAACCTATCGCGGACTTTAAATCAATACGAATCAGGAAGAAATCGCAACAGGAAAAACGATAGCCGGCTAGTCACTGCACAAGCCTTAAACCGAAAGTAAACCTAGGTCTTGCCCTAAACCCAGCGCACTGGTCTCTAACATCTCAAGGCATGATATCGAAAGATAAGAGATTCCTAAACCATGCCTCTATGTTTATATTTGACATCTTCAGCGCCCCCGCGAAGTTCACATCTCGCGGAAGAACTCTCGAAACAGATCTCGAATGAAACATTTCACAATCAAAGAAGGATATGAGACGACAACTCATCGCCTTCCTCCCCACTATACACAAACTCGTAAAAAATTGCCATTTTATTATCTTATCATAAAAAGCCGCAGAGCAGCAGGGATTCAAAGCCACACGCGGCCAGTCTCGAAATACAAAACAAGGCCGTTCAAGGCCGAAACATAAAAACATAAAAAAAATCTTTGGCAAGAGATCTAACCCAAGTCATCCTCAGAACTCACACCCCCTCTTCACCCAACGCCTCGTCCGAGCCTGGAGCCGCATCACCTCCGCTTTCTCCAACCATCGGGTCTTTCCCCTCTGGGTCTTCTGAACACGTCGGAAGGAAGCATGCGGATTTCAGGGCAGCCAGGATTAGATCGAAATCTCCATCCACGGCCGCCATATCTCCCTTACAGCCAGACAGTCGGGCCTCTTCAGCCTCCAAGGTCGGGGGAGTCTCACTTTGGAACGACCAAACCACGGCCATCCCGCCCTCAATCGTCGCCAAATCTAAGTCCTTGCTCCGGATACACTCGAGGGAACCCAGGGAAGCAGAAATCTTCGCCAAGTGAGCCTGAAACTCTGCGCAAAGAGCATTCGTGGCCTCCTGGATCCCACGGCTCGCTAGTCCCGCATCGCCCTCGATCTAACGCTGGGGCCGACGCACCTCTGAGGATTTGGCCTTCTTCTCCTTAAGCAAGGAACTCGCCGTCTTCCTGAGGTCTCTCTCGAGCTCTCCTATCGCAACCTCGAGCTTCGACACTTTCGCCGTCAGCATGGCTTTGGTTTCAGACCATCTACCCTGAAGTTCCACCAACTCCCCGGCAAGACGACTGGTCTCAGAACCGCACTCGCTGATCATCCCATCAATCAACGACATGAACTGCGAACAATAAAAAATTTTAAGACTAAGTCCGAGAAAGAATGTACAGGAAACGATCGAGAACTCATGTGAGAGGCAAACCTTTCCGCGAAGTCCCGACACTAGGCTCGACCCACCTTGCTGCAAAGATTCCCCGTCACCACTCTTGGCAAGCTTCCTCTTCCGGCTCTTAGGCTGAGCAACCGGAACAGCACTGGGAGCACGCAACGCCAGAACGGTTTCTTTCCTGGCCGGAGGAGGAGGCATAGAGTCAGCGGCCCTCTCCTTGTCCTCGATAAGGATCAGAGTCGTGGAGGATCCGGCAGGTAGAGCTTGCGGAAGAGGAGCCAATACCTCGGTCCCATGACCCGGGGCAACAACCCGCATAGAAGAAGATGGGAACTCGAAGCCAGCTTGGACCAGTTTGTTCTCGGCTTGGCGACGAACTAGTTACTCCCGGAAGGAGAGATGGCCAGCAACACAAGCCGGCGCTTCAGCCGGAGAAGTCAGAACCGGAGCCGGAGAAGTGGCCTCACCCATCACGACGTCGGAATCTCTCTTGTCACCTTGGGAGGAAGACATGTAGAAAGCAAAGGTTTTGGAACTAGAGAGGTTTTTGAAGGTATGAAGAAGGGAAGGTGTGAAGAAAATGAATGACAAGAGCTCACTACTTATAGAAGTATGGGTTCGGAATTCGTAACACACATACTGTCTCGATAACTTTTCTTCCGCGGAGTTTAAGTGTGAATTTCGTCCAATACGCTTAACCTTGTCAAAACCATCAATCCGCCCGCTAGAGTCACGACTCTAACGAGCTGGGGGGCTAACTGTTGGGGTCAAAAACGGTTGCGACAAATTTAACATTTAAAACGTCTAAGGAAGAAAATAAGAATTTTTCCGATGAATACTTTTCGAAATAGATTCTTTCTTACGAAAAAGCTTTGCGGAAGAAAGAACTTTTCGTAAGAAAGAACGAGACGTCCGACAAAATCTCGAAACAGGTCGTTACGCAGCGACTAAGCGCGCCACGCTCAGTCGCTACTTAGCGACTGAGCCCGAGAGTCCGTCCCGCTCGGTCGTTACGTAGCGACCGAGCTCGGCCAAGCTCGGTCGCTACGTAGCGACCGAGCCCGAGTCAAGCTTGGTCGCTACGTAGAGATCGAGCGTCCGTCTCGCTCGGTCGCTACTTAGCGATCGAGCGTCCGTCTCGCTCGGTCGCTACGTAGAGATCAAGCGTCCGTCTCGCTCGGTCGTTATGTAGCGACCGAGCGTCCATCCCGCTCGGTCGCTACGTAGCGACCGGGCTCGAGCCAAAGTTCGGTCGCTGCCCAGAGACCGAGCTCTTCCGAAACGTCGAGACGATACCAGTCCATGCATTCTCGTCAAACCTTCAAATGCTATCTCCCGAAGACCGTAGCGAGCTCAGTCTATGATTTCTGCTATTCTAAATCATCGATCAAACTTTGCGGATTAATACTGCGGAAAGTTCGTTCTTTATCAAAAGAAATCGTAGTAAACGCTTCGAGTCGGAAGACGGCCCAAAGAGACCTAAAACACGACTCGAGGCCCATCCTATGATTTCTTAACCAAAAGCCCGTAAACCACAGCACGCATTACGCTTTGTCCACAAGGAAGGATAAATGTCAAGTTTCCGCGGATAAATACGGAAGTTTTGAAGATAATTGTGAAGATCGGGAAAATGGAATATCTCCATTTTTATGGTATGACGGCTTAAGGGCAGAAGAGTAAAAGCGTAAACCGACCTTGGAGCTAGTATATAAGGAGTCCTAGGCGAGGAGCGTGGGGGGGATGATTTTTCAGAGCAAACTTAGCACTTAGAGTAAATTAGGCAATTTTCCGTTTTTGTTATTTCGAGCTGCGACTCAATTAGGTTCAGCCGTCTTAGGGTTGCTAGAACTAGGAATCTCGCCGACAGCTCTCGAGCCCAGGCTTATACCTTGTTGTAAACGCTCATACGCAAATTCGGAATAAGATCTTCTTTGCTCTCTTTTTGATTTCTTATACTTTATCGTTGTTATTCTCGTGTTCTGATTGCTTGACGTGTGGTAATTAGCAGATATCCGGGTCCTCTGGGAAATTAGGGTTTTCCTAGTTTCTTTATTTAAACGGAAATCGACAGTGCGAATTTCGGTTCCCACACTAAGGATCAAGGTTAATGAGCTGCTGAAAAAAGGACACCTTCGGGAGTTCCTTTTTGATAAAGCCAAAATCCGCCCCAACAAGGAGACTAGCAAAACGTCCCCTGAAGCTGCTCCCGCTTCACCTCCAAGACAAGATAGAGTAATTTATGTCATCTCCGGATGCTCTAAAATAAGTGGCATAAGCCACGTGGCCGCAAAGAAAAGTACCCGGAATGCCAAGAGCGGTCAGGAGACTGGAAAAGTAAAGTGCCTGCTCCTGGGCACAGATGAGATCAGTTTCACGGCGAAGGAGAAGGAGAAGGTCCTGGCCCCCCATCATGACGCCTTAGTCATATCTCCCACCATCGCGAACTGCCTAGTTAAAAGGATAACAGTGGACAATGGGATCTCTAGCAACTTTCTTTTCCAGACCGCCTACCGTGACCTCGGGGTGGATTAAAGCGCAATAACACGAAATGTTACCCCGCTCATAGGGTTCAGCGTAGAGGTCAAACAAACATCTGGAGAAGTCATCCTCCCCTTGTACGCTGAAGGAATCAATATTTCTACCAAGTTCCTCGTCGTTGATTGCAATTCCTCGTACAACATGATACTAGGGCGACCATGGATTCATGATATGGGAGCTGTTCCTTCGACACTCCATCAAATGGTCAAGTTCCCTACTCCCTGGGGCATTACAGCGATTGTAGGGGATCAGGAAAACTCCCAATCTTGCTATCAAACCACCCTCAAGGGAAAGACCCCGGTCTTATAGCAATTACAGAGCAAACTTCCGGCTTTACATGACGAAGAGCAGGAGGTCGAAGAGATGGATGACGTTCCATTAACCGAAGGAGATTTCACTCGGAACCTGAAGATAGGCTCTAAACTCACTAATGACCAAAGGTAGAGGTTAATAGAATTTCTTCAGTTTAACTCCGACTGCTTCGCATGGTCCCACGAAGATATTCCAGGAATCGACCCGTCAGGCAGAAAAAGAGAAGGGTTGCTCCTGAAAGAGATGAGATCATCAACGAAGTGGTCGAGAACTTGCTAAATGTCGGGTTCATCAGAGAGGTCCAATACATAGAATGGCTTGCTAACATGGTGGTAGTGAAGAAAAAGAACGGAAATGGATAGTCTGCATATACTTCACCGATGTCAATAAGTCCTGCCCAAAGGTTCCGTTACAACTACGACATATCGACATACTCGTCAATGCTACAGCCGGACATCAGCTGATGAGCTTTATGGACGCGTTCTCCGGCTACAACCAGATACTAATGCATCTCGGAAAATGTCTTTCATGAAGTCTATGGGTATCTACTGCTATAAGGTTATGCCGTTTGGCCTAAAGAACGCGGGATCTGCCTACCAAAGGCTGGTAAATATGATGTTCGCAGATCAGATCGGCCAGTCCATGGAGGTCTATATCGATGACATGTTGGTCAAATCCATAGACACCGAAGACCATATATCGCACCTACAGCAAGCCTTCTCCACCCTCCGAAGATATAACATGAAACTCAACCCAACGAAGTGCTCATTCAGAGTTAGGTCCGGAAATTTTCTAGGGTATATAGTGACACACTGGGGTATCGAAGCAAATCCCGAACAAATAAGGGCCATCCATGTGATCCCATCTTCTAGAAACATGTAGGAGATCCAAAGACTAACCGTGAGAATGTCGGCCTTGAGCAGATTCATCTCCAGATTATCCGACAAGTCTCATGCCTTCTTCGAAGCCCTTAAGAATCCAAAGGACTTCCAATGGACTGGTAAATGCGAGTCTGCCCTTGTTGAGCTCAAGGCTTACTTGACGACACCTCCTCTGTTGTCAAAATCGTTGAACGGAGAAACCTTGCTCTTGTACCTCGCGGTATCTGAGCACACCGCGAGTGCTGTCCTGGTGTGGGACGAGGAAAATAAACAACTGGCAGTCTATTATGTCAGAAAGTCCCTTCTCGATGCAGAAACCCGATATAGCCACCTGGGGAAGCTGGCTCTAGCTTTGGTAGTAGCAGCTCGAAAAATACGACCCTACTTCCAAGCTCATCAAGTCATAGTGGTAACTTAGCTTCCCATCAAGATGGTCTTGCACAAGCCCGAATTCTTAGGACGATTAGGTAATTGGGAAGTAGAGTTGGGGGAATATGATGCGGTATACATAGCAGCTACCGCCATCAAGTCACAGGTCTTAGCTGACTTCGTAGAATAGTTCTCTCCCGCTATGCTCCCAGCCTTACAGCAAGAGATCGAACTTCGGAGTGAGAAGAGAGGAGTCGGAGAATTGGCACTTTAAGTGGATGGTTCCAGCAATGTTCTAGGAGCCGGAGTAGAAATAGTACAAACTTCTCCAGCCGGAGATACAGCCTGCAGAGCAGTAAGATGCAACTTCAAAGCAACCAACAATGAGAGTGAGTAGCAATCTTTAATCGCACGCCTATCACTCGCCAAGCAAATGGGGCAGAGAATGTTCAAGTCTTCAGCGACTCCCAAGTGATAATCAGCCATGTATAGGGTGAATACTGTGGGAACCGAAATTCGCAGTGTCGATTTCTGTTTAAATTAGGAAAGTTAGGAAAACCCTAATTTCTCAGAAGTCCCGGATATCTGCTAAACCACACGCCAATCAATCAGAACATGAAAGTAAAGACGAAACGAAATAAGAAATCGTAAAAACGAGCAAAAGGAGTTTTATTCTGAATTCACTATGAGCGTTACAACTAGGTAAAAGCCTCGGCTATGAGAGCTGTCGGCGAGATTCCTAGTTCAAACAACCTAAGACTGCAAAACCTAGTTGAGTCATTGCTCAAAATAACAGAAACGGAAAGTTGCCTAAATGCTCTAAGTGCTAAGTTTTGCTCTGAAAAAGTTCTCTTTGTGCCTCTCGCCTAGAACTCCTTATATAATCCGTCCAAGGTCGGTTTGAGCTTTTCCCTTCCAGCCCTTAAGCCGTCATTAACCAAAAATGGAGATATTCCATTTTTCTCGATCTTCATGATTATCCGCGGAAACTTAACATTGATCTGCGGAAATTTGACATTTATCCTTTCTTGCGGAAAAAGAGTAAACCGCCATAACATCTATCGGCTTTTCCTTGAAAATTCGTAACTGGGTTTCTAGTCGCGTTTTAGACCTATTTAGGCCGTCTTTCAACTTGAAACGTTTATTACGATTTTTATAGATAAACATAAACTTTCCACGATTTTTATAGTAAAGTTTAAGTGATAACTCCAATCGACGGGAGTGTGAAATGATATGGCCGCGGTACTCGGGAACTAGCATTGAGGAACTGACGAGAATGCAAGGTTTTGGGTAGTGCCCGTTGATCGATATCCGAAACAGTTTGGTCGCTATGTAGCGACCGAGTCCGCGATGGACCGGTTGCTACGTAGCAACCGAAAGAATGGCTTGGTCGGTCGCTACATAGCGAGCAACTCATCACGTATCGGTCACTACGTAGCGACCGATCGAGAGGCTCGGTCGATTGCTATGTAGTGACCGACTCGTTGGGAATCGGTCGCTGGGTAGCGACCAACTCGCTGCGGATCCGTTGCTACGTAGCGACCGATCGAGAGACTCGGTCGGTCACTACGTAGCGACCGGCTTGTTCGCGGGTCGATCGTTACGTGGCGACCTTGTTTGCGTCCTTTTCCGCTGTTTCGTGAACGTGTTCCTTAGTTCCGATGAATGATACAAGATTAACGTAATGTTTCACCGCAAAATTTTTCGTAAAAGTAATCTTTTACAAAGAATACTTTTCGTGAAAACGTTCATGTTAATTTTCCCGGATATTTGGATGTTAACTTCTTCGTGTCCGTTTTTGACCCCAACAGTTAGCCCCCCAGCCCGTTCGAATGGTGGATTGCGACGAGATTCTAGCGTTCGGTTTGGCGAGTTTAGGCAAGATAGGCGTACTGGATGAACTTTTTATCAAAAAAAATTCCGCGGAAAAATATTGAAAAAGGAATAAATATAAATCGAAATCTTAAACTCCTACCTCTATAAGTAGTGAGCTCCCATCCTTCATTCTCTTCACACATTTCTCTCTTTCTAAACTCTCTCTAGCTTCTTTCCTCAGTTTAGCTCTCAAGATGTCTTCCTCCCAAAACGACAAGAAGAGTCCCGATGCTGAGATGGCCGAGGCCTCCTCCCAGGCGCCGGAGCCAACCCCTTCTGACGACGCTCCTGCCTGTGTCGCCGGCTTTCTCTCTTTCCGAGATAAGATGGCTCGTCGTAAGGCTAAGAAGAAAATGGCCCACGCCGACGCCGAGCTCCAGTCCTCTTCCGTTCTGGTCGTTGCTCCAACTCACGAACTTGAGGTTCAGGTTCTGCAAGGCATGGGAGCGCAAGTCGAAGCGGGAGTTCCATTTGTGCCAGACGCTTTGGTGCAGCCGTCTGGATCGTCTACAACTCCCATTCTGATTGAGAGCAACAAAAAGGCCACTGAGTTGATGCTTCCTCCTCCAGCTAGGAAAGAGATTGTCCTGGCATTGCGTGCGCCTACCGCTACTCCGGTTGTTCAACCAAAGGGCCGAAAGAGAAAGTGCGTCACGGGCAATGACAGGGAATCTTCACAGCAGGAAGGATTGAATCTGGCGTCTGGACTCCGCGGAAAGGTTCGTTCTTCACTTTATCTTTTTACTCTTAGAACGCGATATCCCGTTTTGTCCTGTTTTGCTCCACATCTCTTAATAGTTTTTCCTCACCTTGCAGTTTGTGTCGCTGATCTATGGGATGATCAGCGAATGTGGTTCCGAGGTCAGTCATCTTGCGAGAGATTTGACCGAGATGCAGGGCAAACTGTCTGAGTCTGGAGCCATGTTCAAAACTCTCGAGGATTCTCATTCCGCAAAGGTGTCAAAGCTCGAGGTTCAGATTGGAGAGCTCGAGAGGGACCATGGGAAGAGGGCGAGTTCCTTGCTTAAACTAAAGAAATGAGAAAAATAGCGACCAAGTTCGAGCCAAGCTCGGTCGCTACGTAGCGACCGAGCGCACGTCCCGCTCGGTCGCTACGTAGCGACCAAGCTCGGTCACTACGTAGCGACCGAGCGCGCGTCCCGCTTGGTCGCTACGTAGCAACCGAGATCGAGCCAAGCTCGATCACTACGTAGCGACCTAGCGCGCGTCCCGCTCGGTCGCTACGTAGCGACCGAGCTCGAGCCAAGCGTGCGTTCTGTTCGGTCTCTACGTAGCGACCGAGCTCTTCCGAAACGTTGATACAACACGAATCCATGCATTCTCGTCTATCCTTCGATGCTATCTCCCAAAGACTCTAGCGAACCCGTCTCATGTTTCCGCCATTCGAAGTCATCAATCAAACTTTAAGGTAAAAATCGCGGAAAGATTGTTCTTTATCAAAAGAAGCCGTAATAAACGCTTCGAGTCAAAAGACGGCCCAAAGGGACCTAAGATATGATTCGAGGCCCAACTTACGATTTCTTAACCAACAGCCCATAAAACGTAGGACGGTTTACGCTTGGTTTGCAAGGAAAGATAAATGTCAAGTTTCCGCGGATAAATACGGAATTTTGAAGATAATTACGAAGATCGGGAAAAATGGAATATCTCCATTTTTAGGCTATGACGGCTTAAGGGTAGAAGCGGAAAAGCGTAAACTGACCTAGGAGCGAGTATATAAGGAGTCCTAGGCGAGGGGCATAAGGACGACTTTTTTACAGCAAACTTAGCACTTAGAGCAATTAGGCAACTTTCAGTTTTTGTTATTTCGAGCTGCGACTCAATTAGGTTTCACCGTCTTAGGGTTGCTAGAACTAGGAATCTCGCCGACAGCTCTCGAGCCCAGGCTTATACCATTTTGTAAACCCTCATACGCAAATTCGGAATAAGACTTCTCTTTGCTCTCTTTTTACGATTTCTTATACTTTATCGTTGTTATATCGTGTTCTGATTGCTTGGCGTGTGGTATTAGCAGATCTCCGGGACCTCTGGAAAACTAGGGTTCTCTTACTTTCCTAATTTAAACGGAAATCGACAGTACAAATTTCGGTTCCCACAGTTTGGCGCTAGAAGGCGGGGGGGGGGGGGGGTACGGATCAAACTAACCCACAAAAGCCACTCAACGATCAGGAACGATATGCGAGACTCGACATGCGCAAACGTCATCTCGTTTAAGGGGGAGCAACAATCAATCGAGCCAAACCTCGTAACGACCTCCTTGTTATTGAGCTAACTATTCGAGACATCGACGTCGCTAGGGTGCTAATTGACACTGGAAGTTCGGCTGATATCATCTTCAAAGATACTCTCGAAAAAATGGAGATTGATCAATCCGAAATCGCGAAATATCCTAGCCCACTGTTGGGAATTTCGGGAGAAACGACCATGGCCTACGGGTCGATTAATCTCGTAGTCAAGGCTGGGACCGTGACAAGAGTCACAGAGTTTCTAGTCGTTGACCGTCCTGTGTCTTACAACGTTATCATGGGAACGCCATGGTTTAACGCCAAGCGCGCAATCCCGTCAACGTACCACCTTTGCCTCAAGTTCCCAACCTCTAACGGAATTGAGGTAATATGGGAAAATCCGAGGGTATCGCAGGTGTGTTTCGCCGCGGAACAAAAACGAAAAAGACGAGACCTCGAAACCACTCCTAGAAAGGTGGAGAAAAAGATCTCTAATGAAGATTCGCGAAGTCAAGATTTAGCGGAACTCTTCTGGCAGTCTCGTAACATTGCTGCCCTAGAGGAGAAACGCGAACCAACTTGCGAACCCGTGGTGACAGTCTGTCTCGACGAAGCATTCCTGAAACGCTGTGTCGAGATCGGAGCCAATCTCCGCGAGCCCCTGAGGACAGAACTCATAACCTGTCTGAAAAAGAACCTCAATACTTTCGCGTGGGCTGCGGAAGATATGCCAGGGATCGACATTAACATAACTTGTCACGAGTTGAATATCGATCCAACTTTCAGACCCGTCAAACAAAAAAGGCGAAAGCTAGGGCCCGAACGCGCTTCGGCGGTGAACAACGAGGTCAAAAAATGGGTTAGAGTCCAGTCAATAATGGAAGTGAGATATCCAGACTGGCTCGCCAACCCTGTAGTAGTCAAAAAGAAAAAACGGGAAGTGGCGAGTCTGCGTGGATTTTACCGATCTAAACAAGGCCTGTCCAAAAGATAGTTTCCCTTTTCCACACATCCATCGATTAAGAGAAGCAACGGCAGGCAACAAACTCCTGTCTTTCATGGATGCCTTCTCCGGTTACAATCAAATTATGATGAATCCTGACGACCGCGAGAAGACTGCGTTCATTACTGATCGCGGGACCTATTGCTACAGGGTAATGCCCTTCAGCCTCAAAAATGCTAGCGCAACTTACCAATGACTCGTGAACCGTATGTTCTCCAAACAACTCGGTAAAACAATGGAGGTTTATATCGACGATATGCTCGTCAAATCCCTCCGAGCAAAGGATCACGTATCCCATCTCGAGGAATGTTTCGTGCAGCTAAATTCTCATAACATGAAGCTCAACCCGACAAAATGCAGATTTGCCGTGGCATAAGGAGAATTCCTCGGCTACCTAGTCACATACCACGGAATCAAATCTAATCCAAAACAGATCAATGCATTGATCAAGATGGTCTCACCAAAGAATAAGAGCGAAGTCCAAAGGCTGACCGGTAGAGTCGCAGCACTTCACCGATTTATTTCACGGTCGACCGACAAGTGGCGCCTTTCTACGATGTCCTACGGGGAAATAAAAAGTTCGAATGGTCGGAAGAATGCGAAAACGGTTTCCAACAGCTGAAACGGTATTTAGCTTCTCCTCCAGTCCTCGCAAAACCCGTCGAGGGGGAACCTTTGTTCCTGTACATCGCCGTATCGGCAAAAACTGTGAGCGGCGTCCTGATCAGGGAAGAACGCGGCAAACAGAAACTTATTTTCTATATAAGCAAAACCTTGCTGGATGTCGAATCAAGATACCCGCTAATGGCAAAATTAGCATGCGCGGTCGTAACATCGGCCCGAAAACTAAGACCGTATTTCCAATCCCACACGATCGTCATCCTCACGACCTTCCCCGTACGAACGATTCTGCATAGTCCGAGTCAGTCAGGCCGGCTACCCAAATGGGCGGTCAAGTTAAGCGAGTACGATATCGAGTATCGACCAAGAACAAGTGCAAAATCACAAGTGCACGCAGACTTCTTGGTCGAACTACCAACGGGGACCATAACCAACGAGGAACCAAATTCCACCTGTCTCCTTCACGTCGACGGATCCACATCCAAGCATGGATCAGGCATCGGAATTCGCCTGACATCTCCGACAAGCGAGATCTTGGAGAAATCATTCAGACTGGAATTCCACGCCTCAAACAACGAGGCCGAGTACGAAGCACTCATCGCAGGTTTAGCTCACGGCTTGAAGATACGCAACATCCACGCTTACTGAAGCAAGGGACGAACGGATGGACGCGTATCTCAAACTGGTCCAAAATCTAGCTCAAGAATTTGACTGTTTTGCTCTTACGCGAATCCCCTGTTCCAAAAACGTCCAGGCAAATGCTCTTGCGGCCCTAGCATCAAGTTCCGACTCGGGTCTTAAAAGAGTAATTCCGGTCGAGTTCATCGAACACCTGAGCATCGGACCACCAATCGTCGTCAACCTCATAGAAGGTCAAGATAACAAGGAAGAAGAAGTTACGATACAACCGGAATCGGAGCAATCTGATTACAGCTGCGATACTCCATGGCTGCAGACAATTCGAGCCTACATTACCGATGGAAAGCTACCCACCGAGAAAAGGGGAGCCACAAAGTCCGAACACAGGCCGCACGCTATGTAACAGTGGACGGTGAAATTTACAAATGGAGATTCTCTGGACCACTCATGACGTGTCTGGAAGGGGAAAAAGCGAGAAAAGTGATGGAGGAAGTACATTCTGGGCCCTGCGCCCAACTGCTAGTGGTGAAAATCAAACGCCATGGATACTACAGGCCGACGATGATCGGAGATTGCGACAAATTCACGCGAAAATGAGAAAAATGCCAAAGGCATGCTCCAACCATGTGACAACCAGCCGAAGTTCTTTTCTCCATCACATCGCCCTATCCCTTTATGCGTTGGGCCATGGATATCGTCGGACCTCTTCATAATTCAAAGCAAAAACATTTCCTCTTAGTCCTCACCAATTTCTTCTCAAAATGGGTAGAGGCAGATTCATACGCAAGCATAAAAGATGTCCACGTCGAAAATTTCTTATGGAAAAACATCATCTGTAGGCCTGGAGTTCCTTACAAGATCGTAACCGACAACCGTTCCCAGTTTATCTCCACTCGGTTCGAGGCATTCTGCAAAAAATGGAAGATACGACTGAACAAGTCGACACCCAGGTATCCACAGTGTAACGGACAAGCTGAAACGATAAATAAGACCATACTCGACGGACTTAAGAAACGCTTAGAGGCTAAAAAAGGCAGGTGGGCCGACGAACTCGAGGGAGTCCTCTGGTCCCATTGTACCACCCCAAGGCGAGCAACGGGAGAAACACCTTTCGCTCGGGTGTACGGAACGTAATGCATGATTCCCGCAGAAGTTGAGTTCCCCGGTGTTCGAAGAACACTGCTACCCGAACGAGAGGAGCTCAATGACGCCATGCTCTTAGATGATCTCGATCTCATTAACGAGCGCCGCTACCCAAAGCAACCTTTGACATCGCGAGACGTCGCAAAAAATGCCTCAAGAGTTATTGTTTCCAGGCCGACAAAACAAAAATCTTCGTCACAAAAAACAATGAACATGTTAAGACACATTTTGCGCAAAAACTCAAAACGGTGACATCTTCCGCCAAGTCCGGTGCTGATCACATCAAACTCTTGAACGTCCTAAACAGACATAGCCATCTCACGAAGATGACTCTCGTACATCCGACACAAGGATAATAGCGCTATAAAAAACCCAAAATTTAGGTCCAGCACTCCCAGTTGGCTTAAAATTTTCTCTGGAGAGATGTTCGGTTTGTATCAAACAAGTCATGTAAGCGGAGAACCTATCGCGGACTTTAAATAGATACGAATCAGGTTAAAATTGCGAAAGATAAATCGATAGCCGGTTAGTCACCGCATAAATCTTAAAACCGAAAGTAAACCTAGGTCTTGTTCTAAACCCAGCGCACTGGTCTCTAACATCTCAAGGCATGATATCGAAAAGATATGAGATCCCAAAACCATGCCTCTATGTTTATATTCGACATCTTCAGATATCCCGCAAAATCTATAACTCGCGGAAAAACTCTCGAAACGGATCTCGAACAAAACATTTCACATCAAAGAAGGATATGAGACGACAACTTATCACCCTCCTTCCACACCATACGCTAACTCACGAAAAACGCAGCTTGATTATCTTGTCATAGAAAGAAAGCCGCATAGCGACAGGGATTCAAAGCCACACACGGCCAGTCTCGAAACACGAAATAAAGCTATTTAAGGCCAAAACATCAAACATAAAAAAAATCTCTCGCGAGAGATCTAAACCACAGCCATCATCAGAACTCACGCTCCCTATTCACCTGTCGCTTCATCCAAGCCTGGAGCCGCGTCACCCCCGTCTTCTCCGACCACGGGATCTTTCCCCTCTGGGTCTTCTGAACACGTCGAAAGGAGGCATGCGGATTTCAGGTCAGCTAGGACGAGATCGAAATCTCCATCCACGGCTGCCAAATCTCCCTTGGAGTCGGACAGTCAGATCTCTTCGGCCTCTAAGGTCGGAGGAGTCTCACTCTGGAATGCCCGAACTACGGTCATCCCGCCCTCAATCGTCGCCAAGGCCAAATCCCTGCTCCGGATGCACTCGAGGGAGCCCAGAAAGGTAGAGATTTTCGCCAAGCGAGCCTGAAACTCAGAGCGGAGAGCGTATGTGGCCTCTCGGATCCCCTGGCTCGCTAATCCTGCATTGCCCTCGATCTGATGCTGAAGCCAACACACCTCCGAGTATTTGGCCTTCCTGGCCTTCTTCTCCTTAAACAGAGAGCTCGCCTTCTTCCCGAGGTCCCTCTCGAGCCCCCCTATCTCGACCTCGAGTTTGGACACTTTCACGGAGTGAGACTCCTTGACAGCCGTCAGCATGGCTTTGGTTTCAGACCATCGATCCTGCAGCTCCGACAACTACCCGGCAAGACGACTGGCCTTAGAGCCGTGCTCGCTGATCATCCCATCGTTCAACGACATGAACTGCGAAACGAGAAAACAGTTAGAGATAAAGAAGAATCATCATAAAAAAAAAAAAGTTGAGTGAGTGACAAACCTTTCCACGAAGCCCCGACGCTCTCGAGCCTCCTTGTTGCGAAGACTCCCCATCACCGCCCTTGGTAAACTTCCTCTTCCGGCCTTTAGGCTGAGAAACCGGAACAGCACTAGGATCACGCAGCGCTAGAACAATCTCTTTCCTGACCAGAGGAGGAGGCATAGACTCAGCGGCCCTCTCCTTATCCTCGACGAGAATCATAGTCGTGGACGATCCGGCAGGAAGAGCCGAAGTGTCTGGAATACCCCAGCCAGCAAGAGTTCCTGCATCTTGCGGAACCTTGACCTCGGTCCCATGACCCGGAGCTACGGCCAGTGCAGAAGGGGATGGGAACTCGGAATCAGCTCGAACCGGTTCCTTCTCGGCTTTGCGACGAGCTAGTTTCTCTCTAAAGGACCCTAAGATCGGCTCACTCGAATGGATCAGATTTTGATATGAACTCCGGATGGAGAACTGGATGGATTGAAGGGTCGCACGAAGGTTGCGGAAAGGCCTTCGATATTCCCGACTCCAAATGGTGCTTGATATGACTCACAAGACCACCAAGTGAAGGATCTCTCGTCGTTGCTTGATATGACTCACAAGACCAACGATTTGAGGAAGTGTTTACTTGGATATGACTCACCAAGAAACAAGACAAGTTCTTAAACAAAGAACAAAGAGTCTAACTCAAACTTTAGACAAAAACGATTTCTCATTATTAAAATGAAAAGAGTTTCATACTTATAGAGTTTTGTAGATCTAGGAATTAAATGAAAAGTAGATCTAGATCTATATCTAGTTATTACACGGAAATAAAGAGAAGATTAATTAATGTGACTGATCGGCTTCCATCAAGATGCATCTGAACCGGCTAAGTCCAAGGCAGTAAGGACAGTCACATAGGCGAGACGATCAGCAAGGGCCGCGGGACGTTCTACTAAGGCCGCGGGACGTTCTGGTCGGACAAGTTGCGTTCCAACAATACCCAAGTCTTCTGATAGCTTAAGGATCCTTGCCTTGAGAAATTTCCAAAGGAAAAGTCCATGACCGGATTGAACAAGGTAGAGAGATCATCAGCAAGGTCATCAGTACATGCGGTACGAGCCAATCGAGACAAAAGAGAGAATCTCGATCATTTTGTGAAACCTCATGATCCAAGTCAAGTCTTGCATGATCTTTCTCAAGTCTGGCATGATCTTTCTCAAGTCTGGCATGATCCTTCTCAAGTCTGGCATGATCCAAGTCAAGTCTGGATTGGCTATCTGTCTTGGCTTGTCGAGTTGGCCGGGAGAGACGAGCTTCAGTTCGGTCAGTTCGAGCATCTGGTCGAGGATCTGGACGCAGCTCCAATCCGGACGTTTGCGGGTCGAGCGGATAGACGGCCCGGTGGATCTGTCTGATCTGATCGGTAGGATGAACCTCAGCTGGGACGTCTGGAACGTTCGGATCGGTCTGGTCCCTGGACTGGGGCACATCATTCCCTCCTTCTTTAAAAGGATTTGTCCACAAATCTGGATCATCTACAAGAAAAGGAGAAAGATCAGACACATTAAAGCTTGAAGAAATATCATACTTACCTTGCACATCGAGCTGATAGGCATTGTCATTGATCTTTCTAAGGATCTGAAATGGACCATCGACCCGAGGCATAAGTTTAGACTTTCTTTCTTCTGGAAATAGTTCCTTCTTCAAGTGAACCCAAACAAGATCACCCTCCTCAAAGATCACCTCCTTTCTCTTCCTGTTGGCATATCTTTTGTACCCTTCGGTTTTGGCTGCAATGTTTGCATGAACCTGCTCATGTAACTTCTTGATAGTGTCTGCTTTCCTTTTGCCATCTGTGCTAACTTTTTCACTCAAAGGCAAAGGCAAAAGATCAAGTGGAGATAAAGGATTAAAGCCATAAACGACTTCAAAAGGAGAGAACTTAGTAGCAGAATGCATAGCATGGTTATAAGCAAACTCAACATGAGGCAAACATTCTTCCCAAAGCTTAAGGATTTTCTTAACCAATGATCTAAGCAACGCCGACAAAGTTCTATTCACTACTTCAGTTTGGCCATCAGTTTGTGGGTGACAAGTCGTAGAGAACATCAATCTGGTTCTTAATTTAGACCACAAAGTTTTCCAAAAATAGCTAAGGAACTTAGCATCACGATCAGAAACAATGGTCTTAGGCATTCCATGCAATCTAACAATTTCCCTAAAGAACAATTCAGCAACTTGCACAGCATCATCAGTTTTATGACATGGAATGAAATGAGCCATTTTCGAAAACCTATCCACAACCACAAAGATGGAGTCTCGCCCAGTTTTAGTCCTAGGCAAACCAAAAAAAAAAACCATAGAAATATCTACCCAAGGATGAGAAGGAATGGGTAGAGCCGAATACAAACCGTGATTAGATGTCCTGGTTTTGGATTTCTTGCATATCACACATCGGCCACAAATCCTCTCAACGTCCTTCATCAAGCTTGGCCAGTAGAAGTGATCATAAACCGTCTTGTATGTCTTCTTGACTCCAAAGTGTCCCATAAGACCTCCTCCATGAAATTCCCTGAGAAACAACTCCCTCAAAGAACATTGGGGCACACACAAGCGGTTATCAAAGAACAAAAATCCAGAATTTTTATATTATTTTCCATAAGCCACTTTGGAACATTTCTGAAATATTTCTTTGAAATCCGGATCAGTCACATACAAGTCTTTGATAAATTCAAAACCAAGTAGTTTAGTTTCAAGGGCTGAAAGAAGAGTATACCTTCAGGACAAAGCATCAGCCACAACATTTTCTTTACCTTGCTTGTACTTGATAACATAAGGAAATATCTCAATGAACTCAACCCAACGTGTGTGTCTCTTGTTCAGCTTCTGTTGACCCTTAAGATGTCTCAAGGACTGGTGGTCCGTGTGGATAACAAACTCCTTAGGCCAAAGATAGTGTTGCCACGTTTGGAGAGCTCTCACCAAAGCATATAGCTCCTGGTCATAGGTGGGATAGTTGAGTGTGGCGCCTCCAAGCTTCTCACTGAAGTAAGCAATGGGTTTTCTATCCTGCATCAAGACAGCACCAATCCCAACTCCTGAAGCATCACATTCAATCTCAAAAGTTTTAGAAAAATCAGGAAGTACAAGTAAAGGAGCATGAGTCAACTTCACTTTTAACATCTGAAAAGCTTTTTCTTGGGCTTGTTCCCATTTGAAACCGACGTTCTTCTTGATCACTTCAGTCAGCGGAGCAGCAATGGAACTGAAGTCCGGAACAAACCGTCTACAGAAACCGGCCAGACCATGAAAGCTTCTTACCTCGCCCACGGTCGAAGGACTCGGCCAGTCTCGGATGGCTTTGATTTTCTCCTCGTCCACTCTAAGTCCATCAGCACCTACAACAAAACCTAAGAACACCATGTGATATGTTCCAAAAGAGCATTTACCAAGATTGGCAAAGAGTTTTTCTTTCCTAAGAACTTCAAGAACAGATTTTAGATGCATCTTATGATCTTCAAGGTTTTTGCTATAGACAAGAATGTCATCAAAGTATACAACCACAAAATGACCAATGAATGACCTCAAGACATGATTAATCAAACGCATGAAAGTGCTAGGTGCATTAGTAAGACCAAATGGCATAACAAGCCATTCATACAATCCGAACTTGGTTTTAAATACGGTTTTCCACTCATCACCTTTCTTCATCCTAATCTGGTGATAGCCACTTTTCAAATCAATTTTAGAAAAGACACATGATCCATGCAACTCATCAAGCATGTCGTCTAGCCTAGGGATGGGATACCTGTGGGAACCAAAATTCGCACTGTCGATTTCTGTTTAAATAAAGAAACTAGGAAAACCCTAATTTCCCAGAGGACCCGGATATCTGCTAATACCACAAGTCAAGCAATCAGAACACGAGAATAACAACAATAAAAATAAGAAATCGAAAAGAGAGCAAAAAGATCTTATTCCGAATTTGCGTATGAGCGTTTACAACAAGGTATAAGCCTGGGCTCGAGAGCTGTCGGCGAGATTCCTAGTTCTAGCAACCCTAAGACGGCTAAACCTAATTGAGTCGCAGCTCGAAATTACAAAAACGGAAAATTGCCTAAAATTGCTATAAGTGCTAAGTTTTCTTTGAAAATCCTCTCTTTCCCACGCTCCTCGCCTAGGACTCCTTATATACTAGCTCCAAGGTCTGTTTACGCTTTTACTCTTCTGCCCTTAAGCCGTCATAGCATAAAATGGAGATATTCCATTTTTACCGATCTTCGTGATTATCCTTAAAACTTTCGTATTTATCCGCGGAAACTTGACATTTATCTTTCCTTGTGGACCAAGCGTAAACCATGATGTGGTTTACGGGCTTTTGGTTAAGAAATCGTAGGATGGGCCTCGAGTCGTGTTTTAGGTCCCTTTGGGCCGTCTTCCGACTCGAAGCGTTTATTACGATTTCTTTCAATAAGGAACAAACTTTCCGCAGTATTAATCCGCAAAGTTTGATCGATGATTTTTAATAGCGGAAATCATAGACTGAGCTCACTACGGTCTTCGGGAGATAGCATTTGCAGGTTTGACGAGAATGCATGGACTGGTGTTGTCTCGACGTTTCGGAAGAGCTCGGTCGCTGGGCAGCGACCGAACTATGGCTCGAGCCCGGTCGGTACGTAGCGACCGAGCGGGATGAACGCTCGGTCGCTACGTAGCGACCTAGCGGGACGAGTGCTCGGTTGCTACGTAGCGACCGAGCTTTGGCTCTAGCTCGGTCGCTACGTAGAGACCGAGCGGGACGAGCGCTCGGTCACTACGTAGCGACCGAGCTTGGCCGAGCTCGGTCGCTACGTAGCGACCGACCGGGACGATCGCTCAGTCGCTACGTAGCGACCGAGCGGGTTGGATGCTCGGTCACTATGTAGCGACCGAGCTTGGCTCAGACTTGGTTGCTACGTAGCGACCGGACAGCGTGTATGTGCGGTAGTTACGCAATGACCGAGCTTGGTTCGTTTGCTTTGAGCCTTCAAAGATACTTCTTCGTAAAAACTTCGTATTGGTTATTTTTTACGAAAATTATATTTTTCTTTTTACTATCTTTTTCGGAAATACGATTTCGGAGGATTTTCGGGTGTTAATTCCGTCGTGACCGTTTTCGACCCCAACAGTTAGCCCCCAAACCCGTTAGGACCATGCATCGTAGGGTCCTAGCGTGCGGTTAGGCATGTTTGGCAAGTTAGGCGTGTTGGATGGAATTAATATCCGAAAGTCCAAGTTTGAATAGTAAATTCTCATGCCTATAAGAAGGGAGGTAACTTGCTTCTAGCTTTTCACTTCATTATCTTTTCAAAGTTCAAGAGTGAAAAGATCCTTTCAATTTTCTCTCTCTATCATTGAGATTTTTCCTTTCCCTCCCTGTTGAGAATGTCTCAAGGGATTTTGAGAAGCGCTCAGCCTACTATCTTCAATCGTGAAGCTGTCCGTGACCAACGCGGTGAGGTTGTTCGAAAGATATAGTTCGTGGCACACTCCGTTGACCCTGCCGAGGCCGACACACATTGGGTGGCTTTGTGCAATGTGGAAGAACCGCCTCCCGAGCCGTGGGTTCCCGTGAGGCCTTTTCGGAAAGGGACGTCGGGAGACCGAGCAGGTGTACCCTCCCATTCCTTGGAACCGTACGCAGCTTCTGTCATGTTCCGGAAAACGTGGATTTTCGATTACCCCTCGAGGGGGAGAGGGCTGACGAACCTCCCGAAGGCTTTTTTTAGTTTGTACGAGGAGCATATGATGCGTGCTCGCCTATGGTTTCCCATTCTGTCGGTTATAGTAGAGTTTCTGAACCGTTTGGAAGTTTCGATAAGTCAGATTTCTCCCCGCGGTATAAAGCACCTTGTCGGGTTGCTAGTCTTAGGATACGAGCGAGGCATAGAGCTCACTGCTGAATATCTCGAAGCTTTCCTTACCCTGTCTCATGTTGGGACCGATCGTCTGTACGGTTTCAGACCGCATAATTTTATGGAAGTCCTGAAAGGATTCTCTCAGGGCGATCGTGGATGGAAGAGTTACTTCTTTTATGTTAGATTGGATCAAGCCTCGGTTGCCGTGGAGTGCCTTCCCTCGTTTAGGCGACTGTGGGGGGTAGGAGGTAATCGTGAATGATCACTCGTTGTTTTCTTGCCACCCGTTTTTTACTTTATATCTGAACGATGTCTATTTTGCAGTGCACAACCCCATTCCTCCTTTTTCGGAAGATCTGTGCGTCGTCCGAAACCTTCTCCGTGGTGGTCCCCTGTTTTGGGGTTGCTTCTCTCCCGAGAGGGTCCGTGCTGCGGTCGATACTCATCGATCTCGTTTCAGCTCGTCGATTGATGATGACATGGGGGTGTTTTTCGAAGATACCTCCTCGCCTGCTGTCTATGCCACTGGGCAGAGCAGTGGTCGAAGGCCGCCTGACGCTGAGGATGATGCAAAACCGACCGTTAAGGATCCTGTCTTTGGTGGGTGAGAAGATAGCGATTGGATGGACTGATCCTTTGTGTCGATGGTTGAGTTTGATTATCCTTTATCTGTTTTCGGCCGAGTGTGGCCTTTTAAATTTGGATTTTGCTTAGGCCTAGATGGTCGTATTTGTATTTACCGGGACTGGCCGTTGGTGGCTTTGAATCCCTTACCGCTTTACGCGGTTTTATATATATGATAAATGTTTCATTTCAAATTTTCCTGAGTAGGTTCGAAGTAAATATGAGTTGTCGTCTCATATTTAATTCCGATAAGACGTTCAATCTGTTGGTTCGTTCGTGACTTTTGTAGAAAATTACTTATCTTTACGATTTTTGGAAACATTGAGATGTGAACGGAGAGACATGGTTTAGGATCTCGTATCTTTTAGATATCATGTCTTGAGATGTTTGAGACCAGAGCGTTGGGTTTAGGGCAAGACCTAGGTTTACTTTCGGTTTAAGGTTTGTGTGGTGACTAGCCGGCTATCGTTTTTCCTGTTGCGATTTCTTCCTGACTCCTACCGATTTAAAGTCCGCGATAGGTTCTCGGCTTAGATGACTTGTATGGTACGAATCGAGCATCTTCTAAGAGGCAGTTTTTAAGCCAACTGGGAGTGCTAAACCAAAATTTCGGATTTTTGTTGTAGCGTGCTTTCGTCCTTGTGTTGGACGTTTTGAAGATCAAAAGAGTGATCGAATTTGTGGGAACAAAAATTCGCACTGTCGATTTACGTTTAAATTAGGAAACTAAGAAAACCCTAATTTCCCAGAGGTCCCGGATCGCTGCGAGAGCCAACGACAAGTGATCAAACATATATGCGAAAATCGTGAAAAGATAACAAACAAGTTTAGAGAAAACAGTAGATCTTATTTCGAGTCTGCGTAAGAGCGTTGCGATCATTACAAGAGATCATAAAAGCTTTGGCCGCAAAGGCTGTCAGCGAGTTACCTAGTTCTAGCGGCCTAAAAGCTTAAACCTAGTTGAGTCGCAGCTCGATAACAAAAGACAAAAAAGATACATAAAAGGTTTTCGATTGATTTCGGACTGAACCTTGTTAAAGGCTGCCTACGTACCCCTTTCGAGGATCAAGCCGAACATAGTTCAATTGATAGAGCTGTACAAGAGATCGAACTGCCTGGGCGAGTTCGTCTAGTAATTGAGTGCCAGTCATAGAAACCTAACTTGTCGAGAATAAAGCCTAAAGTTTCTAAGTGCAGAGAATTCCGAATCTAAAAAGTTCTCTTTATGCCTCTCGCCTAGGACTCCTTATATACTAGCTCCAAGGTTGGTTTACGCTTTTACTCTTCTGCCCTTAAGCCGTCATAGCATAAAATGGAGATATTCTATTTTTTCCGATCTTCGTAATTATCCTCAAAATTTCGTATTTATTCGCGGAAACTTGACATTTATCCTTCCTTGCGCGCCAAGCGTAAACCGTCATACGGTTTATGGGCTTTTGGTTAAGAAATCGTAAGTTGGGCCTCGAGTCGTGTCTTTGGTCCCTTTGGGCCGTCTTACGACTCGAAACGTTTATTACGACTTCTTTCGATAAAGAAGGAACTTTCAGCGGTTTTTACCGCAAAGTTTGATTGATGTATTTAGAATGGTCGGAAGACATGAACTGAGTTCCCTACGGTCTTCGGGAGATAGCATCGTAGGATAGACGAGAATGCATGAACTGGTGTCGTATCGACGTTTCGGAAGAGTTCGGTCGCTACGTAATGACCAAACAGAACGCACGCTCGGTTGCTACGTAGCGATCGAGCGGGACGGACGCTCGGTCGCTACGTAGAGAACAAGCTTGGCTCGAGCTCGGTCGCTACGTAGCGACCGAGCTTGGCTCGAGCTCGGTCACTACGTAGCGATCGAGCGGGACGGACGCTCGGTCGCTACGTAGCGACCGAGCTGTGTGCATGCTTGGTTGCCGCGTATCGATCGAGCTTGGCTTGTCTGCAGTCTGATTTACATACTCGAGCTTGTCCGCGGCCGATTTGGATACATGTCTGTTGCCTTCGGACAATCGGTATTTAGTGGTTCGATTGTGATATCTTTACGAAGATTACTTTTCGTAAAAACGTTTATGCTTATTTTTACGGACTTTCAGACATTGATTCCGTCGTGACCGATTTTGACCCCAATAGTTAGCCCCCCCCAGCTCGTTAGAACCATGAGCTTCTAGCATGAGGTTCTAGCGAGTGGCTTGGTAAGTTAGGCAAGTTAGGTGAGTTAGGCAGAATTAATGGTTGAAAAGGTCTGTGGTAAGTGATCTTCTCGCTCTCCTAAAAGTAGAAAACGCGATAAGATTGGGGCTGCGCCTTATGACGGCTGCCTACGTACCCTTGTTGAAGGGATCAAGCCTTTCGTAGTTCGTCTTGGATTAAGGTTCTTATGACTAGTTTTCCAGTGGGACCTTTATGGTCTAGTTTTTATGTAGCGGTTATAAGGCGTGTTGCTGCCGATGGCATTTTGTATGGGTGTAGAGGGAAGACTACGAGTTGTCATCTCGTAATCTAACTCTGTGTGAACTGCCATATCCATAATCTGTTTCGAGAGTTTTCCGCAGTGTGTAAACTTGCGGGATTTTCTAAAGACGTTCGAAATTGGCAAAGAGACAAATTTTGGGATCTCGTATCAGGGTGTTTGATACTATGCCTAGAGATGTTAGAGACCAGTGCGCTGGGTTTAGGGCAAGACCTAGGTTTACTTTCGGTTTAAGGATTGTGCGGTGACTAGCCGGCTATCGTTTTCCTGTTGCGATTTCTTCCTGATTCGTATCGATTTAAAGTCCGCGATAGGTTCTCAGCTTATACGACTTGTTTGATACGAATCGAGCATCTCTCCGGAGACCGGAAGGGCTGGACCAAAATTTCGGATTTCTTTTATAGCGCTATTATCCTTGTGTCGGATGTAAGAGAGTCATCTTCGTGAGATGGCTATGTCTGTTTAGGACGTTGAGAGTTTGTTGTGATCAGCAACAAAATTAATGGTAAAAAAAAATACCGTTTCGAGTCTTCGCAAAGGATATGTTGTGAGAAGATGTTAGTGCGTATGACTGTCTGGTCTTTCAAGAAAATGTTTTTATCGAGGAAGGAAATTTCGTCGAAGAACGAATCTTCAGGCGTCTGCGACGTCTCGCGATGCTGAAGATTTGTTATTCTTTCGTATGCCGCGTTTCGTGCTTGAAATGTTTGCGGGCTTGAAGATGTTTCGCGATGTTGCAAGGGTTTAGTCTTAGCCCTGTGTTTGAGAAACGTTCTTGTTTGACTACGGATGTTCGCAGCAAAAATTGTTGTTCCTGTTTGGATGCTAATAATTTGATTTTCGATCGAGGAATTAGGATTGAGGTGTAGCGTAAATTTATCCATGGGAAGAAGTGTTTTCCTTCCTAATGTTTTTTGAATTGTTGGCCTTCCGAGATCTATTTCGTGCATTTTTTAGGATGTTTCGTATAGCTCTAGAAGCTTTGTTACGAATTTTTTTTTCCTTACGTGCCCCGTATTATAGGTAAAACGTTGCGGGCTTAAAGTGAAGTGTGGAGCGTATTGAACTTGGTCAATGTTCGAAAAGTTTAGATTTTCCGTTAACCGTTTGATTGTTAGGACTTAGTTTCGTTACGAAGAATTTATCATATGCTTTCCGACGGTGGGCTATACGATAATTTATCATATCATATAACCGGTTTTATGAAGGTTGTAAATCAATGATATGTATACATATGTCAAAGTAGCGTTGTTTCTGCGGGTTTTACGAGAAACGTTTCTGTTGCGATTTTGATCTTAGGCGAAAGTTGCTTGGAGTTACTCATTGAGTGTTACCGAAGTTTATTTCAATACGATCTAGTCACAGAACGTTTGTCATTGGTTTTTTGAGAGGATTCTCATGACACATTCGTTTCTTAAACGAATTGGTCAACCAGAGGTGGATCTAGCTAACCATCGGGAGGAAAGTGCTCCTTTTAATGTGCACGATGATACATCTATTCTCGAGTTTTCTTCATCGCAAATGTTTTTGATGCTTTTCCGTGACTTAATTGGTACAACGGAAACTGAAAGAAATGCTTTGGTGGGTGAAGATTTCTCGTAGAAATTTTTAAAACGAAACTGGCTTTCTGAAGCCGGAAAAGGCTTCAATACTTTGGCTAATCGTCGAGTTTCAGTTTGATATTGGTACAAGTTTTCTGTACGCATGATTGCGACAATAAATGATGTATAGTTTTTTGAGATTATATTCATGATCGTCTGGATATGTTGCTAGCGTTTAGACGAATATTAAGATTGTCGTTTGCCTATTCTTGACGATTTGCAGAAGTTTTTTGAAGTTTGAGAGTATACGAGTATAGTATACGTACCTACTCCCTTTTTTTTTTTTTTTACGAAAGAAAAACGGTTGAACCGATACTTTGAAGGGTTGTGTACGTTTCCTCTCCTGATGTTTGGAATGATCGATAATTCGGGACGATTTATAGACGACGCTTGGACTGTGATTTGGTTGTTTCCACGTTGACGACTTGGGATATGTCGGTTCCGAGAAAATTGCCAGAAACAAATCGGTTTTAAGACGACGTTGATGTCTCTAACTTTTTCTCTCTTTAGGAAGCGAGCTTGATATGCGTGGCGATCGTTTCTCGACTTTCGGAGAGTTTAGATCGGTTTGCAAGATCTGGATGAACAATTATGGAACAATATATCGAGACAGGAAAAATCGCTTTAAAACTTAGTTCGCTAGACTATCCGCCTAGGTTTTACGTTCCCTAAAGTTCTATGGCAGCCTCAAAGAAATTTCCTACGAAAATTCCAAGTCTGATTTCAAAAATTTCAAGTCGGAAATACCTTAGTTCTCTCGAAGATGCAGTTTTGTCTCTTCTCAGTTTTGCTTGCTCATTTCCCTTTCCTCTTCTCGTGTATGTTCGCCATTTCCGATATTGGTGTTTATCCTTTGAAACATGACATTTATCTTCCGAACTTGACTGTTATCTTCTCCTTAGATAAGACGTCGATTTTTGTAAAAAGGTTCAACGTAATCGTATAGTTAAGGCGGCTAAGATGTTAAGTTAACCGCTGCCGTTTTATACGATTTAATCTGAATCCATGCGAGAAAACAAATCTTTGCGAGTTTTTTTTTTTTTATTGTAAAGTTTCAGTGGTATCTCCGATAAAAACAAGAGACGTTTCGATCGAGATTTGAAGGAGAATACAAAGCTGGAGGTAAGGGCGAGTAGGAGCAAGCGAAGGAGTTTAGACGAGTCTTATTTGTTTTTGTCGTAAAATCTCGACGGAAACTCCGATTGAGACGAAAAGAAAAGAGTTTCGATCGGGATTCAAAAGAGAACACAAAGCAGGAGCTTTTTGAAGCCTGAAAGGTCGCAACGTAGCGATCTGGGGGTCTGACAGGTCGCTACGTAGCGAGTGGAAGCAAGCCAGGAAGAGTCCTACTTGTTTTCGTCGTAAAATCTCAACGGAAACTCCGATTGAGACGAAACGAAAAGCGTTTCGATGAGGATTCAAAAGAGAAACCAAGGGATGTCCTTTCTGAGGCCTTACAGGTCGCTACGTAGCGACTGACGGTCTGACAGGTCGCTACGTAGCGAGTGGAAGCAAGCCAAGAAGAGTCCTACTTGTTTTCGTCGTAAAATCTCAACGGAAACTTCGATTGAGACGAAACGAAAAGCGTTTCGATGAGGATTCAAAAGAGAACCCAAAGGAGGACCTTTCTGAGGCCTTACAGGTCGCTACATAGCGACTGACTGCCTGACAGGTCGCTACGTAGCGAGCGGAAGCAAGCCAAGAAGAGTCCTACTTGTTTTCGTCGTAAAATCTCAATGGAAACTCCGATTGAGACGAAATGAAAAGCGTTTCGATGAGGATTCAAAAGAGAACCCAAAGGAGGACCTTTTGGAGGCCTTACAGGTCGCTATGTAGCGACTGACGGTCTGACAGGTCGCTACGTAGCGAGTGGAAGCATGCCAAGAAGAGTCCTACTTGTTTTTGTCGTAAAATCTCAACGGAAACTCTGATTGAGACGAAACGAAAAGCGTGGTGATGAAGATTCACAAGAGAACCCAAAGGATGACCTTTCTGAGGTCTTACCGGTCTCTACGTAGCGACTGACAGCCTGACAGATCGCTACGTAGCGACTGGATGCAAGCCAAGAAGAGTCGTACTTGTTTTCGTCGTAAAATTCAACGGAAACTCCGATTGAGACGAAATGAAAAGCGTTTCGATGAGGATTCAAAAGAGAACCCAAAGGAGGACCTTTCTGAGGCCTTACAGGTCGCTATGTAGTGACTGACGGTCTGACAGGTCGCTACGTACCAAGTGGAAGCAAGCCAAGAAGAGTCCTACTTGTTTTCGTCGTAAAATCTCAACGGAAACTCTGATTGAGACGTAACGAAAAGCGTGGCGATGAGGATTCACAAGAGAACCCAAAGGGGGACCTTTCTGAGGCCTTACCGGTCGCTACCTAGCGAGTGGAGAGTTGGCTTGAGCTCGGTCGCTACGTAGCGACCGAGCAGTGTGTGTGCTCGGTCGCTACGTAACGACCGAGCAACCTGTGCGTGCTCAGTTGCTACGTAACGACCGAGCTAGGTAATCGTTTTGTTGTGTTTCCTTTTTCCGCGATTAACCTAGGGGTTTTTCAGCGGTTTTTGGGAGAACAAGTTTTATCCTTCCGAAATGTCAACGGAAAACGTGTTTTGGTAAAACCCTTACGCATCGAGATTTCTTTACGGAGTTTTGATAAGATTTATCGTTTCCCTTCGTGTTTACAGGGAGAAATCGCGAGCTTGTTTTAGTGCTCTCCCTTACGCATCGAGATTTCTTTTTTTCGGTAATGAGCCAAACTTACGGGGTTTGATAAGATTTATCGTTTCCCTTTATGTTTAGAAAGAGAAATCGCGAGCTTGTTTTAGTGCTCTTCCTGTGGCGGAAGGTCGCAGCAAGGCTTTCAATTTTGTTGAACACTACGGCGTTTGCGTAAGCGTTGGCCATAGGAGCAGTCAGTGCTGCGAGTTTGTCTTTCATATATCCAGACATAGTTTCGATCAAGCGTTTTGTGGCCATGAGTAAGAGTAGTCCGTAACCCCCCCTCCTTCTAGCGCCAAACTGTGGGAACCGAAATTCGCACTGTCGATTTACGTTTAAATTAGGAAACTAAGAAAACCCTAATTTCCCAGAGGTCCCGGATCTCTGCGAGAGCCAACGACAAGTGATCAAAAATATATGCGGAAATCGTGAAAAGATAACAAACGAGTTTAGAGAAAACAGTAGATCTTATTTCGAGTCTGCGTAAGAGCGTTGCGATCATTACAAGAGATCATAAAAGCTTTGGCCGCAAAGGCTGTCAGCGAGTTACCTAGTTCTAGCGGCCTAAAAGCTTAAACCTAGTTGAGTCGCAGCTCGATAACAAAAGACAAAAAAGATACAGAAAAGGTTTTCGATTGATTTCGGACTGAACCTTGTTAAAGGCTGCCTACGTACCCCTTTCGAGGATCAAGCCGAACGTAGTTCAATTGATAGAGCTGGACAAGAGTTCGAACTGCCTGGGCGAGTTCGTCTAGTAATTGAGTGCCAGTCATAGAAACCAAACTTGTCGAGAATAAAGCCTAAAGTTTCTAAGTGCAGAGAATTCCGAGTCTAAAAAGTTCTCTTTATGCCTCTCGCCTAGGACTCCTTATATACTAGCTCCAAGGTCGGTTTACGCTTTTACTCTTCTGCCCTTAAGCCGTCATAGCATAAAATGGAGATATTCCATTTTTTCCGATCTTCGTAATTATCCTCAAAATTTCGTATTTATTCGCGGAAACTTGACATTTATCCTTCCTTGCGCGCCAAGCGTAAACCGTCATACGGTTTATGGGCTTTTGGTTAAGAAATCGTAAGTTGGGCCTCGAGTCGTGTCTTAGGTCCCTTTGGGCCGTCTTACGACTCGAAACGTTTATTACAAATTCTTTCGATAAAGAAGGAACTTTCCGCGGTATCTACCGCAAAGTTTGATTGATGTCTTTAGAATGGTCGGAAGACATGAACTGAGTTCGCTACGGTCTTCGTGATATAGCATCGTAGGATAGACGAGAATGCATGAACTGGTGTCGTATCGACGTTTCGGAAGAGTTCGGTCGCTACGTAACGACCGAACAGAACGCACGCTCGGTTGCTACGTAGCGATCGAGCGGGACGGACGCTCGGTCGCTACATAGAGAACAAGCTTGGCTCGAGCTCGGTCGCTATGTAGCGACCGAGCTTGGCTCGAGCTCGGTCGCTACGTAGCGACCAATCGTCCATTCCGCTCGGTCGCTACGTAGCGATCGAGCGGGACGGACGCTCTGTCGCTACGTAGCGACCGAGCTTGGCTCGAGCTCGGTCGCTACATAGCGACCGAGCGGGACAAACGCTCGGTCGCTACGTAGTGACCGAGCTTGGCTCGAGCTCTGTCGCTACGTAGCGACCGAGCTGTGTGCATGCTTGGTCGCCGCGTATCGATCTAGCTTGGCTTGTCCGCATACTGATTTCCATACTCGAGCTTCTCCGCGGCCGATTTGGATACATGTCTGTTGCCTTCGGACAATCGGTATTTAGTGGTTCGATTGAGATATCTTTACGAAGATTACTTTTCGTAAAAACGTTTATGCTGATTTTTACGGATGTTGGGGTCAAAAACGGTTACGACGGAATTACCACCCGAAAATCCTCGGAGATCGTATTTCCGAAAGAGATAGTAAAAAAAAAGATTTAACTTTCGTAAAATATAACAAACACGAAGTTTTTACGAAGAAGTATCCTTGAAGATTCAAACCAAACAAACCGAGCTCGGTCGTTGCGTAATTACCACGCGTACACGCCGTCCGGTCGCTATGTAGCAACCAAGTCCGGGCCGATATCAGCCGCTACATAGCGACCGAACGTCCGACCCACTCGGTCGCTTCGACCAAGCTCGAGTCAAAGCTCGGTCGCTACATAGCGACCGAGCCCGAGCCAAACTCGGTCGCTATGTAGCGACCGAGCTTGAGCCGAAGCTCGGTCGCTACGTAGCGACCAAGCTCAAGCGAAAGCTCGGTCGCTACGTAGCGACCGAGCGCTCGTCCCGCTTGATCACTGTGTAGCAATTGAACTCTTCCGAACATCGATACGACACCAGTCCATGCATTCTCGTCAAACCTTCAAATGCTATCTCCCGAAGACCGTAGCAGGCTCAGTCCATGTTTTCCGCTATTCTAACTCCTCGATCAAACTTCGCGGATTAGAAACCGCGGAAAGTTCGTTCATTGTCAAAAGAAATCGTGGTAAACGTATCGAGTCGGAAGACAGCCCAAAGGGACCTAAAACACGACTCGAGGCCCATCCTACGATTTCTTAACCAAAAGCCTGTAAACCACAGCACGGTTTACGCTTGGTCCACAAGGAAGGATAAATGTCAAGTTTCTGCGGATAAATACGGAAGTTTTGAAGATAATTGTGAAGATCGGAAAAAATGGAATATCTCCATTTTTATGCTATGACGGCTTAAGGGCAGAAGAGTAAAAGCGTAAACCGACCTTGGAGCTAGTATATAAGGAGTCCTAGGCGAGGAGCATGAAGAGAGAACTTTTTCAGAGCAAACTTAGCACTTAGAGCAATTTAGACAATTTTCCGTTTTTGTTATTTCGAGCTGCGACTCAATTAGGTTTAGCCGTCTTAGGGTTACTAGAACTAGGAATCTCGCCGACAGCTCTCGAGCCCATGCTTATACCTTGTTGTAAACGCTCATACGCAAATTCGGAATAAGATCTTCTTTGCTCTCTTTTTTTATTTCTTATTCTTTATCGTTGTTATTCTCGTGTTCTGATTGCTTGACATGTGGTAATTAGCAGATATCCGGATCCTCTGGGAAATTAGGGTTTTCCTAGTTTCCTTATGTAAACGGAACTTGACAGTGCGAATTTCGGTTCCCACAGTTTGGCGCTAGAAGGAGGGAGGGGTACGGATCAATCTAACCCGCAAAAGCCACATCACTCTCAATCAGACATGTCAACTAACGACGAGGATAACGTGCAAACTCCTCTTAACGGAGGCAGCGGCACCGATCTCCACACTCCAGTAGCGGACGTATCCGCGGCCAACGCACAAGCCAACTCCGCGACGCTCTAGGAGTTTAAAAAGATGTTTGCCACCTATGAGAAAAGGTCGGAAGAACAGGATAAGCTCGTGAATACCTTGACCAAACAGGTTGAAACCTTAACGGCAAGGACCCAAGCAATCCGTCCCCGTGGAACCACCAAAATCCGCAGGAAGAGGCTCGACTTCGCTACCTCACTCAACAGATCAGGAGTCGCGCGGGAACGACCGTCCGGTCAAAACCCTAGCGAGAAATCTCCCATCGAAAAGGGGAACCCTGACAGTCTTCCGCCCCCTGCAAAGGACTCAGAGGATAACGAAGCCGAACGCATTGACCTGGATCCTAGCGATGTCTCTAACGACACCGACGAGGACGTCGACAGACATCCAAGAAGGACCAGGAGCCGATCTGCTCGGGAAGGCTACCCGTTCGAAAAACCAATGACGGAAGAAGAAGAAATCGCCTATTGGAACGAACAGGAGGAGCGGGCTAAAAGGAAAAACGAGCTCACTCGCAGTAAACGCCGACAGGCTCGGAAATCTACTGACGAGACATCGGATATCCGCGATCTTCGTGACTACATCACCAAGACTGCGGCAGAAGTGCAGGCCGTAAAGTCTCAAATCCATCATGCTACTAGTGCTGCCCCCGAGATCGATCGACTGCTGGAAGGAGCTCGAAAGACCCCCTTTACCAGTCGCATTTCGGACATGAGGGTGTCCGATCCGGGAAAAATCAAAGTACCGAAGTACGATGGTACGGCCGATCCAAAATCGCACCTTCAGGCTTTCCACACCGCGATGGGAAGAGCGAGACTGAAGGACGGCGAAAAAGATGCCGGCTATTGCCGCCTGTTCGTCGAAAATCTTGAAGGAGCAGCGCTCGAATGGTTCGCACGCCTTCGACGCAACACCATCGGGAGTTTCCGACAGCTCGCATCAGAATTTCTCAAACAGTACTCTGTATTCATAGACAGATAGACTTCCGATGTTGATCTCTGGAGTCTCTCCCAGAGGGAAGACAAACCCCTCCGCGAGTTTATCAGTCGGTTCAAGCTGATAATGTCCAGGGTCAGCGGGATAAGTGACAAGGTGGCCATCGACGCGCTGAGAAAGACGCTCTGGTACAAGTCGAAATTCAAAAAGTGGATAACTCTCGACAAACCGCGAACGATCCAGGATGCCCTCCACAAAGCGACGGACTACATCATAGTCGAGGAAGAAACTAAAGTCTTATCACAAAAACATAAGGCGGTAAGACCATCCTCGAAAGACGTGGATCCGAAAGGGAAAAAGAAGAGCTCTCGTAACGACAAGTACGTCCATCACGAGGGGGAAGATCTCCAGGGGGCGCATAACTATGCGATCAATTCGGATCAGGGTCGGACCACGGGCAGCACATGGACTCGCAATCAAGGGTATGATGAAAACACCTTCTGCGAGTTCCACCAAGCCCGAGGACATTCCACAATCAACTGCAAAGTCTTGGGAGCAAGACTGGCCGCGAAGCTACTCGCTGGAGAGCTCTCGGAAGTAACTAGCGTCAAGGATCTCATCCTTTATTCTGATTGCCCTCCAAAGACGGACATAAATCCGTCCGCTGAAAAATCCCCTCAACGAAACCAGCCTGGGGATAAACGCGGGAGGAGGCCGGATGACAAGGGGAACGATAACAATCGTCGCAGAGTCAATATGATCATCGGAGGATCACAATACTGCAGCGATACTGTGTCAGCCATCAAGGCTTACCAACGGAAGGCAGAGTCGAGTGCAAATTGGCCTACATGGTCTCCTCCCCGAGATGGCCAAAATTGCTCGATCACCTTCACAAACGAAGAAGCCGGCGGCATCGATCAACCTCACTGCGACCCGCTCGTCATAGATCTCGTCATACGAGACTTAGAAGTCGGAAGGGTACTCGTCGACACGAGAAGCACGGTCAACGTAATCTTCCGCGACAATCTCAAGCGGATGAGCATCAAACTCGGAGAAGTAATTCCGACGCCAAAACCACTCACGGGTTTTTCAGGCGAAGTATCGATGACTCTTGGATCGATCCAGTTGCCAGTCATGGCCAAGGAGATCACGAAAATCGTCGACTTCGCGGTAGTCGATCATCCTGGGTCTCAAATTCCCAACCCCAAGCGGAGTCGCGGCTATTTGGGGATGCCAAAAACAGTCGCGGCTATGCTTCCTTGCAGAGCACAAGTTAAGGCAAATCACGACTTCTGCAACTGCAAACGGCAAACGCACGAAGATAGATCGATCCTCGGCCAAAAACGCCCCAGGAAAAGATGAATTAAATCGTCTACCAACGCAAACGTATCGGATGTTGAAGCTCGACACGAGTTCGAAGCCCACGCTACAACTCAACCGGAACATCCGCAATATAGCGTTGACCCAGCCACGATCGACATGGTGAAGGCGGACATCGCGACATCTACCGCCGAGTAAGAACACTCACGGCATGAAACAGAACTACGAGATGGCTTGATCCTCAAAAGGGGTATGTAGGCAGCTCGTCAAAAGACGAGTTCAGCTATCCCCCTCTCTAAAAGGGGGGGGGGGGGAGTGGGTGCGTATACTCGGATACTCCCACTTAGAAAAATCGCCATTATTGTAATCGAGTTTTTAGAAACTTCAAAAACTTTTACTACAATATACGTTGTCCTTTTTATCGAAAACGTTTACGCAGCAGTAAAACACAAAAGAAACTTTCAGGACACGCCTGGAAACATTAAGACTCTAATCTGCGGCCTCATCCGGCCCAAGAATCGTAAAAATTATCACCTTTCAAACATTCAAAGATACATGTACAATCCTCGAAATAACTGCGAGACGTCGCAAAAGTTAAAATTCGAGGATAATACTAACAAATTGTCCAAACGCGACCACCAAAACCTTCCACCCCGTTCGTCGATTGGCCCCGACGAACACGCTAGCCGTCTTAAACAAACGCAATTCGATCACTCTTTTGATCTTCAAAAAGTCCAGCACAAGGACAAAAGAGCGCTACAATAAAAACCCGAAATTTTGGTTTAACACTTCCAGTTGACTCTGTGAAGATGCTCGAGTCGTACCATACAAGTCATATAAGCCGAGAACATATCGCGGACTTTAAATCGGTACGAGTCAGGAAGAAATCGCAACACGAAAAACGATAGCCAGCTAGTCACCGCACAAACCTTAACCGAAAGTAGACCTAGGTCTTGCCCTAAACCCAACGCTCTGATCTCAAACATCTCAAGGCATGATATCTAAAAGATACGAGATCCTAAACCATGTCTCTCCGTTCGTATCTCAATGTTCTCAAAAATCGTAAAGATAGGTAATTCTTACGAAATTCACGAATGAACCAACAGATTGAACATCTCATCGGAATTAAGTATGAGACAACAACTCATATTTACTTCGAACCTACTCAGGAAAATTCGAAAAACGAGACATTCATCATGTAAATAACCACGTAAAGCGGTAAGGGGATTCAAAGCCACCAACGGCCAGTCCCGATAAGCAATAAAAACGGCCAAAACAGGCCCGCACAAATCTCTCGGCCACACTCGGCCAAAAACATAAAACAGCAAGACTAGCATCTTTCTTTCGATAACTATTCCACCTCTCATAATCCAAAATTAAAATCCCCGGACAACGAAGCACCGAACGCATCCGTGGGACGATCCACTTCCTTGCCACCGTCAGAAAACCCGGTCGAAACCTCCTCGGTATCAGGGGAAACCGGGATGGAATCCCAGAACCCTTGAATCCGCTCGTCGATCGAAGGGATGAGCGCCTCAGCGTGGGCACGTTCATTCATTCCACTCTTCATCAAGCTCATTTCCTCCTCGAACACGTAGTCATCGGCTCGCGTCCTCCAAAGACTTCCGACCGAACCGCGACACTCACGGAAATCACCCACCGAGGTAAAGGCATTCTTGAGGTTCCATACACAACCTGGAATTGAGAGGCACGAGTCTTCATCACCTCGACGATTTCCCTTTTGCCCTTCCTTTCCGCTTTGCGGATGGCCCGCGCATGATCACGAGTAAGCTGCGCCTCTCGCTCCAACATCTCGCCTTGCACGAGAGCGAGATCTCGCTCCGCTTTCTCCGCCTTGAAGCGGTAGACCATGGCTTATCTATGGCCCGCCTCAATGGCCGAGCCCAGCAAGCTCAGGCCCTGCAAAATCGATTGACATGTTATAAAAAAAATATATATACATAGGAGAATAAACAAGAAATTCTGAAAAAACTAACCCCATTGATGATGCGAGATCCTTCCGCGACGACTTTCGGCCTCGCCGATTCTTTCGTAGGAGGAGGAGCATCGAAACCCGGTGGCAGACCAGCAAAGAAATCATCAAAATCCGGAATAGGGACCTCGCTCGAACCACTCCCATCGCCGTAAGCAAGGAGTCATCCATCAAAAATTCTATGTCGCCAAGATCGACATCTTTTCCCTTCCAAGAGCTCGACTCCGGCACAGCTGCTGGAGCTACGACGGGATTCTGGTCGTCAGGTTCAGAGTCGCTTCCCGTGTCCACAGCCGAAGCAGGACCGGGTTGCACGAATCTCAGTGCCTTCCGAACCCTCTTCGGCGTAAAAGAAGTCCAGAAGAAGGGACCGTTCCTGAGAAGATCCCTCACCGCAATGATGTCCTCAGGGAACGGAGCAAGAGGGTTGATGAAGGGACGATCATTCGGCAACCTCCGAAACAGTGGAATGCAATTCTCTTCGACGGACGCAGCGTCTATACGAACAAAGAAAAAGAACTTCTTCCACGAGTTGAAGTTCGAAATGAACTTCTTAACCACTGACATAAAGTTCCGAGGGACAAACCTATGCTTGTCCGTATCTTTGACGAGTTGAAGCCTCAAAAGCGCTTCATAATGATCGACGGAAAGGGAAAGGCCATGCTCGTAGCTCAGGATCAGGATCCCAATAAGATGCTGAATGGCAAGGGGAGTCAACTGGCTTATCGCAACCTCGAAACGGTCCAACACTCAGACGAGGATTTCGGGTATTGGGAATCATAAGCGACAACGCACTACGACCGCCTCGTAGCAATTGAAGTAACCCTCTGGGGTCTGTTAGCACATTCCCCGCGGCAGGGAACCCGGAACTCCACAGCATTCGGGATATGGTAGACCGATCGCATGATCGCGAGAAACTCGTCGGTACTCCTGCTTGCATCCCCTTTCTCGACTCCACGATGGGTCAGGACCGGGAACGACTTCTCTTTGGGAGGGGTCATCGAGCCATAATGAGCAACCCACCATGCCTTGTTCTCGTCGGGATGTATTGAGTGAGGCACGAACTCCATCTTCGGAACAATGAGCTCTTCGTAAGCACTCGCGGATGAAGACCCTTTTTCGCAATCTTTTTCTTGCTCGACATTTTTAAACTTCTCTTAAGAAAATAGAGGAAAAGGGTGGAGAGAACGAAAGAAAATTTTTTCTTAAGAAAGATCCTAGAGAAAGACAAGAAAGTGAAAAAATTATGAAACAAGTTACCTCCCTTCTTATAGGCATGAGGATTTACTATTCAAGCTCGGAATTTCGGATATTAATTCCATCCATCACGCCTAACTTGCCAAACATGCCTAACCGCACGCTAGGATCCTACGATGCATGATCCTAACGGGCTGGGGGGCTAACTGTTGGGGTCAAAAACGGTTACGACGGAATTACCACCCAAAAATCCTCGGAGATCATATTTCCGAAAGAGTTAGTAAAAAGAAAGATGTAACTTTCGTAAAATATAACCAAACACGAAGTTTTTACGAAGAAGTATCCTTGAAGATTCAAAACAAACAAACCGAGCTCGGTCGTTGCGTAATTACCACGCGTACACGCCGTCCGGTTGCTACGTAGCAACCAAGTCCGGGCCGATATCGGCCGCTACATAGCGACCGAACGTCCGACCCACTCGGTCGTTACGTAGCGACCAAGCTCGAGTCAAAGCTCGGTCGCTACGTTAGAAATGGTTGTGTTATGTTAGAAATGGTTGCTAAACTAGGATATTGCATAGTGTGCTGTTGTGATTAGGACTTTTTAAATGTGGTTGCAAAATTGTTGAGGAAAAGATTTCTATGGTTTAAAATCTTAAGTCCCTAATATTTTCAAACCTCTTTCAGAGACACTGCCTGTATGTTTTGCTTAAGGACAAGCAAAAAGGTAAGTCTGGGAGAGTTGATATACCTTGGATTTGACCCACTCGGTCGCTACGTAGCGACCGAGCGTTCGTCTCGCTCGGTCGCTACATAGCAACCGAGCCCGAGCCAAGCTCGGTCGCTACGTAGCGACCGAGCGCTCGTCCCGCTCGGTCGCTACGGAGCGACCGAGCTCGAGCCAAAGCTCGGTCGCTACGTAGCGAACGAGCGCTCGTCCCGCTCGGTCGCTACGGAGCGACCGAGCTCGAGCCAAAGCTCGGTCGCTACGTAGCAAACGAGCGCTCATCCCGCTCGGTCCCTACGTAGCGACCCAGCTCAAGCCAAAGCTCGGTCGCTACATAGCGACCGAGTGCTCGTCCCGCTCGATCGCTATGTAGCGACCGGGCTCGAGCCGAAGTTCGGTCGCTGTGTAGCGATTGAACTCTTCCGAACATCGATACGACACCAGTCCATGCATTCTCGTTAAACCTTCAACTGCTATCTCCCAAAGACCGTAGCAGGCTTAGTCCATGTTTTCCGCTATTCTAACTCATCGATCAAACTTCGCGGATTAGAAACCGCGGATAGTTCGTTAATTGTCAAAAGAAATCGTAGTAACGTGTCGAGTCGGAAGACGGCTCAAAGGGACCTAAAACACGACTCGAGGCCCATCATACGATTTCTTAACCAAAAGCCCATAAACCACAGCACGGTTTACGCTTGGTCCACACGGAAGGATAAATGTCAAGTTTCCGCGGATAAATACGGAAGTTTTGAAGATAATTGTGAAAATCGGGAAAAATAGAATATCTCCGTTTTTATGCTATGACGGCTTAAGGGCAGAAGAGTAAAAGCGTAAACCAACCTTGGAGCTAGTATATAAGGAGTCATAGGCGAGGAGCATGAAGAGAGAACTTTTTCAGAGCAAACTTAGCACTTAGACAATTTAGGCAATTTTTCGTTTTTGTTATTTCGAGCTGCGACTCAATTAGGTTTAGCCGTCTTAGGGTTACTAAAACTAGGAATCTCGCCGACAGCTCTCGAGCCCAGGCTTATACCTTGTTGTAAACGCTCATACGCAAATTCGGAATAAGATTTTCTTTGCTCTCTTTTTCGATTTCTTATTCTTTATCGTTGTTATTCTCGTGTTCTGATTGCTTGACGTGTGGTAATTAGCAGATATCCGGGTCCTCTGGGAAATTAGGGTTTTCCTAGTTTCCTTATTTAAACGGAAATCGACAGTGCGAATTTCGGTTCCCACAACGGACTTTCAGACGTTGATTCCGTCGTGATCGATTTTGACCCCAACAGAATTGCGTTTGATTAAGACGGTAGGCGTGTTCGTCGGGGCCAATCGACGAACTGGGTGTAAGGTTTTGGTTGTCGCGTTCGGACAATTTGTTTGTATTATCTTCGAATTTTAACTTTGCGACGTCTCGCAGTTGTTTTGAGGATTATACTTGTATCTTTGAGTGTTTGAAAGATGATAATTTTATGATTTTGGGCCGGATGAGGCCACAGACAAGTGTCTTAACGTTTCCAGGCGTGTCCTGAAAGTTTTTGCGTTTAACTGAAGCGTATACATTTTTGATAAAAAGGAGCAACGTAGATTGTAGTAAAAGTTTTTAAGGTTTCTAAAAACTCGATTACAATAATGAAGATTTTTCTAAGTGGGAGTATACGAGTATACGCACCCACTCCCCCCCTTTTTTTAGAGAGAGGGATAGCTGAACTCGTCTTTTGACGAGCTGCCTACGTACCCCTTTCGAGGATCAAGCCATCTCGTAATTTTGTTTCATGCCGCGAGCGTTTTTACTTGGCGGTAGACGTCGCACTGTCCGCCTTGACCGTGTTGATCGTCGCAGGGTCAACGCTATTTTCCGGATGTTCCGGTTGAGTTGTAGCGTCGGCTTCGGACTCGTGTTGAGTTTCGACGTCCAATGCGTTTGCGTCGGCAGACGATTTTAATTCGTCTTTCCTTGGGGCGTTTTTGGCCGAAGATCGATCCATCTTCGTGCGTTTTCGATTCGCAGTTGCAGAAGTCGTGACTTGCCTTAACTTGTGCTCTGCGAGGAAGCATAGGCGCAACTGTTTTTGGCATCCCCAGATAGCCGCGACTCCGCTTGGGGTCGGAATTTTGAGACCTAGGTGGTAGGTTGATGGAACTGCTTGCATGGCATTGAGCCATGGAGTTCCCATGATCACGTTGTAGATAGCGGGATGTTCGACTACCGCAAACTCGACGATTTTCGTGATCTCCTTGGCCATGACTGGCAACTGGATTGATCCAAGAGTCATCGATACTTCGCCTGAAAAACCCGTGAGCGGTTTTGGCGTCGGAATTACTTCTCCGAGTTTGATGCTCATCCGCTTGGGAGTGTCGCGGAAGATTACTATGACCGTGCTTCCCGTGTCAACGAGTACCCTTCCGACTTCTAAGTCTCGTATGACGAGATCTATGACGAGCGGATCGAAGGGAGGTTGATCGATGCCGCCGGCTTCATCCTTTGTGAAGGTGATCGAGCAATTTTGGCCATCTCGGGGAGGAGACCATGTAGGCCAATTTGCACTCGACTCTGCCTTCCGTTGGTAAGCCTTGATGGCCGACACAGTATCGCTGCAGTATTATGATCCTCTGATGATCATGTTGACTCTGCGACGATTGTTATCATTCCCCTTGTCGTCCGGCCTCCTACCGCGTTTATCCCCAGCATGGTTTCGTTGAGGGGATTTTTCAGCGGGCGGATTTCTGTCCGTCTTTGGAGGGCGATCAGAGTCGAGGATGAGATCCTTGACGCTGGTTACTTCCGATAGCTCTCCAGCGAGTAGCGTCGCGGCCAGCCTTGCTCCCAAGACTTTGCAGTTGGTCGTGGAGTGTCCTCGGGACTGGTGGAACTCGTAGAAGGTGTTTTTGTCATACCCTTGATTGCGGGTCCACGTGTTGCCCGTGGTTCGGCTCTTATCCGAATTGATCGCATAATTATGCGCCCCTTGGAGATCTTTCCCCTCGTGATGGACGTACTTGTCGTTACGAGAGTTCTTCTTTCTCGCTTTCGGATCCACGTCCTTCGAGGATGGTCTTGCCGCCTTATGTTTTTGTGATAAGACTTTAGTTTCTTCCTCGACTATGATGTAGTCCGTTGCTTTGTGGAGGGCGTCCTGGATCGTTCGTGGTTTGTCGAGGGTTATCCACTTTCTGAATTTCGACTTGTACCATAGCGTCTTTCTCAGCGCGTCAATGGCCACTTTGTCGCTTATCCTGCTGACCCTGGACATTATCAGCTTGAACCGGCTGATAAACTCGCGGAGGGGTTCGTCTTCCCTCTTGGAGAGGCTCCAGAGATCGACATGGGAAATTTCTCTGTCTATGAACACATAGTATTGTTTGAGAAATTCCGATGCGAGCTGTCGGAAACTCCCGATGGTGTTACGATGGAGGCGTGCGAACCATTCGAGCGCCGCTCCTTCCAGATTTTCGACGAACAGGCGGCAATAGCCGGCATCTTTTTTGCCGTTCTTCAGTCTCGCTCTTCCCATCGCGATGTGGAAAGCCTGAAGGTGTGCTTTTGGATCGGCCGTACCATCGTATTTTGGTACTTTAATTTTTCCCAGATCGGATATCCTCATATCCGAAATGTGACTGCTAATGGGGGTTTTCTAAGCTCCTTCCAGCAATCGATCGATTTCGGGGGCAGCACTAGTAGCATGATGGATTTGAGACTTTACGGCTCTCACTTCTGCCGCAGTCTTGGTGATGTAGTAGCGAAGATCACGGATATCCGATGTCTCGTCAGTAGATTTCCGAGCCTGTCGGCGTTTACTGCGAGTGAGGTCGGTTTGCTTTTCAGCCGGCTCTTCTTGTTCGTTCCAATAGACGATTTCCTCCTCTTCCGTCATTGGTTTGTCGAACGGAGAGCTTTCCCGAGCATATCGGCTTCTAGTCCTTCTTGGATGTCTGTGGACGTCCTCATCGGTGTCGTTGGAGACATCGCTAGGATCTAGGTCAATGCGTTCGGCTTCGTTATCCTCTGAATCCTTTGCAGGAGGCGAAGGACTTTCAGGGTTCCCCTTTTCGATGGAAGATTTCTCACTAGGGTTTTGACCCAAAGGTCGTTCCCGCGCGACTCCAGATCTGTCAAATGGGGTAGCAAAGTCGAGCCTCTTCCCGCGGATTTTGGTGGTTCCGCGGAGACGGATTGCTCGAGTCCTTGCCGTTAAGGTTTCAACTTGTTTGGTCAAGGTACTCACGAGCTTATCCTGTTCTTCCGACCTTTTCCCATAGGTGGCAAACATCTTTTTAAACTCCTCGAGCGCCGCGGCGTTGGCTGGTGCGTTGGCCACGGATATGTCCGCTGTTGGAGTGTGGAGATTGGTGCTGTTGCCTCCGTTAAGAGGAGTCTGCATGTTATCCGCGTCGTTAGTTGACATGTCTGATTGAGCGTGGTGTGGCTTTTGCGGGTTAGATTGATCCATACCCCCCTCCTTCTACCGCCAAACTGTTGGAACCGAAATTTGCACTGTCGATTTCCGTTTAAATAAGGAAACTAGGAAAACCCTAATTTTCCAGAGGACCCGGATATCTGCTAATACCACACGTCAAGCAATCAGAACACGAGAATAACAACGATAAAAATAAAAAATCGAAAAGAGAGCAAAGAAGATCTTATTCTGAATTTGCGTATGAGCGTTTACAACAAGGTATAAGCCTGGGCTCGAGAGCTGTCGGCGAGATTCCTAGTTCTAGCAACCCTAAGACGGCTAAACCTAATTGAGTCGCAGCTCGAAATAACAAAAACGGAAAATTGCCTAAAATTGCTCTAAGTGCTAAGTTTTCTATGAAAATCCTCTCTTTCCCACGCTCCTCGCCTAGGACTCCTTATATACTAGATCCAAGGTCGGTTTACGCTTTTACTCTTCTGCCCTTAAGCAATCATAGCATAAAATGGAGATATTCCATTTTTTCCGATCTTCGTGATTATCCTTAAAACTTTCGTATTTATCCGCGAAAACTTGACATTTATCTTTCCTTGTGGACCAAGCGTAAACCGTGCTGTGGTTTACGGGCTTTTGGTTAAGAAATCGTAGGATGGGCTTCGAGTCGTGTTTTAGGTCCCTTTGGGCCATCTTCCGACTCGAAGCGTTTATTACGATTTCTTTCGATAAGGAACAAACTTTCCGCAGTATTAATCCGCAAAGTTTGATCGATGATTTAGAATAGCGGAAATCATAGACTGAGCTCGCTACGGTCTTCGGGAGGTAGCATTTGAAGGTTTGACGAGAATGCATGGACTGGTGTCGTCTCGAAGTTTCGGAAGAGCTCGGTCGCTGGGCAGCGGCCGAACTTTGGCTCAAGCCCGGTTGCTACGTAGCGACCGAGCGGGACAAGCGCTCGGTCGCTACGTAGCGACCGAGCTTTGGCTCGAGCTCGGTCGCTATGTAGCGACCGGGCTCGTCCCGCTCGGTTGCTACGTAGCAACCGAGTGGGTTGGATGCTCGGTCGCTATGTAGCGACCGAGCTTGGCTCGGACTTGGTTGCTACATAGCGACCGGACAGCGTGTATGTGCGGTAGATACGCAATGACCGAGCTTGGCTCGTTTGCTTTGAGCCTTCAAAGATACTTCTTCGTAATGGTTATTTTTTACGAAAAATTATATTTTTCTTTTTACTATCTTTTTCGGAAATTCGATTTCCGAGGATTTTCGGGTGTTAATTCCGTCGTGACCGTTTTTGACCCCAACAATGCCTATACTTTACCGTGATGTTGTTGATGGTGCGGCAGTCCACACACATGCGCCAAGAACCATCCCTTTTGGGCACAAGAAGGACAGGAACGGCACAAGGACTGAGGCTTTCTCGGATGTAGCCTTTTTCAAGAAGGTCACCAATCTGTTTCTGAAGTTCCTTGGTCTCCACCGGATTGGTACGGTAAGCTGGCCGGTTTGGTAGAGACGCGCCAGGAACAAGGTCGATCTGATGCTCAATGCCTCGTACTGGTGGCAATCCCTTAGGATTCTCATCTGGAAAAACATCAGAATACTTCTGCAAAACATCTAAAAGTTCACTCGGAATCTCCGGTGCAAGGTCAGAAGAAGAAGCCATAAGAGATTCTTTGTACACAAGTAAAAGAAATGGCTTTTCAGAGTAAAGAGATCTCTTGACCTGACTTTGTTTGATATAGAAATTGTAGTTCCGTTGGGATGATTCAGGTTAATCTGGCTTGGGTTCCTTGTCACGGTTCCTCTTGAGCTGGATCTGATCTTGATGAACCTCCAAAGGTGTCAAAGGAACAAGCGTGATCTTCTTCCCTTTATGATCAAAGGAGTGTCGGTTTGTGAAGCCATCATGCACGGCTCTCTTATCAAATTGCCATGGCCGGCCCAAGAGAAAGTGGCATGCGTCCATAGGAAGAACGTTGCAAACGACCTCGTCCTCATATCGGCCAATGGTAATAGGGACAGTGACTTGCTCTTTCACATACTGTTCTCCAGCCTCGTTTAGCCATTCCAACCTGAAAGGACGAGAGAGAGGACGAGTAGCAAGTCCTAGTTTCCTGACAAGAGTGTCACTAGCAACATTAGTACAACTCCCACCATCAATAATCAAAGAGCAAACCTTTTCAGAAACTAAACATCGAGAATGAAAGAGATTCTCCCTTTGTTCCATTTCATTGTTTTAGGGTTGGACACTCAGAGTTCTTCTTGTGACAAGTAGAGGACCATGAGCTAGATAGTCGAAGCAAGGCTCCTCAACATAGATCGGGTCAGACTCATCATCAAAGGCTGGGTCGGAACCATCCACCAAGTGGCCGTCCGTCTCATCGAAGATAGACTCGACCATGCCTTTCCTAGCAACGAGTAATGGCCCGTGATGCGGATATCCAAAGGACTCGTCCTCTTATCAAAGATAGGACCAAGATCTTCTTTGTTTTCCTGCTCATCCTCAGATTCAACTTCTCCATTCTCCATGAGAATCATCACTCGTTGGTTGGGACAATTTTTGGCAAAATGTCCAAGACCTTGACATTTGAAACACCTAATGTCTCTTGCTCGGCCAGAAGTATCAACTGCCTTTCCTTTGTCATCACGAGCAGGGACATCAGTTTTAAAAGCATTATGTGTTGTGGAAGAAGACTTACCTTTGTCTTTGTAGCTTAGCTTAGGAGCAAAAGCCGGTTTAGGAGAGTAGGTTGGTTTAGAGGTAACGGCCGGCTTTGAGAAACTCTTCCTCTTAACTTGTTGCTCGATCAAGATGGCCTTGTGTAGCATCTGTTCCGCACTACCATACTCTTGAAGATCCATACGGTCTTGGATGTCTCGGTTACGGCCAGAGAGGAACCTAGCCATAGTGGCGTCCATGGGCTCGTCTACATCAGCCTTGATCATCAAAGTTTCCATCTCCTTGTTGGGGTCAAAAACGGTCGTAACGAAATTAACACCCAAAAACCCTTGGAAATTGTATTTCTGAGAAGATAGTAAAATAAAAATATGATTTTCGTAAAAAATAACCAATACGAAGTTTTTACGAATAAGTGTCCTTGAATGCTCAAAATGGACAACTCAAGCTCGATCATTGCGAAACTACCGCACACACACGCTATCCGGTCGCTACGTAGAGACCGATCGTCCGTTCTGCTCGGTCGCTACGTAGCGACCGAGCTCGAGCCAAAGCTCGGTCGCTACGCAGCGACCGAGCGTCCTTCCCGCTCGTAGCGATGTAGCGACCGAGCTCGGCCAAGCTCGTTCGCTACATAGCGACCGAGCGTCCGTCCCGCTAGTAGCCACCGGGCATAGCGACCGAGCTCTTCCGAAACGTCGAGACCACACCAGTCCATGCATTCTCGTCAAACCTTCAATGCTATCTCCCAAAGACCGTAGCGAGCTCAGTCTATGATTTCCGCTATTCTAAATCATCGATCAAACTTTGCGGATTAATACCACGGAAAGTTTGTTCCTTATCGAAAGAAATCGTAGTAAACGCTTCGAGTCGGAAGACGGCCCAAAGGGACCTAAAACACGAGTCGAGGCCCATCCTACGATTTCTTAACCAAAAGCCCGTAAACCACAGCACGGTTTACGCTTGGTCCACAAGGAAAGATAAATGTCAAGTTTCCGCGGATAAATACGGAAGTTTTGAAGATAATTGCAAAGATCGGGAAAAATGGAATATCTCCATTTTTATGCTATGACGACTTAAGGACAGAAGAGTAAAAGCGTAAACCGACCTTGGAGCTAGTATATAAGGAGTCCTAGGCGAGGAGCGTGGGAGAGACTGTTTCAGAGCAAACTTAGCACTTAGAGCATTTTAGGCAATTTTCCCTATTATTTCGAGCTGCGACTCAATTAGGTTTAGCCGTCTTAGGGTTGCTAGAACTAGGAATCTCGCCGACAGCTCTCGAGCCCAGGCTTATACCTTGTTGTAAACGCTCATACGCAAATTCGGAATAAGATCTACATTGCTCTCTTTTCGATTTCTTATTTTTATCGTTGTTATTCTCATGTTCTGATTGCTTGACGTGTGGTATTAGCAGATATCCGGGTCCTATGGAAAATTAGGGTCATCCTAGTTTCCTTATTTAAACGGAAATCGACAGTGCAAATTTTGGTTCCCACAGTTTGGCGCTAGAAGGAGGGGGATACGGATCAATCTAACCCGCAAAAGCCACATCACGCTCAATCAGACATGTCAACTAACGACGCGGATAACATGCAGACTCCTCTTAACGGAGGCAGCGGCACCGATCTCCACACTCCAGCAGCGGACGTATCCGCGGCCAACGCACCAGCCAACGCCGCGGCGCTCGAGGAGTTTAAAAAGATGTTCGCCACCTATGAGAAAAGGTCGGAAGAACAGGATAAGCTCGTGAGTACCTTGACCAAACAGGTTGAAACCTTAACGGCAAGGACTCGAGCAATCCGTCCCCGCGGAACCACCAAAATCCGCGGGAAGAGACTCGACTTCGCTACCCCACTCGACAGATCTGGAGTTGCGCGGGAACGACCTTTGGGTCAAAACCCTAGCGAGAAATCCATCACGTTACTAGCGCTGGCGAGACGTCGGATATCCGCGATCTTCGCGACTACATCACCAAGACTGCGGCGGAAGTAAGAGCCGTAAAGTCTCAAATCCATCACGTTACTAGCGCTGCTCCCGAGATCGACAGGCTGCTGGAAGGGGCTCGTAAGACCCCCTTCACCACTCGCATCTCGGATATGAGAGTTTCCGATCCGGGAAAGATCAAAGTACCGAAGTACGATGGTACGACCGATCCGAAGGCGCACCTTCAGGCTTTCCACATTGCGATGGGAAGAGCGAGACTGAAGGACGGCGAAAAAGATGCCGGCTACTGCCGCCTGTTCGTTGAAAATCTGGAAGGAGAGGCGCTCGAATGGTTCGCACGCCTTCATCGCAACACTATCGGGAGTTTCCGACAGCTCGCATCGGAATTTCTCAAACAATACTCTGTGTTCATAGACAGAGAAACTTCCGATGTCGATCTCTGGAGTCTCTCCCAGAGGGAAGACGAACCCCTCCGCGAGTTTATCAGCCGGTTCAAGCTTATAATGTCCAGGGTCAGCGGGATAAGCGACAAAGTGGCCATTGACGCGCTGAGAAAGACGCTCTGGTACAAGCCGAAATTCAGAAAGTGGATAACCCTCGACAAACCGCAAACGATACAGGATGCCCTCCACAAAGCAACGGATTACATCATAGTCGAGGAAGAAACTAAAGTCTTATCGCAAAAACATAAGGCGGCAAGACCATCCTCGAAGGACGTGGATCCGAAAGCAAAAAAGAAGAACTCTCGCAACGACAAGTATGTCCATCACGAGGGGGAAGATCTCCAAGGGGCGCATAATTACGCGATCAATTAGGACCAAGGCCGAACCACGGGCAATACTGTGGGAACCGAAATTCGCACTGTCGATTTCCGTTTAAATAAAGAAACTAGGAAAACCCTAATTTCCCAGAGGACCCGGATCTCTGCGAGAGCCAACGACAAGTAACAAAACTAATGCGGAAAATATGAGAAAACATGATAAAACGAATTTACAAAGAAAGTAGATCTTATTTCGAATTCGCGTAGGTGCGTTGCGATCATTACAAGAGAATACAAAGGCTTTGGCCGCAGGGGCCGTCAGCGAGTTACCTAGTTCTAGCAACATAAAACCCTAATCCTAGTTGAGTCGCAGCTCGATGACAAATGACGAAAAAGATATCTAAAAGGCTTAGATTGATTTCGGACTGAACCTTGTTAAAGGCTGCCTACGTACCCCTTTCGAGGATCAAGCCGAACGTAGTTCAATTGATAGAGCTGGACAAGAGATCGAACTGCCTGGGCGAGTTCGTCTAGTAATTGAGTGCCAGTCATAGAAAACGAACTTGTCGAGAATAAAGCCTAAAGTTTCTAAGTGCAAAGAATTCCGAGTCTAAAAAGCTCTCTCCTCCTTGCTCCTCGACTAGGACTCCTTATATACTAGCTCCAAGGTCGGTTTACGCTTTTACTCTTCTGCCCTTAAGCCGTCATAGCATAAAAATGGAGATATTCCATTTTTCCCGATCTTCACAATTATCTTCAAAACTTCCGTATTTATCCGCGGAAACTTGACATTTATCCTTCCTTGTGGACCAAGCGTAAACCAGGCTGTGGTTTACGGGCTTTTGGTTAGGAAAATCATAGGATGGGCCTCGAGTCGTGTTTTAGGTCCCTTTGGGCCGTCTTCCGACTCGACACGTTTACTACGAGTTTTCCGCGGTTTCTAATCCGCGAAGTTTGATCGATGAATTAGAATGGCGGGAAACATGGACTGAGCTTGCTACGGTCTTCGGGAGATAGCATTCAAAGGTTTTGACGAGAATGCAAGAACTGGTGTCGTATTGACGTTCGGAAAGGTTCAATCGCTACACAGCGACCAAACTTTGGCTCGAGCCCGGTCGCTTCGTAGCGACCGAGCGGTACGAGCCCTTGGTCGCTAGGTAGCGACCGAGCTTTGGCCCGAGCTCGGTCGCTACGTAGCGACCGAGCGGGACGATCGCTCGGTCGCTACGTAGCGACCGAGCTTTGGCTCTAGCTCGGTCGCTACGTAGCGACCGAGCGGGATGATCGCTCGGTCGCTACGTAGCGACCGACCGGGACGATCGATCGGTCGCTACGTAGCGACCGAGCGGGATGATCGCTCGGTCGCTACGTAGCGACCGAGCGGGACGATCGCTCGGTCGCTACGTAGCGACCGAGCTGTGTGCATGCTTGGTCGCCGCGTATCGATCGAGCTTGGCTTGTCCGCGGTCTGATTTCCATACTCGAGCTTGTCCGCGGCCGATTTGGATACATGTCTGTTGCCTTCGGACAATCGGTATTTAGTGGTTCGATTGAGATTTGGACGATATTTTACTGCAAGGCTGTTCGTAAAGATTTCTTTACGAATATTACTTTTCGTAAAAACGGTTATGCTGACTTTTACGGACTTTCAGGCATTGATTCCGTCGTGACCGATTTTGACCCCAACAGTTAGCCCCCCAGCTCGTTAGAACCATGCGCTTACAGCGTGAGGTTCTAGCGAGTGGCCTAGCAAGTTAGGCAAGTAAGGTGAGTTAGGCGGAATTAATGGTTGAAAAGGTCAGTGGTAAATGGCTTTCTCGCTCTTCTAAAAATAGAACGCGAGAAGATTGGGGCTGCGCCTTATGACGGCTGCCTACGTACCCTTGTTGAAGGGATCAAGCCTTTCGTAGTTCGTCTTTGAGTTAAGGATCTTATGACTAGTTTTCTAGTGAGACCTTTATGGTCTAGTTTTTATGTAGCGGTTATAAGTCGTGTTGCTGCCGATGGCATTTTGTATGGATGTAGAAGGAAAACTACGAGTTGTCATCTCGTAATCTAACTCTGTGTGAATTGCTATATCCGTAATCTGTTTCGAGAGTTTTCCGCAGTGTGTAAACTTGCGGGATTTCTGAAGATTCTCGAATATTGGCAAAAAGACAAATTTTGGGATCTCGTATCAGGGTGTTTGATACTATGCCTAGAGATGTTAGAGACCAGTGCGCTGGGTTTAGGGCAAGACCTAGGTTTACTCCTGGTTTTAGAGGGTGCGATGACTAATTCGACTTACGTATCCCGTTTCAGTTTCATCCTGATTCCATACCGATTTAAAGTCCGCGATAGGTTCTCGGCTTATACGACTTGTATGGTTGGAATCGAGCATCTCTCCGGAGATCGGAAGTGCTGGACCAAAATTTCGGATTTCTTTTATAGCGCTATTATCGTTGTGTCGTATGTACGAGAGTCATCTCTACGAGATGGCTAAGTCTGTTTAGGACGTTGAGAGTTTGTTGTGATCAGCAACAAACTTAATGGTAAAAAATACCGTTTCGAGTCTTCGCGAAGGATATGTTTTGAGAAGATGTTAGTGCGTATGACTGTCTGGTCTTCCAAGAAAATGTTTTTATCGAGGAAGGAAATTTCGTCGAAGAACGAATCTTCAGGCGTCTGCGACGTCTCGCGATCCTGAAGATTTGTTATTCTTTCGTATGCCACGTTTCGTGCTTGAAATGTTCGCGGGCTTTGAAGATATTTCGCGATGTTGCGAGGGTTTAGTATTAGCCCTGTGTTTGAGAAACGTTCTGGTTTGACTATGAATGTTCGCAGCCAAAAATTGTTGTTCCTGCTCGGATGCTAATAACTTTATTTGTGATCGAGGAATTATGACTGAGGTGTCGTGTAAATTTGTCCATGGGAACAAGCGTTTTCCTTCATGGTTCTTTGTGAAGAGTTGGCCTTCCGAGATGTATTTCGTGCATTTTTTAGGATGTTTTGATAGCTCTAGAAGCTTTTTACGAATTTTTCCTTACATGCCGCGTATTATGGTTAAAACGTTGCAGGCTTAAAGTGAATTGTGGAGCGTATTGAACTTGGTCAATTTTCGAAAAGTTTAGATTTTCCGTTAACCGTTTGGTTGTTAGGACTTAGTTTCGTTACGAAGAATTTATCATATGATTTCCGACTGTGGGCTACACGATAATTTATCATATCATATAACCGATTTTACGAAGGTTGTAAATCAGTGATATGTAAACATATGTCAAAGTAGCATTGTTTCTGCGGGTTCTACGAGAAACGTTCCCGCTGTGATTTTGATCTTAGATGAAAGTTGCTTGGAGTTACCCATGGAGTATTACCGAAGTTTATTTCAATACGATCTAGTCGCGGAACGCTTTTCATAGGTTTTTCGAGAGGATTCTCATGACACATTCGTTTCTTGAACGAATTGGTCATCCAGAAGTGGTTCTAGCTAACCATCGGGAGGAAAATGCTCCTTTTAATGTGCACGATGCTACATATATTCTCGAGTTTTCTTCGTCGCAAATGTTTTCGATGCTTTTCCGTGACTTACTTGGTACAACGGAAACTGAAAGAAATGCGTTGGTGATAGAAGATTTCTCGTATAAATTTTTAAAACGAAACTGGCTTTCTGAAGCCGGAAAAGGCTTCAATACTTTGGCTAATCGTCGAGTTTCAGTTTGATATTGGTACAAGTTTTCTGTACGCATGATTGCGACAAGAAATGATGTATAGTTTTCGAGATTATGTTCATGATCGTCTGGATATGTTGCTAGCGTTTAGACGAATATTAAGATTGTCGTTTGCCTATTCTTGACGATTTGCAGAAGTTTTTTGAAGTTTGAGAGTATACGAGTATAGTATACGTACCTACTCCCTTTTTTTTTTTTTTTTTTTACGAAAGAAAAACGGTTGAACCGATACTTTGAAGGGTTGTGTACGTTTCCTCTCCTGATGTTTGGAATGATCGATAATTCGGGACGATTTATAGACGACGCTTGGACTGTGATTTGGTTGTTTCCACGTTGACGACTTGGGATATGTCGGTTCCGAGAAAATTGCCAGAAATGAATCGGTTTTAAGACGACGTTCATGTCTCTAACTTTTTCTCTCTTTAGGAAGCGAGCTTGATATGCGTGGCGATCGTTTCTCGACTTTCGGAGAGTTTAGATCGGTTTGCAAGATCTGGATGAACAATTATGGAACAATATATCGAGACAGGAAAAATCCCTTAAAACCTAGTTCGCTAGACTATCCGCCTAGGTTTTACGTTCCCTAAAGTTCTATGGCAGCCTCAAAGTAATTTCCTACGAAAATTCCAAGTCTGATTTCAAAAATTTCAAGTCGGAAATACCTTAATTCTCTCGAAGATGCAGTTTTGTCCCTTCTCAGTTTTGCGTGCTCATTTCTGTTTCCTATTCTCGTGTATGTTCGCCATTTCCGATATTGGTGTTTATCCTTTGAAACTTGACATTTATCTTCCGAACTTGACTGTTATCTTCTCCTTAGATAAGACGTCGATTTTTGTAAAAAGGTTCAACGTAATCGTATAGTTAAGGCGGCTAAGGTGTTAAGTTAACCATTGGCGTTTTATACGATTAATCTGAATCCATGCGAGAAAATAGGTCTTTGCGGTTTTTTTTTATATCGTAAATTCTCAATGGTAACTTCAATCGAGGCAAAACAAGAGACGTTTCGATCGAGATTCGAAAGTGAACGCAAAGATGGAGGTAGGGTGAGCAGAACTGGTGCAGCCCTGGAATGGCTGTCTCTCCCTGGATCACTTGAAGGGGGCGTGGGTGGATGAAAGGTGATGGATATGGTCTTCTCCTTAGAGCTATGGGATGCTATAAAGATGTTTTTTTTCTGCTCCACAGACACATGATCACCCTGCTTAGTGTCTAGGATGGATCACAGAGATAATCCTTGCAAACAGAGAATCAAAGACTCGATCTGTATCAAGGTTTGTGGATTGATGTGGGACACAAGAGAGATGGCTCGCCTCCTGATACTCCAAGGCTTCTGATCTGGATATGACACACCAAATCAGAGAACCCAAGCTGGATATTACACTCCAGCAGAATTGAGAGAAAACTCAAAACAAAGAAGTTGAAAAAAATGTCGATTGATTGATTTCCATGCCAAAACGTGGCTACATATGTTAAAAGAATAAAACTGAAAACCCTAAATTTAAACCAAGATGGTTTAATCTCCTAATCCAATTCGAAATTGGTTTATTTTAAATACTAATCTACCCAAATCTGGTTTACTCAAATTCCTAATTGTCTTTGGTTTAAATTAAATGAAAGCCCAATAAACTAAACCCATTACATTGCAATTAAATCAAACCAACAAGCTGGTTCTTCTTTGGTTTATGATGGGCCACGACTTGAACTTGATTTGGAGTGTCTCCTAATGAACTTTAGATCCTCCACGTCCTGTTAGGCCAGCTAGAAAGCAAGTGGATCAGGATTCTGGCTGCAACTCTCTTTTTGGACCGAAAAAGCCCTATTTCGCCTAGATCCAAATATAACCCAATCCAGAAACTTCCTGACATGTTTTCCTTGTTCTCCATACAAATTTGGATGAGGTGAATGGTCTCCATAGCTCCTGTTAAGCTCAGTTGGTTGAATCCTCTTTGTTCAAGCTGTTTCAAGGCAGTACCAACAGTTCTTCTCTTCTCTCTATCCAGAACCTCATAGATCATGCCAATAAGAGTATGATACTGTCCATTAAACTGCACCATGATCAGTGGTATAGCTGACCCATACATTGGCTTCAATCCATTGATTCCAATCCTGATCAGGATCACACCAAGAACCAAGCCAAGGAGTTTAAGATGAGGTTTACTTGTTTTTGTCGTAAAATCTCAATGGAAACTCCGATTGAGACGAAACGAAAAGCGTTTCGATGAGAATTCAAAAGACAACCCAAAGGAGGACCTTTATGAGGCCTTACAGGTCGCTACGTAGCGACTGACAGTCAGACAGGTCGCTACGTAGCGAATGGAAGCAAGCCGAGAAGCGTCCTACTTGTTTTCGTCGTAAAATCTCAACGGAAACTCCGATTGAGACGAAACGAAAAGCGTTTCGACGAGGATTCAAAAGAGAACCCAAAGGAGGACCTTTCTGAGGCCTTTCAGGTCGCTACGTGGCGACTGACAGTCTGACCGGTCGCTACGTTGCGAGTGGAAGCAAGCCGAGAAGAGTCCTACTTGTTTTCGTCGTAAAATCTCAACGGAAACTCCGATTGAGACGAAACGAAAAGCGTTTCGATGAGGATTCAAAAGAGAAACCAAAGGAGGACCTTTCTGAGGCCTTCCAGGTCGCTACGTAGCGACTGACAGTCTGACCGGTCGCTACGTAGCGAGTGGAAGCAAGCCGAGAAGAGTCCTACTTGTTTTCGTCGTAAAATCTCAACGGAAACTCCGATTGAGACGAAACGAAAAGTGTTTCGATGAGGATTCAAAAGAGAACCCAAAGGAGGACCATTCTGAGGCCGTACAGGTCGCTATGTAGCGAGTGGAGAGTTGGCTTGAGCTCGGTCACTACGTAGCGACCGAGCAGTGTGTGTGCTCGGTCGCTACGTAGCGACCGAGCAGTGTGTGTGCTCGGTCGCTACGTAGCGACCGAGCAGCGTGTGTGCTCGGTCGCTACGTAGCGACCGAGCCGTGTGCGCGCTCGGTCGCTACGTAGCGACCAAGCAGCGTGTGTGCTCGGTCGCTACGTAGCGACCGAGCCGTGTTTTGTTGTGTTTCCTTTTCCTGCGATTAACGTAGGGGTCTTTCAGCGGTTTTTTTGGGAGAACAAGTTTTATCCTTCCGAAATGTTTTTGGAAAACGTGTTCTGGTAAAACCCTTACGCATCGAGATTTCTTTACGGGGTTTTGATAAGATTTATCGTTTCCCTTCTTGTTTACAGGGAGAAATCGCGAGCTTGTTTTAGTGCTCTTCCAGTGGCGGAAGGTCGCGACTAAGTTTTCGATTTTGTTGAAAACTACGGCGTTTGCGTAAGCGTTGGCCATAGGAGGAGTCAGTGCTGCGAGTTTGTCTTTCATATTTCCAGACATAGTTTCGATCAAGCGTTTTGTGGCCATGAGTAAGAGTAATCCGTAACCCCCCTCCTTCTAGCGCCAAACTGTGGGAACCGAAATTCGCACTGTCGATTTCCGTTTAAATAAGGAAACTAGGAAAACCCTAATTTCCCAGAGGACCCGGATCTCTGCAAGAGCCAACGACAAGTAACCAAACTAATGCGGAAAATATGAGAAACATGATAAAACGAATTTACAAAGAAAGTAGATCTTATTTCGAATTCGCGTAAGTGCGTTGCGATCATTACAAGAGAATACAAAGGCTTTGGCCGCAGGGGCCGTCAGCGAGTTACCTAGTTCTAGCAACATAAAACCCTAATCCTAGTTGAGTCGCAGCTCGATAACAAAGGACGAAAAAGATATCTAAAAGGCTTAGATTGATTTCGGACTGAACCTTGTTAAAGGCTGCCTATGTACCCCTTTCGAGGATCAAGCCGAACGTAGTTCAATTGATAGAGCTGGACAAGAGATCGAACTGCCTGGGCGAGTTCGTCTAGTAATTGAGTGCCAGTCATAGAAAACGAACTTGTCGAGAATAAAGCCTAAAGTTTCTAAGTGCAAAGAATTCCGAGTCTAAAAAGCTCTCTCCCCCTTGCTCCTCGACTAGGACTCCTTATATACTAGCTCCAAGGTCGGTTTACGCTTTTAGTCTTCTGCCTTTAAGCCGTCATAGCATAAAAATGGAGATATTCCATTTTTTCCCGATCTTCACAATTATCTTCAAAACTTCCGTATTTATCCGCGGAAACTTGACATTTATCCTTCCTTGTGGACCAAGCGTAAACCAGGCTGTGGTTTACGGGCTTTTGGTTAGGAAAATCATAGGATGGGCCTCGAGTCGTGTTTTAGGTCCCTTTGGGCCGTCTTCCGACTCGACACGTTTACTACGAGTTTTTCGCGGTTTCTAATCCGCGAAGTTTGATCGATGAATTAGAATGGCGGGAAACATGGACTGAGCTTGCTACGGTCTTCGGGAGATAGCATTCAAAGGTTTTGACGAGAATGCAAGAACTGGTGTCGTATTGACGTTCGGAAAGGTTCAATCGCTACACAGCGACCGAACTTTGGCTCGAGCCCGGTCGCTTCGTAGCGACCGAGCAGGACGAGCCCTTGGTCGCTACGTAGCGACCGAGGTTTGGCCCGAGCTCGGTCGCTACGTAGCGACCGAGCGGGACGATCGCTCGGTCGCTACGTAGCGACCGAGCTTTGGCTCGAGCTCGGTCGCTACGTAGCGACCGAGCGGGACGATCGCTCGGTCGCTACGAGCGGGACGATCGCTCGGTCGCTACGTAGCGACCGAGCTTTGGCTCGAGCTTGGTCGCTACGTAGCTACCGAGCGGGACGATCGCTCGGTCGCTACGAGCGGGACGATCGCTCGGTCGCTACGTAGCGACCGAGCTTTGGCTCGAGCTCGGTCGCTTCCTAGCAACCGAGCGGGACGATCGCTCGGTCGCTACGTAGCGACCGAGCTTTGGCTCGAGCTCGGTCGCTTCGTAGCGACCGAGCGGGACAATCGCTCGGTCGCTACGTAGCGACCGAGCTTGGCTCGGGCTCAGTCGCTACATAGCGACCGAGCTGTGTGCATGCTTGGTCGCCGCGTATCGATCGAGCTTGGCTTGTCCGCGGTCTGATTTCCATACTCGAGCTTGTCCGCGGCCGATTTGGATACATGTCCGTTGCCTTCGGACAATCGGTATTTAGTTGTTCGATTGAGATTTGGACGATATTTTACTGCAAGGCTGTTCGTAAAGATTTCTTTACGAAGATTACTTTTCGTAAAAACGGTTATGCTGACTTTTACGGACTTTCAGGCATTGATTCCGTCGTGACCGATTTTGACCCCAACAAATACGTGGACCCGCAACCAAGGGTATGATGAAAATACCTTTTGCGAGTTCCACCAGTCCCGAGGACACTCCACGACCAACTGCAAAGTCTTGGGAGCAAGGTTGGCCGCAAACCTACTCGATGGAGAGCTCTCGGAAGTAACCAGCGTCAAGGATCTTATCCTCGCCTCTGATCGCCCTCCAAAGACGGATAGAAATCCGTTTGCTGAGAAATCCCCTCAACAAAACCAGCCCGGGGATAAACGCGGTAGGAGGCCGGACGACAAAGGAAATGATAACAATCGTCGCAGAGTCAACATGATCATCGGAGGATCACAATACTGCGGCGATATTATTTTGGCCATCAAGGCTTACCAACGGAAGGCATAGTCGAGTGCAAATTGGCCTACATGGTCTCCTCCCCGAGATGGCCAAAATTGATTGATCACCTTCACAAAGGAGGAAGCCGGCGGCATCGATCAACCTCACTGCGATCCGCTCGTCATAGATCTCATCATACGAGACTTAGAAGTCGGAAGGGTACTCGTCGACACGGGAAGCACGGTCAACGTAATCTTCCGCGACACTCTCAAGCGGATGAGCATCGAACTCGGAGAAGTAATTCCAACGCCAAAACCACTCACGTGTTTTTCAGGCGAAGTATCGATGACTCTTGGATCGATCCAGTTGCCAGTCATGGCCAAGGAGATCACGAAAATCGTCAAGTTCGCGGTAGTCGATCATCCAGTTGTCCTTGAAAGCTCAAAATGGACAACTCAAGCTCGATCATTGCGAAAGTACCGCACACGCACGTTATCCGGTCACTACGTAACGACCGAGCGTCCGTTCCGCTCGGCCGCTACGTAGCGACCGAGTACGGCCAAGCTCGGTTGCTATGTAGCGACCAGGCTCGAGCCAAAGTTCGGTCGCTGCGTAGCGACCGAGCCAAATTTCGGTCGCTGCGTAGCGACCGAGCTCTTCCGAAACGTCGAGACGACACCAGTCCATGCATTCTCGTCAAACCTTCAATGTTGTCTCCCGAAAACCGTAGCGAGCTCAGTCTATGATTTCTGCTATTCTAAATCATCGATCAAACTTTGCGGAATAATACCGCGGAAAGTTCGTTCCTTATCGAAAGAAATCGTAGTAAACGCTTCGAGTCGGAAGACGGATCAAAGGGACCTAAAACACGAGTCGAGGCCCATCCTACGATTTCTTAACCAAAAGTCCGTAAACCACAGCACGGTTTACGCTTGGTCCACAAGGAAAGATAAATGTCAAGTTTCCGCGGAAAAATACGGAAGTTTTGAAGATAATTGCGAAGATTGGGAAAAATGGAATATCTCCATTTTTATGCTATGATGGCTTAAGGACAGAAGAGTAAAAGCGTAAACTGACCTTGGAGCTAGTATATAAGGAGTCCTAGGCGAGGAGCGTGGGAGAGTCTTTTTCAGAGCAAACTTAGCACTTAGAGCATTTTTGGCAATTTTCCGTTATTGTTATTTCGAGCTGCGACTCAATTAGGTTTAGCCGTCTTAGGGTTGCTAGAACTAGGAATCTCGCCGAAAGCTCTCGAGCCCAGGCTTATACCTTGTTGTAAACGCTCATACGCAAATTCGGAATAAGATCTACTTTGCTCATTTTTCGATTTCTTATATTTATCGTTGTTATTCTCGTGTTCTGATTCCTTGACGTGTGGTATTAGCAGATATCCGGGTCCTCTGGGAAATTAGGGTCTTCCTAGTTTCCTTATTTAAACGGAAATCGACAGTGCAAATTTCGGTTCCCACACTCCTTGTGGTAGTCTTCCACGGACTTAGTGCCTTGAAGCAAGCATCTGGATTTCTGGTGGAGGTCTCTGCGATAATGAGCAGGAACAAATCGTCTCCTCATCAGCATGGAAAACTCATCCCATGTCTCAATCGGTCTTTCACCTGTTCTCCTCCTGTGGGTCACAACTTGATCATACCAATTAATAGTCTAACTTTCTTAAGTTCAGAAAAGTTTTGACAATCAAAGACATGTTCAATTTTTCTTTCCCATTCAGGAAAGACATCAGGATCATTTTTACCCTCAAAAGGTGGGATTTTTAGTTTCAAACAACTTAAGCTATCATTAGTACGTTCATTTCTAGCAAAAGGATTGACATCACCTGGATCTCGAGTTCTAGGACCTCTTCTTGGATGGTATGCTTATCTGGCCTCGTCCTCTTGATCATCCTCCTCTCGGATCTCATCGTCAGACCGAGTGTTCCTACGCAGACGGTCTCTTCTTACTCCGGCTGTAGAAGGAGTTTGGCTGGCCTTAATCTCATCAAGCCTCTAGTGGATCTGATCTAAACCTTTGTTCAACATGTTAGACATAGAATCATTCAAGGCACGCATTTGAAGGTTAGACAATCCAGCAACTGAGTTTCTGGGACGGTTCCGTTCATCATCACTACTCATGGTTCCTGAAATTTCTTAAACACAAAACGTTAGATAAAAAATTCTCACTCTCTCAAGTGTTTGATCCTCACCCACACACGTGTTTCTCTCAGAATTTGGATGGTCACACAACAAGTTTTCACTCAAAGTTCTAAGAAGAACAAATCAAAGAAACTCAATGGACAAAATCCAAGCAAACACAAGGGAATTTTAAAAAGAGAGAAAGATAAGAGATTTTCTGTTTTGGGAATCCGTTTTAACCACTTCAAAAGCTGGATTTCTCCTAAGCCAGCAGGCTTTCTCTTCCACCACCAATCCCCAAATGAAAAACTTTTCGAATTTTTTTTTTTGATAGATCTTTTTCTTTCTTTTTTTTTCATAGATTGAGGATGGTAATGAGGGGCCCGGATTCAAGATAGATAGATGAAGAGTGTTTATGAAGAAATGGAAGATGAGAAAGATGAATGATTTAGAAGATACCAAACAAGTGGCTCTGATACCACTTGAAGGACCCTAAGATCGGCTCACTCGAATGGATCAGATTTGGATATGAACTCCGGATGGAGAACTCGATGGATTGAAGGGTCGCACGAAGGTTGCGGAAAGGCCTTCAATATTCCCGACTCCAAATGGTGCTTGATATGACTCACAAGACCACCAAGTGAAGGATCTCTCGTCGTTGCTTGATATGACTCACAAGACCAACGATTTGAGGAAGTGTTTACTTGGATATGACTCACCAAGAAACAAGACAAGTTCTTAAACAAAGAACAAAGAGTTTAACTCAAACTTTAGACAAAAACGATTTCTCATTATTAAAATGAAAAGAGTTTCATACTTATAGAGTTTTGTAGATCTAGGAATTAAATGAAAAGTAGATCTAGATCTAGAGCTAGTTATTACACGGAAATAAAGAGAAGATTAATTAATATGACTGATCGGCTTCCATCAAGATGCATCTGAACCGGCTAAGTCCAAGGCGGTAAGGACAGTCACATAGGCGGGACGATCAGCAAGGGCCGCAGGACGTTCTGCTAAGGCCGCGGGGCATTCTGGTCGGACAAGTTGCGTTCCAACAAAACCCAAGTCTTCTGATAGCTTAAGGATCCTTGCCTTAGAGAAATTTCCAAAGGAAAAGTCCATGACCGGATTGAACAAGGTAGAGAGATCATCAGCACGGTCATCAGTACATGCGGTACGAGCCAATCGAGACAAAAGAGAGAAGTCTCGATCATTTTGTGAAACCTCATGATCCAAGTCAAGTCTGGCATGATCTTTCTCAATCTGGCATGATCCTTCTCAAGTCTAGCATGATCCAAGTCAAGTCTGGATTGGCTATCAGTCTTGGCTTGTCGAGTTGGCCGGGAGAGACAGGCTTCAGTTCGGTCAGTTCGAGCATCTGGTCGAGGATCTGGACGCAGCTCCAATCCGGACGTTCGCGGGTCGAGCCGATAGACGGCCCGGTGGATCTGTCTGATCTGATCGGTAGGATGAACCTCAGCTGGGACGTCTGGAACGTTCGGATCGGTCTGTTCCCTGGACTGGGGCACATCACTCTCGGAAGGAGAGATGGTCAGCAACGCAAGCCGGCGCTTCGACGGAAGAAGTCGGAATCGGAGCCGGAGAGGTGGCCTCGCCCATCTCAACGTCAGAACTTCTCTTGCCACCTTGTGAGGAAGACATGTTAAAGGCTAAAATTTGGGAGCTAGAGAAGGTTTGAAGGTTTGAAGAAGGGAAGGTATGAAGAAAATGAATGACAAGAACTCACTACTTATAGAAGTATGGGCTTAGAATTTTTTTTATGATATTTTTAAACATATACTTTCTCGATGCCCTTCTTCCGCGGAGTTTAGAGTACAAACTTCGTCTGATACGCCTAACTTTTCCTAAATCATCAAACCGCGCGTGATACCACTCAAATTACCCTAAGGAGTGTTATTCTCATCAAAAGAGGTTCAGATGTAGTACTTAGGGATCGAATCCATAAGGAGCTAGGGAACAATTAAATCTAGTGTTTATTAATTCTAAGAGTTGTAAATGTTTAAATGAAATAGCAATAGTAACAAGCGAAGTAAATAGTAAATGTAACTTGCTTGGAAATGATATTAGATGCAGGGCCACTATTCAAGTGTTGGAGGTTATAATACCTATAGATGCCTATTTGTTGCATGCATGATATGTTAGAGCTCAACCGCTTAACTCAGTGATCAGCTGTCGCATGTTTCACTGGTTAACAGGCTAGATCTCGTGTCTCAACGGTTAGTATGTTGACAACGAAAGAGTGTCGATCGATGGTCCTATTGGGACGTCGACCGATACACCTTTGCCTACGTCGACCGATAGTCAGTTGAGGATATCGATCGACGGGTTCTAGCCAGGCCTATGCGCGAGTATGATATGCCATATTAAAATACTAAATTGGCGGTTAGCCCTCTCTAGCAGTCCTAATATGATAGATAGATGTCAGGATGGGATAACAAAGGTGCTTGAGTACGCAATCCTATGATCAAGTTCTAGTTAGCAAGGCTAAAACAAGCAATGAATACAAATCTATCATGAATATCACAACAAGGCAGATCTATAGTTTGGGGCTAATCCCACAAACTTATCTGAACCATGGATCTAATAAATGAACTACTCAGACATAGCAAAGCAATTCATATCAATGAAGAAATGGAAATTCATAGTATAGATGAAAATAAATGAAAACAAGGAGTTCCAATCACAAGTGATCTTCTCTCCAAAACTCTCTCTTCTCTCTCAAAGTGAAACTGTAACCAAAAAGCTCTCTTGCCGTCAAAACACTTTGGCAGTATATAATCTACTAGGTTAAAAACTCGTCAGGGCATTTTTGTAATTTAGCTTGGCCTTGGGTTTTAAGTCCGCTGGATCCAAAATGTCGCGTGTCCAATGTCTCGACATCGATCGATGGTACTTGTGTACATCGATCGATATTGATCTTCATCTGTCGAGGCATCTCCTGATGTCGATCGGCAGCACTGGATGCGCATCGATCGATTGTTCTTCCTCTCGTCGACCTCTACATGGTCAGCTCGGGTGAAATGTCCTTTAAGCTCCAAAATGCTCCAAAGTCATAGCTTTACTCCGAAATGCACCTGAACCTGAAAACATACCTAGAAGAGTAGAAAACATAGATATATATATATAGTAAAACACTTATATACCATGGATGAAAACAGGTCAAATCCAAGGTATATCAACTCTCCCAGACTTACCTTTTTGCTTGTCCTTAAGCAAAACATACAGGCAGTGTCTCTGAAAGAGGTTTGAAAATATTAGGGACTTAAGATTTTAAACCATAGAAATCTTTTCCTCAACAATTTTGCAACCACATTTAAAAAGTCCTAATCACAAAAGCACACTATGCAATATCCTAGCTTAGCAACCATTTCTAACATAACACAACCATTTCTAACGTAGCGACCGAGCTTTGACTCGAGCTCGGTCACTACGTAGCGACCGAGTGGGTCGGACGTTCGGTCGCTATGTAGCGGCCGATATCGGCTCGGACTTGGTTGCTACGTAGCGACCAGATGGCGTGTACGCGTGGTAATTACGCAACGACCGATCTCGGTTTGTTTGGTTTGAATATTCAAGGATACTTCTTCGTAAAAACTTCGTGTTTGGTTATATTTTACGAAAGTTACATCTTTCTTTTTACTATCTCTTTCGGAAATACGATCTCCGAGGATTTTCGGGTGGTAATTCCGTCGTAACCGTTTTTGACCCCAACAGTTAGCCCCCCAGCCCGTTAGGATCATGCATCGTAGGATCCTAGCGTGCGGTTAGGCATGTTTGGCAAGTTAGGCGTGATGGATGGAATTAATATCCGAAAGTCCGAGCTTGAATAGTAAATCCTCATGCCTATAAGAAGGGAGGTAAATTGTTTCATAATTTTTTCACTTTCTTGTCTTTCTCTAAGATCTTTCTTAAGAAAAAAATTTCTTTCTTTCTTTCCACCGTTTTCCTCTATTTTCTTAAGAGAAGTTTAAAAATGTCGAGCAAAAAAAAGATTGCAAAAAAGGGTCTTCATCCGCGAGTGCTTACGAAGAGCTCATTGTTCCGAAGATGGAGTTCGTGCCTCACTCGGTACATCCTGCTGAGAACGAGGCATGGTGGGTTGCTCATTATGGCTCGATGACCCCTCCCAAAGAGAAGTCGTTCCCGGTCCTGACCCATCGTGGAGTCGAGAAAGGGGATGCAAGCAGGAGTACCGACGAGTTTCTCGCGATCATGCGATCGTTCTACCATATCCCGGATGCTGTGGAGTTCCGGGTTCCCTGCCGCGGGGAATGTGCTAACAGCCCCCAGAGGGTTACTTCACTTGCTACGAGGCGTTCGTAGTGCATTGTCGCTGATGGTTCCAAATACCCGAAATCCTCGTCCGAGTGTTGGACCGTTTCGAGGTTGCGATAAGCCAGTTGACTCCCCTTGCCATTCAGCATCTTATTGGGATCCTGATCCTGAGCTACGAGCATGGTCTTTCCCTTTCCGTCGATCATTATGAAGCGCTTTTGAGGCTTCAACTCGTCAAAGATACGGACAAGCATAGGTTGGTCCCTCGGAACTTTATGTCAGTGGTTAAGAAGTTCATTTCGAACTTCAACTTGTGGAAGAAGTTCTTTTTCTTTGTTCGTATAGACGCTGCATCCGTCGAAGAGAGTTGCATTCCACTGTTCCGGAGGTTGCCGAATGATCGTCCCTTCATCAACCCTCTTGCTCCGTTCCCTGAGGACATCATTGCGGTGAGGGATCTTCTCAGGAACGGTCCCTTCTTCTGGACTTCTTTTACGCCGAAGAGGGTTCGGAAAGCACTGAGATTCGTGCAACCCGGTCCTGCTTCGGCTGCGGACACGGGAAGCGACTCCGAACCTGATGACCAGAATCCCGTCGTAGCTCCAGTAGCTGTGCCGGAGTCGAGCTCTTGGAAGGGAAAAGATGTCGATCTTGGCGACATAGAATTTTCGATGGATGACTCTATGCTTCCAGGATGGGATCCGAACCTTGCTTACGGCGATAGGAGTGGTTCGAGCGAGGTCCCTATTCCGGATTTCGATGATTTCTTTGCTGGTCTGCCACCGGGTTTTTATGCTCCTCCTCCTACGAAAGAATCGGCGAGGCCGAAAGTCATCGCGGAAGGATCTCGCATCATCAATGGGGTTTTTGAGAATTTCTTGGTGATTGTCCTATGTATATATATTTTTTTATAACCTGTCAATCGATTTTGCAGGGCCTGAGCTTTCTGGGCTCAGCCATTGAGGCGGGCCATAGATAAGCCATGGTCTACCGCTTCAAGGCAAAGAAAGCGGAGCGAGATCTCGCTCGCGTGCAAGGCGAGATGTTGGAGCGAGAGGCGCAGCTTACTCGTGATCATGCGCGAGCCATCCACAAAGCGGAAAGGAAGGGCAAAAGGGAAATCGTCGAGGTGATGAAGACTCGTGTCTCTCAATTCGAGGTTGAGTATGGGAACCTCAAGAATGCCTTTACCTCGGTGGGTGATTTCCGTGAGTGCCGCGGTTCGGTCGGAAGTCTTTGGAGGACGCGACTACGTGTTCGAGAAGGAAATGAGCTTGATGAAGAGTGGAATGAATGAATGTGCCCACGCTGAGGCGCTCATCCCTTCGATCGACGAGCGGATTCAAGGGTTCTGGGATTCCATCCTGGTTTCCCCTGATACCGAGGAGGTTTCGACCGGGTTTCCTGACGGTGGCGAGGAAGTGGATCGTCCCGCGGATGCGTTCGATGCTTCGTTGTCCGGGGATTTTGATTTTGGATTATGAGAGGTGGAATAGTTATCGAAAGAAATATGCTAGTCTTTCTGTTTTATGTTTTTGGCCGAGTGTGGCCGAGAGATTTGTACGGGCCTGTTTTGGCCGTTTTTATTGCTTATCGGGACTGGCCGTTGGTGGCTTTGAATCCCCTTACCGCTTTACGTGGTTATTTATATGATGAATGTTTCGTTTTACGAATTTTCTTGAGTAGGTTCGAAGTAAATATGAGTTGTCGTCTCATATTTAATTTCGATGAGACGTTCAATCTGTTGGTTCGTTCGTGATTTTCGTAAGAATTACCTATCTTTACGATTTTCAAGAACATTGAGATACGAACGGAGAGACATGGTTTAGGATCTCGTATCTTTTAGATATCATGCCTTGAGATGTTTGAGACCAGAGCCTTGGGTTTAGGGCAAGACCTAGGTTTACTTTCGGTTAAGGTTTGTGCGGTGACTAGCCGGCTACCATTTTTCCTGTTGCGATTTCTTCCTGACTCGTACCGATTTAAAGTCCGCAATATGTTCTCGGCTTATATGACTTGTATGGTACGAGTCGAGCATCTTCTCAGAGTCAACTAGAAGTGCTAAACCAAAATTTCGGGTTTTTGTTGTAGCGCGCTTTTGTCCTTGTGCTGGACTTTTTGAAGATCAAAAGAGTGATCGAATTGCGTTTGTTTAAGACGGCTAGCGTGTTTGTCGGGGCCAATCGACGAATGGGGTGTAAGGGTTTGGTGGTCGCGTTTGGACAATTTGTTAGTATTATCCTCGAATTTTAACTTTTGCGATGTCTCGCAGTTATTTTGAGGATTGTACATGTATCTTTGTATGTTTGAAAGATGATAATTTTTACGATTTTTGGGCCGGATGAGGCCGCAGACAAGAGTCTTAATGTTTCCAGGCGTGTCCTGAAAGTTTCTTTTGTGTTTTACTGAAGCGTAAACGTTTTCGATAAAAAGGACAACGTATGTTGTAGTAAAATTTTTTGAAGTTTCTAAAAACTCGATTACAATAATGGCGATTTTTCTAAGTGGGAGTATCCGAGTATACGCACCCACTCCCCCCCCCCTTTTTAGAGAGGGGGATAGCTGAACTCGTCTTTTGACGAGCTGCCTACGTACCCCTTTCGAGGATCAAGCCATCTCGTAGTTCTGTTTCATGCTGCGAGTGTTCTTACTCGGCGGTAGATTTCGCGATGTCCGCCTTGACCATGTCGATCGTGGCTGGATCAACGCTATTTTCCGGATGTTCTGGTTGAGTATTAGCGTGGGCTTCGGACTCGTGTCGAGCTTCGACGTCCGATACGTTTGCGTTGGTAGACGATTTTAATTCATCTTTTCCTGGGGCGTTTTTGGCCGAGGATCGATCTATCTTCGTACATTTGCCGTTTGCAGTTGCAGAAGTCGTGATTTGCCTTAACTTGTGCTCTGCGAGGAAGCATAGCCGCGACTGTTTTTGGCATCCTCAGATAGCCGCGACTCCGCTTGGGGTTGGGAATTTGAGACCCAGGTGGTAGGTCGACGGAACTGCCTGCATGGCGTTGAGCCATGGGGTTCCCATGATCACATTGTAGATAGCGGGATGATCGACTACCGCGAACTCGACGATTTTCGTGATCTCCTTGGCCATGACTGGCAACTGGATCGATCCAAGAGTCATCGATACTTCGCCTGAAAAACCCGTGAGTGGTTTTGGCGTCGGAACTACTTCTCCGAGTTCGATGCTCATCCGCTTGAGAGTGTCGCGGAAGATTACGTTGACCGTGCTTCCCGTGTCGACGAGTACCCTTCCGACTTCTAAGTCTCGTATGACGAGATCTATGACGAGCGGGTCGCAGTGAGGTTGATCGATGCCGCCGGCTTCTTCCTTTGTGAAGGTGATCGAGCAATTTCGGCCATCTCGGGGAGGAGACCATGTAGGCCAATTTGCACTCGACTCTGCCTTCCGTTGGTAAGCCTTGATGGCTGACACAGTATCGCTGCAGTGTTTTTATCCTCCGATGATCATATTGACTCTGCGACGATTGTTATCGTTCCCCTTGTCGTCCGGCCTCCTACCGCGTTTATCCCCAGGCTGGTTTCGTTGAGGGGATTTTTCAGCGGATGGATTTCTGTCCGTCTTTGGAGGGCGATCAGAATCGAGGATGAGATCCTTGACGCTAGTTACTTCCGAGAGCTCTCCAGAGAGTAGCTTCGCGGCCAGTCTTGCTCCCAAGACTTTGCAGTTGATTGTGGAATGTCCTCGGGATTGGTGGAACTCGCAGAAGGTTTTTTCGTCATACCCTTGATTGCGAGTCCATGTGTTGCCCGTGGTCCGACCCTGATCCGAATTGATCGCATAGTTATGCGCCCCCTGGAGATCTTCCCCCTCGTGATGGACGTACTTGTCGTTACGAGAGTTCTTCTTTTTCCCTTTCAGATCCACATCTTTCGAGGATGGTCTTCCCGCCTTATGTTTTTGCGATAAGACTTTAGTTTCTTCCTCGACTATGATGTAGTCCGTCGCTTTGTGGAGGGAATCCTGGATCGTTCGCGGTTTGTCGAGAGTTATCCACTTTCTGAATTTCGACTTGTACCAGAGCGTCTTTCTCAGCGCGTCGATGGCCACCTTGTCGCTTATCCCGCTGACCCTGGACATTATCAGCTTGAACCGACTGATAAACTCGCGGAGGGGTTCGTCTTCCCTCTGGGAGAGACTCCAGAGATTAACATCGGAAGTCTCTCAGTCTATGAATACAGAGTACTGTTTGAGAAATTCCGATGCGAGCTGTCGGAAACTCCCGATGGTGTTGCGTCGAAGGTGTGCGAACCATTCGAGCGCTGCTCCTTCAAGATTTTCGACGAACAGGTGGCAATAGCCGGCATCTTTTTTGCCGTCCTTCAGTCTCGCTCTTCCCATCGCGATGTGGAAAGTCTGAAGGTGCGCTTTTGGATCGGCCGTACCATCGTACTTCGGTACTTTGATTTTTCCCGGATCGGACACCCTCATGTCCGAAATGCGACTGGTAAAGGGGTCTTTCGAGCTCCTTCCAGCAGTCGATCGATCTCAGGGGCAGCACTAGTAGCATGATGGATTTGAGACTTTACGGCCCGCACTTCTGCCGCAGTCTTTGCGGGCCAAAATGCGGGCCGTAAAGTCTCAAATCCATCATGCTACTAGTGCTGCCCCCGAGATCGATCGATTGCTGGAAGGAGCTCGAAAGACCCCCTTTACCAGTCGCATTTCGGACATGAGGGTGTCTGATCCGGGAAAAATCAAAATACCGAAGTACGATGGTACGGCCGATCCAAAAGCGCACCTTCAGGCTTTCCACATCGCGACGGGAAGAGCGAGACTGAAGGACGGTGAAAAAGATGCCGGCTATTGCCGCCTGTTCGTCGAAAATCTTGAAGGAGCAGCACTCGAATGGTTCGCACGCCTTCGACGCAACACCATCGTGAGTTTCCGACAGCTCGCATCGAAATTTCTCAAACAGTACTCTGTATTCATAGACAGAGAGACTTCCGATGTTGATCTCTGGAGTCTCTCCCAGAGGGAAGAGGAACCCCTCCGCGAGTTTATCAGTCGGTTCGAGCTGATAATGTCCAGGGTCAGCAGGATAAGCGACAAGGTGGCCATCGACGCGCTGAGAAAGACGCTCTGGTACAAGTCGAAATTCATAAAGTGGATAACTCTCGACAAACCGCGAACGATCCAGGATGCCCTCCACAAAGCGACGGACTACATCATAGTCGAGGAAGAAACTAAAGTCTTATCGCAAAAACATAAGGTGGTAAGACCATCCTCGAAAGACGTGGATCCGAAAGGGAAAAAGAAGAACTCTCGTAACGACAAGTACGTCCATCACGAGGGGGAAGATCTCCAGGGGGCGCATAACTATGCGATCAATTCGGATCAGGGTCGGACCACGGGCAACACATGGACTCGCAATCAAGTGTATGACGAAAACACCTTCTGCGAGTTCCACCAATCCCGAGGACATTCCACAATCAACTGCAAAGTCTTGGGAGCAAGACTGGCCGCGAAGCTACTCGCTGGAGAGCTCTCGGAAGTAACTAGCGTCAAGGATCCCATCCTCGATTCTGATCGCCCTCCAAAGACGGACATAAATCCGTCCGCTGAAAAATCCCCTCAACAAAACCAGCCTGGGGATAAACGCGGTAGGAGGCCGGACGACAAGGGGAACGGTAACAATCGTCGCAGAGTCAATTATCATCGGAGGATCACAATACTGCAGCGATACTGTGTCAGCCATCAAGGCTTACCAACGGAAGGCAGAGTCGAGTGCAAATTGGCCTACATGGTCTCCTCCCCGAGATGGCCAAAATTGCTCGATCACCTTCACAAAGGAAGAAGCCGGCGGCATCGATCAACCTCACTGCGACCCGCTCGTCATAGATCTCGTCATACGAGACTTAGAAGTCGGAAGGGTACTCGTCGACACGGGAAGCACGGTCAACGTAATCTTCCGCGACACTCTCAAGCGGATGAGCATCGAACTCGGAGAAGTAATTCCGACGCCAAAACCACTCACGGGTTTTTCAGGCGAAGTATCGATGACTCTTGGATCGATCCAGTTGCCAGTCATGGCCAAGGAGATCACGAAAATCGTCGAGTTCGCGGTAGTCGATCATCCCGCTATCTACAACGTGATCATGGGAACCCCATGGCTCAACGCCATGCAGGCAGTTCCGTCGACCTACCACCTGGGTCTCAAATTCCCAACCCCAAGCGGAGTCGCGGCTATCAGGGGATACCAAAAACAGTCGCGGCTATGCTTCCTCGCAGAGCACAAGTTAAGGCAAATCACGACTTCTGCAACTGCAAACGGCAAACGCACGAAGATAGATCGATCCTCGGCCAAAAACGCCCCAGGAAAAAATGAATTAAAATCGTCTACCAACGCAAACGTATCGGACGTCGAAGCTCGACACGAGTCCGAAGTCCACGCAATAACTCAACCGGAACATCCGGAAAATAGCGTTGACCCAGCCACGATCGACATGGTCAAGGCGGACATCGCGACATCTACCGCCGAGTAAGAACATTCGCGGCATGAAACAGAACTACGAGATGGCTTGATCCTCGAAAGGGATACGTAGGCAGCTCGTCAAAAGACGAGTTCAGCTATCCCCCTCTCTAAAAAGGGGGGGGAGTGGGTGCGTATACTCGGATACTCCCACTTAGAAAAATCACCATTATTGTAATCGAGTTTTTAGAAACTTCAAAAACTTTTACTACAATATACGTTGTCCTTTTTATCGAAAACGTTTACGCTTCAGTAAAACACAAAAGAAACTTTCAGGACACGCCTGGAAACATTAAGACTCTTGTCTGCGGCCTCATCCGGCCCAAAAATCGTAAAAATTATCATCTTTCAAACATTCAAAGATACATGTACAATCCTCGAAATAACTGTGAGACGTCGCAAAAGTTAAAATTCGAGGATAATACTAACAAATTGTCCAAACGCGACCACCAAAACCTTACACCCCGTTCGTCTTAAACAAACGCAATTCGATCACTCTTTTGATCTTCAAAAAGTCCAGCACAAGGACAAAAGCGCGCTACAACAAAAACCCAAAATTTTGGTTTAGCACTTCCAGTTGACTCTGAGAAGATGCTCGAGTCGTACCATACAAGTCATATAAGCCGAGAACATATCGCGGACTTTAAATCGGTACGAGTCAGGAAGAAATCGCAACAGGAAAAACGATAGCCGGCTAGTCACCGCACAAACCTTAACCAAAAGTAAACCTAGGTCTTGCCTTAAACCCAACGCTCTGGTCTCAAACATCTCAAGGCATGATATCTAAAAGATACGAGAGATCCTAAACCATGTCTCTCCGTTCGTATCTCAATGTTCTCAAAAATCGTAAAGATAGGTAATTCTTACGAAAATCACGAACGAACCAGCAGATTGAACGTCTCATCGGAATTAAATATGAGACGACACCTCATATTTACTTCGAACCTACTCAGCAAAAATTCAAAAAACGAAACATTCATCATATAAATAACCACGTAAAGCGGTAAGGGGATTCAAAGCCACCAACGGCCAGTCCCGATAAGCAATAAAAACGGCCAAAACAGGCCCGTACAAATCTCTCGGCCACACTCGGCCAAAAACATAAAACAGAAAGACTAGCATCTTTCTTTCGATAACTATTCCACCTCTCATAATCCAAAATCAAAATCCCCAGACAACGAAGCACCGAACGCATCCGCGGGACGATCCACTTCCTCGCCGCCGTCAGGAAACCCGGTCGAAACCTCCTTGGTATCAGGGGAAACCGGGATGGAATCCCAGAACCCTTGAATCCGCTCGTCGATCGAAGGGATGAGCGCCTCAGCATGGGCACGTTCATTCATTCCACTCTTCATCAAGCTCATTTCCTCCTCGAACACGTAGTCATCGGCTCGCGTCCTCCAAAGACTTCCGACCGAACCGCGGCACTCACGGAAATCACCCACCGAGGTAAAGGCATTCTTGAGGTTCCCATACTCAACCTGGAATTGAGAGGCACGAGTCTTCATCACCTCGACGATTTCCCTTTTGCCCTTCCTTTCCGCTTTGCGGATGGCTCGCGCATGATCACGAGTAAGCTGCGCCTCTCGCTCCAACATCTCGCCTTGCACGCGAGCGAGATCTCGCTCCGCTTTCTCCGCCTTGAAGCGGTAGACCATGGCTTCTCTATGGCCCGCCTCAATGGCCGAGCCCAGCAAGCTCAGGCCCTGCAAAATCGATTGACATGTTATAAAAAAATATATATATACATAGGTAAATCACCAAGAAATTCTCAAAAAACTAACCCCATTGATGATGCGAGATCCTTCCGCGATGACTTTCGGCCTCGCTGATTCTTTCGTAGGAGGAGGAGCATCGAAACCCGGTGGCAGACCAGCAAAGAAATCATCAAAATCCGGAATAGGGACCTCGCTCGAACCACTCCCATCGCCGTAAGCAAGGTTCGGATCCCATCCTGGAAGCATAGAGTCATCCATGAAAAATTCTATGTCGCCAAGATCGACATCTTTTCCCTTCCAAGAGCTCAACTCCGGCACAGCTGCTGGAGCTACGACAGGATTCTGGTCATCAGGTTCGGAGTCGCTTCCCGTGTCCGCAGCCGAAGCAGAACCGGGTTGCACGAATCTCAGTGCCTTCCGAACCCTCTTCGGCGTAAAAGAAGTCCAGAAGAAGGGACCGTTCCTGAAAAGATCCCTCACCGCAATGATGTCCTCAGGGAACGGAGCAAGAGGGTTGATGAAGGGACGATCATTCGGCAACCTCCGGAACAGTGGAATGCAACTCTCTTTGACGGACGCAGCGTCTATACGAACAAAGAAAAAGAACTTCTTCCACGAGTTGAAGTTCGAAATGAACTTCTTAACCACTGACATAAAGTTCCGAGGGACCAACCTATGCTTGTCCGTATCTTTGACGAAGCCTCAAAAACGCTTCATAATGATCGACGGAAAGGGAAAGGCCATGCTCGTAGCTCAGGATCAGGATCCCAATAAGATGCTGAATGGCAAGGGGAGTCAACTGGCTTATCGCAACCTCGAAACGGTCCAACACTCGGACGAGGATTTCGGGTATTGGGAACCATAAGCGACAACGCACTACGAACGCCTCGTAGCAAGTGAAGTAACCCTCTGGGGGCTGTTAGCACATTCCCCGCGGCAGGGAACCCGGAACTCCACAGCATCCGGGATATGGTAGAACGATCGCATGATCGCGAGAAACTCGTCGGTAATACTGCTTGCATCCCCTTTCTCGACTCCACGATGGGTCAGGACCGGGAATGACTTCTCTTTGGGAGGGGTCATCGAGCCATAATGAGCAACCCACCATGCCTCGTTCTCAGCGGGATGTACCGAGTGAGGCACGAACTCCATCTTCGGAACAATGAGCTCTTCGTAAGCACTCGCGGATGAAGACCCTTTTTTGCAATCTTTTTCTTGCTTGATATTTTTAAACTTCTCTTAAGGAAATAGAGGAAAAGGGTGGAGAGAAAGAAAGAAATTTTTTTCTTAAGAAAGATCTTAGAGAAAGACAAGAAAGTGAAACAATTATGAAACAAGTTACCTCCCTTCTTATAGGCATGAGGATTTACTATTCAAGCTCGAACTTTCGGATATTAATTCCATCCATCACGCCTAACTTGCCAAACATGCCTAACCGCACGCTAGGATCCTACGATGCATGATCCTAACGGGCTGGGGGCTAACTGTTGGGGTCAAAAACGGTTACGACGGAATTACCACCCAAAAATCCTCGGAGATCGTATTTCCGAAAGAGATAGTAAAAAGAAAGATGTAATTTTCGTAAAATATAACCAAACACGAAGTTTTTACGAAGAAGTATCCTTGAAGATTCAAACCAAACAAACCGAGCTCGGTCGTTGCGTAATTAGCACGCGTACACGCCGTCCGGTAGCTACGTAGCAACCAAGTCCGGGCTGATATCGGCCGCTACATAGCGACCGAACGTCCGACCCACTCGGTCGCTACGTAGCGACCGAGCTCGAGTCAAAGCTCGGTCGCTACGTAGCGACCGAGCTCGAGCCAAAGCTCGGTCGCTACGTAGCGACCGAGCACTCGTCCCGCTCGGTCGCTACGTAGCGACCGAGCGCTCGTCCCACTCGATCGCTACGTAGCGACCGGGCTCGAGCCTAAGTTTGGTCGCTGTGTAGCGATTGAACTCTTCCGAACATCGATACGACACAAGTCCTTGCATTCTCGTCAAACCTTCAAATGCTATCTCCCGAAGACCGTAGCAGGCTCAGTCCATGTTTTCCGCTATTCTAACTCATCGATCAAACTTCGCGGATTAGAAACCGCGGAAAGTTCGTTCATTGTCAAAAGAAATCGTAGTAAACGTGTCGAGTCGGAAGACGGCCCAAAGGGACCTAAAACACGACTCGAGGCCCATCCTACGATTTCTTAACCAAAAGCCCGTAAACCACAGCACGGTTTACGCTTGGTCCACAAGGAAGGATAAATGTCAAGTTTCCGCGGATAAATACGGAAGTTTTGAAGATAATTGTGAAGATCGGGAAAAATGGAATATCTCCATTTTATGCTATGACGGCTTAAGGGCAGAAGAGTAAAAGCGTAAACCGACCTTGGAGCTAGTATATAAGGAGTCCTAGGCGAGGAGCATGAGGAGAGAACTTTTTCAGAGCAAACTTAGCACTTATAGCAATTTAGGCAATTTTCCGTTTTTGTTATTTCGAGCTGCGACTCAATTAGTTTTAGCCGTCTTAGGGTTACTAGAACTAGGAATCTCGCCGACAGCTCTCGAGCCTAGGCTTATACCTTGTTGTAAACGCTCATACGCAAATTCGGAATAAGATCTTCTTTGCTCTCTTTTTCGATGTCTTATTCTTTATCGTTGTTATTCTCGTGTTCTGATTGCTTGACGTGTGGTAATTAGCAGATATCCGGGTCCTCTGGGAAATTAGGGTTTTCCTAGTTTCCTTATTTAAACGGAAATCGACAATGCGAATTTCGGTTCCCACATAATCTAATGGCGATCAAAGCTCACCCTAAGGAATGATTTTACTCTCTCAAATAAGATGTTCAATTGTAGTATTTAGGGATCTAATTCACAAGGAGCTAGGGCATACAATAGATCTAAACAGTTTGTGATTAAGCTAGGTAAATAATGAAAACTGTAAATTGCAAGTAAAGCGAACAAAACATTTGTTCAGTTGATTGGTTTGAGGTTTGTAAATAGTTATTAGAAAGCGCTAGATCTAGGGTTTCTATTCAGGTAATTAGGATTATAGAGGTATAAAATACTTAGGTTGTCAATCCTAGAACTCGACTCCTAGTGTAAAAATATCCAGCTTTTGAATGTGATTCTTGCGTTTTGACTAAGTCAAATATCTCAGCTGTCGCTTGTTGATACGAACGTCTATCGATGTTATGGTAAGAACGTCGATCGGTGATCTCTTAGACATGCTTTAGCGAGTTGATCGATAGGTTCACTAGTATTGTCTAAATAATTTTTCGTTTGTTTCTAGCAATACTAGCTCAAAGGAATTAGTTCTGGTACATAACCTACCATCGTAGTTGTCCACAATCCTTAGTTCAAGGTTCTATTTAGCTACTCTAAAACACATGCATTAACCACAATTCTTTGAAAGATATTTATTATCTTAGCAATTCTATATTTTGGGATAATCCCTCTTAACCTTTTTGAACCCTAAATCTAACAGATGAATTACTCAGGCATAGTAAAGCAATTCATAAACATAAACTGAATAAAATGCATAAATAGATTAGAGTTAGAAATACTGGAGTTCTAATACAAATCTCTGAAGGAGTCTTGGATCTTCTATCCAAATCTACTATCAACCCTAAGTATTGTTTGTTGTGAAAAGTAGAAAATATGAAAGTGTGTGTTGCCTAGAACAATGGCATAACATATAACTATTAGGTTAAAAGCGGCCAGAGGTATTTTTGTAAATGTGTTGTGACTTGGGATTTAAGTCGGTTGGAAACCTACTCGGGTCTTTCGCGCTTTGCTGTTGATTGACAGCACAGGATGTGCGTCGGTCGATGTTTGTCTATGGTTGTCGACCTTCTGACTGGTTCGATTGTCAGCTACGGGTTTCTTCTTATTTTATCTCCAAAACTCACCAAAATCACCACTTTCCTCCAAAACACTCTTGAACCTTTAAATATACTAAAAATACTCCAAAACAAAATAAATAGTTCCTAAAACACTTATTTACCATAGCTAAAAATGGGTAAAATCCATGGTATATCATAAGACCCATTCTCAACAATACTCAGTATGAGTACTTCGACCACCTCTGTCTTTCGTTGAAATGTGCCGATCGATGCTCTTGTGGGGTCGTATGATGCTATGTTTTGAGAGGCGTCGCTCGATGCTCTGTGTGTGTCGTTCGATGCTTGTCATCTGTTCATGCGTTCTAGTTCCAGTAGCTCTTGTATTGAGAGCCCTTTCCCCTTGTTGCTTCCAGTACTAATATGCTTGTACCTGGAACCACAAGAGAAAATAAATATACAAAAAGAAAAACTAGTCTAAATCCTACACCTAGTCTAATGGTGACTAGAGTTCCGGGCAACGGCGCGAAATTTGATATGCTCAAATTACCATAGAGCAACTCTCTAAAAAAAAGAGATCCATTGCAGTACTTAGGGATCAAATCTACAAAGACTCAGTGTTTCACACAATAGACTTATGGTTCTCAGATTAAGCCAGGTAGTAAATAATATAACGTAGTAAACAAAAAAAAGTAAATCGGTTTGTAAGTTATAAGGAGAAACGTTAGATCTAGGGATTTGCAAATAATGGATTCAAAACTACAATCAATGGTGCCAAGGGTTTGTCAAGTTGGATTCTATGACTCGAATGCAACAAGTAAGTTATCCAGATCTCGCTGTGTAAACTATATGATGTCTAACTCTAATCTAATACCAACTCTCACTGCGTTTCCGATGAATCAAACAAGCAATAAACAATATCGATAATGTGCAAATACAATCCTAAAGCAATTCTCGCTGTTAATGGATAACTAGTTCAGCATGATTAGGTTCAAGCAATCAATTACACTCTCGTCTCTCACGGTGATCATATGATTCAAGGTTCTAATGAATTACTCTAGATCCTAGTATGATAAAAAAATCCTGATGTAGAATATGATGGATAACCCTAGCAATTCTATGATTAGCAATTTGACATTAAGCTCATAAAATCCCTAGATCTAACAGGGTCATTACTCAGACATGAAAGTAGGAGCACAAATCATAATCTGAATAGGAATCATATAATAAACTCAATAAAAAACCCAAAAGAGTTTCAAAGTAGACTCTCAAGGAATTCTTCTCCTTTCCAATACAAAAGAAAGCTTAGCCACCAACAATGGCTTTACAAAATATAGGTTAAAACACATAGGCACTTCTTTGTAAATAAGGGATATTTCTAGACCAAAATGAAATTCTTGTAACTTGATAAAAACTTGTTGGGTACTTAGCAGCATGGACCTCTTTCGACGCTCATGGTTCGTCAGTCGATGCTTTTCGCAGACTTCAATACTCGACAGCTTCTCTTTGCGCGTAAGACGGACCAATCTTCAGTAAAACTAACATAACTTCTGATCTAGGATTCTGATTGACCTTAAACTGGTGGAATTGAAAATAACACTCAAAGCTATATCTAATGTCAAAATATGAGCTCAATCATACCACGGGAAAGCGTCCATCCGTTGCTAAACTTCTGCGCGACTGCGCAGTTCTGCATCTCAAAAAACTCATTTATCTTCAAAGTCCAACAAAACGGACATAGACCTGTAAATGACCTAAAACATACTCTAAGTACATAATAAAAACTCTAAATATGGCTTATAACATGGCCTAAGTGATAAATTATGGGACCTATCAAACATCCTTTCACATAAATTCAATCTTTCTTCTTGTTATACATATCCGGAATCTTTCAAATAACTCACCATTGAATTCGTTACATTTAATATGTGCCGAATTTAGATTAAACATGTGACAGATGTAATATTAAAAAAAAAACTGTATTTTGAATTGAACTAAGACTAATTTGTAGTCTATTTATTTATCAATATCTAAAAAAGTGATCATGTGAATTGGATGAGTGGTGACTGAACTTAAAAAAAGTCCTAAAAATAGCCGTTTGTTTCTTAATGTTCCACCTCATCCTTTGATATCTCAAAAACGTTTGTCAATTTCTTGTGTGGATGGGGGAGGGAGAATGGAGAACGTAAAAGACGGAATACACGAAATTAACACAAAAGGATTTGGTTGGTTTGCTTTTAAAATGCTAAATGACAGATAAATACGGGTAAAAAGGCGTGACTCCCGTATATATTTATTTCAATTTACTCCGGATCTCATCATCTCAAAGCTTCACATCGATGGAGGGCTCGTCTAAAAACAATAAGCGAAAAAAAATAGATGAGCATATGAAGAAAAACAAGAAGAGACATGTGATCAACAATAGTATTAACTTAAATCCTGAGGAAAAGAAGATATGCGAAAGAACTGAGAAATCCGGGCAGGAGAGTTTCGGAGTGTTTGAGTTTCCCTGGATGAAAGATAGCATGATCTCCACCTCCCTTGATTGGAGTCTACCGGGATCTCCTTTTCCGTTCATAGATGATGGAAATGACATGTTTGAAGGGAGTAGTGAACTGAGGTTGCCAGTGAAAAGGTTTAGTAATGATATGTTGGAGTTTGAGGCATTTGAATTCATTTGGACTTCTATTTCCGATTAGACTGAAAAATTTTCTTTAACGTTGTACTAAGAACAGCGTTGAGGCTGTCCAGAACCAAACAAGATTTCTGAGGATTTTTTTATTTCTTTTCTATTTCGTTTCTATCGTGTTTGTTGATATGTAAAAGAGAGTATATAGGATTTAGTGAATAATAAACAAGTGCATTCATCATATTCGGCAAAGATAATAAAACAACATTTCTTATGAATTTTTGCTATTATATATATACACATATATAACATACGAATCTGGTGGTTCTTCCGTGATCAATAATGAAGAAATGGATCCTCGTCCATGTTTTTGGACGTTCAAATTGAGCTTCAAGGTAGTGTGATCACCGTTTCTCTCTCCATGTTTTATATTGCTGCTTCAGCTAATTTTTGGAAAGAAAATGCATTGTAACAGACTAACAGTCATGGATTCAATAGAAAAAATTTGACACCTTTTGCTAATTAGTTTGATAGATTCCATAGATTTTTTCCAGCTTTGCTTCATAGAAAACATGGAGTGGATTGTATTTTGACTTTTCTTGACCTCTGTTGCAAATATTACTTTTCTTGACCTATGTGATACATATACATGTTTCAACTATAATACTACTACAAGGTAATAACCTGCGCCTTGCACAGAATGAAATTATTAGTTTCGTTATTTTTTAATAAGGAGACATTTATCTGTTTAATCTGGATATCGGTTCGGTTTTAGGTTGTTTTTTTTGGTTTTTAATCTTCTAAAGTATAACTATCATTTTAAATCAATATTTATTTGGTTTGTTCGGTTAAAATGTTTGATATTTTTATTTTGATTTTCCTGTGATAATCAAAAATTACTATTATTTGATTGTTTTCATGTTATGAATCTTAGATAGTCGTGATGTCGAACCAATGGTTTCATATTATTGTTTCTAAACGGATAATAGTTAAAAAAGAAAAAAAAATTATTAAGACAAATCATTTTACTACAATTTGGTCGATAGTGAAAGAATAATTAAGAAAAAAAAATATTTTAGCTTCCAAAAAAAAAAGATATTTCAGTTGTGGTAAATACTTAGTTATAAGATGCACGTCAATGTGCACATGTATGTATGTGTAAAAGTATATAAAGATGGTTGATAAATATATAAAGATACTGCTAATTAATATTAAATGATATTTTTTCAAAATAATGCATGAAACATAAAATTCTTAAAACGAAATAATTTAAAGACAAAAATATTATAAAATTTGTATAAACTGTAATATATAACTTACATATAATTCTTTAAATATATGTACATATATATGCATATAACGAATCAAATTGGATATTCGTTCCTATAAATATTGATATTTGTGATTTGCTTTTTTTTTTTTACGGATATTGCATTTTAGTATTTGATTTGCTTCGTAGAGTAACGGATATCCAGATTTTTCGGTTCGAATCAAAACGGATGAATAATTTGTCCAGCTCTATTCGTAAACAATAAAATAACGTAAAGAAGAACCTTGCATGTGAGTTTTATATTAAAAAACGTAAAGTATATAGTGTGAACATATTTATGTAGAGTTTGGCTGAGAAGCTCTCTACATGTAACATGTACTATTTTGGTGTGAACGCATTTATTATAATGCTTCTATACGTGATATGTGTCCAGTTTAGTGTAAAGGCATTTATTACAATGCTTCTCCTTTGATATATAAGGGATTAGTGCTGGACCCAAACGGATGTTTGTTATAATAGAATAGACATATGAAATCATTCACAACACAAGAATGTAATGGTTGCACATTTATGATCGGTTTGTAATATAAAACATTTATGATCGTCTGTGTATGTGTTAATTCGATTTGTAATATATAATATTTATGATCGATACACGGTTTTTAATTTTCTGTAATTTTTTCGTTGCTCATATTACGGTTGGATGTAAAACCAATCAAAATGATATGGTATATAAAAATTTCCTCACTTAATAAATTTTTAACTACATTTCCATCTCTGATTTATTTATTTATAAAATAAAACACCAATTATTACGTTTACGTATATTAATAAATCTATCTTTCTAAAATAAAATATTTTTTTTCATTTAAAATGTAATTTTTAGATAAGATAGGTAGATATGTCTCTAAGAATTTTATATGCCAAATAATTTCCACTTCTATATTTAGTTTTGAGAAACTATTAAATTAAAATTAATTTGTTGTATTTTTATGATTAAAATTTATACATCTCTGTGAATTATTTTAACCATCAAATTATTTAACATATATTTGGAAATGATTTTATAAGTTTTAATAGAACAATGATAGTTTCTATTTTGTATGTGAAATAAAATTATAATATGCATGAATATATAACACTTAAATTTTGTATGTCACATTTCAAATAATTTTTATTTTATTTTATTATAAAATTTGGTTTGAGAATAATCTAGTTATAAGATAATCGTAAGCTTGGTAAGTTTCAGAACAAAAGAATCTAACAAAATTAATTATTTAATAGTTATTAATTCAGTGGCGCAAGTTGTGATTATTAGAATAAATGAGGGGTTATTTCTAAAAAGTACTTCAAATTTAGTAGAGTAGATAATTTATATTTTGTATCTTAGATGAAATAATAATATGCATGAATGTATAACACTTCAATTTTTATGTTACATTTTAAAGAAATTTGTTTTAACTTTACAGTAAGTTTTGGTTAGAGAATAATCCAGTTATAAGATAATCCTAAGTTTGGTAATTGTTGGTTAGAAATAATCTAACAAAATAAATGATGTGCTTAATTAATTAATAAGTGGCACAATATTAGGATGAAATAAGGGTTATTTCTAAAAGATAATTCATTTTTAGTAGAGTATATTGTATTTATTTTGTATGTTAAATGAAATAATAATATGAATGAATGTATAACACTTAAATTAATATTTTTAATTTTTATTGTAGAATTTGGTTAGCCAATAATCCAATAATCCAATCATTCCTCTTCAAGAAAAAAAAAAGAATAATTCAATTGTAGAATTATTGTAATTTTGGTAAGTTTGGTGCCTCCACCGACTATCTCCAAGACTAAGCAAAAAGTTAACCAAAAAAGACGAAACAAGGATCAAAAACAGAATGCTGATACTAAAAAAGCTCGACATATTTTGCTTCTTAAAATAACAAAGAAGACCTCCTCACGGAGGTTGTAATAAAAATGGCATTTTTCTTTGTGTGGAATACTTGTGGTTTCAACAAAATGCGCAAACATAATGCTATTCGTTCTTGGATTCCAGAAATAAAACCTTTGTCCGGTTGTCTTCTGAAACTCGTCTGAGAGAAGAGATTTGAGAAGATATTATTCACTAGACCTTTCCGGGATGGAGTTCTGATACAAACTAAGATCACAGTCTAGAAAGAATCTGTTTATTGTGGTCATCGTCTGTAACTGCTACGACTGTATACAAGAGTCCACAGCTTATCATTACTCTTTTAACTTTACAATCTGGGGACGATCTGCTAGTCTCCTGCATCTACGCTTCTAATTTTCAAAGCGATCTGACTCTACTTTGGGAAGAAATCCGATCAATGAGAGATATGCTTAGTGATGCAAATGTTCTTTCGTCTGTGTTGGGCGATTTCAACGAGATATTGGCTTCAGATGACCACTCAGCAAGGTGAAATTCTCAAATTAACTTCAATTAACTCTCTCAAACAAGAATGTCATAGTGGTACTTTGAGGATGGTATCCACCGAGACTCAACAATTTACTTGAGTATTTAGAGTAAGCTAGGCAAGCAAATAGAAAACAATAAGCAACAGTAAATACGAAGAGTTGCAAGATTAGATGGAGAAAACACTAGATCTAGATAAATCAATCAGGAGATTCAAAACTGCAACCAAAAGGTTGCAAGGGTTTATAAACCACGATTCTAGAACACGAATTCAATAGTAAGTTATCCAACTTTGAGTGGGATAAACTATCAGATGCCTAACTCTAATCAAATGATATATGGTGTTTAATACCATTATATGTGTGCTTTGAGTTAATTCTCAGTCCTAATTCGTACTTAATTGATATTATTCCAAGTTTGGAGCAGGTGAAAGAGCAAAAAAGAGAGCTTCATGAAGTCAGATGTCATTTTAGAGAATTCGATGCGAAACAGCCAGTTAGATCAACCCGAAGGTTATTCCCGAAGAGAACAAGCGTCTGACTGTTCCCGATCATTAAGGAAACTTCTCATTCTGGAAGTTTGCCCTAGATTCCATTCTCTTATCTCTTTGCCACCGTCGCTTCCATATAAAAAGGCCGATGCTATCATTTCTATTTTTTTACGCTAGTTTTAGAAGAGAGCTATAACGATTTGGATTGAGCAACTTGTAAGGGAGAAGGCTTCATCTCTCATTTTCACGAGAAGATCATCCTGAATCCTTGTCCTTCTACTTTATTTTATATGCAGTATTATTCAGAAACAATGTATGTGTCATCTTGCTTTATGATTGAGTAGTCGGCTAAGCTTGCTTAGGGTTGTAGGGTGTTAGTCGCATGAGCTGAACACAAATAAGTGATCTTAATTGTTCTTCATTCATATTGCTCTTACTGCTTGCATTGAATTAATTGATCACTTAATGTTTGATCTCTAGTTTAATCACCTAGCTAACCGCTTAGGAGATAAATCGATATATATTGAATGAGTTTCATATCCCTAATCAGCGAGAGTAGATATTAGGTTATTAAGTGAACTAATCGGACCTGATCTCTAACCTTGCTATCGCGTCTTGTTCCAAGTGAGAGCTTAGGACTCAAGACCGATCAGCAAAGGGAGCAAGTCCACGATAGTGGATTGTTCTAGCCGAGTGGTCCGAGTTCTAGACTGCACCTCATTGCACTTGAATAGTTGTTCGGTTCGCATTGACACCCGATGAATAACCCTAAGCCGACTTTCATTTAAATCCAATTTGAATCTCTAGGTATTCTAGTTACTTGCGTCACCAATTTTAAAACCCCACTTGCTTCCTAGCTTAATATTGAACATACAAGAGTAAAGAGTAAACTGGTCCTCTGGATTGAATCTCAAATATTACAACTACCACTGTTAACTTGACAGTAGCAAGGATTCATTTTTAGTGTATCAAGTTTTGGCGCCGTTGCCGGGGACTAAGCTTTTACCTTTATTTTTCGGTTTAATATTTAGTCTGAGATATCTAACTTGCTTTTATTTCTTTGTTGGAACAGATGATCCAAGTGCATGACCAGCAGACATACTCGGAGCAACGCACAAGGACCACTACATCAACTAACCAGTGACGAACTCGCAAGATTAGAAAGACAGAACTGTCAACAGCCGAGAACAACCGACACCAACATGGGTGATCACGGCAATCAGGATGACCTCACTGCTGCATTGGCACTCATTCAACAACAAATGCAGACTCAGCAACAACAGATGTTGCAGATGCAGCAGACCATCCAAAATCAGCAACAAGCTGCTCAGGAACAAGCAGCTGAGAACGCCGCGCGAGAAGAGCGTGGTGCTCTTATTGGGGAGAGAAACCTTCCGCAGAACTTCGCTACTAATCGCTCACCCATCAACCCTCCTCCTTGTACTCGGCAAGATTATGAGATCAAACCTGCACTGATAAGTCTGGTACAGAAGAGCACGTTCAGCGGCCTCACTACGGACATCCCAATGGACCACATAGAGGCCTTTGAGAGAATCTGCAATTTCTCTTGCTCTAACAGAGTGCCACCAGATTATGACAAATGCACGCTGTTCCCATTCTCTCTTGAAGGGAAAGCTTCTCGCTGGCTCCAATCTCTCCCGACCGGTTCTCTTACTTCATGGGACCAGGTTCAATCAGCGTTCCTGAGCCACTTCTACACGAAGTCCAAAATCGCGGCTCTACGACACAGAATCTCCAATTTCTAGCAGAAGTCTGATGAACCTTTTCATGAAGCTTGGGAAAGGTACAAGGAGTACCAGAGAGAGTGCACACACCATGGGTTTGACGATGACTATATATTGGATGTGTTCTATGATGGAGTGAGCTATTAGTTCTGAAACACCCTTGCCTCTTCGAGTAATGGAGACTTCATGACTCAAACCACACCTGGTGCGTTCGAGCTGATTCAGAACATGGCTTCAAGTTCACTGAAAAAGAACAAGGAGCATGACCGCTTGAAGAGTGTGAACAGCATAGATGATCTCGCTGCGAAGGTGGACCAACTGCTTAAGGGAAACCAAAGCCAAGTGTTCATAATGCAAGAAGAAACTCTTGGGAAGAGTGCCGGTGACCTGGCGTTTGAGGCTGAAATATCAGGAGACAATCAGCAAGAGGTGAGCTACGGGAATGGGCAAGGATGGCAGCTCAAAAACTATCACCCAAACCCTAACGTGCGGAACAACCAACAGCTTTTCTGGCCTATGCAAGACAAACCAGTTGATCCTGCACAGAGTAACCAAGGTCAGTATGCTGGTATCAAAAGAACTACCAACCCCGGACCTATGTTCTAAGCCAACCGCAGAACAACCCACCTCAGATGCAGAAACACCAGAATACTTAACCAGCTACCTCCGCTCCTCTCGCTGTTCCGCAAGATGAGACAAAGGCTATGTTGCAGCAGCTGATCCAAGGACCATAGCTCCAGGGGAAGGCTCTAAACCAGGTTACTACCGAGATCAATACCAGAATGAACCATATGTTCGGAGCTTTGAGCACCAAGTACGACAATGTCACGAGCCATATGAGACAGATGGACATTCAGATTGCTCAGACTCCTGAGAGCGTCAAGAGGCAGCAAGGTACTCTACCTAGTAAAACCGACAAAAACCCTAAGGAGTGCAATGCGGTTGAGTTGAGAAGTGGAAAGCAACTGTCTGAGCCGGTAAAGAAGAGGTTCACTGCGGCTGAGAAGGGGAAGCAGAAAGAGTCGGAACAACCACCAGCCGATACCCCGACATCTGAGAAGGAGACAAAACCAACAGTTGAAACCAATTCGCCAGGACCAGAACAACCAGCTGAAGCTGTTCGCCCGATCCCAGAGTCTCCTCTGAATTCAGTCAAGTCCCTGGTTGGTATTCTAGAGGAGACAAAACCAACAGTTGAAACCAATACTGCTAGCGACTTTGCAGTTGGAGCAGTCCTTGGGAAGCGCAAGGATAAGAACTTCATGTGATCTATTTACGCAAGAAAAACCATGGATGAAGCTCAATGCAGGTACGCTACGACTGAGAAGGAACTTCTGGATATTGTTTTTGCATTCGAGAAGTTCAGATTCTACCTGGTGGGATCTAAGGTGATTGTGCACACCGACCATGCTGCTCTTAAGTACTTGCTCACAAAGAAAGATGCAAAACCGAGGTTGTTGAGGTGGATTCTTCTTCTCCAAGAATTTGATCTTGAGATAAAAGACAAGAGGGGAGTCGAGAATGGGGTTGCAGACCATTTGTCCAGAATGAAGATTGAGGACGACACAGCTCTTGATGAAGAACACACAGTGGAACACGTCAACGCGATTGGGTTGCGCTTCGCGGAACAACCTCTGGGCATGACATCCGATTGTTCTCGCGTAGCAGAACAACCAGTAGACGCATTCCAAAAGCAGTACTCTCACCTCCCTTGGTTTGCTGAGATTGCGAATTTCCTTGCTGCTGAAAAGCAACCACTTAAGTTCACTGGAAACGAGAAGAGGAAATTCTTAAGAGAAGCGAGGCAGTATGTTTGCGATGAACCGTACTTGTACAAACATTGCAAGGATGGCTTATTCAGAAGGTGTGTTCCAGAGGCAGATATTCCAGGGATCCTACATCATTGCCATGGTTCTTCTGACGCAGGTCACTTCGCTATATTCAAAACGGTTTCCAAAATCTTTCAAGTGGGTTTCTGGTGGCCAAACAGAGAAGCTCACACCTACATAGCTCGATGTGATGCATGCCAGCGACTTGGGAACATCAGCAAGAGGAATGAGATGCCTTAGAATTACATTTTAGAGGTTGAGGTGTTCTACTGTTGGGGGATCGATTTCATGGGACCATTCTCTCCGTCCTTCAAGAACGAGTACATCCTCGTTGCCGTTGACTATGTCTCTAAGTGGGTAGAAGCAGTGGCAAGTCCCACTAACGATGCAAAAGTGGTGACTAAGATGTTCAGCTCCATCATCTTTTCGAGATTTGGGGTGCCTAGAGTGGTCATTAGCGATGGCGGAACACACTTCATCAACAGGGCATTTCAGGGCCTGTTGAATAAGAATGGGGTGAAACACAAGGTGGCGACCGCTTATCATCCCCAGACGAGTGGGCAGGTTAAAGTTTCCAATAGGGAAATCAAGAACGTTCTCCAGAAAACTGTAAACACCTCGCGCAAGAACTGGTCACTTAAGCTGGACGATGCTCTTTGGACCTACAGAACAGCCTACAAAACACCTTTAAGGACCACCCCCTATCACCTGGTCTACGGCAAGGTTTGTCACCTTCGTGTCGAACTCGAATACAAGGCTGCATGGGCAGTCAAGTTACTGAACTTCGACATCAAGCCAGCAACTGAGAGGCGCATGATCCAAGTCCATGAACTGGAAGAGATAAGGCACCTCGCCTATGAGAGCTCCAAAACTTATAAGTTGAAGACCAAATCCTACCATGACAAGCGAATCATTGCCAGACGTTTCGAATCAAACGATAAGGTCTTGATTTTCAATTCCAGACTGAGGCTGTTCCCAGGCAAGCTGAAATCTAGATGATCCGGACCCTTCACCGTTAAGGAAGTTCGACCTTACGGAGCTGTTCTGTTACTTGACAGAAAGGGAGACGAGTTCATAGTCAATGGTCAGCGCATAAAGCATTACCTTGCTGACTCCACTATCATAGAGGGCGAAGAAATTCCCCTAAGCGATCCCCCATCAGCCTGATCGGCTGAGCCAAGTCAAGCTAATGACTTTAACTAAGCACTTGGTGGGAGGCAACCCACTGGTGAGTGTATATATTGTTTTCTATATTCTATTTTATTTCTTTTCAGATTTAGTTTGCAGGTCAAAAACAAGAAAAACCGGACACTTCAGTCAGAACAACCAAATGACTGTTCTTCTGGTGGAACAACCCAACGCCTGTTCAAGGTAAGTGTTCCGGACCCAAAAACAATAATAAAAATAAAAAATAAAAAAAGGGGGGGGGGAGAAATAAAGGAGAGTGATTAGGGTTTCACCTATTTAAGGCCTCAGTACACTGCTCCCTCTCTTGCGATTTTGAAGCAATCACCACATCATAAATTCTCACTCTTTTTAAGTGATTCTTCCTTCTAATCCTATTGGATTTTCGAGTTCTCTCTGTTTTTGCAGTCCATTTTCTCTGATTATCACGATGCCTCCACGCACCAAGCAATCGGCCAATAGAACAAGAAAGACGAACAACACCCCGCCACAGCGAGTACAACAACTTATCTCTGCTTCTTACCCAAACAGGAGGATGAGCCAATCAATCTCAATGACCATATGCTTCTAGATTTCAATTGCGAAGGGTGGGACAAGGAAACAGCTAGTCGGTACAATGCTCTCCTCAAGGTCGAGATATTACCTACCCGTTTCTGCCACGCCGAGACTCTCGTTGAGCTCGGTATCGACGAGGATGTGTTGGAGACACTGCAAGCAATGGGGATCGCTCCCCTTTGTTACGCTACGCACGAGCTCCACCCTGATCTAGTCCGTCAAGTGCTCGCCTGTAACACCCCCGATCCGGAATAAATAAAAGTTAATTAGTTTGCCATGCACCAATCAAACAAGAACATGCACGACGAACTAAAGAACTCTAACCAGATCGAAGATACTACTACCACGTGCCCGAACATTTGATCCGAGGTTCCCAGATCAGATCTGAAATCCTAAGATCATATGTCCAAGAACGGGTTTCCTAGCGATTCCAAGTTAAGGCTTTGCAACCCGAGTTTGAAACCGTTAGTTAGTTCGTCCCAGACTAGGACTAGTATCATATGGAATCCAAGCATTTCACAAACCCCTTTTTTTATTCACATATACTTTAAGTTCAACAACATCAAAATTTATACATGCTCGGCCGATGTTCAAAACCATATCTTACATATTACAAAACGTACATGTTTGCAAAAGGTAGCAAATCTACACCAACAGCTTTGTGCTCCTCCGATCCCAAATGAAACCTACTACTACAGGTTACCTGCAAAACAAAGAGTCTAATGAGCAACTATTTTGCTCAGTGAGTCGGGTCTCCTAACAATTATTTATCCCCCCATTATGCATCAAACATTAAGCAACAAGGATCAATTATATTAAGAAATATGCAATGCAAAAAAAAAGCAATCATGTAAACAAGCATCCACTCTTCACAAGTGGTTAGATCATTATTGATCATCGAGGACTGCCTCTCGCCATTGGTTCCTATCTCGATACGAAGTCCATAACACATTCCTTCTTGCGCCCATTGACTCTAAACACAAAGTCTAAAAAGCCGATGGCCCGGATAACACACTTGCCGCATCGTCATTCAGCTACACGGTCGAGGGTAGCGAGCCCTATCACACGTGTCTTCGCGTCCTGCCCGGATCTAATTTTGGTAAGGCCCCGGACAAGGCACGGGCTTCGAGTGGACACCAATGACATTCACGACACTTCACCCGCGTGTCGGACTCTCACGGATCAAGTCCGTGGATTTACGGGTTTCCCCGTTAAGATATGATCAAACATGTTATATTATCTGAGCCGAGGCCCAAACAATATAATGCAATGACATAAGTATATGCAACACAACATCAATGTATCACAATCATGTTATACCCCTTGAGCCGAGGCCCGACGATATAACTCAATATCATTCACAAACATCAATCATTATCATATCATTACATATCTAAACGCGCAACCTAGCAATGCATCAACCAATACTCTTGTTTTGCAGGCGCTAGTCGCACACACAACAATCATAACCCATAACCGAGACTCACCTCAACACTTAGATGAAAGTTTTGGACTGGAAACGCTTCTATCTCGCGGTCGGCTTCACTTTAAAACTTTTATCAGAAAACTCTAGAGCTTTAGAAATCTAAATACAGGAAGGGTAAGAAAGGCTATCCAAGTTCTAACTAAAAAAATAAAAAAAATATAAACAAAATTTAAATAAAAAGAAAGCTAAAGACAAAAACATTTTACCTTAGGGTTATTTAAGGGGGTTAGGGTTCTAAGCATGAGAAATAACTAAGGGGGTGGTCTGCTATTTATAGGCTGGAGAATGAGCTCATGGGAGGGTTTTGGTCGTGCATAGCAAGCAGGAGGTGTCCTGGGTGCCCCTTGCAACCAATTGGAGAGAGATTGGTGTGCAGCCACAAATCTGTCCAATTAAAACAAGTTTTGTGGCCAGCCACCAATTCAACCAATAGGACATAAGCAAGAGCTGCTTGGAGGATTCTCCAGAAAAGGAGTAACACATGTCTAGCTGCTTAAGGAGGTAGACAAGCAGCTACATCCTCCAGAAGCTTCCGGATATGCTTAACACATCGTAGATGGGCCCGAATGGGCCGTATTTAAATCCCGAACGTGTTATAAGCTTATCCGAGCTGGCGGAAATGTTTTTCCTAGACAAAAACCTAGATTTCTTAGACCCAAACATTTTTAAAATAACTCTAAGGTCATTCCTATCTTAAGGCCTGTGGGAACCGAAATTCACACTGTCGATTTCCGTTTAAATAAGGAAACTAGGAAAACCCTAATTTCCTAGAGAACCCGGATATCTGTTAATTACCACACGTCAAGCAATCAGAACACGAGAATAACAACGATAAAAGTAAGAAATCGAAAAGAGAGAGCAAAGTAGATCTTTATTCCGAATCTGCGTATGAGCGTTACAACAAGGTATAAGCCTGGGCTCGAGAGCTGTCGGCGAGATTCCTAGTTTTAGCAACCCTAAGACGGCTAAACCTAATTGAGTCGCAGCTCGAAATAACAAAAACGGAAAATTGCCTAAATTGCTCTAAGTGCTAAGTTTGCTCTGAAAAAGTTCTCCTCCCTTGCTCCTCGCCTAGGACCCCTTATATACTAGCTCCAAGGTTGGTTTACGCTTTTACTCTTCTGCCCTTAAGCCGTCATAGCATAAAAATGGAGATATTCCATTTTTTCCCGATCTTCACAATTATCTTCAAAACTTCCGTATTTATCCGAGGAAACTTGACATTTATCCTTCCTCGTGGTCCAAGCGTGAACCATGATGTGGTTCACGGGCTTTTCGTTAGGAAAAATCGTAGGATGGGCCTCGAGTCGTGTTTTAGGTCCCTTTGGGCCGTCTTCCGACTCGACACGTTTACTACGAGTTTTCCGCGGTTTCTAATCCCCGAAGTTTGATCGACGAATTAGAATAGCGGGAAACATGGACTGAGCTTGCTACGGTCTTCGGGAGATAGCATTCGAAGGTTTGACGAGAATGCAAGGACTGGTGTCGTATCGATGTTCGGAAAGGTTCAATCGCTACACAGCGACCGAACTTTGGCTCGAGCCCGGTCGCTACGTAGCGACCGAGCGAGACGAGTGCTCGTTCGCTACGTAGCGACCGAGCTTTGGCTCGAGCTCGGTCGCTACGTAGCGACCGAGCGGGATGATCGCTCGGGTTTGGTTGCTGCATAGCGACCGGACGGCGTGTATGCGTGGTGACCGAGCTTGGTTTGTTCGGTTTGAATCCCAAAGGATACTTCTTCGTAAAAACTTCGTATTGGTTATTTTTACGAAAATTACATCTCTTCTTTTACTATCTCTTTCGGAAATACGATCTCCGAGGATTTTCGGGTGGTAATTCCGTCGTAACCGTTTTTGACCCCAACAGTTAGCCCCCCAGCCCGTTAGGATCATGCATCGTAGGATCCTAGCGTGCGGTTAGGCATGTTTGGCAAGTTAGGCGTGATGGATGGAATTAATATCCGAAAGTCCGAGCTTGAATAGTAAATCCTCATGTATTATAAGAAGGGAGGTAACTTGTTCCATAATTTTTTCACTTTCTTGTTTTTCTCTAAGATCTTTCTTAAAAAACTTTCTATCTTTCTCTCCACCCTTTTTCTCTATTCTCTCAAGAGAAGTGTAAAGATGTCGAGCAAGAAAAAGATTGCGAGAAAAGGGTCTTCGTCCGCGAGTCCTTATGAAGAGCTCGTCGTTCCGAAGATGGAGTTCGTGCCTCACTCGGTGCATCCTGCCGAGAACGAGGCATGGTGGGTTGCTCATTATGGCTCGTTGACCCCTCCCAAGGAGAAGCCGTTTCCGGTCCTGGTCCATCGTGGAGTCGAGGAAGATGATGCAAGCAGGACTACTGACGAGTTTCTCGCGACGATGCGATCGTTCTACCACATCCCGGATGCTGTGGAGTTCCGGGTTCCCTGCCGCGGGGAATGTGCTAACACCCCCCCCGGAGGGTTACTTTACTTGCTATGAGGCGTTCGTAGTGCGTTGTCGCCTATGGTTCCCCATACCCGAAATTCTCGTCCGAGTGTAGGACCGTTTCGAAGTTGCGATAAGTCAGTTGACACCCCTTTCCATTCAGCATCTTATTGGGATCCTGATCCTAAGCTACGAGCATGGCCTTTCCCTTTCCGTCGATCATTATGAAGCGCTTTTGAGGCTTCAACTTGTCAGGGGTACGGATAAGCATAGGTTGGTCCCTCGGAAATTTATGTCAGTGGTTAAGAAGTTCATTTCGAACTTCAACTCATGGAAGAAGTTCTTTTTATTTGTTCGTATAGACGCTGCATCCGTCGAAGAGAGTTGCATTCCACTGTTCCGGAGGTTGCCAAATGATCGTCCCTTCATCAACCCTTTTGCTCCGTTCCCCGAGGACATCATTTTGGTGAGGGATCTTCTCAGGAATGGTCCCTTCTTCTGGACTTCTTTTACGCCGAAGAGGGTTCGGAAGGCACTGAAATTCGTGCAACCTGGTCCCGCTTTGGATGCGGACACGGGAAGCGACTCCGAACCCGACGACCAGAATCCCGCCGAAGCTCCAACAGCTGTGCCGGAGTCGAGCTCTTGGAAGGGGAAAGATGTCGATCTTGGCGACATAGAGTTTTCGATGGATGACTCTATGCTTCCAGGATGGGATCCGAACCTTGCTTACGGCGACGGGAGCGGTTCGAGCGAGGCCCCTATTCTGGATTTCGATGATTTATTTGCTGGGCTGCCATCGGGTTTTGATGCTCCTCCTCCTACGAAAGAATCGGCGAGGCCGAGAGTCGTTGCGGAAGGATCTCGCATCATCAATGGGGTTAGTTTTTTGAGAATTTTTTGGTGATTGTCCTATGTATATATTTATAACATGCCAATCGATTTTGCAGGGCCTGAGCTTGCTGGGCTCGGCCATTGAGGTGGGCCATAGAGAAGCTATGGTCTACCGCTTCAAAGCGGAGAAAGCGGAGCGGGATCTCGCTCGCGTGCAAGGCGAGATGCTGGAGCGAGAGGCGCAACTTACTCGTGATCATGCGCGGGCTGTTCGTAAAGCGGAGAGGAAAGGCAAAAGAGAAATCGTCGAGGTGATGAAGACTCGTGCATCTCAATTCCAGGTTGAGTATGGGAACCTCAAGAATGCCTTTACCTCGGTGGGTGACTTTCGCGAGTGCCGCGGTTCGGTCGGAAGTCTTTGGAGGACGCGAGCCGATGACTATGTGTTTGAAGAGGAAATGAGCTTGATGAAGAGTGGGATGAGTGATCGTGGCCATGCTGAGGCGCTTATCCCTCCGATTGACGAGAAGATTCAAGGGTTCTGGGATTCCATCCCGGTTTCCCCTGATACCGAGGAGGTTCCGACCGGGTTTCCCGATGGTGGCGAGGAAGTGGATCGTCCCGCGGATGCGTTCGGCGCTTCGTTGGTGGCTTTGAATTTGGATTTTGTTTATCTGTTTATCTGTTTATCTGTTTTCGGCCAAGTGTGGCCCTTTGAATTTGGATTTAATTTGTTTAGGCCTAGATGGCCGTATTTGTATTTACCGGGACTGGCCGTTGGTGGCTTTGAATCCCTTGCCGCTTTACGCGGTTTATTTATATGATAAATGTTTTATTTCGAATTTTCCTGAGTAGGGTTGAAGTAAATACGAGTTGTCGTCTCGTATTTAGTTCTGATTAGACGTTCAATCTGTTGGTTCGTTTGTGATTTTCGTAAAAATTTACTTATCTTTACGATTTTCGAGAACATTGAGATATGAACGGAGAGACATGGTTTAGGATCTCGTATCTTTTAGATATCATGCCTTGAGATGTTTGAGACCAGAGCGTTGGGTTTAGGGCAAGACCTAGGTTTACTTTCGGTTTAGGGTTTGTGCGGTGACTAGCCGGCTATCGTTTTTCCTGTTGCGATTTCTTCCTTACTCGCACCGATTTAAAGTCCGCGATATGTTCTCGGCTTATATGACTTGTATGGTACGAATCGAGCATCTTCTCAGAATCTACTGGAAGTGCTAAACCAAAATTTCGGATTTTTGTTGTAGCGCGCTTTTGTCCTTCTGCTGGACGTTTTTAAAGATCAAAAGAGTGATCGGATTGCGTTTGTTTAAGACGGCTGGCGTGTTCGTCGGGGCCAATCGACGAACGGGGTGTAAGGTTTTTGGTGGTCGCGTTCGGACAATTTGTTAGTATTGTCCTCGAATTTTAACTTTTGCGACGTCTCGCAGTTATTTCGAGGCTTATACGTGTATTTTTACGTGTTTGAAAGGCGATAATCTTTACGATTTTTGGGCCGGAAGGGGCCGCAGACAAGAGTCTTAACGTTTTCAGGCGTGTCCTGAAAGTTTTTTTTGTGTTTTACTGAAGCGTAAACGTTTTCGATAAAAAAGGACAACGTATATTGTAGTAAAAGTTTTTGAAGTTTCTAAAAACTCGATTACAATAATGAAGATTTTTCTAAGTGGGAGTATACGAGTATACGCACCCACTCCCCCCCCCCTTTTTAGAGAGGGGGATAGCTGAACTCGTCTTTTGACGAGCTGCCTACGTACCCCTTTCGAGGATCAAGCCATCTCGTAGTTCTGTTTCATGCCGCGAGTGTTCTTACTCGGCGGTAGATGTCGCGATGTCCGCCTTGACCGTGTCGATCGTGGCTGGGTCGACGCTATTTTCCGGATGTTCCGGTTGAGTTGTCGCGTGGGCTTTGGATTTATGTCGAGCTTCAACGTCCGCTGCGTTTGCGTTGATAGACGATTTTACTTCGTCTTCTCCCGGGGCGCTTTTGGCTGAAGATCGATCTATCTTCGCGCGTTTGCCTTTTGCGGAAGCCGTGATTTGCCTTAACTTATGCTCCGCGAGGAAGCATAGTCGCGACTGTTTTTGGCATCCCCAGATGGCCGCGACTCCGCTCGGCGTTGGGAACTTGAGACCCAGGTGGTAGGTTGACGGAACTGCCTGCATGGCGTTGAGCCATGGGGTTCCCATGATCACGTTGTAGATAGCGGGATGATCGACTACCGCGAATTCGACGATTTTCGTGATCTCCTTGGCCATGACTGGCAATTGGATTGATCCGAGAGTCATTGACACTTCGCCTGAAAAACCCGTGAGTGGTTTTGGCGTTGGAATTACTTCTCCGAGTTCGATACTCATCCGCTTGAGAGTGTCGCGGAAGATTACGTTGACCGTGCTTCCCGTGTCGACGAGTACCCTTCCAACTTCTAGATCTCGTATGACGAGATCTATGACAAGCGGGTTGCAGTGAGGTTGGTCGATACCGCCGGCTTCTTCCTCTGTGAAGGTGATCGAGCAACTTTGGCCGTCTCGAGGAGGAGACCATGTAGGCCAATTTGCACTTGATTCTGCCTTCCGTTGGTAAGCCTTGATGGCCGACACGGTATCGCCGCAGTATTGTGATCCTCCGATGATCATATTGACTCTGCGACGATTGTTATCGTTCCCTTTGTCATCCGGCCTCCTACCGCGTTTATCCCCAGGATGGTTTCGTTGAGGGGATTTTTCAGCGGGCGGATTTCTATCTGTCTTTGGAGGCCGATCAGAATCGAGGATGAGATCCTTGACGCTAGTTACTTCCGAAAGCTCTCCAGCGAGTAGCTTCGCGGCCAGTCTTGCTCCCAAGACTTTGCAATTGGTCGTGGAGTGTCCTCGGGATTGGTGGAACTCGCAGAAGGTGTTTTCGTCATACCCTTGATTGCGAGTCCATGTGTTGCCCGTGGTCCGGCCTTGATCCGAACTGATCGCATAGTTATGCGCCCCTTGGAGATCTTCCCCCTCGTGATGGACGTACTTGTCGTTACGAGAGTTCTTCTTTTTCCCCTTCGGATCTGCGTCTTTCGAGGATGGTCTTGCCGGCTTATGTTTTTGCGATAAGACTTTAGTTTCTTCCTCGACTATGATGTAGTCCGTTGCTTTGTGGAGGGCGTCCTGGATCGTTCGCGGTTTGTCGAGAGTTATCCATTTTCTGAATTTTGACTTGTACCAGAGCGTCTTTCTCAGCGTGTCGATGGCCACTTTGTCGCTTATCCCGCTGACCCTGGACATTATCAGCTTGAATCGACTGATAAACTCGCGGAGGGGTTCGTCTTCCCTCTGGGAGAGACTCCAGAGGTCAACATCGGAGGTTTCCCTGTCTATGAATACAGAGTACTGTTTGAGGAATTCCGATGCGAGCTGTCGAAAACTCCCGATGGTGTTGCGACGAAGGCGTGCGAACCATTCAAGCGCTGCTCCTTCGATATTTTCGACGAACAGGCGGCAATAGCCGGCATCTTTTTCGCCGTCCTTCTGTCTTGCTCTTCCCATCGCGATGTCGAAAGCCTGAAGGTGCGCTTTTGGATCGGCCGTACCATCGTACTTTGGTACTTTGATCTTTCCCGGATCGGACACCCTCATGTCCGAAATGCGACTGGTAAAGGGGGTCTTTCGAGCTCCTTCCAGCAGTTGATCGATCTCGGGGGCAGCACTAGTAGCATGATGGATTTGAGACTTTACGGCTTTGGCTCGAGCTCGGTCACTACGTAGCGACCGAGCTTCGCTCGGGTTTGGTTGCTGCATAGCGACCAGACGGCGTGTATGCGTGGTGACCGAGCTTGGTTTGTTCGGTTTGAATCCCAAAGGATACTTCTTCGTAAAAACTTCGTATTGGTTATTTTTACAAAATTACATCTCTTCTTTTACTATCTCTTTCGGAAATACGATCTCCGAGGATTTTCGGGTGGTAATTCCGTCGTAACCGTTTTTGACCCCAACAAGGCCTTATAATAAATTTTCGATTAATTTTCTCGTCCGACTAGGACGTTCTAAGCCGAACCGCGAGCATTTTCAATCACTAAACTTCCTGAAGAATTTATTTCTTCAGATGGAAACTATTCTAAGACTTTCTAAATTTTTCTTATGTACCTTGGGATCCACAACATCCACGAGAAAAGATCAATCCGACTTCCACTTACTTGAGTAATTTTCTCGGCTGTTACAAGATTTTTCCTTGTCTGCGTTTTACTCTTTAAAGAGGGTTATTACATTCTCCCCCTCTTAATAGAATTCGTCCCGAATTCTTAGTGGTTTGATGCTCCACCCATCTGATCTTCATCATCTTCCAAAAACAGTTCAGGATGAGTTGCTCTAAACCTCTCTTCATCTTCCCATGTCACAATTACTCGACGTTGTTTTCCCCAAAATACTTGCATTTGAGGAATCTCTCGATTCTTCAGTTTTCTTATTCGTCTTTCTCTGATTCAAAGTGGTCCTTCAGGGTAAGTGAGGTTGGAACGAAGGTTTTCAACTCGTTGCGGCTCTACTTCGGTAGGATCTCGTATATGCCTTCTTAACATTGAGACATGGAAAACTGGGGAAGAGCCATATCTGATGGTAACTCTAATTGATAGGCTACTTCTCCAACCCGTTGCATCACTCGGTATGGTCCTATATATCGAGTGGCTAACTTTCCCACTTTTCCGAATCTATCTCTCCTTTTCTGTGCGGCCACCTTCAAATATACCCAATCACCAACTTGAAATATTACTTCACGTCTATTCTGATCGGCATACTTCTTCTGCCTGTCTTGAGCTTTCTTCATATTATCTCGGACAATCTTTATCTTTTCTGTTGTTTCATCTACTACATCTGGTCCTAACATATGTGTTTCTCCAACTTCAGCCCAACACAGTGGTGTGTGGCAAGGTCGTCCATATAATGCCTCATATGGGGACATTCCAATACTTGCATGGTAACTGTTGTTATAAGAGAACTCTACCAAAGGTAAGTATTGTTCCCATGTACCTGACCAGTCTAAAACACACATCCTTAGCAAATCTTCCAAGGTTCTGATTGTTCGCTCCGTCTGCCCGTCAGTTTCAGGGTGAAACGCCGTATCATATGAAGATCAGTCCCCAATACTTGCTGGAAAGCTCTCCAGAATTGAGCCGTAAATCTTAGATCACGATCAGATACTATGCTGGCAGGAACTCCGTGTAATCGTATTATCTCCTTTAAGTAAACTTCTGCCAGTACTTCTACCTTGTCAACAATTCTAATGGGTAGAAAATGAGCAGTCTTAGTTAGTTGGTCTACCACCACCCATATAGTATCATTCCCTCTTCCTGGTGCTCGGGGTAGTCCCGTTACAAAATGCATAGCCACTGACTCCCACTTCCATTCTGGGATTGGTAGGCTTTGCAATAATCCTCCCGGCACTTGATGGTCAGCCTTAATTTGTTGGCAGGTCTGGCACTGAGCTACCCACTTAGCAACTGATCGTTTGATTCCTGGCCAGTGATAGTATCGACGTATATCCTGGTACATCTTGGTGCTTCCAGGATGAATACTTAATATTGAGTGGTGTGAGATTCTCAAGATCTCTTCTTGTAACTCCTTTCCTACAGGTACAGTTATCCTTCCGTTCAGTAGGAGGGTTCTGTCATCAGCTAAATGATAACCACTATCATTTCTTCCGCCTGATTCTTCAAGTTCTTTTATAATCTTTTTTAGCTTCACATCTTCCTTCTGCTCTTCTCAAATTCTTTGCAGGAGGTTTGCTTGATTCACTGCTCGCAATCCCAATGGCTCGCTGCCCTCGCCTTCTACGGCTGAAAGACTAATCATCTTGAATTCTGCGTTTAAGGCTTCTAACTCCTTCTCAAAAGTTGTATCACTTCTCCTCCGACTCAGTGCATCTGCTACCACATTCGCCTTTCCTGGGTGATATTGGATTTGTAAGTCATAATCCGTGATAAACTCCATCCACCTCCTTTGTCTCTAATTCAAATCTGACTGAGTAAAGAGATACTTGAGACTCTTGTGATCAGTAAAGATTTGAATCGTCTCGCCATAAAGATAGGATCTCCATATTTTTAAAGCAAATACCACTGTGGCCATCTCTAGATCGTGGGTGGGGTAATTCTCCTCGTGCTTCCTTAACTGTCTTGAACCATAGGCGATGACCTTTTCATCCTGCATCAGTACACAACCCAGTCCTACTCGAGAAGCATCAGTGTATACTGTGTAAGGTCTTCCTGGAGTAGGTAATGCAAGAATAGGTGCTGTCGTCAAAGCTTCCTTTAATTGTGTAAAAGCCTTTTCCTCTTTCTTATCCCATCCAAATGATATATCTTTCCCAGTCAGCCTCGTCAAGGGTTTGGCCATGATGGAAAAGTTCCTCACAAACTTTCGATAATACCCATCCAATCCTAGAAAGCTTCGAACCTCGGTAGCACTGGTAGGGTGTGGCCAGTCCTTAACTACTTTAACCTTTTCAGGATCTACTGCAACTCCCTTCTCTGACACTTGATGACCAAGGAATCCAATCTCCCTTTTCCAGAAACTATATTTACTAAACTTGGCGAACAACTTATGGCTTCTTAATCGCTCCAACACCTTTTGGAGCTGCTCTGCATGTTCCTCTTTACTCTTGGAATAAATAAGTATATCATCAATAAAGATGATTACAAATTTATCCAAGTAATCACGAAATATATCATTCATCAAGCGCATGAAAGCAGCCGGCGCATTAGTAACACCAAAAGGCATTACCACAAATTCATAGTGGCTATACCGGGTACTAAAAGCCGTCTTCATGATATCTGACTCTGATATTGGGATTTGATGATATCCCGATGCCAAATCTATCTTTGAGAACCAGCTTGCCCCCTAAAGCTGATCCAACAATTCATCGATCCTTGGCAAGGGATACTTGTCCTTTACTGTAACATTGTTAATCCCTCTATAATCGATGCATAACCGCATGGTACCGTCTTTCTTCTTTACAAATAAGACTGGTGCTCCCCATGGTGAAGAACTCGGTCTGATAAATCCTTTTTCTATCAAATCTTCCAACTGCTTCTTTAATTCAGCAAGCTCAGCTGGAGCCATTCGATAAGGTGCCTTAGCTATTGGGGCTGCTCCCGGCTCTAATGTAATGGTGAAAGGATCACTTCGTGGTGGAGGCAATCCTTCCAATGGTTGGAATACATCCTGGTATTCTTTTACTACTGCTATCTCTTCCAACTTTTTCCTTTCATTCAATTCTCCTCCAAGGGTAGTTAGAGTTACAAGATATACTTCGCCCTCGATCAAATCTTTCTCAACTCTTAAGGCAGATACAAGTGACACTCCAGCACTTGGACATATTCCATAGTATGTCGTTGATGGTTGTCCGCTTTCTTCAAGTGTAATTCTTCCTCGACCACAATCCAACTGTGCGTAGTATCTCGACAGCCAGTCCATGCCCAAAATCACTTCGTGTTGTCCTAAAGGAATAACTAGCAGGTCTGCCGGATATACCGTTGATCCAAAATAGATTGGAATCCCAAGTACACAACTATCGGCACGAAGGTTATGGTTCCCAGGGATTCTAACTGAAACACCTACTTTACTCTAGTAAAGGTTCCCTTAAAACTCGACACTACCTCGGGTATCCCAAAGCTATGTGTGGCACCCGAGTCGAAGAGAACATGCACATAAACTCCACCAACACACAATGTTCCTAAACAATATTTATTTCACATTTTATATTTCATGCATCAAATTCACACAAACAAGCAATGAGTTACAACCCTACTTACCTGTTATTGGTCCCTGATGGGGCTGTTGTGGTTCGGGTTTTCCTAACTCTAAAGCATTCACTTGCTTTCCAACTACCTGGCGCTTCGGGGATGGTTCAATCGCTAGTCTAGTGGGTGGTGCTGGAAGCGTAACTTGCCTCTTTTGGGGACAACTGTTGGCATAATGCCCTTTCTCATCACACGAGAAGCAAGTAATATAATCAGGGGCTTTTCTTCCCTTACTATAAGGACAACTGGTAGAAAAATGTCCTGTACCACCACAAGTGTAACACACATCTGGGCCATTCGTAAACCGTCTGTAATTCCTTCTTCCTTGGCCTCTCCCTCGATTAAATTGTCCTTTATTATTCACTCTTCGTACTCCTAGCCCTTCAGTTCTGCGAGATGGCTCTGCATGCTTCATCATGGCTTGCTCCTTTTCCATACCTTCTTCAACATTTACCGCTATCTCCGCCAATTCATAAAAGCTATGAAACTTCACTACTTGCAGTCGGCTAGCCAAATCCGCTCGCAATCCTCTTATAAACCTTCGAATTAGTGCACCTTTCATTCCTTGCTCCATAAGGATAATATTTCCTTAGCTTTGTAAACTCTGCCTCATACTCCCTAACTTTCCGGTTGCCTTGAGTTAACTCCAAAAATTGAATCTCCAGCCGGTCTTTTGCTTCAGGTGGGAAGTATTTCCGTTCAAATTCCGTTTTAAAATCTTCCCAGTCGATCTCTATTCCCATATAGTATTCTTCCACGTTATCCCACCAATCTGAAGCATCTTAGGTCAAGTAGTATATTGCCACATCCTTCTTGAAATTATCAGGGCAGTGGATGGCCCGAAAGTTTTTCTCCAAATTCCTCAGCCATGTTGACGCTTCGAAGGGATCTGTTCCTCCAGGATATCTACCGGTTCCAAATTTCTTCATTAACGTGACCATCTTCAGGTAATCAGGAGGGGAGGATGGTCTTCGCTCTGATGATTCACCGGTTCTATGATCAAGTCTATCTAGCAAGCCTTGTACTAATACTATAAGAGGATCAGAACTCCCAGCTGTCCTCTGTTCTTGCCTACAACTAGGCTCGGGCATCCTTTCCCGGTGCATGAAATCAGATTCATCCCGCCTTGGATTATGTGTTGTTGCATAATTCCGCCTTGATCCATACATATCAGGTGCTTGATTCCTCTCCCTCAGATCCTCATATCGTTTTTCTTGCTCATAGCCCATATGTGAATCCGTCGGATTTCTCCCGGTCGACTCATGTTCGTGTTCATAGCAATGGTTATTTCCTTGGGCTATCGCAGAATCATCTGTTACCTCACGGTTTGAATAGACTCTGCGGTTTTCAGAATTATGTTGTCCATATCTTAGTGGTGTCATCATTGGCTCCTCACTCCTTTTACGTCTTGGAAACATACTGCAGTACAACCCAGGGTAAGTACTAATCCCAACTTATCTAACAAAGGAGCATGTTGGTTTCCTATTCTACCTTTTGCGACACCTTTGACTCGATAAATTATTGAAAACAGGTTCCCAAGTGAGTAAAGTGAACCATGCTCTGATACCACCTTCGTTGTAACACCCCCGATCCAGAATAAATAAAAGTTAATTAGTTTGCCATGCACCAATCAAACAAGAACATGCACGGCAAACTAAAGAACTCTAACCAGATCGAAGTTACTACTACCACGGGCCTGAACATTTGATCCGAGGTTCCCAGTTCAGATCCAAAATCCTAAGATCATATGTCCAAGAACGGGTTTCCTAGCGATTCCAAGTTAAGGCTTTGCAACCCGAGTTTGAAACCGTTAGTTAGTTCGTCCCAGACTAGGACTAGTATCATATGGAATCCAAGCATTTCACAAACCCCTTTTTTTATTCATATATACTTTAAGTTCAACCACATCAAAATTTATACATGCTCGGCCGATGTTCAAAACCATATCTTACATATTACAAAACGTACATGTTTGCAAAAGGTAGCAAATCTACAGCAACAGCTTTGTGCTCCTCCGATCCCAAATGGAACCTACTACTACGGGTTACCTGCAAAACAAAGAGTCTAATGAGCAACTATTTTGCTCAGTGAGTCGGGTTTCCTAACAATTATTTATCCCCCCATTATGCATCAAACATTAAGCAACAAGGATCAATTATATTAAGAAATATGCAATGCAAAAATAAAGCAATCATGTAAACAAGCATCCACTCTTCACGAGTGGTTATATCATTATTGATCATCGAGGACTGCCTCTCGCCATTGGTTCCTATCTCGATACGAAGTCCATAACACATCCCTTCTTCCGCCCATTGACTCTAAACACAAAGTCTAACAAGCCGATGGCCCGGATAACACACTTGCCGCATCGTCATGCAGCTACACGGTCGAGGGTAGCGAGCCCTATCACACGTGTCTTCGTGTCCTGCCCGGAACTAATTTTGGTAAGGCCCCGGACAAGGCACGGGCTTCGAGTGGACACCAATGACATTCACGACACTTCACCCGAGTGTCGGACTCTCACGGATCAAGTCCATGGATTTACGGGTTTCCCCGTTAAGATATGATCAAACATGTTATATTATCTGAGCCGAGGCCCAAAAAATATAATACAATGACATAAGTATATGCAACACAACATCAATGTATCACAATCATGTTATACCCCTCGAGCTGAGGCCCGACGATATAACTCAATATCTTTCACAAACATCAATCATTATCATATCATTACATATCTAAACGCGCAACCTAGCAATGCATCAACCAATACTCTTGTTTTGCAGGCGCTAGTCGCACACACAACAATCATAACCCATAACCGAGACTCACCTCAACACTTAGATGAAAGTTTTGGACTGGAAACGCTTCTATCTCGCGATCGGCTTCACTTTAAACCTTTTATCAGAAAACTCTAGAGCTTTAGAAATCAAAATACAGGAAGGGTAGGTTAAGAAAGGCTATCCAAGTTCTAACTAAGAAAATAAAAAAAAATAAAAACAAAATTTAAATAAAAAGAAAGCTAAAGACAAAAACATTTTACCTTAGGGTTTCGACTTTTTCGAGCTGCTATGGTTAGGGTTCTAAGCATGAGAAATAACTAAGGGGGTGGTCTGCTATTTATAGGCTGGAGAATGAGCTCATGGGAGGGTTTTGGTCGTGCATAGCAAGCAGGAGGTGTCCTGGGTGCCCCATGCAACCAATTGGAGAGAGATTGGTGTGCAGCCACAAATCTGTCCAATTAAAACAAGTTTTGTGGCCAGCCACCAATTCAACCAATAGGACATAAGCAAGAGCTGCTTGGAGGATTCTCCAGTAAAGGAGTAACACATGTCTAGCTGCTTAAGGAGGTAGACAAGCAGCTGCATCCTCCAGAAGCTTCCGGTTATGCTTAACACATCGTAGACGGGCCCGAATGGGCCGTATTTAAATCCCGAACGTGTTATAAGCTTATCCGAGATAGTGGAAATGTTTTTCCTTGACAAAAACCTAGATTTCATAGACCTAAACATTTTTAAAATAACTCTAAGGTCATTCCTATCTTAAGGCCTTATAATAAATTTTCGATTAATTTTCTCGTCCGACTAGGATGTTCTAGGCCGAACCGCGAGCATTTTCAATCCACTAAACTTCCTGAAGAATTTATTTCTTCAGATGTAAAACTATTCTAAGAATTTCTAATTTTTTCTTATGTACCTTGGGATCCACAACATCCACGGGAAAAGATCAATCCGACTTCCACTTACTTGAGTAATTTTCTCGGCTGTTACAAGATTTTTCCTTGTCTGCGTTTTACTCTTTAAAGAGGGTTATTACATCGCCACTGCCACAATCAGCTATGAGGACTGCGCTGCTCCTTCCTACGCCAACTAATCATTCTCATTCATGGCTGATGGAGAGTATTTCTCCCTGTCCCTCGACAAACTCAATGAAATCTATAAGATCGCGAATGAGCCGAAAGGGGTAGCAGTGGCGAAAAAGTTCGCCCCATCGAACACCTTCTGGGACTTCATTGCAACTGGGAACTTCACACCCGGCAAGGCCTACCAGTCACAGATCAGGAACCCGGCGCTTAGAGTCATCGCAAAGATCATTTCAAACCTCCTGTTCGCCAAGGATCAGACCTCCAAGGTGACAAACAGGGAGCTGCAAACCCTGTATGCAGGTATTGAAGATGAGATACGGGCTTCAGGGTCTGGTATTCCAACCACGAAGGTCAAGACGAACCCAGGCTTTCATTTCATCACCATGCTTTGTGAGAGGAGGCTCTGTCTGATGCACGGCACGAACAAAAAGGACAGAAGCGGTAGCTTGCTCACACCGCTCTTCAAGCATTTCGGCATTAATCTCAGCAAGTACAAGGTGAACACAGAGATTCAGTACCTCGACATCAGGTACCTTATGGCTTGCCACATCATGCGAGATGAGGACACCTACAGTTTCTTCGACAAGGAGGGTACCCAGCCGTTCGTCAAGCTTCCTCACCCCGAGATCACCAGGCTCAGCGAGTTTGACAACATACGCTTCATCCCACCATCCGAGCTCCTATGCACTGATCCTCGTGCTGCACCTGACGCGGATATGGAAGATGTCGAGGATATTACCCCAGACGCTGACCCATCATACGACCTCGGAGAGCTGGATGGTTGACTCGCAGCGGAAGAACAACAGCCTCATGCAGAGGATCCTCCATCTCGTCACCGGCGGTTGCATTGGCGGAAGTAACCAGCGACAGTCACCAGCAGAGCAGACTCCACAATCGCACCATCCAGGAAAGGTGATATACCTTGGATTTGACCCATTTTTATCCATGGTATATAAGTATTTTACTATATATATATATCTATGTTTTCTACTCTTCTAGGTATGTTTTCAGGTTCAGGTGCATTTCGGAGTAAAGCTATGACTTTGGAGCATTTTGGAGCATAAAGGACATTTCACCCGAGCTGACAACTTAGAGATGGACGAGAGGAAGAACAATCGATCGATCCGCATCAGTGCTGACGATCGATATCAGGAAATGCCTCGACAGATGAAGATTAATATCAATCGATGTACACAAGTACCATCGATCGATGTCGAGACACCAGACGCGACATTTTGGATTCAGCAGACTTAAAAACCAAGGCCAAGCCAAATTACTAAAATGCCCTGACGAGTTTTTAACCTAGTAGAATATATACTGCCTAAGTGTTTTGACGGCAGAGAGCTTTTTTTCTAGACCTAGTTTTGTTACAAGTTTCATTTGGGAGAGAAGATCACTTGTGATTGGAACTCCTTGTTTCTATTCCTTTATTGTTATGAATTGATTTGCTATGTCTGAGTAGTTCAACTGTTAGATCCAGGGTTCAGATAGGTTGGTGGGCTTAGCCCCAAACTATAGATCTGCCTTGTTGTGATATTCATGATTGATTTGTATTCATTGCTTGTTTTAGCCTTGCTAACTAGAACTTGATCATAGGATTGCATACTCAAGCACCCTTGTTATCCCATCCTGACATCTATCTATCATATTAGGATTGCTAGAGAGGGCTAACCGCCAATTTAGCATCTTAGTAGGGCATTTCATACTCGCGCATAGGCCTGGCTAGAATCCGTCGATCGATGTCCTCAACTGACTATCGATCGATGTTGGCAAAGGTGTATCGGTCGACATCTTAATAGACCATCGATCGACACTCTCTCGTTGTCTGCATACTAACCGTTGAGATACGAGATCTAGTCTGTTAACCAGTGGTACATGCGACAGCTGATCACTGAGTTAAGCGAATGAGCTCTAATATATCATGCATGCAACAGTTAGGCATCTATAGGTATTATAATCTCCAACACCTTAATAGTGGCCCTGCATCTAATATCATTTCCAACCAAGTTACATTTATTATTTACTCGCTTGTTACTATTGCTATTTCATTTAAACATTTACAACCTTTAGAATTAATAAACTCTAGATTTAATTGTTCCCTAGCTCCTTGTGGATTCGATCCCTAAGTACTACATCTGAACCTCTTTTGATGAGAGTAACACTCCTTAGGGTAATTTGAGTGGTATCAAAAGGCGCCTATGGGAACAGGCCCTTCAACCGAGGAGGTTCATCGCTCGCGCAACAGACGTTCGTTTGATCCGGCCGAGAGCGGCGAGTCTGACTGAGTCCGCGAGGACTATTCTCTATCCATTGTGCTATCCATCTGAACTCTTTATTTTTAATCCTTTACTTTTATGCTTTGTGTTGTTATTTGGCTGACCTCGACTTCGTTTCACACAAGGGATGGTGTAAATTAAGTCTGGGGGAAACACTTGTTGTGTGCTGAAACTCTATCTCTTTATTTCTGAGTCAGTCCTTATGTCATTTGGATGTTTTATTGAGTCAGTTTAGGATCGAGTCAGCTTAAACTCTTGTGGGAATTAGGACCTTGTGTTGTGATAATTTTTTAACCACCTCGTGCTCTAACATTCTTATCCAGTGACCTTAGCAGTGATGAAAGACCCACACTTGGACCTGGAACACCACTGACTTATCTCATTTGATTCTCCAGAAGCTCTCAGCCGATCAGGTTACACTGGATAGACTCAACTCCACCTAACTTGAACCTAATCTTGACTGAAATTCTTCTTGTTATGGGCACTAGATCAGGGAAACGAGACTTACACTCAGGACTTCTTACTCCTTTTGCCAATCTTGCTGATCCTGAGTGGCTAGCTCATCTTTAGCTAGTTCCCACCTTACGCCTAACCCTTTATTTTTACCCTCATGCACTCTGTTTTTCAGTGTCATATTTGCAGATATGTGCAAAAGGGTCAGAGAGGAAAGGATCGACGCAGCCTCTTACTCGTTAATGCCACACATTAATAGAAGAGAGATCAAGCATGAAGAGAATCATCGATAAGACCATGCTCTAACCGGAGAACAGTCTAAGGGTGCATTTCCAACCAGAGGAACAATGGCGACCAGTGAGAAACAAAAGAATAGACCACCAGTGGCTGCAAAACATTCATTATGTTGCCTCTCCCTCGCAACCCCATCACCTTTTATATTCAGTTTCAAAAAAAAAAAAACTATATATATTGTTTCTATCTATTTTATGGTGATGGAGATGGGGAAGGTGAATCGAAAAATACACGCCACCAGGAAGGTTGAGCAAGGAGTTGGTACCAAATTTGGAGGAGTAGGCAAAGGCAGCCAAGAACTGAAGAACAGTCCCACGGTTGATCCGAAGGAGAGAACAACTGCACCCGTGAAGCAGAAACGAGTAAGGGCTGTGGACATCAATGGATCCGTCCTCTTCTGCTATTTTGCGCGATATCCTGCATCCACTTACATTTGGTAGCCCCTAAACACTCTTAGCTCCATCATGAAATAGCATGTTCTTTACCTAGCCCGTCTACCCTGGATAGTGCCTGTGATGAGAAGCTCACGCTGTTCTTAATTGAATTCAAGGAGTTTTGTCTCGATAGTGTACCCTTTTTCAGGTATGAGATACAGAGTATGGAGCTGATTCTCGAACAGCGATCGTGGGTGTTCTGGTAAGGGTGTGTGGTCTGAGTCTACAGCTTGTATGGTTCACAGATGTGTGGTAAGAGTATGGTTATTGAGATCAAGCGAGTTCCCACTCTTTCAAACCTTTCTCCCTGTTCTTGAGGCTTGGTCTTGTTCGAGCACAAACAAGGATCTAAGTCTGGGGGAATTAATATATGGTGTTTTTAATACCATTATATGTGTCCTTTGAGTTATTTCTCAGTCCTAATTCATGCTTAATTGATATCATTCCAGGTTTGGAGCAGGTGAAAGAGCAAAGAAGAGAGCTTCATGAAGTCAGATGTCATTTTGGAGAATTCGATGCGGAACAGCCAGTTAGATCAACCCGAAGGTTGTTCCCGAAGAGAACAAGCGTCTGACTGTTCCCGATCATTAAGGAAACTTCCCATTCTGGAAGTTTTCCCTAGATTCCATTCTCTTATCTCTTTGCCACCAGCGCCTCCATATAAAAAGGCCGATGCTATCATTTCTGTTTTTTTTACGCTAGTTTAAGAAGAGAGCTAGAACGATTTGGATTGAGCAACTTGTAAGGGAGAAGGCTTCATCTCTCATTTTCACGAGAAGATCATCCTGAACCCTTGTCCTTCTACTTTATTTTATATGCAGTATTATTCAGAAACAATGTATGTGTCATCTTGCTTTATGATTGAGTAGTCGGCTAAGCTTGTTTAGGGTTGTAGGGTGTTAGTCGCATGAGCTGAACACAAATAAGTGATCTTAACTGTTCTTCATTCATATTGCTCTTACTGCTTGCATTGAATTGATCACTTAATGTTCGATCTCTAGTTTAATCACCTGGCTAACCGCTTAGGAGATAAATCGACATATATTGAATGAGCTTCATATCCCTAATCAGTGAGAGTAGATATTAGGGTATTAAGTGAACTAATCGGACCTGATCTCTAAGCTTGCTATCGTGTCTTGTTCCAAGTGAGAGCTTAGGACTCAAGACCTATCAGCAAAGGGAGCAAGTCCACGATAGTGGATTGTTCTAGCCGAGTGATCCGAGTTCTAGACTGCACCTCATTGCACTTGAATAGTTGTTCGGTTCGCATTGACACCCGATGAATAACCCTAAGCCGACTTTCATTTAAATCAAATTTGAATCTCTAGGTATTCTAGTTACTTGCGTTACCATTATTTTAAAACTCCACTTGTTCCCAGCTTAATATTGAACTTACAAGAGTATAGAGTAAACTGGTCTTCTGGATTGAATCTCAAATATTATAACTACCACTGTTAACTTGACACTAGCAAGGATTCATTTTTAGTGTATCATCAAACACCAACTCTCTTTAAGAATTCAATGAATCAAGTAAGGAATAAAACAGATTCGATGTTGTTCTACTAAATTCCTAGACTAACTCTCGATGCGATAGGTATTTAGCTCATTAAGATTACTTCAAGCAATCAATAACACTCTCGTGTCTACCAATTATCCTATGATCTAGAATTCAGAATGTCAATTAAAAGCAATCAAGATGAATAATTCAGTAGATAAACCAAGAAATTCTGTCAATTAGCAATTTGACATTAAGACTTAGAAATCCCTGAATCTAACATGGTTATTACTCAAACATAAAAACAATAACACAAATCATAGTCTGAATAAATATCATTAGTGAATCAACAAGTGTTCAAAAACTCTCAAGGAGTTTTTTTCTCTTCTCTCCAATCTAAAAATAAAGCTTAGTCTAAACAGTGGCTGCAAGATAATAAATATATGTCAAAACACACACGAGAGACTTCTTTGTAAATAAGAGAAACTTCTAGGCCAAACTGAAATTCTTGGAAATTGATTAAAAATGGTCGGGCACTGTTCTGGAGGAGTGTCAATCAACACTCAGGTGGTGTCAGTCGACACAAGTTGATTCTTGACCGCTTCGTCTTCGCTCGTCAGGCGAATCGCTCTTCAGTAATCCGAGCATGACTATTGATATAGGATCCTGATTGAACTCAAACTGGTGGAACTGGAAAGCTAACTCAAACCTTTATCTTGGTCCAAAAGATGAGCTCAATTTCACCATGGGAAGGCCTTCATCCATTGCTAAACTTTTGACGCGACCGAACAGTTCTGCATTTCAAATAGTTCTAGAATCTCCAATGTTGCCAAAAACGTACTTTAACGTGAAAAGACTCCAAAACGACTCCAAAAATATATATAATAAACTCTAAATATGACTTATAACATGTTCTAAAAGTGTTGAAAAACATGGTACACCCTTTGCTTGTACTCAAACAAAACATAGAATGAACCTTTGGAAGAGGTTTGAAAATTCATGAACTAACCTTTCTTTAGAACATCACTTTTACCTCTGCAATATTTCAAGCCACATCAAATTAGTACCAATTTTAGAGGCACTTCGATGTACTTAGCCTCAGCTTAGCAACCTTACATCCAACCCCAAATCACCAGACACCATCTGACATAACCCACTATTGACCTCATTTCTTAAGTAAATGTGTAGGGTTTATGGTGCAGAATACGAACTGGATAATCAGTTAAATCTAGGGATTTGAAGAAGCAAGCTAGAGAATCGCTTCGCTCAAACAAGGGATTCAAATAACCACGCTTGAGACATGCTTCTTGTAAGACGAATTAAATATCAAAAAGTTGATTTCTATTTAAAATACAAAAACTTTAATCTAAGAATACAAAATAAGAAAACTATTACAATCCTAAAACTTAATCGTATTATCTCTTTTCTTCTTGTCCAAGCATGATGCTGCTGCATCAGGTCCCTCTGCGTTTGAAAGGTTCAACCTCAAATCGAGATGGAAATTGTTGCTGCCAAACCTCCAAGAAAAGCATATCCGTTTTATCTTTTCCATTCCTTTCGAGTTTCCCTTGATCTCATTATTCTCTTTAATCATCCAATGCATAGCGTGCTTTCCCTAACTACATATATAATCACCATTTTCCAACCAATTGTCTTTGTTGACGTCGAGGAGAATATTCTTCACCACATGCCGTAGAGATTGAATGTCATGTTTAAGTCCCACATTGTTCAACACTTTATATGAAAATAACTCAACGCCCAGAAACGTGCACACTAACATGATAATGAACTATGTAGATGATATTTCCAGAGAGGTTCTGATGTAGTTTGTGATGTACATCAGAAGGTGTGTCAAGACGTATGTCAAGACGTACGGCAAGAGATTGTCTAAGGTGATTGCGTGTGTAACTAGAGATTGGAAAAGGAAAGAAAATATCTTGTTGAAGACAAATGACGTTTTCCATTAAGCAAAGAGGCTTTGCTTGGAGAAGAAGTGTTACTTAGAGAGGAATAGGAAGTTTCCTTATATGGAATGGAAGTTCATTAAGCTGCATTTAATGGACTTTTGTGAGCAAGTCTAGGGTTTACATATAAGGAGGGACGTGCCCTTATGAGAAGAATAGTACACAGATATTAAGTGAAAAAAGAGAGAGAGTTTTCATTAAGTGTTGAGTGTTGACCTACGGTCTGACGTAGTGTCCGATGGAGTCTGATCTGGACTTAGTTTGGTGGCGTTGGAGTTGGCTCTTTGTGTGGTGGCGTTAGCTATCGTGTGTAGCTCTTGTGAGCTTTGTGTGTGCTAGGGTGATCAAGCGTTTTGGGGTGTCCGTTGAGGTGTGGTGACCAAGCTGTGCGTCTGGTGTTGACGTACTCGGTGACGCACTTGGTGAAGTACTCGGTGACGTACTTGGTGAAGTACTTGGTGACGTACTTGGTGAAGAACTCGGTGACGTACTTGGTGAAGTACACAGTGATGTACCTTCAGAGACTTGAAGGTTGAAGCCTTCACTCAGGGGGAGTTTAGCAAAGATGGTTTCATTGAGGAGGTCCGGAAAGATTGCAGCTGTGTGAAGACAGTGAGCTCTGGTCCTCTTGTCTATGTCGAGGTTTTTTGGGATATTTGGAAACATCCTATTTCCTTTTCCAGCTATGTGAGGAATGATGATCTCGGCGTATATAAAGGCTCGCGATACCTTTTATCAGTCGATACAAGAAAGATGAATCTCGATCTTCCCGCGTTTCCAGCTTCGCTCATGGGTGGCCGTATAAGGCCACGTTGTCTTTTCACCGATCCTTTCTCATATCCCATTCCTACTTGGGGAGAGGTTCCGGAGGCTGATAGCGAAGCGGTCCCGATGGCACCCCTGAGACAGTGTCGCTCATGCTTTCTTGATGACGGTCTTTGTAACACCCCCGGACAGTCCAAAACATATGGTCGATCAACCGGCCAACAATCACACAAGAACATGACTGATCGACCGTCCTACACCTAGGGTTAGAGATGAATGAGCCAACCGGCCAGAAAACAATCAAACAAGAACATGACTGACCGTCCAACCCAACACCATGGTCCGGAAGCGCTACGTGACGGGCTAGGGACGATCCGGTCAGAGTCACAAAAATTTACTCTACGGCCTAGACCAGTTCATGCACTAACTCATCCTGCAGCATCAAGGCACAAGGCTTTGCAACCAGTACCTAGAGTTAGTGTTTTCCATTAGATCGAGGCCTAAGGCTTTTCCCGTACCACGACCTAATGTTGTGTTAGACCGGACTAGTCAAATATCAGAGTACTCATGAAGCGCATATAAACACAAATTATTTATTGATTCAAAAAATATCCATACATTGAATAATTCAAGACTGAGCCCGGCCTAATGCCAAATCGAGTCAATTAAACACAATCTCAATATATACCGTTTCAAAAGGCATGAAATCTACTATGGCGGTCCTAACGTTCAGCTCCAAGCTATCTGATCATCCTTACCTAAAGCGGCCTGCAAAAAGGAGAACAGTGTTGGATGAGTAACCTAATGCTACTTAGTGAGCTGGCGGCCTCTACCCGCAACCTAGACTATAACCCAGACAAACCCAAAATAACAATCAATCTAGCCCTAGCATGCAATAAAAGCAAAGGTTAAGCAAACAGTTACTAAGTTAGACTTGGCCTCCTCCCATGATCTAGCTTGAATTAACGGGAACCTGCATTAAAACAAGTCAACAACCAATCCCTAGGTAACCATATATACGCATGAGTTCAGTACTCATGTAGTGTTAAATACTTAGACTATACAAGTATCATTAACTGGTCGACCAACAATCAGACAAGAACATGATCGGCCAACCAATGATACCTCATAGCTTTAATATCCACCACCCTTCACAAGAAATCCCTCAAACACATACAGGCCAACGTCAGGCCAACAGTAATGAAATGCACACCAAGCCTAATCCGGTATCTAAGCCAGACTTAGGACTTAATGTCAGAAACCTGCAATTAAACAGTCAACAACCAAACACAACCATAATAATAACTATGAGTATCTACGACTCGATCTAACTCGTAACACTGTATATCCGTGCTACGCTAACTTGAGGGTTCCATAACCCTTACAACACTCTAACACAACACTCTAACATGTGCCATGATGACTTCGTTTTGCCTCCTCTCTATAGGCAATACCCTATCTCCCTACCACAAAAGGCCAGAAGAAGGAACTTTCAACCGACCGCGGCCCACAGTCCTTCGGGTTACTGACACATTACACCGTCGTTTAATCACTCAGCCATAGGCCATGATCCCGTCTCTCTAAGTCTTCCCGATCCAGCGAATAAGGGGTTCCCTTGAACCCGTTGAATACGAGGGTGTGGAAACACTAACTTACCCCAAACAAGCCTAGTATAATACTATCGGCATCACTCACACAACAAAAACTCAATCTAGAACCTAACCTAAGGCTAAAGTTCCAGCTCCGAACTAGACACTCGACTCTACAAGACTAACCAATAGTACCGTTAATCTGGCCTATATGGCCTAAGACCACTAACACCAATAACTGAACAATAATATCAATAATAAACAACTCAATCAAACCGTTACCCAGATAGTTCAGCCTCCTGCTATGAAAATATCTTTAAAGATAACGGGAACCTGTACTCAACCCAACACCCAAGAATAGAAAACATGATGCATTGATAGACCATGGATTTGACCAATTTTTACCCATGGTTTTTAAGTGTTTTAACTACTAATTATTATATTATAGAGTCTATTTAGCATATTTATAGGATCAGGAGTGATTTTGCGGAAAGTGATGATTTTGGAGTATTTTGAAGATATTTTGAGTAAGCACCCGAGATGACCATCGAGCACGACCATCGGTGAACATTGATCGACAGCGAAGCGCGCAGAAAGCCTGTTTGGTCTCAGATGACTTAGAGCCCAAGTCTTCACCTATTTACAAGATTACCCCTGACGAGTTTTAACCTAATTATATAAGCTTTGCCAATATGTTAGAGGGAAAGTGTGCTTTCTTGTTTTGCTGTTTGTCACAGCAAAGATTTCTAGGATTTTTAGTAGATTGGAGAAAAGATCCAAAGTTATTTGTGATTGGAACTCCATTGATATCTATATAATTATCTAAGGCAGGTTTTATACCTTATTGTTGTTATGAATTGTTTGGCCATATCTGTGTAGTTCTCTTGTTAGATTCTAGGGTTTAAATAGGTTATGAGGGATTAGCCCCAAGGCCCCCAACTATAGATTGCTAATTTGTGATATTAATCTTTAGGATTGTCATTAATGCCTGATTCTAGATTAGCTACCTAGAACTTGCCCTAGGATTGTTAGATATAAGCGATAGCTTGCATCTCATCCTGAAACCATTCTAATTGAGCTAAGACTTTCTAAGAGTAACGCGAGAGCTGATCTAGTGAGCATATTCAACCCGCACATTAATGCTTTACCAATAGCGTCGATTGATATTCAAATCGAATAATCGGTCGACGTTTCGGAAAGTGCATCGATCGAAATTCATATAGAATCGTCGATCGACACTGGTCAATAGACAAACCTAGAAAGCGAGAGTCTAGTGGTTTGTTTATAAGTGTTGAGCTCTACAATATTTCCAAATTTCCTGAATAAAAACCCTAAGTCTAGCTATTTCCATTTAAGTACGAAAGCCTCAACCAATCAATCGAGCAATAACTTGCTCACAAACCTGCAACTTTACATTTAAATCATCAAACCACCTAGCTTAACAATTCTGATTAGATTTATTAGATTCCCTAGCTCTCTGTGGATTTGATCCCTAAGTACTACAACTGAACCTCTTATTTGAGAGAGTAATTCACTCTTTAGGGTAATTTGAGTGAGATCATGCATTCTAGTCCTAGTCCTAATCAGGTTATCAACTCAGTCTTAATTCCATTTATCTCAGCTTAGCCTTGCTAAACTGAGTCTGGTTCCATAAATAAAATAACCCTAAAGACTCTATCATTCAATAGGGTGATCTTTCTAATCGATATGCAGACTCGATATACCCTAAATTCCAAGTGGAATTCAAACAAGCCAACTCACAAAACTATCCTAAATTCCATGTGGAATTCAAACAATCCAACTAACAAAACTACCCTAAATTCCAAGTGGAATTCAAACAAGCCAACTCACAGTGTTCTAGACAAGAAGCATCTGGTTGATCGGAGAAGACTTGGCCAAAACCCAATGGACGACTTGACTGGACTGAGGAGGACTGATCTCGACTTGTACAGACCGTCGGCTTGATCATGTCGAAACGGATAGGTCTGGACGGACTGATCTGGATCCAGACAGAACGTCCTTTAGCTTCTGGACAGTTCTTCGGATTTCCCGGCGGAGTATCGAGCAGAACTTCTACTGATCTGAACCCGTGGAACCGAACAAACTCTAGACATCACCTCCACTTGATCATCAAAGGAACTGAATGGCCTGGACGAACTGTTATGGACAGAGCTTCCCGTCACAATCGTAGAGAATTGTCGATTGGACAATACTGGACTTCTCGGTGAGGATCGACTACACTCGGTCCATTGGCCTGATTTTGGTCCTTCCGGTAAATTTCTGATCCGCGATTAACCGCGAATATTTTTCTTCTCCCGTCCTGATGAGCTGAATATTTTTAATAAACTCCAATCTGAACTCTGACCTTGGCGGTCAATATTTTCCGATCCTTAGGCTTCATCGAAAACTTCCATAATACCGAAATTAGGGTTTTCGTCCGATTTTGGGTTTTCCCGTCGTGCTTCTATCCCGCATGCTTGCTTCCCGGCCAACTTAATTCCCGTCCTGCTTCCAACATATTATGTTTCCAACGTATAATATTACTGATACGAAGGTTTGCGGAAATTTCGTGCTGAAGAAATGTCATTCTTCCAAAACATCGAGCTTTTAAACCGTCATTGTAGAAACCCTTAAAAAAAAAGAGAATGGTCGAGTAACTTTGTGGTTGTCGAGTCGCGGGCGATAAGGATCGATTGAGAAGTTTTGAAGTACGAGGTGGGCGAAGAAGTGATCGTGGGTGAACTATGAGTCGAATAAGTTGCACGAGCATAGTTAATTGATGTCTTAGATTGATCAGACGAATGTTTTGGAAGCAGAACATTTTTGGAAGCACAACGGTTTAGAAGCTCGACGTTTCGGAAGAATGACGTTTCTTCAGCACGAAGTTTTCTTCGAAACTTCGTATCAGCGAAATATTATTTCGAAGACATTGGAAGCAGGACGGGAATTAAGCAGGATGAAAATCAAGCACGACGGGATCAAAGCACGACGGGAAAACCCAAAATTGGACGAAACCTTAATTTCGGTATTATGGAAGTCTTCAATGAAGCCGAAGGATCGGGAAATACTTACTGCCAAGGTCAGACTTCAAATTGGAGTTTATTAAAACTATTCAGCTTATTAGAACGGGAGCCGAAAAATATTCGGGATTAATCGCAGGCCAGAAATTTACCGGAAGGACCAAAATCAGGCCAATGGACCGAGAAGCTCGAGGTGGCTCGTTGCATGGGTTCAGAACGTCGTGTCAACCATCTAACAAGCTGACTGTCTCCAGAAGCTCGAGGTGTCACCGTGCATGGAAGTTGTACATGCAGCATGACATGAAGCACGAGGTGGATCGACCAAGCACGAGGTGTCTCCACGTATGCAACTGAAGCATGCTAATTGACATGTGTGAGCTGATGTAGCGCCTTTCATGAGTTCCAGTCATGCAGCCTGACATCTGAGAGGAGTGGTGGCGTGCTGCATGTGTCCTGGACATGCAGCCAGCCATGCGGAGCACGAGGTGCCGCCGCGCATGCGCCTGGAGCCATGCGAAGCGACACACGGGCTGCCACCAACCTGAAGCTGATTTGTTGCTGTATCCTATAAATACCCCATGACCCCAGCTCATTTCTTCAAATTTAGAACTGTCTAAAAAAAGTTAAAACCGTGGGAGAAAAGTAGAAAAAGAAAGCAAACGATTCCGAGCTATTTCGAGAGTTTTAGAAAGTTTTCGAGATCAGTTCTCTATTGATTTTGAGTCAGTGCCCAGGGAAGGTTCTGCCCAACTGAAGATCAATCAAATGAAGATCAGTTCAGATGGGAAGCAATTCAACGTGGCTAGAGAGAGAGAGAGAGAAAGAAAGTGTTCGATGTAGAGTATAGTCGATTCTGAAGATGGATACTGAGACGGCCAGTTCTGTCCAATCGTCCATTCTTTACGATCGTGACGCGGAATCTATGTCCATAGCAGTCCGTCCAAGACAGTCATATTATGTTATGGTCAACTGGAGGTGCTGTCCAGAGTTAGTTCAGATCCACGAGTTCAGATCAGTCGAAGTTCTGCTCGATAATCCACCGGGAAGTCCGAAGAACTGTCCAGAAGCTAAAGGAGGGCCTGTTTGAGTCCAGATCAGTCCGTCCAGACCTGTTAGTGTCTTCATGATCAAGCCGAGGGTCTGTCCAAGTCGAGTTCAGTTCAGTCGAGTCCAGTCGAGACATTCACCTTGGGTTTTGGCCAAGTCATCTCCGATCAACCAGCTGCTTCTCGCCTAGAACACTCCGAGTTAGCTTGTGTGAATTCCATTTGGAATTTAGGGTAGTTTTGAGTTGTTTTTTTTGAGTTGCACTTGGAACTTAAGGAAGATAGAGTCGCATATAGAGTAGAATGCTCACACTGTTTCATGATATAGTCCTTAGGGTTATTTATAAAACCGGACTCAGTTTAGCACGGGCAAGCTGAGATGAAAGGAATTAAGACTGAGATAATAACCTGACTGGGACTAGGATGCATCATGATTTATATTCTTGCTTGTTGATATGGTTTAGTGCAGGTTCCCGTTAACTTTAAAGATAGTGTCGTAGCATGAGGCCGAACTATCTAGGTAAACAGTTTGATTGAGTAGATTGATTGAGTCGATTTAATTAAATGCTTGCTCATTTAATTAATCTTGTTGATTAAGGTTAGTCATCTATTGGTAAGGGAGTGACTAACTGGTTGAGTTGTTTAGTTGTTGTTGTTTAGGGGATCCTTGGCCATATAGGCCGATCTCCTAGTTGTGATGTTGGTACTACGGGTCCTATGCCATATAGGCCAGACTACTGGTACTAGTGGTTAGTGTCGTAGACTCCTAATATTGTTTAGTTTTGGATATGAGTCTTGTCCCTTAGGCCTTTCCTAGGGATAGTTGTGTCGAGTGTGTAATATGCCGACAGCAGGTGCGAAACCCGCCCATGCTAGGCATGTTTTGGGGTGGACTAGTGTTTCCTCGCCCTCGTATTCAGCGGGTTCAAGGAAACTCCTTATTCGCTGGATCGGGAAGACTCAGATAGACGGGGTCATGCCCTATGGCTGCGTGATTACACGACGTTGTAATGTGGTAGTGACCCGAAGGACTGTGGGCTGTTGCGCGGTGACCCGAAGGACTGTGGGCCGCGGTCGGTTGAAAGTTCCCAGGGCCCTGGTTAGAGTGTTGTGTTAGGGTGTAGTACTGGGTTATGGAACCCTAGAGTTAGTGTAGCACCGATATACGGTGTTACGAGTTAGATCGAGCCGTAGTTACTCATAGTCTTATTATTGTGATTGTGTTTGGTTGTTGATTGATTTGTTTGCAGGTTCTGACATTAAGTCCTAAGTCTTGTTTAGGTACCGGATTAGGTTTTGTGTGTATTTGGTTATTGTAGGCCTGACGTTGGCCTGTATGTGTTTGATTGATTTCTTGTGAAAGGTGGAGGATATTAAATCTATGTGGTGTCATTCGTTGGCCTATCAGGTTCTTGTTTGATTGTTGGTCGATCGGCAAATGATACATGTATAGTCTAAGTGTCTAACACTACATGAGTACAGAACTCAGGCGTATATATGGGTAACTATGGATTGGTTGTTGACTTGTTTTAATGCAGGTTCCTGTTACTTGAAGCTAGATCATGGCCGGAGGCCAAGTCTAACTTAGTAACGGTTTGCTTAGCCTTAGCTTTTATTGCATGCTAGGGCTAGATTGATTGTTATTTTGGGTTGTCGGGGTTAGAGTCTAGGTAGCGGGTAGAGGCTGCCAGCTCACTGATTAATACTAGATTACTCATCCAACTCCGTTGTCCTTTTTATGGGTTGCTTTAGGTAAGGATGATCGGATAGCTTGATGCTGGACATTAGGACCGCTGGTGTAGATTTTCATGCCTTTTGTAAACGGTATTGTAAATTGTGTTATGTTGACTCGATTTGGCATTAGGCCGGGCCCAGTCTTGAATTATTCATTGTATGAATATTTCCTAAATCAATAAAAGTAATTGTTTTATATGCGCTTCATGAGTACTTTTATATTTGACTAGTCCGGTTTAACACAATGTTAGGTCGAGGTACGGGTTGTGAAGCCTTAGGCCTCAATCTAACGGAAAACGCTAACTCTAGGTACGGTTTGCACAGCCTTGTGCCTTGACGTAATGGGACGAGTTAGTGGATGAACTGGTCTAGGTCGTGGAGTAAATTTTATGACTCTTACCGGATCATCCCTAGCCCGTCACGTAGCGCTTCCGGACTATGGTGTTGGGTTGGACGGTCAGTCATGTTCTTGTTTGATTGTTGGCTGGCCGGTTGGCTCATTCATCTCCACCCCTGGGTGTTGGACGGTCGATCGGTCATGTTCTTGTTTGATTGTTGGCCGGTTGATCGACCATATGTCTAGGACGGTTCAGGGATGTTACAGAGGTGGTATCAGAGCATGATTTCGTCCATGCTTCTAGAACTCTTGATTTAATCGGATTTAAATATTTATCGAGGAAAAAAGAGTCGCAAAAGGCAATAGGATTTGTGGTTTTAGGAATTAGGAATGTGATAGTGGAATCTAGAACTGTTAGGTTGCTGGTTAGTATTGCTAGGTTGTGTGGTTAGCATTGCTAGGTTGTTGTTAGTAGACTGTTGGGATTAGTTGTCTACTAACTTGCGTGTGAGGTGTTCTTTTGAGTTGCAGCAAGTAAGCGTGTTTGTTGATCGGAACTTTAAGGGATGAAAACCTTAAAGTGGAGGGAGTCCGAGGCAAAACCCAAACCCAAAGCGAAAGAGGAGAGACAGATTCAGGGAACTAGGCTGTGGTCCAGACTGGACAGGTGGGAGGAAACAAGACTTCGTTGAGAAAGGACTTCATCAGTAGTTGGGAAATCGAGAAAATGGTTGGAGTAATCTGGAACGAGCATGGACAAGATAGTATAATGGGCAGTGAGTGTGTTATGGCAGAGTAAAAGCAAGAGGACGGCTTGTTGGGGTCAAAATCGGTCACGGCGGAATCAATGTCTGAAAGTTAGTAAAAATCAGCATGAACGTTTTTTACGAAAAGAAATCTTCGTAAAGATATCTTTACGAAGAGCCTTGGGGTAAAATCTTGTTCAAATCTCAATCGAACCACTAAATACCGATTGTCCGAAGGCAACAGACATGTATCCAAATCGGCCGCAGACAAGCTCGAGTATCGAAATCGGACCGCGGACAAGCCAAGCTCGATCGATACGCGGCGACCAAGCATGCACACAGCTCGGTCGCTACGGTCCATAGCAACCGAGCTCGAGCCAAGCTCGGTCGCTACGTAGCAACTGAGCGTCCGTCCCCCTCGGTCGCTACGTAGCGACCGAGCTCGAGCCAAGCTCGGTCACTACGTAGCGACCAAGCGTCCGTTCCGCTCGGTCACTACATAGCGACCGAGCTCGAGCAAAGCTTGATCGCTACATAGCGACCGAACGTCCGTCCCCCTCGGTCGCTACGTAGCGACCGAGCTCGAGCCAAGCTCGGTTGCTACATAGCGCCAAGCTCGGTCGCTACGTAGCGACCAAGCGTCCGTTCCGCTCGGTCGCTACGTAGCAACCAAGCTCGAGCCAAGCTCGGTCGCTACATAGCGACCGAGCGTCCGTTCCGCTCGGTCGCTACGTAGCGACCAAGTTGGAGCCACGCTCGGTCCCTACGTAGCGACCGAGCGTCCGTTCCGCTGGGTCCCTACGTAGCGATCGAGCGTCCGTTCCGCTCGGTCGCTACATAGCGACCGAGCTTTTCCGAAACGTCGATACGACACCAGTCCATGCATTCTCATCTGTCCTTCGATGCTATCTCCCGAAGACCGTAGCGAACTCAGTTCTTGTTTTCCGCCATTCTACATCATCGATCAAACTTTGCGGTAAAAACCGCGGAAAGTCCGTTCTTTATCGAAAGAAGTCGCAATAAAAGTTTCGAGTCGGAATACGGCCCAAAGGGACCTAAGACAGGACTCGAGGCCCATCTTACGATTTCTTAACCAAAAGCCCGTAAACCGTAGGACGGTTTACGCTTGGTTCGCAAGGGAAGATAAATGTCAAGTTTCCGCGGATAAATATGGAATTTTGGAGATAATTACGAAGTTCGTTAAAAATGGAATATCTCAATTTTATGCTATGACGGCTTAAGGGCAGAAGAGTAAAAGAGTAAACCGACCTTGGAGCGAGTATATAAGGAGTCCTAGGCGAGAGGCATGAGGGAGGACTTTTTAGACTCGGAATTCTCTGCACTTAGAAACTTTAGGCTTTATTCTTGACAAGTTAGGTTTCTATGACTGGCACTCAATTACTAGACGAACTCGCCCAAGCAGTTCGATCTCTTGTCCAGCTCTATTAATTGAACTATGTTCGGCTTGATCCTCGAAAGGGGTACGTAGGCAGCCTTTAACAAGGTTCAGTCCGAAATCAATCAAAAACCTTTTATGTATCTTTTTCATCTTTTGTTATCGAGCTGCGACTCAACTAGGTTTGAGCTTTTAGGCCGCTAGAACTAAGTAACTTGCTGACAGCCTTTGCGGCCAAAGCTTTTATGATCTCTTATAATGATCGCAACGCTCTTACGCGGACTCGAAAGAAGATCTACTGTTTTCTCTAAATTTGTTTGTTATCTTTTCATGATTTCCGCATATATTCGGTCACTTGTCGTTGGCTCTCGCAGATTAGGGTTTTCCTAGTTTCCTTATTTAAACGGAAATCGACAGTGCAAATTTCGGTTCCCACACGGCTCAGTGATCATTCCAGTAATGAGATAGGAAGACGATTGTGGAGGCCTTGAAGATGACACTCAAGGAACCGTGGTGGACAGAGTAAAGAGGTTATGGAGACGAGTGGAGAATGTTGTGAAGATGAGCAATTGCGCAACTAAGAATTCGAGGACGAATTCTATTAAGGGGGGGGGGGAGAGAATGTTGTGATGATGAGTATCTTTGTGGTGGTCGAGTCGCGGGCGATAAGGATCGATCGAGAAGTTTTGAAGTACGAGGTGGGCGAAGAAGTGATCGTGGGTGAATTATGAGTCAAATAAGTTGCATGACCATAGTTAAAACATGTCTTAGATTGATCAGGCGGATGTTTTAGAAGTAGAACAGTTTTGGAAGCACGACGGTTTAGAAGCTCGACGTTTCGGAAGAATGATGTTTCTTCAGCATGAAGTTTTCCGTGAAACTTCGTATCAGCGGAATATTATTTCGGAGACATTGGAAGCAGGACGGGAATTAAGCAGGACGGGAAGCAAGCACGACGGGTGTTGGGGAAAAATATTCCGGTATTATTTCCCCCAGCCTCCACGCAGGACTCGGATCCCTGGATCCATGGTAAATGGGTTCCCCGGGTCCCCACCAGAGGGAACCCTGGGCTCGATCCCTGGACCCTACTCCCTTCCAAGAAATGGAAAACTTCCGACAAGGAGAACCTTCGATATTTCCGAATATGGAAGAGTTTAACCTAATGAAATCGACTTCTAGACGACTATATAAGAGCGACAACAGCCCTCAAGCAAGGGATCAACTTCTCCAAGGCTTAGAGACTAGGGTTAGATGGCTAGAATTAGGGTTCTTATAAAACATCTTGTAACGATACCTTGTTCTTGCCTATTCATCTAATAATACGTCTCTTCAAGCCTATTCTATTATTATTCTCTTTAAACATCCTAAAACCCTTACTAAGTAACCACAAATACTCGAGGTTTACCAGCTTATCCATCGTTCTGTGGTACTCTAAAAGAGCCTACACAAAAATCCCTTAACAGTTTGGCGCTAGAAGGAGGGGAGTAATCTAAGCTACGTGACGATGGCGGTGGATGAGCAAGACAATCAATCAGAATTTACCCCAAGAGAAGCTGAGCTTCAACGACAGATCGAGGGACTGCAGAGCCAAGTAACCGACTTGCACAAGGCTCGGGAAACAACCAAAAATCCAGAGCTTTCCTCCGAGGTTCAGAGCCTGAAGGAAAAACTTGTTGAACACTCCAAACAGCTGGAATTAAGCGCCGAGAAACTCAACCAACTACAGACGGAGAACGCTGCACTCCGAGACCAGAACAAAGCTCCCAACACGGCAAGCAACAAGAAGCGTCGCTTCAACACTCGGGTTCGACCTATGGGAAGCCTGAGCACTCCCAACACCAGAGAAGGCACCACTAACGCGACTCCTTCATCTGGAGTGGCCGGAGCAACACGAGAAGGGACCAAGGATCACCAGATCCACGACCTAGAGGAAAGTGATTCCAAACCTGAACCCAAGAAAGAAGAACCCGAGAAGACGGCAGCCGAGTCTTCCATAACCGCCTATCTGGAGCAGATGTTTTCCAAGAGGTTCGACGCCATGCAATCCATGGTGGAACGTCTACCAGGAGTAGCTCCCCCAATCCGGAGGAGCAACCCCGACTCGTACACAGATACTCCCTTCGCGGAGGAGATCGCCTCAGTCGAGATCCCTCGTAAATTCTCCTTCCCCAGCATCAAGATGTACGATGGCACCGGAGACCCCGACGATCATATCGCACAATATAAACAGAGGATGCTAGCGGTTGTGCTCCCCAAGGAGTCCCGTGAAGCTACCATGTGTAAAGGGTTTGGCTCCACTCTAATTGGACCCGCCTTGCAATGGTATATGAATCTCTTTACCAGGTCCATCTCTTCCTTTGACGGCCTGAGCGACAAGTTCGTAGAACAATTCGTGAGTAGCAGGAATCTGGAGAAGACATCAGACGTCTCTACGAGATCCTCCAGCATCGAGTAGAACCCATGCGGGGCTATATAGCCCGTTTCAATCAAGAGAAGGTAGCGGTCCTTGAATGCAGCATCCCTATCGCAATCTCTGCCTTCAAGAGAGGCCTACTTCCAGACGGAGGGCTCTACAAAGAGCTAACCATGTACCCTTGCAAAACCATGGAGGATGTGCGTGGGCATAGGTGAAGTGGGAAGAGGATGTCGCTAGCCGCACCAAGGCTCAACCCAAACAGGATCAGAGGTCCACCGATTAGACCCGGGAGACCGAGAAGAAAGATCATCCCAAAAGGGATCCAAGGACTCCGGAAGCAGGAACCGGGGAAGGTTCCAATACCGGCAATTAGAAAAAGAAGAGGGGATGTCTGTGTCTATCTGGCCCGATATCTCCCATCTCTCAATATCCACACCAGAGCTGGTCAACACGCTGAGGCAGATGGGCCAACAGGTCAAGTGGCTCCCAAAGATGAAAGCACCTGACTCATTCCGGAACCCGGGACTCTGGTGCGACTTCCATCGCGATCACGGCCACAAAACTGAAGACTGCATCGCCCTGAAGATAGAGGTCAATGAACTACTCCAAAAGGGGCATCTCCGAGAATTCCTTTCAGAGAAAGCCAAGGCTCATCTTAGCAAAGAAGCATCAGGGAAATCCAAAGGAGACCCACCAAGCTCACCACCTCGCCAGGACCGGGTGATTTATGTCATCTCAGGAGGCTCTGAAGTAAGTGGCATGAGTCATGCAGCTGCGAAGAAGAGCACCCGTAATGCTCAACACGACCTGGAGACTTGTAACACCCCCGAACCGTCCTAAGCATAGGTCGACCCAGCGGCCAACAATAAAAAAAGAACATGACCGACGGACGATCCACACCAAGGGTTGGAAATGAAAGGCCAACCGGCCAGCCAACAGTCAAACAAGAACATGACTGACTGTCCAACCCAACACCATGGTCCGGAAGCGCTACGTGACGGGCTAGGGACAATCCGGTCAGAGTCACAAACTTTACTCCACGACCTAGACCAGTTCATCCACTAACTCGTCCCACTGCGTCAAGGCATAAGGCTTTGCAACCCATACCTAGAGTTAGCGTTTTCTGTTAGATGAAGGCCTGAGGCTTTTCAACCCGTTCCTCGACCTAACATTGTGTTAGGCCGGACTAGTCAAATATCAGAGTACTCATGAAGCGCATATAAAACATTTACTTTATTGGTTCAAGAAATATCCAGACATTGAAATAATTCAAGACTGGGCCTGGCCTAATGCCAAATCGAGCTAACAAAACACATAACGCAATACCATTTACAAAAGGCATGAAATCAACTCTGGCGGTCCTAACGTCCAGCACCAAGCTATCCGATCATCCTTACCTAAAGCAACCTGCTAAAAGGACAACAGAGTTGGATGAGTAATCTAGTATTACTCAGTGAGCTGATGGCCTCTACCCGCAACCTAGACTCTGACCCAGACAACCCAAAATAACAATCAATCTAGCCTTAGCATGCAATCAAAGCTAAGGCTAAGCAATCGATCACAAATAAATAACCTTAATTATTATCTAATCAGACTGTTACTAAGTTAGACAAGGCCTCCTGCAATGAATCTAACTTCAAGTAACGGGAACCTGCATGAAAAACAAGTCAACAACTAATCTTTAATTTAATCACACCATTCACCATAACAAGACACTAATTAACTATGACTCGAGTCTAACTCTTCACACCGTATTTCAGTGTTACCACTCACTCTAGGGTTTCAACCCCCTACCATACACGACACTCTAATTGGGCCCAACAAAATCATTCTTCCTCCACACAAGGGACACCGGCCGGTTGATCGGAGAAGACTTAGCCAAAACCCAATAGACGACTTGACTGGACTGGACTTAGCTGATCTCGAATTGGACATAATCTCGGCTTCATCATGAAGAAACTGACAGGCCTCGACAGACTGATCTGGACTCGGATTGAACCTCCTTCCGCTTCTGGACAGTTCTTCGAACCTCCCGGCGGAGTATCGAACTTAAGAACTTTGACTGATCTGAACCTGTGGAACTGATCTCTCTCTAGAAAGCACCTCCTCTTGACCATGTAAGATACTGAGTATCTTGGACGGACTTATTTAGACAGAGCTTCCGCCTCACAATCGTAGAGAATCACCAATTGGACTGAATCTTGCTTCTCGGTGGAGTATCGGCCTTCAGAATCGACCATACTCTTAAATCGACCACTTTCTTTATTTCTCTCGACCCACGTTTTTACTTTGATTTTGGTGTGGAATGGATGTCTAAAACTGAGGGGAGGCATGGGTATTTATAGAAATCATCGACCAGTAATATCGAGCCACACAGGCGACTGCGTGTCAACCCGCATGCTTCTGGTTGCATGTGTGGCGACACACGGGCGCACACATGTCTTGCTGCATGACTCAGTAACATTCTGAGTGACATACCCACGTCCAGATGGCTTGCTGCATGGCTGGATTCCATGCGACGCGACACATGGCCTGCTACATGTCGATCAGCATGCTTCGGTTGCAGATACGGCGACATCTCGTGCTTATACATGTCATGCTGCATGTACCAGCTTCATGCACGGCGACATGCCGTGCTTCGGTTGACACTCAGCTTGCTAGACACTTGACACCACGTCCTTGACTCATACATTGAGACACCTCGAGCTTCTCGGTTCATTTGCGCGATTTCGATCCTTCCGGTGAATTTTTGACCCGCGATCAATCCCGAATATTTTCCTGCTCCCGTTCTGATGCGCTGAATAATTTTTAATAAACTCCAAAATATTTCCGACCTTGACAGAAAATATTTTCCAAGCCTCCAGCTTCCTTGAAAAATTTCATAGCACCCAAATTAAGGTTTTTACCCGATTTCGGTTTTCCCGTCGTGCTTACTTCCCGTCCTCTTAATTCCCATCCTGCTTACAACTTATTATGTCTCCAAAATAATATTTTACTGATACGAAGATTTTCCAAGAAAACTTCGTGATGAAGAAACGTCGGTCTTCAAAAACGTCGAGCTTCTAAACCGTTGTGCTTCTAAAAACATGATACTTCTAAAACGTCCGTCTGATCAATATAACACTTTTTCTAACATGGTCCAGCAGCTTATTCGGCTCATGGATCACTCACGATCAATTCTTCGACGTTCTCGTTCTTCAAAATTTCCCGATTGATCTTTATCGCCCGCGATTCGACCACCAAGTTGATCCTCGACCAATCTTCTCGACCAATTGATCTTGACCATTTTATCCCGAAGGATGGGTTATCACAAGACTGCTCAACCTAAACGCCTACTTCTAGGTACCGACGAGATAAGCTTCACAGCCAAGGAGCAAGAGAAGATATTAGCTCCCCACCATGACACTCTAGTTGTCTCTCTCACCATAGCGAACTGGTTGGTGAAAAGAATACTAGTAGACAACGGGTCCTCCAGCAATATTATCTTCCTGACGGCGTACCAAGACCTAGGGTTATAGGTGAATACCCTGACGCGCAAAGTAACTCCACTCATCGGGTTCAGCGGCGAGGTCAAGCAAACCGGTGGGGAGGTTGTTCTGCCAGTATATGCTGAAGGGATCAACCTATCTACCAAATTCCTGGTCGTGGACTGCCAATCGGCATACAACATGATCTTAGGACGACCCTGGATTCACGACATGGGAGCAGCCCCCTCAACCCTCCATCATATAGTGAAGTTCCGTATACCCTGGGGCATCAGAGCAATCCGAGGAGACCAGGAGAATTCTAGGTCCTGCTACCAGACCACCTTAAAAGGGAAAACCAAGGTCTTATATCAATTACAGAGGAGACCTCAGATCCCGCGGAATCGGGAATCAGGGGTCAACAATAGGGGCAATTCAGGAACCCTCTGCATAGTCCGGACCCTACATCCAAAAAGCTTCCAGGGAGCTTACGTCGACCGCTTCCCATGGTCTCCCCTAAGAACCTGCAAGGCTGCACCTGCTCGCAAAATCAGGTCCCCACAGGACCCTCGTCCTCCGCCTCACATAGATACGATAGCCAGGAGCTTCAAAAGTTATCAACCGGCGATCTCACAGATAAACGAGTGGGGAACGAACACCTCGACAAAACCCCCTCGGAAGAGAGCTCCCAGCAGGCACCAGACGGAGATAAGAGACCTCCGAACACATTTGCTCCAGTAGATGAATGCGACCACATGCTTCATGGAAGCGCTGAAAACCTCCATCGATAGAAGACAGTGGCCCCCGAACGTCAACAACACAGAGATCCCCCAAGGGCTGGGGCATGAAACAACTCCCAAACGAGGTCCCTAGATTCTAAAAAAAAAATGCAGAACCCTGCAGAGGATGAAGGAACCCTACAGCGAAGACATTCGTCTCAAAAGCAAGTCAAATCCCACGGGTCACGCAGCAATAAGAGGTAAAACATGGCCTAACCACCACCGGGGTATCTTGCAAGCTGATATCTTGTACGATCTCCGGACCATGATTTCTATATAATTATTCTATCTTTTATTTAAGCATTATGTTTTTCTACTCATATGTACGCTGAAAGTCTACGGACATAAGCCTATATAATAAAATAGTTCCGACTATAAGAGAGAGTACGAATACCATAATACTTAAAGGGGCAAACGAGCTGGATCAGGTCAAAGAGACCTCCGATCCTGGCCAACCCTCAATGATAAGTGGCACGACCACACAAAAACAAAACGGGTATGAGACATAAGGTAGGAATGGGTCTGCGCAAGCCCAAGTATGCCGTCAATACTACCTAAAACCCATGTATAGCCTCAGGCATATCGGGGTCTCAAACTAAAATACCAAAAAAGTGAAAGGTACCTGTATTAAAACGCTACGTGCTAAATTAATACAGGGGACACGAGGTATAATTGCCACTGAGCAAGTGCAAAAGTCCGGGAGCACCTTAATAATATCCTGTTTCTCCAGCCGTGGAAAACAGCGTAAGTCTGGCACTTGGGTTTTCACCCACACCAGCACCCTCTAAGACTGATAGTGGCTTTCTGCAGAAAGCAGAGTGTAGCACGGGAACTCGATAGTGACCAGCCACGAGCGGTAGAAAGCGATACCCAACAGGTACCGAGAGTGGCCACACCTAGGGTGGCAGAATGCGGTCCCTTTAAAATTTAATTCCGGGTTCTGAGAAAGAACTCCGGGCTCAGATAGGCCTTAGGGCCAAGAACCTATGGGTTCCTTAAAAGGACTTCAGGGTCCAAAGACCATGAGTCTAAAACAGGACCTCAGGGTCAGGAACCTATCGGTTCTCTTTGTAATTTAATTCCGGGTTCTGAGAGAGAACTCTGGGCTCAGATAGGCCTTAGGGCCAAGAACCTACGGGTTCCTTAAAAGGACCTCAGGGTCCAAAGACCATGAGTCTAAAACAAGACCTCAGGGTCAGGAACCTATTGGTTCTCTTTATAACTTAATTCCGGATTCTGAGAATTCCGGGCTGAGATAGGCTTTAAAGGTCAGGAACCTACGGGTTCCCTAAAAAGAACCTCAGGGTCCAAGGACTATGAGTCCAATTCAAGACATCAAGGTCCAGAATCTACGGGTTCTTAAAAAGGGACCTCCTGTCCCAACATTATTCAAAACCTCTAAGTGATCCTAGGGTCCCAAAAGAGATCCAATCCTACAAGACCTATGAGGTCCGGTCATTTTAAACGTCCAGAGGTTCTAAGGAACCCAGACATCCCTGAGTCCTTCGACAATCATCAATAAGCCTGCAAAAGAGCTCAAAAGAAGAAAAAAGCAAATCCAGAATGCAAAAAAGGCCACAGCAGGGCCATTGTTAAGAACAACAAAATAAAGGCACGAATGCCTGGTTTAGAGTTTTAAGCCCTCGCTGAGGGCAGTGACAAAATAAAACCCTTTGCGGGGTTGAAAATACAGGAAATAAAGATAGAGATCAGTTGGGAGGCGGATCATCGGCATATGGCTCTGGCGTCTTCTTCTCTGCACCACAAGGAACCTTAGGCTCATGGTCGAAAGAAGGAGGCGGAAGCCCCAAGAACTCGGCTTCGGGGATCTTCACCATCTTGTACTACTCCAGAGTAGTCGCCGGATCCCAGGCGTCGGTCTGACCACTAAGCCACTCCCGCATTAGCTCCCAGCGGGCCACGATCTTGGCACCATTCACGGCCATGGTCTTATCAACATCAAAGGTCACAGCGGTATCCTTCAGGTCGATCAGCTCCTCCTCCCTTTCCTTCAGCTGGCTCCTCAAGGAGGCATTCTCCGCAGCAGCCAATTCCCCTAAGCGTCAACTCCTTGATCTCCCTGTCCTTGGCCAGGACAGTGTCCTTCTCCTTGCGCAATTGGGAAGTCAGATTGTCCATCTCCACCTTCGTGGAAACCGCAGACTCCATCCTCTCCGCGAGATGATACAATTGGGACGCCACCTACAAACAAGATCTGATCAACAGCCAGAACTAGAGAAATCTGAAAATCTCAGAAGCATTACCTCAAGCAAGTCACCCTGAAGCGACTGGATGGCTGTAGAGGAGTCCTCTTCCGACGCCAAAAGCACCGGAGTAGAAGGAATCACCTTCGTATTGAGATTGTTCAGCACTGTGGCCCAATCGTAAGGAGCAGAGGGAGAATCCTTGGGAGAAGAACCCGACACATTAAATTTCTTCTTGGAGGAGGAAGGAGCTGCAGCAGCACCTGCACGATGCTTGTTGCTCCCGATTAACTGCACTTCGTCATCCTCGATGGAGATAGCTCGCTTAGGGCAGCTTTCTTTGCGGACATCACCTCAAGAGCTTTCTTGTACTCTGCCAAAGCCTCGTCACCCTTAGATCCTGACATCTCACCTAAACACACAAAAGCAAACTGAGTCAGAACAGCGACTACAAGAAGAGATATAAGAAGAGGTAGGAAGCTTACCCCATACACTACAACGCTTTAATGCCGCTTCGCTCACAAGAAAGGAAACCTGATGACACTCAAGAGGAAGCTTCGACACCTGCTCGATGGTATCCCTCCCTGAAAAGTAATCAACGCAAGGCAAATCTGCATCAAGAAGATAAGACCGTTACTATAACATCGTCAAAATCAACTCTCTTGACTCCTACTACTAGCCTACCCTCTAACTACCAAGTAGCTGAAAAGCCAGGAAGATGCGAGAAGGCACACTTTTCAGTCCAGTTTCCCTCGAAAGCCATAAGTTTTTTCCTTTCTTTCTTTCGAACCTCCCTGACTAGAGGCTCCTTGCTTCGAGGATGAAAATAATATCTCCACTCTGCACTATTCAAAGGAACAATGGAATAGGAACACAAGACTTCAGCCCCTCCACTCACAAACCCGTAAAGATCGCCTAAGTTCTGCAGGGCTATCAAAGTCCTCCAAGCCGGAGGATTCAGCTGAGCTGGAGAAATTCCGAGGGTTTCGGATATTTTAGCTATCAGAGAAGGAATGTGATCCCTGAAGCCTGAAGCGAAATAACCCTCATATACAGGTACTTCATCTACGCCAAAATCTGAGACCACCTCGCCTGGCTAAGGTGCTCGGATGACGACATCATCGGGAAGATTGTATCTCTTCCTCCAGATTGCCACTTCCTCAGCCCCTATTACCGAAGGCAGACCAATCGGGGGATACTGGCTACCCTCTGCCGGCGAAGTGTTCCTGGTGACGAGGGCCTTAGGATTCTTTGCAGCAGCGGTCAGATCCAGAGAAGAATCGGAAGAATCCATGGATTCCGCTGGAACAACCCTCAACCTGTTAGATCTCACTCTACTTCCTATGGAAGAAGAATCTTGACCCGACTCAGTCCCCATCTCAGAAGCAGAGGGAAGAAAGAATCTAGACAATAAACGAGAAAGAAGAATGAAATTACCTGCGGAAAGAGAGCCAAGAAGTTGGAATATGGAAATCGCGAGAGATCTTCGGAACGGAGAGAAAAAGAAACTAAAGAAAAAACGGGAGGAAGAAATGAAGAGATAGAGCCGAAAAACCCTAGAAATTCCTTACACGCGTCAGAAGGAAAAGCCACGCGTGGATTCGAATCTCGAGACGATGTTGCTAAGCTCGCCCCTTTTCCCGCCAAAACTTCGGACCAGAGGGCAGGGACCTTGAAGATCTCTTTCCTGTCTCCCCGATTCAGAGACCTCAGCTTCCAAAAACCTGGATTTCTTTCAACAGGGATCTTTTCACTTTCAAAGACGAAGCGTCCTCAAATCTTCTCAAAAACCAAGGGGTCTCTTCCGAAAAATCAAGGGGTGATGAGGAACCAGTTACCAGCCAAATCTCCGACCCGCGCGTGAACCGCACGCCAAAGCTCCAACCTTGTCATCTCCAGGAAGATAGAAGAAATTACTATCAGATATCGACTGAACACGAAGGGACCGGTCCTTACCTAGGTTCAGAATGAGTTCCGACTTGAGTGGAACCTAGGCTAACAAGATCATCGGAACAGGGTCCTGCCTAAAGGAAGCCTGCTGAGAATGAGCAACCCCGGTTGACTTGAGTGCACAGGTTATTCCACGACTTCGATGACAAAGTCGAGAAATAAGGGGCAAACTTTTGGAGAAAAAATATTCCGGTATTATTTCCCCCAGCGTCCAGGCAGGACTCGGATCCCCGGATCCCTGGTAAATGGGTTCCCCGGGTCCCCACCAGAGGGAACCCCGGGCTCGATCCCTGGACCCTACTCCCTTCCAAGAAATGGAAAACTTCCGACAAGGAGAACCTTTCATATTTCCGAATATGGAAGAGTTTAACCTAATGAAATCGACTTCTAGACGACTATATAAGAGCGACAACAGCCCTCAAGCAAGGGATCGAATTCTCCAGGCTTAGAGACTAGGATTAGATGGCTAGAATTAGGGTTCTTATAAAACATCTTATAACGATACCTTGTTCTTGCCTATTCATCTAATAATAAGTTACCCAAATACCCTTGGACGATCTAAAACCCTATTTATGTGTTTTCTAAGCCATTGTTGACGGCTACGCTTTCTATTATTTATTATTCTTGTTTTAGGGTTGGAGAGAAAATCAATTCTCCTTCAGAGATTGATTGGAAATCCATTGTTTTTATCATTGATTTCTTATCTATTATATTTTTCAGACTATGATTTGTGTTATTGCTTGCATGTCTGAGTAATTCATCTTGTTAGGTTTAGGGATTTCATGAATTTAATGTCAAACTGATAATCAATTAGGATTGCTAGATTATCTATAGATCTCTACACCAGGATTATTTGTAATACTAGGATCTGGAATAGTTAGAATAGCACGACAGTGTGACTAATTGTTTGAACCTAGAATCATATGATAGTTGAGAGGCACGAAAGTGCAATCAATTAAAGGAACCCGAACTATGTTGGATTAGATACCTAGGCGCATACGAGAGTTGGTCTAGGAATCTAGTTGAACTAAATTGATTTGTTTGTTAACGCTTGTCTAAGGAAGCATCGATTGACGCTCAGGCCATAGCATCGATCAACGCTCGCTTCAAGTCAACAAGCGACAGCTGAGACTGGACTTAGACATCTGATTAGCAATTGCATGCCAAAGCTGGATTGCTTACTTATTAATCGAGTTCTATAATTAATCTATAAACCATTAGCATCCTTGAATTGAAGTTTTGAATCGCTTGATTGATAAATCCCTAGGTCTAGCTATTTCTCCTAATTGTTTACAACATCAATCAACCAATCGAACAACTACTTTGTTCACCTTGCTTTCATTGGTTTACTACTTTATAAACTGTTTGCCTAGCTTAATCTTTATTTCTATAGTCTATTATGTTCCCTAGCTCTCTGTGGATTCGATCCCCAAGTACTACAATTGAACCTCTTATTTGAGAGAGTAAAATCACTCTTTAGGGCAATTTGAGTGATATCAACGATCGCAACTCAACCTCATCATACAAACCGAAAATGATCATCGACCGACATTGCCTACTACCCATGGATCAAAACTGGAGTCGACCGTGTGCGAGAAGGAGGCTACTCGATTGGGATTTGGGCAGATGATTACCATTACGAAAGCTATGCAATAGAAACGGAAATTCACGAGCCCAGAGCAGATGAAGTTCATGAAGGTTTTACATATAAGAAATTTGTCAACATGGAAAGATGTGATGAAGCAAATCAACATCAAGCAGAAGCTACTGGGGAAAGAACACGTTTCAGCCGTTCTATCGACAAAGCTATCTCCCCAGTGATCGACGAATGGCCTCCATCATCGATCGACATCTGTCCAAAACCAAAACCCACTGTAAGCGAAAACCCTTACGAAGTTAACATCCAAAGATCCGTACAAATTAACATGAGCGTTTTCACGAAAAGTATTCTTCGTAACAGTTCACTTAAGTCTTTTGGTGAAACATTGCGCTAATCCTTGTTCATTAATCGGAACTAAAGAACACATTCATGAAACATCGGAAAAAGATAGAAAGAAGATCGCCACGTAACGACTGACCCGCAAACGAGCCGGTCGCTACGTAGCGACGGACAAAGCCATCCGGTCGGTCGCTACGTAGCACCGACCAAGCCGTCCGGTCGGTCGCTACGTAGCGACTGAACTGTTTCGGACATCGATCAACGGGCACGACCCAAAACTTTGCATTCTCGTCAATTCCTCAATGCTAGTTCCCGAGTACCACAGCCATATCATTTCACACTCCGTCACGTGGAGTTATCACTTAAACTTTACGGTGAAAATCGTGGAAAGTTTATGTTTATCGATAAAAATCGTAATAAACATTTCGAGTTGAAAGATGGCCCAAATAGGTCTAAAACGCAATTAGAAACTAACTTACGATTTTTCAAGGAAAAGCCCATAGATACTATGGCGGTTTACACTTTATCCGCAAGAAAGGATAAATGTCAAATTTCCGCAGATAAATGTTATGTTTCCGCGGATAATCATGAAGATGGAGAAAAATGGAATATCTCCATTTTTGAGTTATGGCGGCTTAAGGGCAGGAAGGGAAAAGCTCAAACCGACCTTGGAGGGAGTATATAAGGAGTCCTAGGCGAGAGGCACAAGGAGAACTTTTTTCAGAGAAAACTTAGCACTTAGAGTAATTTTAGGCAACTTTCCGTTTTTGTTATTCGAGCTGCGACTCAATTAGGTTTTGCAGTCTTAGAGTTTTAGAACTAGGAATCTCGCTGACAGCTCTTGTAGCCCAGGCTCTTACCTTGGTGTAACGCTCAAACGCAAATTCGGAATAAGATCTATTTTGCTCTCTTTTCGATTTCTTATTTTTCTCGTCTTTATTTCATGTTCTGATTTCTTGGCGTGTGGTTTAGCAGATATCCGGAACCTCTGGGAAATTAGGGTTTTCCTAACTTTTCTAATTTAAACGGAAATCGACAGTGCGAATTTTGGTTCCCACATCGTACAAGCTCCAGATTGGAGTCTTCGTTTTGAGATAATGTACGATGCTAGTGATTTTGCTGTTGGCGCAGTTCTAGGTCAGAAGAAGGACAAAATTCTACATGTTGTCTGTTATGGTAGTCGAACTCTGGATAATTCCCAACGAAACTATGCAACGACGGAAAAGGAATTAATTGGCGTTGTTTTCGCATTTGAATAATTCTGTCAATACTTGGTTAGTTCAAAAATCGTTGTCGACACAGACTGCGTTGAAATATTTGATGCAAAAGAAAGCTGCAAAGCCAAGACTTTTGCTGTGGATCTTGCTACTCAAATAATTTGACATAGAAATAAAAGATAAAAGAGGAGTAGAAAACGGAGTTGCGAATCACCTTTCTATGATAAGACTTGAGAATGATGTCCATATTGACGATTTCCTACCAATGGAAAATGTATCATGGGGATTCAACATTTGTTGGTCACATATGTCTTACATTTGAGGAACCGTCGACCGACACCAAACGTAGATTGTCGATCGACGCCCTGGACAACTAACAACTCAACTCATCCTCAAACAAAATTACTATCGACTTAGAAATCAACCTTGCTCGCAACCCACTCGATTCTGAGTCAGATTCTCCCGGAGGAAGAAGTTTGAATCGAGGGGTGCATGCGATAGATAAAAAATCTCAAATAGACATTGGTAAGATGATATAGTAAATTATCTCGCTTCTGACATAGAGCCAGAATCATTTGAAGGATATACAAAGAAAAAGTTTCTGCGAGAAATCCAGAGATACTATTGGGATGTGCCATATCTCTACAAGCATTGTTGAGATGGGGTATATAGACGGCGCGTCGCGGAAATCGAGTTCCTGATATTTTATTCCACTGCTATGGGTCCGACTATGCTAGACACTTCGCAACCTTTAAGACAATATCAAATATTCTACATGCAGGTTTTTGGTACCCAACAATATTTCATGATGCTCATGCATATATTGCACACGGCGACAGATGCCAACGAAGAGGAAAATCAGCAAAAGCCACGAAATGAACACAAAATTCCATCCTGGAAGTAGAAGTCTTTGATTACCGGGGCATCGATTTCATGGGCCCCTTTCCCTCTTCGTATGGTGACAAATACATACTGGTTGCTGTAGATTACGTGTCCAAATGAGATGAATCCGTAGCTTCCCCGACAAATGATGCAACAGTAGTTATCAAAGTTTTCATGAGCATTATTTTTCCAAGATTTGGAATTTCTCAAGTAGTAATAAGCGATGGTGGCACCCATTTTATAAATAAATATTTCGATAGATTGCTCAAAAAGCACAAATTTCACCATCGGGTGGCCACACCTTACCAACCATAGGTAAGTGGACAAATGGAAGTTTCCAATCGCCAAATCAAAGAAATTTTAGAAAAACTATAGGAACTAGAAAAGAACTGGTCTAAAAATTTAGATCACGCGCTTTGGGCCTATAGAACAGCGTTCAAAACACCACTAGGTACCACACAATTCCATTTACTGTATGGGAAAGCTTGTCACCTGTTAGTTGAGTTAGAACATAAAGCAGTTTGGGCAGTAAAAGTGACCAACTTCGACATTAAACCAGCTGCTGAGAGGAGACTGAGAATTCAAACCTGTATCAGGAAAGGACGAAAGCCTATCATGATAAGAAGATCATCTCCAGACACTTCGAGCCGAATGACCAAGTGCTCCTATATAACTCCCGACTGACACTATTTCCTGGGAAACTCCGTTCTCGCTGGTCAAGACCCTTCACAGTTAAAGAAGTTAACCCTTACGGAGCTGTTACTCTGATCAGCAATGAAGGAAATTAATTCACGGTGAATGGAACAAGAGTTAAACATTATTGGGTAAAAGTTCTTATATCGAACAGTCAAACTCTAGTTGCATCTGAAAGTCAAGCTCAAGACTTAAAAGAAGCGCTGAGTGGGAGGCAACCCACCACTAGTTTTAATATTTTAGGATTAGATTTCAATTTACAATAAAATAAAATAATAACTAAATTAAATTTTTGGAACATCGATCGATTACGAGCTCATTGCATCGATCGACACCAGGTCTCGAGTAGCGGACCATATAACTTAACATTTAACAAAAAAAAAGTCTTTAGAAACCCAATAACCCTTAGAAACAATCGCCTGTCGATTTCTCTCCTGTCCCTTGACCGATTTCGGTGATTCTTTCGCCTAACCAACTTGTTTTTCACTCATCTATCTGTTTAGCTCACTAAAACCACCAGATTCAAGGTATGAGCTCTAAATTTTCTACATTTTGCATACTTTAGGGTGGATATGAAAATTGAGATAAGAATAATGATTGTGTGCGCTTTAGAATGAATTAGGTTGATAGAACGATAAAGGAAGGATTTTCAAGAGCTCTTATTAATATATATACTTTACATTATTGGAATTTCTATGTTTGGGTTTTTGCAGGTTTCGCGAACAACCATCATTTGACGAAACAACATCAACGTCGATCGAGGAGTTTGATACACTGACGATCGATGTCAACATTATTTATCGATCGACATCGACCACTACATCATTGTCCGCACTGATCTCGTGTTTTCTTGTTCCACCGAAGCAACTTAGCGTTTTGAGAGAGAGCTTGGCGCAATGCAACGTTCGTCGTGACACCACCATAAGGCCTAAAGGGGTACCTCTATGACCCATACACCGGGGCTGGTGTGATTGGTCCTTCATCATCAGCATCACTAGGACGAGCTGCTCAAGAGGAACTGGCCATGGTCTTCTTCTTGTGCGGTTTGGTGATGTTCTCAAGTGCACCAAAATCTGCTGGAATGAGCTCATGAGCAGCTGGGGTGAAAGCCACATGCTGAGGATCAGATAACGTCGTCAACCTCTCACAAGGGAGGAATATCTGTAACGGTTCAGGCTCTTCATCAAGTGACCAGAAAGGATAAGCATACTGATCTCCTGATTGTCCGGCAAGGAAATGAGTCTTCTTCAAGTAAGGAAGATCAATGGAGGCTGGAGCATGATCCTGAGGTCCCAAATCAATCCCCAATGCTTCCAAGATAGGGGTAATGAGGCTCCCAATAAACAGCTTTGGTTTTTCATTCGGAGTGGTCCGAGCCCAATCTTGATAGTGCTCAAAGAGTTTTGGCCACATGGCCATCAGATCATACGACCTTTACCCTGAGCTGGTCAGACAGTTCTTGGCCATGGTACAGGTTTACTACACACACCAGAGGGTGAAGAGAGCCAATGAAGGGACTCTGACTTTCTTCATCTGAGGCATCAGATACATGCTCCCTCTCACTACACTCTGTGATATCTACCGGTTTTAGAACCCTGAGTACTGACGCTGCATCGTTCCCGCTTTTCCTGAGCAGTCACAATTCTGGGGACTATTGTGTTCAGGATACTTCGATTTAGGCACAGCCACCCAGACCGACATCTGTCACCCAACTCTGTGCTATTTCAGCAAGGTACTTGCCAACACACTGTTGTGCAAGATGGAACCAAACAAGGTGCAAATGCAGGAGCTCACATTGCTTTACTATGCGATGCAGGATTTCGTTGACTTGGGTGATCTGTAGGGACCAGCAGATGACATGTGGCTCAACCTTAGCGCTGTTTTTGCTGAGCATTTGGTTAAGCTGAAGATGAAGCCATTCATAGGGACGGGTACAAAGAAAGAGACAGTGGGGAGTATGCTTACACTGATTTTCATGCACCTCAGGATTCCTTTGGATCAGGCCACGGTCATCAGAGACCGAAGCTTCATGGATGCTTTCGTACCTGACAAGCACACAATGGCTCAAGGAGGGTTGTATTTGGAGCTTCAGGGATGCCGCAGGTAAACGCTCGCTACAGTTGCCTCAGCTGATAGCTACAGATTTTTAGGGAGTCCTCACCAGGCTCGAGTTCCATCCAGAACCGCTTCTCCTTCGCGACCCAGCCAACAGACCTCGCAGACGTGCCATGCTCCGAGCTGCCAGAGCACCACACGAGCACCGAGAGGGCCCACTCCCTGATTTCCCGATCATGCCAGACATACCCATGCGCGATCATGGCGATTTCCAGCGTATTGTAGTTGACGCTCTCCATGCCATATGGGCTAGAGTGTCAAGATGCCGTTGTACGAGCAGAGGGAGCGTCAGAGCAAGATCACCATCAGCTGCATGACCCTCACGCCAGCCAGAGGATGACACCGCTGAGGACTAGTCTTCATCTTTCTATCCATTAGGTGCTCATGTTTCATTTTTATTTTTATTTTTCAAAATATTAGGATTTATGCTCGAACCTATTTTATTATGCTATGACTTGAGACTATTTTCTGATTATGACGTGTTTGTATTGTCTAACAGAGCTAAACTTTCTGACTGATCTGATGAGTTAGGCTATGTGACACGTATCTTAGGCGCAGAAATTTTCTGCCTTCGCGTCACGATCAACACCAAGGTCGTGGTGGCGTTCGACACGGTGGCGATCGACGCTCGAGACAGAAAGGTAGGAAACTTCTTCTCATTGTCTGGTATTTAATTAGTACTTTTGATTTATTCCCTAACCAATCTTAGACCAGATAACACTGAGGACAATGTTGTTTAAGTCTGGGGGAGGTAGTTGCTTATATCATGTTTTATTTTGAGTCTTACAAAAAATAAATAAAAAAATAAAAAAATTACAAAGAGTTTTTAATAAAAGGTTTTATTGAGTCAAGAGAGGGATTATGATCATCTACAATTTAATTACTAGTCTAACCACTCTCTAGCACCATCTAGGTTTATTAACTGCGGGATGTATTAGATGGAAACACTGCAGTGTATCACGTATTACTCACGTCCACACTTACTGAGAATGTCTCAAGAAACCAAAGCTAACTTCCAACCTTAATCTACTCTACTTGCTTAATTTGAGACTTGGTATACATTGGATCGGAATCCTCATGCAAGTCTGGAAGGTATTAGTCTTAGTATCCCTGGTTCTCTTTCCACCTCTCATTGGCATCCATATTTAAAAAAGATTGAAATGATTTTTTGCGGTTTAGAGGGGTAGGAATGTTTTCTGCGACCCCATTATTCTACTCTAATAGAATGATCACACATTGGTTGGAAGCAAGGGTATCGCTGACCCCACTATTTGCCTACAACTTTGCCTAGTAATACTAAATGTATTAAAAAGAAAAACGGATTCAGAAAAGAGAGAAGAGAGAGGGGAAACCATAAAGGGTTACATGTAGGTCCAGATACTTGCTTGAGTTGATTCCATGTGTTCTTTGATCGATACTCCCAGGATGTAGCCTACACATTTACATTATGCAGGAATGAGGTCAGTAGAGTAGTATGTCAGCCGCTATCAGTGGAGTTATTTGATATATGGTTATCGTGACTAAGCTAGAGTGTAGTACATTGAATCATCCAAGGTTAGTAATGATTCATTTCCACCTATCATATTTGCAGAAGTGAGAGTAGCTTGAGGACAAGCAAAAGGATGAGTCTAGGGGAGTTGATATGCCATGGATTTTACGCACTTTTACCTATGATTTATATATGTATTTAGAGTCTTTTATATGCATTTTGGAATCTTTTTAGAGTATTTACAGGTTCAGGTACCCATTAGAATAAAGTGGTGATTTTGTGGCATTTTGGAGCTTTTATGAAAGCATTGCTGAAAATATGAAGACGGAGTCGATTATTGAAGAAAAATATCGATCGACGGATCACTATCAACGTCGATTGATGGTGAGCCATCCGCGAAGTTTACTGATGATTTAAGGAAATTACGAATTTTACCCAGAAGTTCAAAGATTTGCACTATGAGTCATTGGCCGCCTGTTAGGCTATTTACTAGGATTTTTTATGTTTTACCTAGATACAAACTTTTAGAGAGAGGATACTTTTGGAGGGAGACATCTCTACACTTAGAGAAGAGAGCTTCGTATTAAAAAGAGAAATCTGAACTTTATACCAGAGAAGATCTTGAACTCCCTTTATTTCTTAGTCTACTTTGTTTGCTTTTCATCTTTATTTCATTTAAGTATTATTCAGACCATCCTAATATTTCTATATGTTTGAGCAGTCTTATTGTTAGATTTAGGGTTTTCTATAAATACTAGAAATACTATAAATAAACTTCTAGTCTAGGGTTTTCTATAACTTAAGAACCCTATATATTAATTCTGGAGCATTACAACTTTTAAGTGTAGCCACATGTCATCACTATAATGATTCTCAGAATTCTTAGAAAAATAAGTTAGTCCATTTATATATAGCTTATACTTCTTATTAAATTAACTATCAAATTGATTAGTAGTGTATAAAATAATAATCTCCTTTCTTTTCTTAAATAAAATATACGAAATTACCTAATATGATTAACATATATATGATAATGAATAATTTTGAATAATAAAGATTTGATAATAGTTTTTGTATGGGTCCTTTTTGTATCCTCCATCATTTAAAAAAAAAATTATATTACTAAAAATTAAACAATCACATTAACCATATAATAAAAAATCTAGATTTTTTTCTTATATGTTATATTTTTATTTTTTCAAATGATTATAAATTATTAAAACTGTTAAAAGTCTAACAATGGAACCTTTGTGAACAATGGTTTGCTTTTTTGTACCACAAATACCACATTCATAGTACCACTTTTCATGTTTACAATAACTACTTTTACCCTCACTTTTAATGAAGGGTAAAAGAAACTTATAGCCCTAGGATTAACTAATCTAGAGGGCTTAGAGTTGAGTTGCGAGGTAGGGTTTTAGAATGTGAAATTTAGGATTCTAATAAATATATAAATAAATATTTTAAAAAATAAAATAAAAATAGTTTCAAACATAATTTTTTATTTTCAAAAAAAGAAATTTTGAAAAAACAAATTCCAAAAAAATTTATAAAAAAATTTGAATTTGAAAAAGTATCATTTGAAAACATATTTTTTTAATTAAATAATAATTTATTATAGAGAAATTCTCTAGGATAGCCTTTTTTTAAGTTTTGTCAAAAAAATAGTCTTCAATGAGAAAAATGACTAAAATAAATTTTATTAAAGAGTAAAAATACATTTATACCCAAAGGTTAGCTAATCTAGACTTATAGTTTATAGTGAAGGGGTGAGGTTTTGAGGATAGGGTTTCAAATTTTAAAAAATATAAAATAAATATTGAAATTTTCAAAATAAAAAGAGGCTATTTTGGTCATTTTCTTTATTGAAGGCTACTTTTATAACAAAAACTTAAAAAGGGTTATTCGAGAGAATTGCCCTTCGTTATATATACAGAGAACAATGATATAATAGTCTTTTGCCCTTAATGAAGAAGGTATTTTTGAAAATGTCCATTTAGTGCTGGTAAATATGAAAAGTGGTATCATAAAAGTGGTAAACATGAAATTTCTCCTATAAAAAGATACAAATGATCATAAAATCATATGAACATGAAGTATCATTTAATAGGTATTCATATTAAATATATATACTTTAATATCACTTAAATTAACTATATACCATATAAAAATATGTATATGTTAATTTCGAAATTTCACTGAAAATGTATTACGACCTAAATATTTTAATTTTGTACTTTGCATCAAAATTTTAAAACGATTATAAATTACTTAAACAATAAAAAATCTCACACTGAGAATTTTGATTAATGGTTTTACTTTTTGTTACAGAAATATATAAATTTAATAAAATCATATGAGTAGAAATAAGAAGTTTCAATTAAATATTCATATTAAAATATACTATGTATCTATGTAAATATCATTTAAATTTAATTATATATTATATAAAATAAATAGAATGATTTTTTGATTTATTTACTTAAATCTATGTGCTTACTCCGTTTAATTGTATACATAATTTTTATTCGCTTATCAATTATTCATATATTTATTATTTGATAATACATAAATGAACATAAAATATATAATAATAGGTAAAAATAATTTGTATACATAATGGTTTTACATCTCTGTTGATGTATTACAGTTGGAAGTTTCTCGCAATCGATCAAAGCTCATATTTTCCGAAAAAGCTTATGTGAAATTAAAACAAAGAAAAAACATATGTGAATTAAAAAAAATGCTATCTTAAGCACACATATTATAGACTTAAACAAAAAATCGCCCGTGGAGAGTCAAAAAGTCTTAAATCGACCAAAACCCTAAGTACCTTTTCGATTGTAAGTCAGCACTTTCAATGTTTTTTCCTATATATATATGGTAAAAGAGTAGACCATAGATGGAATTTTCTTATGTATTGTTTCAGCCCCAACGTTTAATTAATACACTAGTAAAAATCTGTCGCATAGCCACTGTAGTGCCACGGTAAAACCGTGGCTAAAGTAAAAAAGCCACGATTTAACCACGGTTAGCCACACTTAAAAAAATAGCCACGATTGCGTAGAAACTGTTGTTAACTTTAGCCACATTTTAGCCACAAAATCAAACGTGGCTATTATAGCTACGATTTAGCTACGAAAAATTAATGGTCAAAAATTAGCCACGCTTTTGCCACATCTATTACAGTGGCTAGAGTGTTAGCCACGGTGTAACCACTATTTTTCCGTGGCTATGTCGAAAACCTTAATTATATACCCTAAACCCCAAACATATACCCTAAACTTATATCTACCTACAAAACAATATATATGATTAAGATTTACCTAATTTACCTGGATTTAATATCCAACACTTATTTAAACTTCCAAAATTTATAAATAATTTAACATAAACATCAACACTTTAAAACACCAAATCTTAAACTTATCACCCTATATTATAAACATTCACTCTTCAACTCAATAGTTTCAAACTTCATTCTCAAACTTATATGAAACCCAAATCTTAAATATAAAGTATAAAATTAATCTTTTCAAAGGTTAATCTCAAACCATATACTTAATTCCAAATCTTAACTACAAACAACATACTTCAAACTTAGTCTATATCACAAAACACTAAGCTTAAATTTTAAATAACATATAGTTCCTATAAGATAAATATATCTCAAACTATATACAACATTTCAAATTTTACAATTACAAAATAAAATAAAATTATGATATCAATTTATTTAAAACAAAGATAATTTATATAATAACTATAGATAAATCAAAGGGAAAAGACAATTAATTGTATTGTTTTTTTTCAGCCATTGATTGATTTTAATCAAAGGCTCACAATCAATCTTCTGTCTATCTGCGTCCTCCTTTCCTATTGGACAATCCATCAAAATTGGGATTATTATTTCTGGCCATTGATTAATTGTAATCCAATGGCCAACAATCAATCTTGTTCATTTCTCTTCCTCTGTACGCCTTCTCTCTCTCTTTCTTCTTTTCAAGCCGACACCATCTCCTTCTTCGATGTCTTCTCTGTTTCTCTATTATGGTTGTTTGAGCTCTAATTGCATCTGTTTGTGTTTATTGCAGAAGAGGACAGACAGAGGAGACAGAGAGAAATATATTAGATGAAGGCAATTGTGTTGAAGTGGAGAAATCAGATTCGGAGGTGAAGTCTCTGAACGGCGAGGATTGGTGTGGAAGAGGCAAAGATTGTGGTGAGATAAGGAAGTAGAAGAGGAAGAGGCGAAGGTTGTGGTCGATCTGCACGAGCACCGAACACCTGAGGTGTACATCGGATTTGGAAAGATGACGACGACGGCGCAAGCAGGTCCAAGCTTCGGCGAGGAAGAAGCTGGAAGAGAGAGAGAGAGAGCTCTGAGATGTCTGGAAGACGATGACGATGGAGGCGAGCAGGTCCGATCTCCGGTGAGGAAGCAACGATGACACAGGAAGGAGAAGTGGTGGAGTGGTCGTGCGGCGGTGGGGTGGTGGGGGTGGTGCGACGGAAAAAAATATATATTTATATATATATATAGATGTATAATATATTAATGTAAATTTATTTACAGATTTTGTATTTTATTAATAAAAATTATTTTGTTTTGCTTTCATTTCTGTTTTTTTTTGTTTTTTGTTTTAAAATAGCCACTGATATGTTGATTAAACCGTGGCTATACTTAGCCACGAAAAAAAATAGTAGCAAAACCGTAGCTAAAATAGCCACGAAAGTGCAATGGAAAAACAGTGGCTAATAGCCACGAATAGCCACGGTTTTTTCTAGCCACGAGGCTATAGCCACGTTTTTTTTTCTATCCATAAGCGTGGCTATTTTTTTGTATAGCCACGATTTTAAACTGTATAGCCACGGTTTTGTAGTGGCTATACGACAGATTTTTACTAGTGATAGAGCTATTTCGAAACCAGTTCATCAACATGTTGGCCCGATACGCATCATCATTATAGTATATGTCCACAACAGGTAACACTTTTTAGACTTATGACACGATGTAATTGTTTGAAAAAAAAGATTAACATACAGCAATCATTAGTAACTAAAACTCACCCCGCACATCCGCGCAGGTTATCAACTAGTATAAAATAAAAAGGAAAATAGCAATTTAGTAGAAAAAATAGAAAACTATTAAAATCCTAAAACTTAATTGTATTATCTCTTTTTCTTGTTGTCAAAGCATAATGCTGATGCGTCACTTTATCGTATTATCTCTTTTCTCATTGTCAAAACTATTAAAGATAATGTTCTAGTGATAAAGTATTTTCAAAGAGACGACATTAGTGATGATCTAACTCACACCCAAAAGTTACCTAAAGAGTGGAGGATTGCCCATACACTTATATATTGCCCAAGGACCACAATCACCACCAATGTGGGATGTTAATAGCCCCTCTCGAGATGTGTGTGGAAACAGTCCAAAGGAAACAGCCCAAACCCAACATCTCGGAAATACCACAGCAATATGGACCACCTGTATATGCTACATAGGTAGGAAACTGTCCATAATGATGCTGTTGGGTCTAACTCACACTTAGAAATTAGCTCAAGAGTAAAGGATTGTCCATACATTTATATATTGCCCACAACCACCACCAATGTAGGATGTAAATAGACGACAACACTTGGAGGGAGATTCATATCAGATTGCATTGTTTCTGGCAGTTGTCTACTTTATTGTACAGTTCTTGAGGAACACTCTATAATTACCCCTCTCCCATATATGTGTACCAAATCATGTAGATCTCTATATATTATTGTATATGTTCTGTATAAAAACAGAAACAAGAAAAATAGATGTGTTGTGTGTGTTGAGAAGACTTTTTAACATTATACATCTTCTTACGGCATCCATCACCAAAACAATGCTCATATAATTATGAGTGGTGAGCTAATTAAAAGCCACTGCGACGAATGTTGACAAAATTGCAAGAAGCTTTCCGATCAGCAACAGAGGAGGAGCTGATGAGAGATTGTCTGCTCCGACCGAGAATACTCCTCCTGATCCGTCTTTTACTTTGATACTTGATGAACCTTATAGCATAAACCCATTTTTTTACGTGAGCAAAGAACAGAATGAAGAGTGAGTTTGGTTTGTTTTGTTTTGTTCGGTTCTGGAGATACTTACAATTATGATCTTTCCATCCAATCACCTCGTTCTCCAGATCGTATACAACTAACTTGTTCGAGAGCACCATATCTACAAAATGATAAGTCAATAATTACGCTACTTGCGTTGTATGTAACACAATAGAGACTAAAAAAACCATTTATTGTATTGTCTAGCATATTCAATTTTATGTGTGCCGTTTAGAACTTTTACCTCCCAAGAGAATCACTTCTGATCTATCCTCAGTTGTCATTCCACCAACTTGCCAACCAAAGCAATACATTTCTGACTGTTGGCAAATGGACAATCAGAGTTACGTTCCTAATCCAACATTAATGCTGCTGTTACTAACCTCAAGTGAGAAAAGATAATCATGGGGATAAACGGTCAGTTTGAGAGAGTCCTCAAAATGAAAGTTTACCGGTGGGAAGGCCTGATTCACACTGCAAATTATAGGAAGAATATAGCATATAAACAAAAGAGGTTCAAGCTAGTCCCAGAGCAGCTTATCTAGTTCGTCTTACTCTTTAGTGAAGGTGAAACATTGGAAGGTTTCTTCTACTATGTGAAGCTTCACTGGTTGACGAGAAGTAATCTACACAGCAAAAAATCATGTTATGATGCACAAACTATAAATCAATACTGCTATGAGTAGAGAAAATTACAGTTTCTATTAGGGAATCGTATAGAGCCTGTGGTAAGTAAGCCAAAGTTGTACCACTGTCGATAATGGTCCCTCCTTTCCTGACAATACTTGGTGGAAGATCAAGAGAAGCACCATCCACATCCATTTCCATCAACACAACATTGTAATGCATCCTAAAAATTGTTGAGCAGCGCATATTGTTATTACAAGATTCATGATTCAGTAGCATCCTAATAGATATAACCATTTCTTAGTCTTGAGATTCACTAAAGGTTACATCTCAGTGGAAACTCTGCACCATTGATTCACTTCTGAAGATATTTCTAACTGATTTTGGAGTCAAACAAGAATCATCGGGACATACCAGACAGGTATGAAATTGTAGCATAGATTAAAAAAAAGCTATTCAATCGAAAGGATATACTTTTATGGACATTCTCCTACTCTAAGCTTATTGCGTGAAAAGAACAAAAGAAAAATGCTTGAGAAGGCATCACGTACTGATTAGGAACCATAGGGGTCGTTTTAACTGCTGGAGAGTCCACTACACCAATAGCAAAAATCCCACCTCCTTTGACATTATCCAAGCAATGGGAAAAAACTCTTTTCGCATCACCAGCGGCAGCTAGTTGTGAAAGGACAGAGGTATTTGCTTGTCCAAATCCCATGACGCCATCAACTGCTGACTCGGATTTCCCAAGTTGTCCAGACTGATCACTCCCACACCTGTCTCAAAAGAAGAGTCTTCATGAGATGGCAAAAGAGGAATTAAAATATTCATACTTTCTTACAATGCAAGTACCAATTCTGAACGGACATGAGCATAGGTGTCAACATGAAACATAAAAAGTATTGTTCCAAATGTTAATGTACCATAGAATCAAGATATTAATTTCTCACCCAAATACAACTTCTTGCCCAAGTGGTCCGGTCAGAAGATTTCCAGTAACTTGGTCGAGTGATAAGTTGTCTCTTATAAAGTTCCCCTCACTTGTACTTTGGTCCGCATAGACAATATGATAGCTACATCCAAGATCGGGTTGACAGCTGTCCGAATTTGATATAAAAGAGCAAAAATCATCGTCACAGCCAACCTTCTTAGAAGTCGAGGAAGCGTTCACGTCATATAATGATAAACTAAACTGCATTGCCAAAAAAAAGGATGATCGAGGCTTAGAGTTGTTTTAACGATAGACATTTATTTTTATAAAATGAAGTATTACACCCAAATTCGTTTTGGATGGACATTTTGGACAGGGAGAGCAGTTGATCCATAGTATATCACTTCCTGTATCAACTTGAACATGATATTCCTTTGGTGGCGTTCCGAGCTTGATTTTAGTGAAGTATAATCTGAAACAATATCAACCAAACGGAAACTTTCTCACTGTCTTCCTAGATGATCAATTTCATACATCAACTATGTCCTAGAGAAGAAGAAAAAAAGAGTATAAAACGAATCATGCAACTTTTTTTCTTCTTTTTTTTGAATCATGTAACTACGCGTCGAGATCATAAAAATTATAGATTTTAGGAATCATGTGCGTCCTAGTGGAGACGTTTACACGTTCATTAGATACAACATTTTTGCTGTAAAGATAGATCCTCAGAAATCGAGACAGGGACGAATGAGAGGGAGAAAGAACAAAACCCGACAGAATCTACGCGGCTGTCTCCGCCCAGAGGAAGATCAACGGACGCGAGCATGCGAGAGTGGCGTCGTGTATCATGAGACTTGAAGTGAGCAAGATTCTTCCCCTTCCCTGCGAATTTGTGTTGTACCTCAAACACGAAATGGCATGACGCAATTTCAGTCACAATTATGAAAACTGCCACCGCAACACAAAACTTTATCCTCGATTCCATCGCTACAACGTCCAGATTTTTTCTCTCCAGGCAGAAAAACTTGTAGACTATTTTGAATTATAATATTAAACTCTGGTGATTTTTGTTCATATTCAGAAAAGGGGAGGATACAGTTAACGGCAAAGGAAACACAAAGACGCGTTTCCAAAGGCGTATTTAGCAAATTGCCAAATGTGATGTTTGAAGGTTTAAAAGGAAACAGCTAAATCTTTTTCATTGATTTCAAACCAATCCTTTTTCGTTCATCTTAAACCAATGCTTAGATTAGTAAAGAAAATAGAGTTTTTTTGTGTTCCTGTGGGTTCATCGGCCAATAATAATTTGCTAACTCGTATTTAAGTATTGGCAGATGAATTTATGTAAAGTTAGTGAGTTTTAAGAGTTAATTGATTTTAAAAGTTACGCCGATTGTGAAAATTTATAGAAATTGTAAAATTTTAATAATAACTTTTTTGGGGAATTTGCAAAATATGACTCAAAACATGATTTTAACTCCAAAAGTATCTCAAACTTGAATCAGATACAAAAGTAATCCAAAAAGCTAGTGAAATTACAACAAGCTTTTATGCCCAAACAAAAAACCATAACTCATTTTTACGAATATAACCCGTAAAGTCTTATGAGATTTTGTAAATCTTCTGAGGTTTTGTAAGTCTTTAAGAGGACTTCCAAGAAGTCTTCTAATATAGTAGATCTTAAATATAATTTGTAAATTTTGTAAGGAAATTTGATAGGAGAAAAATTGAAATCATGTAATTATAAACAGTTGTAAGTGATATAAATTAAAATATAATAAAATTGAATTGTTTTCAACATAAATGATTAAAAGTAGTGAGTCATGATATTCTGGTGGTTTAGGATTTGACAACATATGTTGTAGTATTATATGTATTCTTAGGATTAGATTTTAGAGCTTAACATTTTTTGCAAAATTAAATTTTGACATATATGTGTTTAGTTTTGTGTATATTAAACACCTTTTAAGTTCAACTCATCGTCCGGATTCTTTCTGCTGGAACTACACAAGGAGTGGCCAATACACATTTAAATCTGGATATTGGGTGGCACATAATGTATTAAAACCAGCGGTAGAGAGTGAAGTAGTAGAGCCAAGTATCACAAAGCTCCAAGCCTTTGCTTGGAAGGTAAATGCGTCGAAGAAGATATGTCATCTTATATGGCAACTGTTAACGGGTCATGTGGCAGTAACGAGGAACTTAACAAGACGTAATATGAGGTGTGACAATTCCTGCCCAAGATGCGGATAATCAGAGGAGACTATGACTCATGCATTTTTTGAATGTTCGCCAGCTCTTCAAGTCTGGTCATTATCATCGACTCCAACAAGTCCAGATATATTTCCGGTATCAAGCGTCTACACAAATATGGATTATCTGTTTTAGAGGAAGAACAGTATCATCGAGCCGGAACATGACAGGGATCCTTATCCCTGGATATTATGGTATATTTGGAAGGCTAGAAATGACAAACTCTTCAGAGGTATAGATAGAGATCCCTTGGAGCTAGTTCGACATGCAGAGAGTGAATGTCGGGCCTGGTTTGATGCTAATGATGTGGTACAATCAGTGATACCACCTGTGGTGCAAGATAATATTCATGAGGCATCCCACGTCATAAGCTTGGGTAACATTTGCTTGTTAGATGGATCTTGGACATCTCCTGCTCACTTTAGTGGATGCGGCTGGGTATGGATGGACAGTGCTGGGAACTCTCAACTCATGGGAACAAAGAATTTCACTCGATTTGAATCAGACTTGCATACGGAAGTAGAAGCACTGCGGTGGGCAATGGATAATATGCTGCAACATTCAACATGTCAGAGCTTCGGGACAGACAGCAAGGAACTGATTGCAATGATTAAGGACACACAGGCGTGGCCAAGCTTTGCGACAAAATTGGAGAGGATAGAGACGTTACAGATATGCTTCCCGGACTTCAAAATCATTCATGTTCCACGGGCGCGCAATCAGAGTTCAGATTTTTTAGCTAAGACTGCAAGATCCTTCCATAGGGAGTTATTTTTTATTGGTTGTTCTATTCCGGTTTGGTTACCCAGACTACTTCAAGTTTGAGTAATAGAATGGCCTTTTGACGTCAAAAAAAAACACCTTTTAAGTTTAAATGAAGTGTTTGTTTCTATTTAATTAGTTATTTGAGTTTAGAATTTATATTTAGGATCTAGACGACTTCCACGAAGTCTTCTGGTGATTAGTATTTTATCAGTTAGAAGACTTTCAGTTTTTAAAAGACTTTCAAGTAAGTCGTGTAGGAAGTCTTCTATTAGAAAACTTACTTGAAAGTTTTCTGAATCGAAAAAATTTAACCATATTAGAATTTTGTCTCCTTTTATAAAGAAAATTTACACATTCTCTCTCTTCCTCTCAAATGGCTGCAACAAAAATGTAATGTTTATCATTCTAAAACTCTCAGACTTCTCTCTAATTTCTTTGAACTTTTTTTTTGACAGCAATTTCTGTGAACTTAAAAACACCAAACTTTATATCAATTTATAGTCGTTTCATGTCTTCTCACTGATTTATTTTGTTTTGCAGGTTTTTCATGACATGGTTCTCATCTTCCGCTACTTTAAAAGTAGATCTATAGATCATATTTTCTTATTTGGTAACCTATTGTTGCTTAAAGCTCTTACCTTTTGAAAACTCTTTTGGTTGTTTTAAGCTCTTACCTTATTTTTGAAGTTTTTCTATGTTTTGAAGCCATTTAAATGCTTTCGGATATGAAGATTTTTCAGATCTGAGACAGACGTGGAACACTTCCGGAGATGTCTTTTCGGAAGTCTTCTAACATTTAATGCACTAGAAAAATTCCTGGAAGTATTCTAGAAGACTTCTGGCGGAGTCTTCTCCTATGTCTCCTCTTTCATTTCAGATTTGAGAAGAAAGATAAACTTTTTATTGGAATATAGTTTAGTTCTGATGATATTGCGCATATATCTTGTATTAAGTATGCAGACAATCATGGTTTCAACGTAAGAAAACAAAGGAGGACGAAAAAACAAAGATAAAAAGGTAACAATGATTATTTATGTATGCTAAAAATAGGGGGTGGGAAGGGAACCTATGTTCAAGAGATCTTATACTCGACTTATGACAAGGTGTGGTTGTAAAGCTTATAGGGCTTGCTACATTCAGAGTAGTGGAAGATATAAGATTGTGTCTTTCGACCTGAATCATAAACATGACTTAGTGAGTACACCTATGAAAAATTTTCTGAAGGGAAATCAAGCAGTCACTATCTCTCAAACAACATGCTGATGATGCCGAGATGTAAAGAATTTCAACAAAAGCAACCGTTGAAATTATGAGCAAGGAAGTTGGGGGGAGAGAAAATCTGTGGTTTTCGCATAAAGACTATCGCAATTAAATATACTGTAAGCGGATGGCAGCAATGATAAAGAAAGATGCTGAAGAAGTTTTAGAATACTTTCAGAAAACGAAAAAAGATAATACATCATCTTTTTTATTCAATGCAACTTGATGAGGACAATATGATCACTAATATCTTATGGGCGGATGATCGGTCTATAAGTGATTACAATCTCTTTGGATATGTCGTTTACCTTGACACAACTTATAAGACCAATGATTATGATAGACCGTTTGCTCCATTTGTGGGGGTAAATCATCATAAGCAAACTGTTGTGTTTGGGAGCTGCTCTCTTACATAATGAAACTAGTAAGTCTTTTAAGTGAGTTTTAGAGACTTTTTTTGGAGAAATGTTTAGAAAATAACCAAAAACAATTCTTACAGACTAATTTGCAGTAATGGCGAATGCAATAGTGAATCCAGAAAAAAAATATAGGTTAGTGTCTGGCATATTTACTAAAATGTTGCAAAAATTTTGAGTCGTGTATTTTACAGACCAAACCAGTTTGCCATGGACCAGAACAAACCAGTTTACCTTGAGGAAGATAATTGGTTATTGGCATGGAGTGATATGCTCAATAAGCATAAGTTGACAGAGAATAATTGGTTGAAGAATTTGTTTGAGATGAAAGAGAAATCGGTAATGGTATATGGTTGTCATACTTTTACAACCGATATGGTGAGCACACAATTTTAACTTGTTGATGTTCTTTAAACATTCGACTAACAGCAATAGACGTGTTGAATCTAAATTCATCAGTTTAAACTTTACAGTGAGGGTGTTGAATTTCGAGGGAATCAAACATGGAATAATAAGAGTTGAAACCTTTCAACTTATTGAATGCAGAGAATGTTGGACCTACAAAAGCAAATTTCAAAATGTGAGGGGAAGAAATGGGTGAGAGGGTGGATCAAACGACAAAACTTTATCCCTTTAAAAACATGTTCTCTATTCATTGGCTATTATAAATCTTGAAGATTTTTATTCCCTAAAATTATTAGAACTCAAATTATTTTGTAGTAATCATTTTTTTTAAATAAAATTTATATCAAAATTTGATTTTTATGGTCTATAAATAGAGACTAGATTCACTTCATTTGGATGCAGAAATAAATTTTCAAATAAATTTTCTATTAGTCTCCAATAATTTTGTTTTTGTTTAATTTTTTTTTTGGTTAAATGGATCACAATAATGGTCATTTTAACACTCAAATTTTGAGTAATTTCCCTTTTAACTATCTAAATCTCAACAACTATCAGTTTCAAAACCATTATTCAAACACACCCTAAAATATACTAAATTATTTTTTTGCGCCAAATTTCTTTATGCCATAATATGTTCCAAGTTATCCATCATATTATGGATCGATGATGCCATATCTATCTTAAAGACCTCTTATTTCTTCAACTTCAATGTGTAATGAAGTTGTTCCAAATATTGGAATAACAAAATTTTCAATTTTTTCTAGCCAAATCGGTCTTGGTGGCACAAGCGGTGTCAATGAAGGCACTCGAAAGGAAAACGAAGACGATTCAACTCATGCTTGCCAGAAAATTCCAAAATGGACCACTGATCAAAATTTGGTGCTAATTACTAGGTGGATTAAATATGGAAGTGACAGTGTTGTTGGCAAGAACAAAAAATAAAGCATATTGAGGGAAAATTGGTGAGTACTGTAATGATTATTGCTCATTTGATCCTCCGCGAGATGGATTTTCATGCAGAAACAATTACAACTATATGAACAAAAAGTTGAGAAAATGGGTTGGCGCATATGATAATGCTAAACGTATGCAACAAAGTTAGTTGTCAGAGATTGATGTCTTCAAAAAAGCGCATGAAATATATTTAGGTGGTAAGAATGAAATTTTTTTAATTTAATGTCAAAATAACTTGTTGTCCATGATTAACCACATCATGGTTGTCAAGTAGGAAACAATAGTGGCTCAAGTAGTGGATATAAGAGATCCCGCGAGAATGATGCAAGTAACTCCAACTCTATCGGATCTAGTGCTCAATCCAATGGGAAGAGATTGAACAAAAAAAAAGTAAAAAAGGGGTGCAACTTTGGAAATGATCAACGAAGATTTGAGTGAATTCAAAAAATTCAGAGAACAAGAATTAGAACGATTGAACACCATAGCGAAGAAACAAGAGAAAGCAAACTAATTGATGAAAAAAGACATAAGCTACAAAGATGAAGATGTTCGTGAATCTAAGTGAAAAGAGCATCTTGATAACAAGAACAAACAACTGATGGAGATGTTATAGTTTCTGTTTGTATTTTTCTTTTTCAATAATATGTTTCTATCTCTATATGCTTTAGTAATGTGTATTTCAGCTTTAATGATGTGTGTTTGTTCTTTTCCTTTAATAATGTGTTTTTTTCTTTTCTACTTTAATAATGTGTGTTTGTTTTGCTTTACTTTAATAATGTGTATGTCGTTTTCTACTTTCACAATTTTGTTTGTATTCAATCTATGACTTTCAGTTTTTTGTTGGAAAATCCAATCTTATCTATTATTTATGTCAAATTAATATTTGTTTGAAATTAAAAAATTTCAGCCCCTCAATTTCCTATAACTGGAGACTCCTTATTCTATAGATGTACCAACAAGAAAAAATCTTAGCTTACCAAAAATATCAATAGATCCATCAGAATTTTCTTTGGATATTGAAGCTTACAAAAAAAAAACAGTCTGAAATTGATGAGAGGTATATTGTTAATCGGTTTAGAGAGCGCTGAAATAAAATTGATGAAGATGAGGCGTATCGTAAGAGAAAATACTTCCAAAGATATCATGTAGCAGTAAAACAAAGATTTATTGATGATTACTTTGAAAATCAAACAACATATGGTGATGCAATATTTCATTGGCAATTTTGGATGCAAAAACATGTTTTTTTTCGGATCATTGAAGACCTATCAAGTAGTGACAACTATTTAACCCAATGAGTTGATGCATCCAATAAAGAAGGTGATATGATCATGGACCAGCTAGTTGATAAAGATGAAGATGGAGAGACTGAAGATACACCAGCTGAAGAAGAAGATGTCTTAGCCATTCCCACAGGCCCCATAACTCGTGCAATGACAAGGAGACTCAAGGAAGCTGTTGGAAACATACTGAAGATCTCTAAGGAGCAAGAAGACTGTCTTGGTAGAAGCTTGAGCCACCAAGACACACTCATCACCATTCATGTGATCTTACCATCAAGCTGATCATCATCTAGGCAAGTGGCTTGGTATACTCTTTTTCCCTTGATTAGTTTTGTCCCACTGGGTTTTCTAATCAAGGTTTTTAATGAGGTATCAAGCTCACTTACACATTCCTAGATGATGTATCGTGGATGTATCTCGGCCTAAGGTATCTTGGACCGACTTCATCATCTATCTTATATTATGTTTTACTCTAAGTATTATGTTATTACTTTGAAACCGTGTGGAGCCTTTTCCTTTATGTTTTCTTATGTTTTCGAGACCTTGTGCATGTACAAGGATCTCTCTATTTAAGTGTATCACAAACTCTCATTCTAATCTAAGTTATCTTTTTTTTAAAAACCTTTTTGGTGTCTTCTCTCTTGCTTTGCGAGTTGTTGAAGTGTCTGGTGTGTAATATCCAGTCTGCTGGTGTGTAATATCCAGTGTTAAGGGCCTTAGTTTGGTGTGTCATATCCGATCTATAGCCTAGGAGTATCAAGGAGCCTTTCTGCAGCCTCTTGTGTCACCAATCGATCCACAAACCTTGATAAACTTGAGTCCTTGACTTGTTTATGCAAGGATCTATCCAAATCCATCCAGAGACGCATCCTAGGAGTTCATTAAGTGGTATCAGAGCACTCTGGAAGGGGAGTTTCGATTTCTCTTTTGCGTTTTCATAAGATCTGTGTTCATCTTTTTATATCATTGATCATTCGGGTTTTGCGTGTTGTTTCCCACTCGATCTGATTATTATCATTGATAGGATTGATAGATCTATTGTTTCGTGGTTTAATATTGATAGATCTGAGAATTCTGATCAAGTTTTAAACAAAACCTTTCACATTCTTGTCGATTACGTTACTAGTTTGCTTGATCCGAAAGTTCCTTGTGTTCGTGTGACTCGATCTGTTACTAGAATCGTAGATCAGGATTTGTTTAATCTCAAATCATCACCTGTTGAATCTCGAATCCTTTTCTGATAAATCTGAGTTGATTGTTTCAATATAATCGATTTGAATTCCTTACTTGTTGATCACGGTATTGATTTGCCGCGTTGCTTGAGATTTTTTTTGTTTGTTTCCGATTGTTTCTTTATTTGATTATCGAATCCTAAATCAAATTGCCCGTGGAACTACTTACTTGTTTCAGTTATTCGTGTGTAACAGGAAACAATGGGAACTGAGGAAGATGATGCAACGTATATGAGAAGAAACAAACTCTTACAAGAAGCTATCACCAAACAAGTAATGGAAGACTTGGTGAAACTGCTGGATGAGAGATACGATCAGAGAGCCCCTGGTAGACAAGACCAAACGTCTGATCATCAACAAGCACCAAGGAGGAATGGGCGTGAACGACAAGAGCATGCTGGTTCACAAGAAACTGATAACTTTTATGAAAGAGATAGGGCACGACACAGCTCGGCTTCTAGACATAGCTATTCCTCTAGACACAGCAGTAGAAGATCTAGACGTGACCATGAAGGGCGTAGGTATCAAAGAGATGAGCTTGCTGGAGTCAAGATCAAGATACCTACTTTCCATGGAAAAGCCGATCCTGATTCTTATCTAGAATGGGAGAAGAAGATTGATCTAGTCTTCAATTGTCGGCGTTATTCAGAAGCTAAGAAGATTCAAATAGCTGTTACTGAGTTCTATTATTATGCTTTGAGTTGGTGGGATCAACTAGTCACCAATAGAAGGCGCAATGGGGAATTTCCTGTTGAGACTTGGTCAGAAATGAAGGCTCTTATGCGCAAGAGATTTGTGCCTAGCCATTACCACCGGGATCTCCATCAGAGGCTAAGAAAACTCACGCAAGGCTCACGGACAGTCGAAGAATACTATCAGGAGATGGAGTTGTTGATGTTAAGAGCTTGCATATCTGAGGATAGAGAAGCTACTATGGCACGGTTTCTTGGAGGACTCAACCGTGAGATACAAGACAGTGTGGAGATGCAGCACTACTTGGAGATGGAGGAGATGCTACACAAAGTCATTCTAGTGGAACAACAAGTAAAGAGAAAGGGTCACTCTCGGGGCAACTATGGAACTAAGTATCAAGGTGCTAAGGAAGATAAGCCAAGCCACCAGAAAGAGAGCATGTCATATCAAAAGGATGAGGACAAACCTACTAGTTCTTTCAGCAAGGATAAAGGGAAAGCTGAAGCTTCTACTACAAGATCAAGAGATGTTAAGTGTTTTAAGTGCCAAGGAAGAGGACACTACGCTGATGAGTGCACCAACAAACGTGTGATGATCCTTCATGACAATGGAGAATATGAATCTGCTGATGAGGAGACAGAGGCCGAAGAAGATCACAGCTTAGAAGAAGAGTATGTTGCCAATCCGGTTACTGGAAGGTTGTTAGTTGCTAGAAGAACCTTGAGTCTTCAAAGCAAGACCGAGGAGATGGAGCAAAGAGAGAATCTCTTCTATACTAGATGTCTAGTGCAAGGAAAGGTCTGTAGTCTTATTGTGGATGGAGGCAGTTGTGTTAACGTTGCGAGTGAGACTATGGTTAAAAAGTTGGGTTTGAAGGTCCAGAAGCATCCTAAACCATATCGGCTCCAATGGCTCCATGAAGAGGGCGAGATGAGTACTCAGGTTATGGTTCCCTTAGCCATTGGTAAATATGAAGATGAGATTCTATGTGATGTGTTGCCTATGGAAGCTGGACACATTCTCCTTGGAAGGCCGTGGCAATCAGATAGGCGTGTGATACATGATGGGTATGCCAACAAGCACACCTTTGAGTTTAAAGGGAGAAAGACAGTTCTTGTGCCTATGACTCCTAAGGAAGTTCAGGTTGATCAGCTCCAACTACAAAAGAAGAAAGAGATTGATCTACCCGCTGAATCAACAAAGCAACTAAACTTCTATGCCAAGTCTGGTGATGTTAAAAGATTTCTCTGCTCTAACCTTCCTATTCTTTTGTTTATCTATAAGGAATCACTCTTGACTACTACTGATATTGCACCGGAGTATCCGAGTGAACTTGTTTCTCTTTTACAGGAATATCAAGATGTTTTTTCCAGAAGATAGTCCCAATGGACTACCACCAGTGCGAGGGATTGAACACCAAATTGACTTTGTGCCTGGTTCTACACTTCCCAACAGGCCAGCATACAGAACCAATCCGGTTGAGACCAAAGAACTACAAAGGCAAGTGGAGGAACTGATGGAGAAAGGGCATATCCGAGAGAGCATGAATCCTTGCGCTGTTCCAGTACTCCTTGTGCCCAAGAAAGATGGAAGCTGGCGCATGTGTGTTGATTGTAGAGCAATCAACAATATAACAGTGAAGTATCGCCATCCTATTCCTAGATTAGATGATATGCTTGATGAATTACATGGGTCTTGCATCTTTTCTAAGATAGATTTAAAGAGTGGATATCATCAGATTAGGATGAAAGAAGGAGATGAGTGGAAAACTGCCTTTAAGACTAAGCTGGGTTATATGAGTGGTTAGTTATGCCTTTTGGATTGACTAATGCACCTAGTACTTTCATGAGATTGATGAACCATGTGCTTAGGTCCTTTATAGGTTTGTTTGTGGTAGTTTACTTTGATGATATCCTAATCTACAGTCAGAGTCTAGAAGAGCATATAGATCATCTTAAGACTGTTCTTGATGTGTTGAGGAAAGAAAAACTTTATGCTAATCTTAAGAAATGTACATTCTGCACAGATAACTTGGTCTTTTTAGGTTTTATTGTGGGTGCAGATGGGGTTAAAGTTGATCCGGAGAAAGTAAGGGCTATACAAGAATGGCCAATTCCTAAGACAGTGAGTGAAGTAAGGAGCTTCCATGGACTTGCTGGCTTCTATAGGCGCTTTGTGAAAGACTTCAGCACCATTGCATCTCCCTTGACTGAAGTAATCAAGAAAGAAGTCGGATTCAAGTGGGGAGAAGCACAAGAACTTGCTTTCCAATGCCTTAAAGAGAAGCTTACTCATGCCCCTCTTCTTATACTTCCTGATTTTCATAAAACTTTTGAAATAGAATGTGATGCCTCAGGAATTGGAATTGGTGCTGTATTGATGCAGGAGAAGAGACCCATTGCATACTTCAGTGAGAAGCTTGGAGGAGCTACCCTCAACTATGCAACTTATGATAAAGAACTGTATGCCTTGGTGAGAGCCTTGCAGACTTGGCAGCACTATCTCTGGCCTAAAGAGTTCGTCATACACACCGATCATGAGTCTCTCAAATACCTCAAAGGACAAAACAAGCTCAGCAAGAGACACGCAAGGTGGGTTGAGTTCATTGAGACATTTCCTTATGTCATCAAGTATAAACAAGGTAAGGAAAACATAGTTGCTGATGCACTATCCAGAAGGTATGTTCTCTTGAACACTCTTGATGCTAAGTTATTAGGATTTGAGCAGATTAAAGGAATGTATGAGAATGATCCTGATTTTAAAGAGGCTTACAACTCTTGTGAGAAATTTGCTGTGGGACATTATTTTAGACATGATGGATTTCTTTTCTATGATAATCGATTGTGTGTGCCTAACTGTTCTTTGAGAGACTTGTTTGTTAGGGAATCTCATGGAGGAAGTCTCATGGGTCACTTTGGTATTGCAAAGACTCTTAAAACTTTGCAGGATCATTTCTTTTGGCCTCGGATGAAAAGAGATGTGGAGAAACTATGTGAGAGATGTGCAACTTGCAAGCAAGCTAAGTCTAAGGTTCAGTCTCACGGTTTGTATACTCCTCTCCCTATACCTTATCATCCTTGGAATGACATATCTATGGATTTCATTGTTGGATTGCCTAGAACTAGGACTGGAAAGGATTCTATCTTTGTTGTTGTGGATAGGTTCTCAAAGATGGCACATTTTATAGCTTGTCACAAAACTGATGATGCATTGCATATTGCTAACTTGTTCTTTAAAGAGATTGTGCGCATACATGGCATGCCTAAGACTATTGTTTCTGATAGAGATACTAAGTTTCTTAGTTATTTTTGGAAGACTCTTTGGTCTAAGCTAGGTACTAAACTTTTGTTCTCTACTACTTGTCATCCACAAACTGATGCACAAACTGAAGTAGTTAATAGGACTCTTGGAACACTCTTGCGTGCATTCATAAAGAAAAATTTGAAATCATGGGAAGACTATTTGCCTCATTGTGAATTTGCATACAATCATGCTGTGCATTCTACTACTAAGTTTTCTCCTTTTGAAATTGTTTATGGGTTCAACCCCAACTCTCCTTTGGATTTAATCCCTTTACCTGAGTGTGAAAGGGTCAGCTTTGATGGCAAAAAGAAGGCAGAGATGGTGAAGCAACTCCACGAGCAGGCTAGGCTCAACATTGAGGCGAAAACCAAGCAGTATGTTAAGCATGCTAACAAAGGAAGGCGTGAGATGGTCTTTGAAGTGGGTGATCAGGTCTGGATTCACCTAAGGAAAGAGAGGTTTCCCAATGAGAGGAAGTCCAAGCTAATGCCGCGGATTGATGGACCTTTTGAGGTCATAAGGAAGATCAGCAACAATGCCTACAAGCTGGATTTGCGAAGTAAGTATGCTGTGAGTAATAGCTTCAATGTTACTGACTTGATTCCTTTTATTGCAGATGAGCCAGATTTGAGGACAAATCCTTTTCAAGTGGGAGGGGATGATATGATCATGGACCAGCTAGTTGATAAAGATGAAAATGGAGAGACTGAAGATACACCAGCTGAAGAAGAAGATGTCTTAGCCATTCCCACAGGCCCCATAACTCGTGCAATGACAAGGAGACTGAAGGAAGCTGTTGGAAACATACTGAAGATCTATAAGGAGCAAGAAGACTGTCTTGGTAGAAGCTTGAGCCACCAAGACACACTCATCACCATTCATGTGATCTTACCATCAAGCTGATCATCATCTAGGCAAGTGGCTTGGTATACTCTTTTTCCCTTGATTAGTTTTGTCCCACTGGGTTTTCTAATCAAGGTTTTTAATGAGGTATCAAGTTCACTTACACATTCCTAGATGATGTATCGTGGATGTATCTCGGCCTAAGGCATCTTGGACCGACTTCATCATCTATTTTATATTATGTTTTACTTCATCATCTATCTTATACTTTGAAACCGTGTGGAGCCTTTTCCTTTATGTTTTCTTATGTTTTCGAGACCTTGTGCATGTACAAGGATCTCTCTATCTAAGTGTATCACAAACCCTCATTCTAATCTAAGTTATCTTTTGCTTAAAACCTTTTTGGTGTCTTCTCTCTTGCTTTGCGAGTTGTTGAAGTGTCTGGTGTGTAATATCCAGTCTGCTGGTGTGTAATATCCAGTGTTAAGGGCCTTAGTTTGGTGTGTCATATCCGATCTATAGCATAGGAGTATCAAGGAGCCTTTCCGCAGCCTCTTGTGTCACCAATCGATCCACAAACCTTGATAAACTTGAGTCCTTGACTCGTTTATGCAAGGATCTATCCAAATCCATCCAGAGACGCATCCTAGGAGTTCATTAGAAGGTATATTTCCTTTGGCAAAATGTATCATCGTCATTCGAATACTAGCATATGGTATTGCACCCGCTACTATATGAGTAAGAGTATCTCAGAGCATTGAATATATCAAAATAAGAGGTATTACAACATTGGAGAGCTTGTGTAGATTTTATTAAAGAATCATACAACTATATGAGTAAGAGTATCTCAGAGCTCCAACTCAAAAGGACCTATAAAGAATTCTTCATGTTAGTGAAATGCGGGAGTTTCCTAGGATTCTCGGGACTATTGTACCAAATAAGTTATGTGTTTTATTTGTTGTTTTGTGTATTATATCGTGATTATTTGAAATTTAATAATTTTTTTTGTTTTAATAATATTAAATTCTGTATTAAATTTTTCCTAAGAAATTGTTAATAATATAAACAAAATTATTAAAAACTATTAACAGCGATGTCATGTAAATCATTTAAGATAATTACAATCAAAATTATTACTTAATATGTAGTTATTAAATTATAAAATATAAAAAGAAGATGAATTAGAAATAGTGGGATAGGATGTTAAATTTTATTAAACAAAACTATTGTGCAAGTTAAAAATGAAGTGAGTGTTGAATAATTAGCTAGAAGAGAGAGAAGATGATGTGGAGTGTTTAAAAGAGAAAAAGAGGTTGTTGAATAATTTTATCATTGTGGATAGTCTTTTGAGAAAGTGTTAGATGATAAGCGATATTAAAAATTAGTTGATGACTTCGGTATGATGCATAGTTTACCGGTATTATTTGCTTATGTAGAGATGTTGCAGCACGCAGAAGAAGTGGATACACCATAAGTGTTTACTGTGTTGTAAAAAAAGTACACAATCATCGGTGATTATGCTGTAAAAAAGACCAGTAAGTCTGAAATGGTGGATGAATACAATATATCTTATCGTGATGCTACGCGAAAGAATTTGGTTAAGTATGATGCTGCAAACCAAACGATAGATTTTAGTTGCATAATGTTTTTATTTTCTGGGATCTTATGTCGTCATGCATTGAAAGTGTTCGACAAAAAGAATGTTAGAAGAGTTCCACCTACTTACATTCTGAATCGATGGAATAAAAAGGAAAAATCATGAACCGTATTAGCCGTATCATTTATCATTCAGAGATACGTAATGAAGCAGTGAAGCAATCGATTGGAAAGTGATATATAGTCATATATTTTTATACTTTCTGTGAGACTGCATATGTTGATGCTGAACATATAGAATTGACATTGTGTACATATAAAGATGTGATTGAGTTACTTAAATAGTGGAGGAAAAGAATAAAGAACTTGAGAGAGCCAATAAATGGATGCCCCATAATTAATATGCTAAACTAGTGGAAGAAGAAGAAAAATAACTGGAGGACGTTCCAAATGTACGTGGAATAAAAAGAAAAATCCTCTTTGGGCGACCAAAGAACCAAAAATACAAACCCCATGGTTGATTTTAAAAATGTTCTCAAAAATAAAGGTACATCAAAATCATCAAGTAAAGATAGAGCAAAAAAAGTAGTTATCATTTCAGGTATTTGATATATATTAATAGTTTTTGGTTTATGTCAATTTATCATTGAAATGTGACCTAATAAATATATGTATAGACTAATCATTGTATTAATTTGTAAATGCTCCAGGAATCAACTCATGTTCCCGATACCCAGTTATATTTTGCTACTATTGGTACGATCTTACATAATGAACCATTTTCTCTCAAGTGCTCTAGGTAAAAATTTCATTATGTCTAGAATTTGTAATCTAGATATATGTCAATATTTAAAATTTGCTAAATGATTAAGTAACCAACTCTTTCAATACCTTGTTATCTGTTGTTGCCACCAATACAACATTACATAGTGGGTCATTTTTCTCGCAATTACTCCAGATAATAATTCATTCTATTTGTTATTTATAATTGAGTTATATGTCATTTAAGAAAAAATAGATATCTTTTTATTTTGTAGGACTTTGACAAGAATTATGGCAATGGTTCATTGAAAGACTTCGACAATAATTATGGTGATAGTTCATAGGGTCCCATTTATATTTTTGTATTTTTGAATAAAAGATGTTTTGGACGAGCCCGCCATCGGATGTTACATTTTTGACGAATGTATACATGTGGTCATTTTCAAAAACTCTGCATATTCTTTGAGCTTTAATTACAAAGATGCTTACATTTTCGACCAGTGTATTCAATACTCTAGCGATTACCAAGCTTTTTCAAAAGGATTAATGGCCGGGTTTATCCAGAAAATTGAAGATTTTAGGATCGACTGGTTTAAAGCAGCATATAGATGATGATCAGAAGAAAGGGTATTGATAGTTACTTAGTTGCCAAGTATGGTAACAAGTGGGCCATTACAAGAACTGTTGTCGATAATTCGTGATCGAAAGAGCAATATTCTTTCAAAGTTTACAACAAATTTTGGAATCTACAATAAACTAAAAATCTTTAGTCAAAATCATAGTAACGGTGTAGATGACCATGAAGAAGGACAGAGTATCATGGTTAGCTCAAAGCAAAATTTGCAAAGCTTAGAACACAACTGTTAGAGCCTCCAAAAGTAAAGTTCAACTTCTTATAATTATAGATGTATACAAACTTGTGCTCCTTATAGATGAATTCCTTGTAGATGAATCATAGTATCAGATTCTTCATTTCTATTTTTTGTAACTCTCTCCCATACACCAAACATGGTTTTAGTGGTGGTGAAGTTGGGGTTGAAGTTACAACATATGGTCATGGAAGTGTTTCAAAATATAAGCCTTAGATTCGTCTCCCCACTGGAGCAACCAAAACCTCCAACAATTTAGCAAAAGTCTCAACGCCTGATTGCTCTTCAACCGTCAAATAAAAAAACCAAAATAAGAAAATAATTTAGAGGTACAATTCAAAAGTTAAATTGAAAAATAGATTGACTATGAAAATCAATTTTTTCCTAAAATTTTATATTTAGTGCTTTGAAAGTTATTGATACAAATCTACATCAATAGATTCTATAGCTACAACACAAGAACTTACAAATTATATTCTAAAGCAAAACAATTAATTTTACAGCTTCTACCAGTCAAACACTTCATGAGGTTCTTATGCTACGAAGACTAAATATCTCTACTAAATATTATTTTATATATGTCGTTCTTTGCTAAATATTATCTTTTTAAATATTATTTGTTTTCATGAGGTTTATGTTTTTGATCATCGATTTTCCAACAATGAAGATAGAAGACATTTGATCAAAAAAGAGAAAGATAGAAGATATTATAGATATTAGATACTAAGCGTTGGTTATATATTTGTGTATGCTGATAAGTGAATTCTCCTATTGACCTTGATTAAGGGAAAAATACTACATGTTAATCAACATCTTTTAGGGTACAATCGAAATAGATTATTAAATATAAATCAAATGATATTTTGTTAAAAAATAATAATTAATATTTGCGTTGTGATTTTGCATCCAGTTAGTTATTTATGATATTTTTGTATTAAAATAATATTGAACACGCATATTACATATTAAAATGTTATTCAATTAGAGGACTTCTAATTTTACCATAAATTTGATACATTCCTAAATTTACTTTTTAAAATAACGATTTTTTTAAATGCCTTAAATATATGATGAAAATAAGACTAAAATAATTTTCTTAAATCAGTTATAAATGTTTAAGAATCATTTAGTAAATACTAAATAATAATTATTAAACTCTAAACTCAAATTCTATAATATTATTGCTTGAAAGTAATATTAAAAAGGTATCTATCTAAATTATGGTATCTTAAGCAATTTCTCATTAAATTTTGATATTCTTTCCTAATGTGTTTTTCATTTTTTATTAAAGTTCTTAAAATCTTCTGTATCGTTTACAAATTTTGTCAGAATATTTAAAAAAAATTCCTGGTTTTGTTTGCTCAAAGTTTGGAACATAAAATTATTTTTTTCCTGCCATCATACAATTTGTGTTATTATAAGATGTTCATAATTTTAAAATAAGAAAATGAGTAACACATATTTAGGTACCAAAGATGGGAAATGTAGTTTGGCCTTCTTTTCTTGACAAAAAAGCAGTTTGGTCTTCTTTTTTTTCGTATTACGCTTACCTCTTATCTATTTTGATGTATAACTTTTTTATATTTACAATTTTCCTTTTAAACTTCTAATAATATCAATGGAATAATGGAAGTAAATATTCTTGATGGTGTTATTAGCACACTATTTTTCATGCATTGTTTTGAATTAGTTTTAGAATATGTTATATAATTCAAATCGGTTTTAAATTTCTATATATTATGAGATTCATGATTGTGAATTTGTGACTATCAGGTTTTCTTTATCGGGCTTAAGTGCTCAACAATTTTCTAAACACAGTTTTTATTCATCTTGTATAGAAAGACGGACAAATATGGTAGTAATATAAAAGAATCACCAAAGCTTCATTATCACTGTATGTTTATATTTTTAAACACATCATTATCACTATATATATATATATATATTTAGTTTATAGTGTTTATTTGCTTAGATGTATATCTATAAAATAATTCATAATAAAATACCGTGTGAATAGCTTGAATATAATTTCAGTTTGTTCATATCCAATTTATTTTGTTGTATGAACTTAGTTTAAGCTTCATTTTAAGTGTAATTATCTTTTTTTTTACTATTGATGTAAAAACTGCATTATGACACACTTTTATTGGTAACAGATTTTCTCTACTTTATTTATTTCAACACAAACTGACATGCAGTCAAAATATTTCAAATGTACACACCAATATATAAAAAAAACATTTTTTAAAAGATTCTTGCTTTCGTATTAACCACAACGACGACCTTTTGATACACTTGCTTAGTTTCCATTCCCTCCTACTTCTCTACTATATATACTTGCAAGTTTTCCATTCACTCCTACTCAATTACTATGCAAGTTGACTAACAAAAACATTACTATCCATCAATATATTAAAAAGGCCAGAGTATTTTTTTTCTTCTATCTTCACCAAAACTTGGATCACCTATGTTCTTAGATTATACAGATAACGCAAATGATGCGCAAGAATTGTCTTCAGTTGACGGACACCATCTTCCACAATGACCTGAGCAACAAAAGCTCCCAAATCCAAGAGTACCTGCACTGTCAGCATGTGTCCCTTCAGAGCTGCTACATGAAGAGGTGTTATTCCTCTATCTGAGGCTCTATTTATCACTTCATGAAGAATACTGCACACATTTGAAAGACATCTTCAGTTAATCATGTCAACTGAAATCATATAGCTTTAAATCTTTCAAGACACTATTAAACCTTTGATCAAATCCAGAAACTGAGGATTTGTTAGTCTTCACCAGGCTCCAGCAATTGGGCACACTTGGTATATACTTGAAAAGCAATATCCTGCTAAACTGAGGATGACCATTTTGAGCCGCAAGATACAAAGAGGACAACCGTTTAGCTAATATGATATGTCATTCTATCAACATGATTAATCAAACGCAACAACCATGAGAATAAAATTTTATTAAATGCTTACATTAGCAATAAAATGAATGAGAATCAAATGACCTCCCAATGACCATGTTGGCAAGCTTGCATCAAATTCGATTTTAGAGAGCTATTACATGTCCATTTCAGAGATTGATATCAACTCCTGATTCCACCAACACATAAACTATTTGTGGATAAAAACAACCGATATTACACTACAAGAAAATGTTACATATATAGCATCCGTAAAAGGCTATTACAGAATAGCATAACGTTATGGCGAACGCTGTGTCTACCCCCACAATCTTTTCTCTGGACTTTATATAACGTTTTATATATGCTATGTTAATTAATGCTTTTGATAGCGATTTATTAGTTGTGCAATTGTAAAACTTAAGAGAACATATAATAATTGGCTATCACAGAATTATTGAAAAATTTCAAAAAATTCAAATAAAATTATTTTAAAAATTTTATATATCAAATTTGCTTACATATGTATGACAGTTAAATCAAACTAGACCAAACTAAATCAAATTACAAAATAAAATATAAACCTTAACCAAAAACAATTAAACCTAAACAACAAAATTTAACCACCGCCCCCATCTAAACCCTAAACACCATGTTCTCTCCGCCGCACCACCACAACTACGAAAACGTCTTGCACCACCGCCGCCAAGACCACGCCTTTCACCACCTCCATAGTCAAGCCTCTTGTGCATCCTCCAATTTACTTTAACAAAAAAAAAACAAATCAAAATCAGATTCAAAGGTGATAAAGAGAGAGGGAGAGAGAGACGCCAGATTGGTTCTCTCTATTTCCACCTTGACGAGATGAAGTGAGAGACCTTGTTCTTGTGAGTTTCAGATATGTGATTCATCTTCATGAATGAAAGAGAGAGTTGAAAGGAGAAGAAAGAGAAGACAAGAGAAGAATCGTACATTGAGAGGGATGAGAAGAGCTCGTTGTAAGATCATTTGATGGGGCCACATATGTTAAGGAATAAATATGATAGGGTCATTAATCAATTAGCCAATTTAAGTGGTCACAATTGTGAATAAGGTAAAGGCTTGGGCATCTGTTATTAAAATTGAAGTACCTTTTGATAATGTTTGGAAAAATGGATAGTAGAATAAATGAAAATTGTTTGGAAACATGGATAGTAGATTAAGTATTTTCTTTTATTTACACATTTAACCTTTGCATTTACAATAAATTAAGTACTTTCTTTTGTATTTCTTTTTATTTACAGATTCTACCATTACATTTAAAATAAATTTAAATTAATTAATTACAATGATTGTTGTTTCTTTGTGGTGAAATTAAAAACACAAACTGAAATATATAGTATATATTATAAAAACAACTTTTAAGTAAAATATTACATTATTTAATTTAGTCAAATATAAAAACTTTAGAGAGTTCAATTTTCAAGAAAATGAAATATTAAAAAATTAATAACAGTTCATAGAAAACTAATGCAAATAATTAAAATATTTAGTATGTTGTTTCATTTTAAAGTAAATTAACAAAAAAAAAATTAATATATGAATAGTATAATTACATCAAACTGCATCAATTTATAAATTTTTTTAATATAGTATTATGTACAAGTAATAAAATTTATATTATAAAATAATATATTGTACTCAATATGTAAATTACAAAACATAAAAAATATATATGGATTCTTTTAATAAAACCAACGATGGTTATTGTCCCCAAGGCAACCCTTGCCGAAATTAAATCAAACACCTTCACGGGGGTACATGTCCAATTCTAGTAAGTATTATGAAATATTTATATGTGGAGACTAATTCTAGTTCAATGAAGGGCTGAACTGAAAATTAATTCTCTATATAAAGAGGGTTATTGTCCCCAAGGCAACCCTAGCCGAAAATAAGGAACTTTCTGTATCTTATCAATAGAGAACTAAATTCACATAGGGTTTGCTTTGGAATATCCATTCCCTAACTTCAGATCCTAGAGCAACGGACACATCAGGTATGCTTCCGCCAAATACTTGTTCAAACAGAGTATCATATGGTTATAGGATTCATGTTAATGAATCATATAGAAATAAATCTAAAAATTGGTATCAGAGCACCACGATGATTTTCTGTTTGGACCTAAAGTAAATTCAAATTTGTTTAAAGAATAATATTAATTTGGATTTAATTATTATGTGAAAATATTGGTTTGTTGAATCTGATTTTTCTCTAAGGTTTAAGATGAATAAAGTATTCTGCGATTTGTGGTAGATCTGAATTTCTTGGCATGTTTGGATCTAGATCTTTGGATATTGTCTAGTGAAATACGTGTTTAAATTTACATTTAAATAAATTTTATTGATTTAGTTCTCGAAAATTATTTTTCATAAGGTTATGGTTTTCTGAAATTTTGTTGAAAAAATTCGGAAATTTGGTGGAACATTTTTTCCAGATCTGGTCTCAGATCCTTTTTTTTGTTGTTGACGGCTGAGAAAATCTGTTTGAGGGTATTCTTAAAATCCTAGGTTAGAGACTAATTTGTGGTGGGCACATTCTGTTATTTTGGCCCATATCTATTTTCCGATTTAATTAATTATTCTGGCCTTTGAATTTAAATATTCTGGCCCATTTTCATATGTTTTAAATCAGATGGGCCAGTTTGGAACAAACTTTAAGTCCTGCCCGTCTAGCTTTTAATTAAGTTAAAGAACACATAAGGTGGGATTCGAACCCATATTGTGTGTGAAAGCTAGTGCCCACTTTAGTGTCTATAACCACTTTCCCGCTTAAGTATTCTTTCATAAAGAGCCCACAGACCTTTAGTTATTTGTCTGCTCAAGAATAAAATTCAGTTTTAAATCAATTAATAAAGGGTCGACGAGCTATTTTCCCACGAGAAGTATTGTATAGCATCAAATGTCTCTCAAACTATTGCCACGTGCTATATGTCTCCGAAATAAAAGTTTTGGATGTATTTCCCCATGAATGTCGGTTTAAACAGTATTTGGTATAATCATGTGACCAGACCATAAACATACATAAATTGAACCGAACTCAACACTTTACCAAACAAAAATTGAACTAAACCTGATTTTAAATTTCAAAATCAATTTTATTGGTCCCTCCTCCATCATGTCTGATTCCTCTCAAATTTATTTCTTTGCCAGCAAAAAAAAAAGTCTTGATACAAACAGATACACAACGACGAGGATCAACCAACACAAACTCGTACCTCTATCTCTATTTACGTTATCTCTTTTGCCTTCGTCTGTATTCTAAGGAGAAAGCCAGAGATAGTGTTAGAATGGCGAGCTGTGTTTTATCAGAAGATGGAATTAACAACTGTCAAGACTCACCTGAGGAAGAAGACACGAGTAGATTCAGCCCAGGTACGCCTCCTCCTTTCAATTTGGCGAAAATAAGAGCAGCCATACTCAAGCATTGTTGGTTTAAGAATCCATGGATGTCGATCAGTTACGAAGTCAGAGATGTCACTGTCGTCTTGGAATTTAACAATTGGTTTCTCTGGCCTATCTACTGGTTCACTCAAGGAAGTAGTTTTCATGGAGTCTTTGTCCTCCAGATTGTAAAATCATCCAGATTTTTTTTTTCACTTTTTAAGCTTGGTTTCGTGATTCACTTCCATATAAAAAGGTTCTTTTTTCAAAATAAAAAGTTTGATTTCTTATCAAAGATAGAGAGAATGATGAACCTGTACAGAGGAGAGGAAGATAATTGGAGAAGTGGCAATGATTTTGGTTGTTAGATCCGGTTGTGATCAATAATTTTTTGGGTTAGGTTGGGTTTAAATGAGATTTAAATTTGGTTTGTTGGTTAAAAGGTTTTCAATTGGTTTATAGTCAGATTTATTAATTTTTGGGTTAACAGTAAACCAGAGGAATCCAATTTTGTGGGTTTAGAGGTTTCGAACTTTGATTTGAGGGAGAGATAAATATTTAAATTTATTTTTATGGGGAAATACATTTGAAACTTTTATTTCGGAGAGTTATAGCACGTGGTAATAGTTTGAGAGACATTTGATACTATGCGATACTTCTCGTGGAGAAATAGCTCATTGACCCATTAATAAATTTGATTATGCGTCTTTAATAATTTAAATGTTTAATTAAATCAAGATGTCGGCCCGAAAGGAAAACCTCTCTTGATGATATTTTTCAAAAGAATTATTAAAGGAAGTATGTATGAAATTCATGGCGAATATTTAATCGGTCCAAAGGAAGGCTTTATTTGGCCCGTTTACATATATATGTGTGTGCAATAATCATGCGGATGTCAAATCGGCCCAAAGAAAGGTTTGATGTTTGGCCGAATTGTACATAAAACTGTGATGGTAAATACGTGACGATTATATAGTTTTTTAACATGTGAATGATAAATCGGCCCAGAGGAAGGTTTATTGTTTATCATGAATTATTGTTAGTATTTGATCGTTGTAACAAGAGTACCACTAGTAGTCGATATTACTATCCAAAGACTTGATATTGATGTTACATTTGGTATCTTGGATGGGAATTATAATCAGTTAAAGTTTATTATTGATTTCTTTGGATAGTGAGTTAATTTGGATTTTGTTCTCTTTCAGCTACTTTGTCTGCCAACTTAGGATCCATTCCAACACTTACGGGTTCTAATTTTTCTGAATGGAAAAATAATGTTAAGATTGTTATTGGGTGTATGGATTTGACCTTGCGCTAAGGATGGACAGACCTGCTTCTCCTACGGATGACAACACTCCGGAATATAAGGCTGTTCTTGAGAAGTGGGAGCGTTTAAATCGCATGGGTTTGATGATCGTTAAGGACACCATTCCAAAACTCTTTAGAGGTGGTGAGGAGGACAATGACCTCAAACAGTTCCTTGCCGAAATGGATTGGCGTTTCGCAAGAAGTGATAATCCGGAAAAAAACATGCTTTTGCATCATTTTAGTACGATGAGGTACCATGGAAATGGAAAAATAAAGGAGTAGATTTTGGAAAGGTCCAACATTGTTTCAAAACTCAAGGCACTTAAGACCGAGGTTCCGGCTGAATTGCTCATATACTTTGTCTTGAACTCTCTTCCTCCTCAGTTCAGTCAGCTGAAATCAAGTTATAACACACAGAAGAAGCAATGGTCTCTTAACAAGCTCATTGTGTATTGTGTGCAATAGGAAGAGAGAATGAAAGAAAAGAGGATTGAAAGTGCTCATACAGTTTACACCTCTAAGGGACATGGCAAAAGAAAGAAATTTGATCATGCTAAGGATGATGCTGCTAAGGGTCCTACCCAAAAGAAACATGATAAGGTTGAAGATACATGTTTCTTTTGCAGGAAGGGTGTACACATAAATAAGAACTGCCCTAAGTATCACGCTTGGCGTGCTAAGTAAGGTATGTTCCTTGCTTTGGTCTGTTCGGAAACAAACTTAGTTGAAGTACCTAGAAACACTTGGTGGTTAGACTCCGGTGCTACTACTAACATCAGTGTTTCGCTTCAGGGTTGCCTGAGCTACCGAACCCCAACTGATGCTGAAAGACACATTCATGTGGCTAATGGGAGTCCGGTGCATGTGGAGGCAATCACACATTTTTGACTGTTTTTTTGTTTCTGGTCATTTTCTTGATTTGAAAGACACTTTTGCAGTACCGTCTTTTAGACGTAATTTGGTATCTGGCCCTTGGTTAGACAACTCTGGTTATTCTTGTTTAACTGAGAAAGGAACCGCTACTTTGTCTTTAAATTCAGTATTTATTGGCACCTGTAAAATTTTGGAAAATCACAGTCTTTATATGCTTGAAATTTTAAACTCCAAGGATGAAAGTTTAAGTGTTGAATTAAGAGGTACTAAACGAAAGTTTGAGGATGCAAATTCAGGAACTCTTTGGCACCAATGCCTGTGTCACATCTCTAGAAATAGAGTTGAGCGTCTTGTGTTAGAAGGTATATTGAGTTCCGTAAAGTTCACGGATTGTGATATATGTGTGGATTGCATTAAAGGAAAACAGACCAAGCATAAAAAATTAGGTGCGTATAGAGCTACGGAAGTCCTTGAGCTGATACATACAGACATTTGTAGACCGTTCCCTACCGCTTCTTGGAACGGTCAACGATACTTTATATTATTCATTGACGATTATTCTCGATATGCATACCTATTTCTTATTCATGAGAAATCAGAATCTCTGGACGTGTTCAAAAAAGTTTAATATTGAGGTTGAGAACCAACTCGGCCGAAGGATAAAGTCTGTCAGATCTGATCGTGGTGGTGAATATTATGGTCAGTATGATGGTTCAGGTAACAACGTCCATGACCGTTTGCCAGATACCTAGAGGTGTGTGGTATTGTGCCTCAGTACACCATGCCAGGGTCACCTAGCATGAATGGTGTGTCTAAGAGAACGAATCTCTTAAGGACATGGTGAAGAGTATGATTAGTCATTCCTCCTTACCTGAATCACTATGGGGAGAGGCACTAAAGACTGCAGCATACACTCTTAATAAGGTACCAACTAAAGCATTTGCTAAAACCCCTTATGAGCTTTGGACTGGTCGTAAACCTAGTTTAAAGCACCTTCAGATATGAGGATGTTCAGCTGAGGAAAGGCCTTATAAGCCATATGAAAAGAAACTTTAAGGTTGTTTTAGTTTCAAAATTCTTTTTTTTATAAAGGATTTGAGGTTGTTTTAGTTTCAAAATTTTGAACTTTAATTTTGTTTTTATATTCCAAATAACTTCATTAGTAAATACATTAGGAATATTTAAAACAAATATATAATTAAAATTGGTTTAAATATATTATAATATCTTGGTTCAAAAACGTATATATATATATATATATATATATATATATATATATATATTATATACTTTGTATGACATATGCATGATTTAGTATCAGATTATAAATTTTCATTATAATATATGAAAACATGATTCTTATTAATACAAATCTGACATAGTATAGGAATACGACAGCAAAATTATACATTAATATTTTTCCAGAAAAAATTATACATTAATGGAATACGTAAATCTGTGCTTACTCATGTTCAAAAAAAATATATGCATACCTACACATAGAAGAAGCCGTGCATATCATCCATTGTCAATGAAGATACGCTATGTGCATAGTTTTAATTAATGGCCCACTATAGTATGTGATGCAACCATGATTGAGCCAGATGACTATGAAACAGAGGATAAGTCTGGATGGCTGAATGCAAAGCTTGAAGATGAACCAGAGGCTGGATTGGAGCATGCTGGGCTTATTTCTCACTCAAGTGACAATGAAGAACATGTCAAACAAATTTGAAAAATGTGATCAGACTCATGGATGACTTAGGCCTCTTTCTTAGCCTAAAAGAAGATCAATATCCAAGTTGAGTATCCATTCTCTCTTTCTGAATGGACAGCCAGGAAATTCAAGTCAAGAAGTTAGCCAAAATAATTATTATTGAGTTTTCAAGAGAATTTTAGTTTTAATTAAGTTTTTTTTTCTTATTTCTGCAATTTAGGACTTTTCGTTTTATTTCTTCTTCTCTACTTAAACTCTCTTTTGTTTCAGAACAAAACATTCACCTTTTTTAAAAAAAATCTCTCCAAATCTGTGAATCCTTTGTTCATCTTTGAACATCGATTGCTAGGAGTTCATTCTCTGCAAGCAAAACTTGTCTTTCATCGATATCAGAGTTCATTCTCTTGATCTTAGACACATCTACACAAGTTCTGACCATTCCATAGATCAGATCTGAAGATCATCCCATCACCCATATCTCTCTCAAATCATCAGATCATCCTTCAAAAGAATCAGCGACAAAAGATCTCCTTATCAGAGATTCATCAAGTGGTATCAGAGCAGATCTGAAGGCTCTTGATCCAGGGTTTGATTCTAAACTTTTCAACTTCTCTTCTTTGTTTTTGGGAATCTGTTTTCTATTCTCTGCAATTTTCTCAGAAATCTTTTATCTTTATATCTGTATAATCTGCAAGAGGGCCAACCAGATTTAAAAAAAAAAATTTGAAGAGGAATCCAACTTGGCTGAAGAGAAAACCAGCCGGCTGAAGAGAAATCCAGCCCTGGTGGTAATGCCTCTTGCAAACACAAATCTTGCAATCTGTCTATCTCTTTCTTCTGTTTTGGGGTTGGGGTTTGTTCTCTGAAGCTTGATCTTTGTTTGTTGCTGAGCTACTGGATTCACAGAGAAAAGTCACAGAAAAATCAGAGTGAAAAAGAGAAAAGTGAGGCTTAGGCTATATGTTATTATGCTATTTTTTCTTGTTGAGATTGTAACAGGTAACCATGGCTTGAGATGTCAGTAAAAGAAAGGAGGCACCAACTGTGAAATTAAATAAAATTTCAGATGGAAGAAATGATGTCTGAAATCATGAGAAGAATGAAAAAGTCTGATCTTTTACAAAAGAAACATGCTTATGATTTCTTTGATATTGTTTCTCAGGTTCAGAAGGAACCTAAGATCAAAAGGAGGAGCCAGGACGTATCCAGTGTTTCCAGACGTCCTGAGAGAAACCCACAGCCTGACCAATTCAGTTCCCCCACCAAGAGTTTGCTAGAAAAGAGACAGTACTTGTTAAGTAAAGAAAAATCGGGTTTTAACAAATCTGATTTGTTACAGGAAAGGTCACGACCAAGGAGGCTGCTGGACACGCCTATTAGGAGGAGCAGAAGGAAATCTAAACAGTCCGAAGAAACAAAACCTGTCCATAGTCGTGATGATCAGGTGTTGCTGAGGGGAGCTCTTAAGCGGATGAGTAGTCCCCAAAACATTACTGATATGTGTAACCAGATATTCAAGAATTTAGAGAAAGACAAAAGACAGAGCACACGACCTTCCTCAAAGGCTACTGACCCAAGGAATTGTAGCAAGCAGGAACAGATTATCCAAGAGCTGAAAACACATCTAAGGTAATAAAAGAAACTGAGACAGAAAATGAGTTTTCTCTTTTCTCTTCTCAATCTGAACTTGTTGTAAATAAAACCTGTGATGAACTAACTTGTTTTGAACTGGTGCATCCGAGTAGCCTTGTTTCAGTGTCTCAGGTCTTAGAAGAAAACTCAGCAGAAGAAGCACAAAAGAGTTTACCACCAGAAGAAGTGCTGGAGAAGCCAAACAACATTGAAGCTGAAACAGATGCTAAGTCATTCTCTCTGAACTCTCAAGAGCACTGTAAGGATCTTGATATGGTTAATTTTGTTCCTGAAATGTTTGTTACGGTTAGTTCCAGTCTATGAAGCACGGGGACGTCAAATTGATTGGCGTATCCGTACCGGAGACGTTTCTGGGACGGGAACACTTCGGGGGGACGGCACGGGGACACTTTGGATACGAAACAGTTAATTATGGAAATTTTCAGAACATATTTGCTTTGCTATTATCCTTTTTTAAGCTTATTCACTTACTTTTCTTCCAAATAAAAAATAAAAAGTAGAAGTTTATACTAGATTTTGATTTTATAACCTACTTTCTAATCTTTTTAGTTTATTTGATAAGATTTACAGTGATATATTTTTATTTTTCAGTATATAAATATACATATATATATATATATATATATATATATATATATATATCTTTGTTGATATATATTTGCCATACCCGTGCCCATAATTTTTTTGTTTTGCCGTTTTCCGTCCCTGCTTCCGTACCCGTATCTGTCCCCGTATCCGTCCCGGTGCATCATAGGTTCCAGTGATGTAAAAAGTTTTGGTCTTGAAAAAGTGAAAAACTTTTGTCTCAAACTCTGTTATTGATAACATGATTCGTTCTTTTAAGAAACTTGAACCAAATAAATTTTCTCAAGAAAAATGTTTTTCCTGTGATAGTGAAATCAATCCTGGTCTTGTTTTAAGTTTTGATCAGTTTATGGAACACTACAAAAGCCTGGATCACCCTGAAAAGACACTAGAGCTTATTCTGCAACAACCTGTTTTCTGTTCTAGAAAATCATTTGATTAATTTGTCTTCAAAGAAAATAGCTTTGTTCTGAATTGTTCTAAGCATAAAATAGCCACTGGTTATTTGTTTTCTTCGTCACATGTCTTGAAAGAGTTTATGGTTAGGAATTTTCAGAAACCAAAATCACTTAGAGATGAAACCGATTTTATTTGTGATTTTGTTTTTAAACTTGGTATCTTGTGTTCTGAATCTGATAAACCTTGGCATGTTTTGAGATCAGTGCTTGAGAATTGTGTTGTTTTAAGATTTGATGATATTCTGGTTTACAGTACTTTCTTTGATAAGCAAGCTGAGCCTTGGTTAAGAGATTCTCGGTTTGAACTTGATCTTTTGTGTTCTGAATAAAAGGAACTTGTGCCTGTTCTGAAATTGTTCCTTAAGAACCATGATCGCTCATGCCTTGATACCATTCTGGTGTACAATACTTACTTTGATATGCATCATCAAGGTCTGAAACATTTGTTGCATGATATAGGGAAATAAATTTTGGTTTTTGATCTGAACAAGGGCATGTGTTGCATTGATAATTCTGGATATCTAGTCTTTGTTTTGAGTGTCCAGGAACAAAAGGATCAGTCCCAAAGGAGAAAAAGCAGAGACCATGCTTATCTGCCAAAGATTTGGAGATGGAAGTACTTGACGAAAATGACTTCAAAACTCAAAGGAACTTTCTATCCAAAACCTTACTTTGATGTTGTTTCCATGCTTATTTTCTTGATCATTTATCTCTCTTCTTACTTGTTTCCTTTTGATGTAGGAGATACAGATTTGAGGACAAATTTTTTCAAAGGAGGAGGGGATGATGCAACCATGGTTGAGCCAGATGACTATGAAACAAAGGATAAGCCTGGATGGCTGAATAAAAAGCTTGAAGATGAACCAGAGGCTGGCTTATTTCTCACTCACGTGACAATGAAGAACATGTCAAACAAGATGGAAAAGATGTGATCAGACTCATGGATGACTTAGGCCTCTTTCTCAGCCTAAAAGAAGATCAATATCCAAGTTGAGGATCCATTCTCTTTCTGAATGGACAGCCACGAAATTCAAGTCAAGAAGTCAGCCAAAATAATTATTATTGAGTTTTCAAGAGAATTTTAGTTTAAATTAAGTTTTTTTCTTATTTCTGCAATTTGCGAATTTTTCGTTTTCCTTCTTCTTCTCTACTTAAACTCTCTTTTGTTTCAGAACAAAACATTCACCTTTTTTTATAAAAATCTCTCTAAATCTTTGAATCCTTTGTTCATCTTTGAACATCGATTGCTAGGAGTTCATTATATTCAAGCAAAACCTGTCTTTGATTGAAATCAGAGTTCATTCTCTTGATCAAAGACACATCTAAACAAGATCTGATCAATCAATAGATCATTTCTGAAGTTCATCCCATCAAACCATCTATTACCAACAAAATCATCCCATTTTCACTCTCAAACCATCTGATCTTCCTTCAAAAGAATCAAGGACAAAAGGATCTCATCATAAGGGATATCAGTATGTGATAACCTACTATTGTGAAAATTAGTTTACATTAATCGTGAGCAATATTTGGTATTAAGTGGATATCCTGTTAACTTAGAATATTAAAAAATTTAGAAAAGAAATAGACAGTGGGTTGACGAATCACAAATATAAAAGTATGGAACATGTTTAGTCTTTGAATTATTAATCAGTTTTTATTTACAAAAAAATATTGAGTTATCAATCAGTTTGAATTATTTATAATGCTTCAAATATTATTACATCTCTTGTTGGACCATTATAAATTTAAATGACAACTTCCAACAGTAGATAAAAAATAGGACCCTAAATTAATAGATTAGATATTTTAGGTTTAGAAAAATTAAGAAGCAATCTGAAAATCCTATTGCTAAGAAGCTGGAGAGTTTCGATTAATGGAGCCTGGATGTCTCTTTTCTCGCAGTCATATAAAAGCATTGAGGCCTCAGGGGTCTCTGACCATGCTCGCTGTTGGGTACACCTCACGGCGCCTACTCCGGGGAACAAGCGGCCATTTAAGTTCTTTAACTTTCTCGTGGATCACGCTAATTTTGCTGATACAGCCTCCACCACTTGGGGACAAACAGAGCCACTTTTCCACTCAAGATCAGCCTTGTACCTGTTCCACCGAAAGCTGAAATCACTGAAGCCGGTCTTGCGAGCTCTTAATCGTTGTAAGTTTGGGAACATTCCCCATCGCACAAAAGAGGCGTTTGAGAATATATGTGGAAAGCAGAAGCAAGCTTTGCTTACACCGAATGCAAAAACTTTTGAGGAACTATCTGAAGCTACTCTGCACTGGAATCATTGGGTTGAGATTGAAGAGAAGTTCTATGGCGAAAAATCAAGTATCCACTAACTAAAGTAGGGGATCAAAACTATGTTTTCTTTCACAAGATTGTGTAGAACCGAACCTCTTTCAACGCGATACAAAGTATTGTTTTAGAAACAAGAGAAATACTAACGGACCCCAAAAAATAAAGGAGGCTGCGGCAGCACACTATGAGCTCTTTTTGAAAGCTGACCAATCTGATACTGATCCACCTTCTTTTCCTGCTGATTTATTATACTTTCGCTGCCCAGACCACACAGCAGAGCTTTTAGTTCATCCCACATCTGAAGCAGAAATCAGAAATGTTATTTTTTCCATGCCTTCGAACAAGGCCTCTGGCCCGGACGGTTTTCCGGTGGAGTTTTACCGGGTAGCATGGCCTACCATTCGACATGATTTCATTATTGTAGTTCAATCATTCTTCTTATATGGTTTCCTGCCACGAGGGGTAAATTGTACTATCCTCTCTCTCATACCAAAAACTGATGATGCAAAGACTATGAAAGACTACAGATCGATATCGTACTGTAACATTCTGTATAAAGTCATCTCCAAGATTCTTGCAAACCATGTCAAAGTCCTCTTGCCAGACATGATTGAACCAAACTAGTGTGCCTTTGTTAAAGGTAGACTTCTCCTTGAGAATGTTCTATTGGCCACTGAACTTGTAAAAGATCTATCGCAAGGAGTCTGTCTCGTGCAGAGTGTTTTAAAACTTGATATCTCCAAAGTTTTTGATACAGTTCCCTTGTCCTCCATCGTTGATTCTCTTGCTGCCATGAAAATCCCAGAGCAATTCATTCACTGGATTCACATCTTTCTCTCTACTGCTGCTTTCTCAGTTGCTGTGAATGGGGAATTAGAAGGTTTCCTTGGTAGTGAGAGGGGCCTGCGCCAAGGTTGTTCTCTATCTCAATACCTCTTTGTGATTGCAGTGAATGTACTCTCGAGACTTCTTAATCTTTCAGCAGTCTCTGTTCAAATTGGCTATCATCCCGCCTGCAAAAAAAGTTAACCTAATGCACCATAGCTTCGCGGACGATATCATGATCTTCACTGATGGGGCTCCTGAGTCAATCCAAAGGTATATTTGAGGTTCTGAATGAGTTTGCAGCGCTCTCTGGCCTCAAGATAAATCCCACCAAATCGTCAATCTTCATGGCTGGCCGAACAAACAAGGTTTTTTAGCTGAAATCAATCGACTGCAAATCCCAATAGAGTCACTACCTGTTCGCTACCTTGGCCTACCGCTTACAACCTAAACTATGACTCGTGATGACTATGAACCCCCTTATCGACAAGAACAGATCGTGAATGCTTTCATGGACTAGCAGATTACTCTCTTACACGGGGCGTCTGCAGTTAATCAACTCAGTCATTACTAGTATCCTCAACTTCTGGTGTTCTGTTTTTTCGCTTGCCCCAGCAATGCTTAGACACAATTGAGAGCATGTGTGTTGCAGGCTGGGATTCAGACTACACGGATGGCTTGACTGAGGTTTGGTTTTTGATCGGTTTGGACAGATCGGAGGAGCGGCTGCGATGGAGGATCAGACCGGCCGATTTGTACCTGAAACAAAAGATGAACCTTTTTATGAGTTTTATAGATTTTATATGGAGAACATAAAGTAAACTATATGACAAATGATGAACTAAAGCAATTATGATTTTTACGGATTTTTATGATTTAAAACTAAATGATATGGAAATTAGAAACAAATCAAATAAGAAGGATAGAAAGATGGATGATGGGATCTTTGTTGCTGGACGTGTGTCTCTGTCAACAAGGATCAGTGGATGGTTAGATGACTGAAGATGGAATCCGGCTTGCTTGATATGTATCTTTTCCAAGCTGGATCGATGGATGGAATGAATAAATGGATATGGATTGACTCTCTCAATCAATGGACGAACAGATGGTCTTCAATCACACAAGGCTCTCTGGATGTGGCTTCTTTAGGACTTAGTGAATCACACACAAAGAACTAGAGAAATAACAACAAAGAATACACAATTTTGTTTAAAAGAAAACGATTTCTTATTACTTTAAAAAAAATCAAGGGTGCTTTACAATGAACTATGAGCTGAGCTTATATAGGCTCGACACTGGGACTACTATAACGTTCCTATGACTCAAAAGGAAACAAAGTACACGAAAATTAAGTAAAAAAAATCATAAGCTAAGCTCCTTGAAGATATCTAGCCGTTAGGCTTGATTTGAGCCTCTCCAAAAGGAAACTTGATTGAGCCTTGTATCTAGACAGATTCTGGATATTCCCATGATCTGGAAGCCTTCCTGAAATACTCCTTAGTCCACATATGAAAGAATATCGCCGTTGGTCTTTAAAGAGTTGTAGTGAAAACTCATTTACTCCTCCTAGTGTGAACATGGCCGAAAAAGGAAAGTTGTTGGCCACGAAGATTCGCCTGTTCCTCTGCATGCAGGTCCATCTAAACTCTTGTGGAATGTCTTCTGGAATCCTTTGATCGTGTAGGGTATGTCATGGTTGCCTGATCTCGATTTGGAAATGGTTGGACCAACTGATGCAATCTTTCCATAATCGGCTCCTTATAACCGGGTTTGGGAAAATGGTTATATCTTCAACTTCACTGGGCATTTTCTTCTGATTCTTGGCTTGTTGGATCCACAAAATCTCCCCTTGAGATCCATAATTGATTTTGGCCCGGGCCGCTTCTTGGTTTGGCTGATTTTCTCTTCTAAGAGCCGATACTCGCAAACAGATGGGCTGGGAAACGTCCAACTTGTAAAATTCATAACTTCTTCCTCCGTGAAGCTTTTCTTGTAATTCCAAGCTTCAGTGATGAATAGTTTAGCTGGCCTTCTGTGAAAAAGGGTTTCATGCCAAAATTCCTTCTGGTGGTTGAGATGCACTTCTTTGAATGAACCTTGGTCGCAGGTAGCTCTAGTGAGGTAGTGCGGCAGTTGTTGCTTATCTGGCTGAGCTTCGGTTCAGGTACGGTTTCTGTGCCCGCAAGATTCCCTCCCCCTTGAAAAGGTTTCAACCTCGAAACTGTATGACCTGCACGAAGATAGAGCAATTCAGCTTTCATTCTCTTTTGGGAGTCTAAAGTCTTACCTTGGTAGGATTTTGGTTTAGTGATGCATGGTGCATCTGGTGGTTCTTCTTTGAACAGGTGGGATATGATAACCCTTCTGGTCCGGTCTGGTTTGATCTTGGTCTTGGACAGATTTCCTCTAAAATATTCTGCTTTGGTTCCTGTCATAAACTCAACATCTTTGGCAAAATACAAGTGTGTTATGGCAGTCATGGAATAATCAACATATAAATCGGTTTGGTGAATTCCAATTTCAGTAGATGGAAAATTTTCCTGCTTCTTCTGTAAGTGGGATATAAGACAAAGATTATGGTCTACATAATTTTCTAAAAATCCTAGTTATTCTACAAACTTATCAGGGCATAATAAATTAGTATGCATAATATCCAAATCATTGATTATCAAACAAGAGATAGTTGCATTTACCTGATTTGGAAGCTTGATTGGTGCATCCAATGGCACGGCCTGTCTGTTTGGTGACTGGTCTGGGGTTTCTTCCTGAAGTAAGATGCTACTGGTCGTAGTGCCATCTTCTCCAGAGAGGTGTTTAAGCAAAGGTGGCTCCTTTGGTGGTGCCTTGTCATCTTTCTTTAAGACCACCTCCTTTTGCTTCATAGTTTCCTTGCTAAATGATGTACCTGTGTCATACCTTTTGGGACTAGACAAGCATATCATAGTAGCCTTGGAAGAATCATAAACAGAGCACACTAATTTATTTAAATTAATTGTACCTCCTCATGTGCTTGGACCGAAACATCAACTAGTTTCAATGGATTGCTAGTGGCTGGTTTAAGTCCTCCTTGTGGACCTGGTTCAGGGATGATTTCTTCTTGTTTTAACCTTGAACCCACGTCCTCCTGGTTCTTATTTAAACCTGCATAATCATCCTTTGGGCAAGACAAGTGCATTATACCAGAAGTAGGAAATTTACAATACTAAGTGAGATATAACTTCACTAGTTGAATCCGAGTTAATTTCTAGTGAATGAGAAGTCACTGCTAGCCTAGTTGGACATGTTACAGCAAAGTGGCCTTTCTCATGACACCTATAGAAAATGAATTCTACTGGTTTTGAAGATTTAGAAGACTTACTTGGTTTCTTCTTCTCATGGACCTTATGTGATGGTTTGGTGCTTTGCTCTTGAGCTTGGACTTGTAGAATTGGATCTACTTGCACGCCTCTGACCCTTTCTGGTGATGTTGGCTCGGTTTTTCCCTTGATGATGAATTTAGACTCCTGGTTTGGTTCCAGGTCGTGAGCCTTCTTGAGTTTAACCTTCCTTGTTGCCAATCTCAGCCTCCTTGGGTCTGGATGGGTGGTACTCTTGAAATAATCCTTTCCATTGATCTCACCATCTACAACATACTCCTCACGTAGTATTTCTTTCATTTCCACCCAGGAAGCTTCTGATGGGTGGTCATCTAGCAAGTAATTAGCTTCATGATCCCAATGCCAAAATGCATTCTTAGTAAGAGTATCTTCAATGATCGGTTTCTCTTCTTCTTGAATGTTGTGATGTTGAAACCGATCTTCCATGTCTTGTTCCCACCTTAAGTAAGCCTCTGGTCCTTGTTCATGACCCGAGAAACAAATATAATGCGGCTGATGGTCGGCCTCATACTCATCTTCATCTTCTCCGGCTTCACTTAATGATTGTTCCTCTTTAGCAAAGCCATGCCGGTTTTCTGCCTCATCTTCAAAGCTTGTTTCAATATGGCCTAAACTGATTTGGGATTCAGTTTCATCTTGTTCTTCATCTTCCAGATCAGAGTAATCACACCATGGTCTCTCTTCAGCATAAGACTTTTCTTTATTTTCTGCTTCACCGGACTGAGAACATACTTCTCCTCCATCAACGTCTCCATAGACTTCACCGGTTTCAGAGAAATCTTCTTCTTGCTCACGTTCTTCCTCTAGACTGATTTCAATATCAGCTTCCTCTTTCCATGAGTATTCCTGGTCAGCTTCATGATCCTCACGTTCATTTTGGTCTCCATGGCTGTAACACCCGTCTCCTCCTCTCTCGAGAACGGCGTCCTACTTACCGAAAATACAAAATTAAACCGATTTATAAAACCGAATAAAATGTCAAACCTTTTAATCAAATGAATTCCAAATAATACGAGTTTATAATTTAAAAACCAAATACATTAAATCGGAAAGTTAATTAAAACCAAAATAAAATACGATTCTCCCAAGACACCAAACCGTCCAGCAATCCAACACTCGGCAAGCTCACCTACAAGGGAAGAAAGAGGGGTGAGCAACAGGGGAGTCACTCAGTGAGCTATGGGATGCTAAACACGCAAACCACTGACTTGAGTAAATAGAACTCCCACTATGGAAGTTTAGCTCTAACATGAACAAACACGATGTCTAGCACATCACACAAAACAAACAATGCGCTGATGGTACATAGCTAGTCCACACACCCCGCATTCTCCTCATACGGATATATAAATCGTAGCGTCACTAGTACAGTATGTATTTTTAGCATCCATGGTACAAACGTCTCTGTACCACACGCCCGCACAAGTAGCATCGCAAGTCCAGACGTCACTGAACCCCTGCCCGCACAATCAAAGTAGCGTCGCTAGCCCATACATCTCTGAGCCCCCGCCCGCGCACATAGTCCCTATTAATAACTATGTATACATACATATATATGTCGCATCTCGTAACATCACAATCAAATCAATGGTTGAATCCTCCAGACCCCTAATTCTAGTTTACAATGAATGAACTAACTAACAATCAAGACTCAATTCAAACAGACGGATCATGATTCGAAATCTAAACTACGATAGAGAGAATTCAACCCTGGTACGAGATTTACGGAATAGACCCTCACCTTTGCCACGGCTTATGAAGAAACCTGAGGAAACGCCGAATGGACCTTGACGGCTCTAACAAAGCAACTCCGGAGCTCTCTGAATTAGATCAATATGATATTCTGGCAGAACTGAACCATAAAGCAAACAGATGAATAACTCAAGAACTGACCGTTAACTTTTCGATCCCTCCGGTCATAATGTAGTCCTATATGTCCCTATCCATAGACACAAAGTTTACTCCGATGGGATACCATTTGATTGCTCAAAATAGCTTCATCTCCAGACTGGTTGTTGGGGTCAAAATCGGTCACGACGGAATCAATGTCTGAAAGTCCGTAAAAATCAGCATAAACGTTTTTACGAAAAGTAATCTTTGTAAAGATATCTTTACGAAGAGCCTTGCAGTAAAAACTCGTCCAAATCTCAATCGAACCACTAAATATCGATTGTCCGAAGGCAACGGACATGTATCCAAATCGGCCGCGGACAAGCTCGAGTATGGAAATCAGACCGCGGACAAGCCAAGCTCGATCAATACGGGGCGACCAAGCATGCACACAGCTCGGTCGCTACGTAGTGACCGAGCGTCCGTCTCGCTCGGTCGCTACGTAGCGACCGAGCCCAAGCCAAGCTCGATCGCTACGTAGCGACCGAGCGTCTGTCTCGCTCGGTCGCTACGTAGCGACCGAGCCCGAGCCAAGCTCGGTCGCTACGTAGCGACCGAGCATCCATCTCGCTCGGTCGCTACGTAGCGACCGAGCGTCCGTCTCGCTCAGTCGCTACGTAGCGACCGAGCCTGAGCCAAGCTCGGTCTCTACGTAGCGACCGAGCGTCCGTCTCGCTCGGTCGCTACGTAGCGACCGAGCCTGAGCCAAGCTCGGTCGCTACGTAGCGACCGAGCGTCCGTCTCGCTCGGTCGCTACGTAGCAACCGAGCCTGAGCCAAGCTCGGTCGCTACGTAGCGACCGAGCGTCCGTCTCGCTCGGTCGCTACGTAGCGTCCGTCTCGCTCGGTCGCTACGTAACGACCGAGCCCGAGCCAAGCTCGGTCGCTACGTAGCGACCGAGCGTCCGTCTCGCTCGGTCGCTACGTAGCGACCGGGCTCGAGCCAAAAATTAGTCGCTGCGTAGCGACCGAGCTCTTCCGAACATCGGTATGACACCAGTCCATGCATTCTCGTCAAACCTTCAAATGCTATCTCCCGAAGACCGTAGCGAGCTCAGTCTATGTTTTCCGCTATTCTAAATCATCGATCAAACTTCGCGGATTAGAAACCGCGGAAAGTTCTTTCTTTGTCGAAAGATATCGTAGTAAACTCTTCGAGTCTGAAGACGGCCCAAAGGGACCTAAAACACGACTCGAGGCCCATCCTGCGATTTCTTAACCAAAAGCCCGTAAACCACAACCCGGTCTACGCTTGGTCCACAAGGAAGGATAAATGTCAAGTTTCCGTGGATAAATACGGAAGTTTTGAAGATAATTGTGAAAATCGGGAAAAATGGAATATCTCCATTTTTTTGCTATGACGGCTTAAGGGCAGAAGAGTAAAAGCGTAAACCGACCTTGGAGCTAGTATATAAGGAGTCCTAGGCGAGGAGCATGGGGGAGAGAGCTTTTTAGATTCGGAATTCTTTGCACTTAGAAACTTTAGGCTTTATTCTCAACAAGTTCGGTTTCTATGACTGGCACTCAATGACTAGACGAACTCGCCCAGGCAGTTCGGTCTCTTGTCCAGCTCTATCAATTGAACTACGTTCGGCTTGATCCTCGAAAGGGGTAAGTAGGCAGCCTTTAACAAGGTTCAGTCCGAAATCAATCAAAAACCTTTTATGTATCTTTTTCGTCTTTTGTTATCGAGCTGCGACTCAACTAGGTTTGAGCTTTTAGGCCGCTAGAACTAAGTAACTCGCTGACAACCTTTGCGGCCAAAGCTTTTATGATCTCTTGTAATGATCGCAACGCTCTTACGCGGACTCGAAATAAGATCTATTGTTTTCTCTAAACTCGTTTGTTATCTTTTCATGATTTCCGCATATATTCGGTCACTTGTCGTTGGCTCTCGCAGAGATCCGGGACCTCTGGGAAATTAGGGTTTTCCTAGTTTCCTTATTTAAACGGAAATCGACAGTGCGAATTTCGGTTCCCACAGTTTGGCGCTAGAAGGAGGGGGGGTTACGGATTACTCTTACTCATGGCCACAAAACGCTTGATCGAAACGATGTTTGGATATATGAAAGACAAACTCGCAGCACTGACTGCTCCTATGGCCAACGCTTACGCAAACGCCGTAGTTTTCAACAAAATCGAAAACTTAGTCGCGACCTTCCGCCACAGGAAGAGCACTAAAACAAGCTCGCGATTTCTCCCTATAAACACGAAGGGAAACGATAAATCTTATCAAAACTCCGTAAAGAAATCTCGATGCGTAAGGGTTTTACCAAAACACGTTTTCCGAAAACATTTCGGAAGGATAAAACTTGTTCTCCCAAAAAAACCGCTGAAAAACCCCTACGTTATCGCGGAAAAAGGAAACACAACAAAACGATTACACAGCTCGGTCGCTAAGTAGCGACCGAGCACGCACACTGCTCGGTCGCTACGTAGCGACCGAGCACGCACACGCTGCTCGGTCGCTACGTAACGACCGAGCCCGAGCCAAGCTCGGTCGCTACGTAGCGACCGAGCGTCCGTCTCGCTCGGTCGCTACGTAGCGACCGGGCTCGAGCCAAAAATTGGTCGCTGCGTAGCGACCGAGCTCTTCCGAACATCGGTATGACACCAGTCCATGCATTCTCGTCAAACCTTCAAATGCTATCTCCCGAAGACCGTAGCGAGCTCAGTCTATGTTTTCCGCTATTCTAAATCATCGATCAAACTTCGCGGATTAGAAACCGCGGAAAGTTCTTTCTGTGTCGAAAGATATCGTAGTAAACTCTTCGAGTCTGAAGACGGCCCAAAGGGACCTAAAACACGACTCGAGGCCCATCCTGCGATTTCTTAACCAAAAGCCCGTAAACCACAACCCGGTCTACGCTTGGTCCACAAGGAAGGATAAATGTCAAGTTTCCGTGGATAAATACGGAAGTTTTGAAGATAATTGTGAAAATCGGGAAAAATGGAATATCTCCATTTTTATGCTATGACGGCTTAAGGGCAGAAGAGTAAAAGCGTAAACCGACCTTGGAGCTAGTATATAAGGAGTCCTAGGCGAGGAGCATGGGGGAGAGAGCTTTTTAGATTCGGAATTCTTTGCACTTAGAAACTTTAGGCTTTATTCTCAACAAGTTCGGTTTCTATGACTGGCACTCAATGACTAGACGAACTCGCCCAGGCAGTTCGGTCTCTTGTCCAGCTCTATCAATTAAACTACGTTCGGCTTGATCCTCGAAAGGGGTAAGTAGGCAGCCTTTAACAAGGTTCAGTCCGAAATCAATCAAAAACCTTTTATGTATCTTTTCGCCTTTTGTTATCGAGCTGCGACTCAACTAGGTTTGAGCTTTTAGGCCGCTAGAACTAAGTAACTCGCTGACAGCCTTTGCGGCCAAAGCTTTTATGATCTCTTGTAATGATCGCAACGCTCTTACGCGGACTCGAAATAAGATCTATTGTTTTCTCTAAACTCGTTTGTTATCTTTTCATGATTTCCGCATATATTCGGTCACTTGTCGTTGGCTCTCGCAGAGATCCGGGACCTCTGGGAAATTAGGGTTTTCCTAGTTTCCTTATTTAAACGGAAATCGACAGCGCGAATTTCGGTTCCCACAGTTTGGCGCTAGAAGGAGGGGGGGTTACGGATTACTCTTACTCATGGCCACAAAACGCTTGATCGAAACGATGTTTGGATATATGAAAGACAAACTCGCAGCACTGACTGCTCCTATGGCCAACGCTTACGCAAACGCCGTAGTTTTCAACAAAATCGAAAACTTAGTCGCGACCTTCCGCCACAGGAAGAGCACTAAAACAAGCTCGCGATTTCTCCCTGTAAACACGAAGGGAAACGATAAATCTAATCAAAACTCCGTAAAGAAATCTCGATGCGTAAGGGTTTTACCAAAACACGTTTTCCGAAAACATTTCGGAAGGATAAAACTTGTTCTCCCAAAAAAACCGCTGAAAACCCCTACGTTATCGCGGAAAAAGGAAACACAACAAAACGATTACGCTGCTCGGTCGCTACGTAGCGACCGAGCACGTACGTAGCGACCGAGCACGCACACGGCTTGGTCGGTACGTAGCGACTGAGCACACACGCTGCTCGGTCGGTACGTAGCGACCGAGCACGCTGCTCGGTCGCTACGTAGCGACCGAGCACACACGCTGCTCGGTCAGTACGTAGCGACCGAGCACGCTGCTCGGTCGCTACGTAGCGACCGAGCCCGCACACGCTGCTTGGTCGCTACGTAGCGACCGAGCCCGCACACGCTGCTCGGTCGCTATGTAGCGACCGAGCCCGCACACGCTGCTCGGTCGCTACGTAGCGACCGAGCATGCACACGGCTCGGTCGCTACGTAGCGACCGAGCACACACGCTGCTCGGCCACTACGTAGCGACCGAGCACGCTGCTCGGTCGCTACGTAGCGACCGAGCCCGCACACGCTGCTTGGTCGCTACGTAGCGACCGAGCCCGCACATGCTGCTCGGTCGCTATGTAGCGACCGAGCCCGCACACGCTGCTTGGTCGCTACGTAGCGACCGAGCACGCACACTGCTCGGTCGCTACGTAGCGACCGAGCATGCACACACTGCTCGGTCGCTACGTAGCGACCGAGCACGCACACCGCTCGGTCGCTACGTAGCGACCGAGCTCAAGCCAACTCTCCAGTCGCTATGTAGCGACCTGTAAAGCCTCAGAAAGGTCCTCCTTTGGGTTCTCTTTTGAATCCTCATCGAAACACTTTTCGTTTCGTCTCAGTCGGAGTTTCCATTGAGATTTTACGACGAAAACAAGTAGGACTCTTCTTGGCTTGCTTCCACTCGCTACATAGCGACCTGTAAGACCGTCAGTCGCTACATAGCGACCTGTAATGCCTCAGAAAGGTCCTCCTTTGGGTTCTCTTTTGAATCCTCATCGAAACGCTTTTCGTTTCGTCTCAATCGGAGTTTCCGTTGAGATTTTACGACGAAAACAAGTAGGACTCTTCTTGGCTTGCTTCCACTCGCTACGTAGCGACCTGTCAGACCGTCAGTCGCTACGTAGCGACCTGTAAGGCCTCCGAGAGGTCCTCCTTTGCGTTCTCCTTTGAATCCTCATCAAAACGCTTTTCGTTTCGTCTCAATCGGAGTTTCCGTTGAGATTTTACGACGAAAACAAGTGGGACTCGTCTCGGCTCCCATTCACTCGCTATAGGGACCGAGATGACATCCTCACTCGCTATAGCGACCTGTCAGGCCTCAAAGGGTTCCTCCTTTGCGTTCTCCTTTGAATCCTCATCGAAACACTTTTCGTTTCGTCTCAATCGGAGTTTCCGTTGAGATTTTACGACGAAAACAAGTGGGACTCGTCTCGGCTCCCTTCCACTCGCTATAGCGACCGATATGACATCCTCACTCGCTATAGCGACCTGTCAGGCCTCAAAGGGGTCCTCCCTTGCGTTCTCCTTTGAATTCTCATCGAAACGCTTTTCGTTTCGTCTCAATCGGAGTTTCCGTTGAGATTTTACGACAAAAACAAGTAAAACTCATCTTAAACTCCTTGGCTTGTTTCTGCTCACCCTACCTCCATCTTTGCGTTCACTTTCGAATCTCGATCGAAACGTGTCTTGTTTCGCCTCGATTGAAGTTACCATTGAGACTTTATGATATAAAAAAAACCCGCAAAGACCTATTTTCTTGCATGGATTCAGATTAATCGTATAAAACGGCAACGGTTAACTTAACACCTTAGCCGCCTTAACTATACGATTACGTTGAACCTTTTTACAAAAATCGACATCTTATCTAAGGAGAAGATAACAGTCAAGTTCGGAAGATAAATGTCAAGTTTCAAAGGATAAACACCAATATCGGAAATGGCGAACATACACGAGAATAGGAAACGGAAATGAGCACGCAAAACTGAGAAGGGACAAAACTGCATCTTCGAGAGAACTAAGATCTTGCAAACCAATCTAAACTCTCCGAAAGTCGAGAAACGATCGCCACGCATATCAAGCTCGCTTCCTAAAGAGACATGAACGTCGTCTTAAAACCGATTCGTTTCTGGCAATTTTCTCGGAACCGACATATCCCAAGTAAGTCACGGAAAAGCATCGAAAACATTTGCAACGAAGAAAACTCGAGAATATATGTAGCATCGTGCACATTAAAAGGAGCACTTTCCTCCCGATGGTTAGCTAGATCCACTTCTGGTTGACCAATTCGTTCAAGAAACGAATGTGTCATGAGAATCCTCTCGAAAAACCTATGAAAAACGTTCCGCGACTAGATCGTATTGAAATAAACTTCGGTAATACTCCATGGGTAACTCCAAGCAACTTTCACCTAAGATCAAAATCACAGCGGGAACGTTTCTCGTAGAACCCGCAGAAACAATGCTACTTTGACGTATGTATACATATCACTGATTTACGACCTTCGTAAAATCGGTTATATGATATGATAAATTATCGTATAGCCCACAGTCGGAAATCATATGATAAATTCTTCGTAACGAAACTAAGTCCTAACAACCCAACGGTTAACGGAAAATCTAAACATTTCGAAAATTGACCAAGTTCAATACGCTCCACAATTCACTTTAAGCCCGCAACGTTTTAACCATAATACGCGGTATATAAGGAAAAATTCGTAACAAAGCTTCTAGAGCTATACGAAACATCCTAAAAATGCACGAAATACATCTCAGAAGGCCAACTCTTCACAAAGCACCATGAAGGAAAACGCTTGTTCCCATGGACAAATTTACACGACACCTCAGTCATAATTCCTCGATCGCAAATAAAACTATTAGCATCCGAGCAGGAACAACAATTTTTGGCTGCGAACATTCATAGTCAAACCAGAATGTTTCTCAAACACAGGGCTAATACTAAACCCTCGCAACATCGCGAAATATCTTCAAAGCCCGCGAACATTTCAAGCACGAAACGTGGCATACGAAAGAATAACAAATCTTCAGCATCGCGAGACGTCGCGGACGCCTGAAGATTAGTTCTTCGACGAAATTTCCTTCCTCGATAAAAACACCTTCATGGAAGACCAGACAGTCATACGCACTAACATCTTCTCAAAACATATTCTTCGCGAAGACTCCAAATAGTAATTTTTACAATTAAGTTTGTTGCTGATCACAACAAACTCTTAACGTCCTAAACAGACTTAGCCATCTTGTAGAAGATGACTCTCTTACATCCGACACAAGGATAATAGCGCTATAAAAGAAATCCGAAATTTTGGTCCAGCACTTCCGGTCTCCAGAGAGATGCTCGATTCCAACCATACAAGTCGTATAAGCCGAGAACCTATCGCGGACTTTAAATCGGTATGGAATCAGGATGAAACTGAAACGGGATACGTAAGTCGAATTTGTCATCGCACCCTCTAAACCCAGGAGTAAACCTAGGTCTTGCCCTAAACCCAACGCACTGGTCTCTAACATCTCTAGGCATAGTATCAAACACCCTGATACGAGATCCCAAAATTTGTCTCTTTGCCAATATTCGAACGTCTTCAGAAAATCCCGCAGATTACACACTGCGGAAAACTCTCGAAACAGATCACGGATATGGCAATTCACACAGAGTTAGATTACAAGACGACAACTCGTAGTCTTCCCTCTACCCCCATACAAAATGCCATTGGCAGCAACACGCCTTATAACCGCTACATAAAAACTAGACCATAAAGGTCCTACTGGAAAACTAGTCATAAGAACCTTAACTCCAAGACGAACTACGAAAGGCTTGATCCCTTCAACAAGGGTACGTAGGCAGCCGTCATAAGGCGCAGCCCCAATCTTATCGCCTTTTCTACTTTTAGGAGAGCGAGAAGATCACTTACCACAGACCTTTTCAACCATTAATTCCGCCTAACTCACCTAACTTGCCTAAATTGCCAAGCCACTCGCTAGAACCTCACGCTAGAAGCTCATGGTTCTAACGAGCTGGGGGGCTAACTGTTGGGGTCAAAATCGGTCACGACGGAATCAATGTCTGAAAGTCCGTAAAAATCAGCATAAACGTTTTTACGAAAAGTAATCTTTGTAAAGATATCTTTACGAAGAGCCTTGCAGTAAAAACTCGTCCAAATCTCAATCGAACCACTAAATACCGATTGTCCGAAGGCAACTGACATGTATCCAAATCGGCCGCGGACAAGCTCGAGTATGGAAATCAGACCGCGGACAAGCCAAGCTCGATCGATACGCGGCGACCAAGCATGCACACAGCTCAGTCGCTACATAGCGACCGAGCTCGAGCCAAGCTCGGTCGCTACGTAGCGACCGAGCGTCTGTCTCTCTCGGTCTCTACGTAGCGACCGATCCCGAGCCAAGCTCGATCGCTACGTAGCGACCGAGCGTCCGTCTCGCTCGGTCGCTACGTAGCGACCGAGCCTGAGCCAAGCTCGGTCGCTACGTAGCGACCGAGCCCGAGCCAAGCTCGGTCACTACGTAGCGACCGAGCCTGAGCCAAGCTCGGTCACTACGTAGCGAACGAGCATCCGTCTCGCTCGGTCGCTACGTAGCGACCGAGCCTGAGCCAAGCTCGGTCGCTACGTAGCGACCGAGCCCGAGCCAAGCTCGGTCGCTACGTAGCGACCAAGCGTCCGTCTCGCTCGGTTGCTATGTAGCGACCGAGCGTCCGTCTCGCTTGGTCGCTACGTAGCGACCGAGCCCGAGCCAAGCTCGGTCGCTACGTAGCGACTGAGCGTCCGCCTCGCTCGGTCACTACGTAGCGACCGAGCCTGAGCCAAGCTCGGTTGCTACGTAGCGACCGAGCGTCCGTCTCGCTCGGACGCTACGTAGCGACCGAGCCTGAGCCAAGCTCGGTTGCTACGTAGCGACCGAGCGTCCGTCTCGCTCGGTCGCTACGTAACGACCAAGCCTGAGCCAAGCTCGGTCGCTACATAGCGACCGAGCATCCGTCTCGCTCGGTCGCTACGTAGCGACCGGGCTAGAGCCAAAAATCGGTCGCTGCGTAGCGACCGAGCTCTTCCGAACATCGGTATGACACCAGTCCATGCATTCTCGTCAAACCTTCAAATGCTATCTCCCGAAGACCGTAGCAAGCTCAGTCTATGTTTTCCGCAATTCTAAATCATCGATCAAACTTCGCGGATTAGAAACCGCGGAAAGTTCTTTCTTTGTCGAAAGATATCGTAGCAAACTCTTCGAGTCGGAAGACGGCCCAAAGGGACCTAAAACACGACTCAAGGCCCATCCTGCGATTTCTTAACCAAAAGCCCGTAAACCACAGCCCGGTCTACGCTTGGTCCACAAGGAAGGATAAATGTCAAGTTTCCGCGGATAAATACGGAAGTTTTGAAGATAATTGTGAAAATCGGGAAAATAGAATATCTCCATTTTTATGCTATAACGGCTTAAGGGCAGAAGAGTAAAAGCGTAAACCGACCTTGGAGCTAGTATATAAGGAGTCCTAGGCGAGGAGCATGGGGGAGAGAGCTTTTTAGATTCGGAATTCTTTGCACTTAGAAACTTTAGGCTTTATTCTCAACAAGTTCGGTTTCTATGACTGGCACTCAATGACTAGACGAACTCGACCAGGCAGTTCGGTCTCTTGTCCAGCTCTATCAATTGAACTACGTTCGGCTTGATCCTTGAAACGGGTACGTAGGCAGCCTTTAACAAGGTTCAGTCCGAAATCAATCAAAAACCTTTTATGTATCTTTTTCGTCTTTTGTTATCGAGCTGCGACTCAACTAGGTTTGAGCTTTTAGGCCGCTAGAACTAAGTAACTCGCTGACAGCCTTTGCGGCCAAAGCTTTTATGATCTCTTGTTATGATCGCAACGCTCTTACGTGGACTCGAAATAAGATCTATTGTTTTCTCTAAACTCGTTTGTTATCTTTTCATGATTTCCGCATATATTCGGTCACTTGTCGTTGGCTCTCGCAGAGATCCGGGACCTATGGGAAATTAGGGTTTTCCTAGTTTCCTTATTTAAACGGAAATCGACAGTGCGAATTTCGGTTCCCACACTGGTCGCAAACGCAGACTGCACCAACACCTCTCACGAAAACAAGCATAACTCAGAATGACAATCCGATTGTTGGAGATGATATATAAAAGAATTAACAACTTACTGACAAAATTGCAGACTGTAAGCTTTTGATTAGGTTGACCGTTTTGCCTTTACGCTGAGACTGGTCGGAACTGTCTCTGCATCGAACAGCTTAAGCTTGTTCTTGACCAAGAAGGAACGCCAATAAAGTTTGCTGTACAACTCCGATCTCGATTCCGTTTGTTGCTACAGATTCCTGGAAACGAGATCTATCCAAATATCCATCGTTCGCAGCCTAAAATCTCCTGATTCGATCTAGGACCCTCCCTCAAAACCACTCCTCAGCCATGGATCCAATGTAGCTCATCTCTTCTCCTCGGCTTAAGACATGACGGAATCTCTGGGGCACGAAAGTATCTTCGGGGCTATGGGACACAATTCTGGTGGCTTTAGGCTCCCAGCAGCGCAAATCAATGGTGGTTGGTGATGATGAGATGGTGGCTCCGGCGTGTTCACTCCCTCTCGCCTTTGCTCAAGTAGACAACGCTTAAAGTGGGATGGTGAAGGTGCAAAAGAGTCTCCAAACAACACAATACTGAGATGACATTGGGAAGAGAGATCAGTAGGGATTACATGGCTGAGCTCTTTCTTCACTTGGAGTTGACGGTAGCTGAATGAAGAAGTTGATGCGTACACTTTTATAATTAGGTATATGATCATTCAGTTAAATAATTGAAAACCATTGGTTTAAATATATATTTGGTCCAAGAAATATATAAATAAAACCAATTTCCAGTTTAAAGAATTTGCGTCGTTACAATTCTTCCCAACTAACGAGGAATTCGTCCCCGAATTCGAATGGTGGACTGGCTGTCCATCACCATCCTGAAAATGCTCCGAATAGTCAAATCCTCATCTGAGTCTCAGTCTCTCAGGTCTTTTCTTGTATTATCACTCTCTCAACAAACTTTGACCAACATGGTCATCATCCCTCTTTCACTCGCCGACTTATAATCCTCATTGTTGATTGGGTGTAAAATTATTTTTCTTTTCCGAGTCTTAGATCCTCCTGAAATGCTCTCATTTTCAGGTATACTAGATTTCCATATGTAACTCCAAATCCTTACGGCGCTTAGCTGCATAAATCTTCTGCCGTCATGGGTGTCCGAAAGCCAATCCTTGAGCATGTCCATTTGCTATACCATCTCTTGAACCATTAATAGTTCTAACTCATGTCACCCCCTCAATTTGGTCGAACAAAGTTGTATACGACAAGGCCTACCATAAATAGCCTCATACGGTGTTATCTCAATGCTCGAACGATAGTTGTCGATATAGGCAAACTCTGCTAGATGTAATGCTTTCCGATCTTCCATCCCATTGTAAGACACAATCCATGAGCATGTCCTCTAAGTCTGAATAGTTCTCTTTGACTAACCATATGTGTGCTGATAATAAGTTGTATTCCTGTGAATCTTTGTCCCAAGTTCCTTCTGAATGACTCCAAAAATGTAGACGTGAGCTTCGAATCCCAATCCGATATAATGTTGACATCCATGAAACCTCCCAAACTCAATAATGTATAGGTTTGCTCTAACTGATTACCTTTGACTGTCTTCTTAATTACTTAGGAAATAGGCTGACTTGGTAAGTCTATCCATGACTACCCATGTGGCATCCTTTCCACATATGGTGATTTAAAATCCAATAACAACATCCATAATCACCATGCCTCATTTCCACTCCGGCAAAAGCAAGCTCAAAAATAACATGATAGATAACTGATCCTCTGTCATAGCCATCTGACATGTCTAACACAGTGACGCAATGAAGCTACAACTCTCTTCATACTAGACCAATTATAGTTAACACTTCATATCTTTGTACCCCTTGGTGTTCCCGATGGGTAGAGAAACACAAGTGATGTATTTGCTGTAAGATCCCTTTTCTTAACAGCTTATCGTCCAACACAAAACTCAGTTTTGGTACAGGTACATCCCCCTCAACACTTATGATATCTAATACTCCCCATCTCGATCGTCTTACAAAGCCATAACGCTAACATGCGCTTGGCGTATCCTTCATAGCAAGACTGCCTGCTCTAAAGTCCCAAGGCCATCTGTCTCTCCATCGACAGTAATGGCACACAATCTGAGACTAGCAAATGTCCCAGTAAACTCATGAACATCTTTGGTTCCTGATACATCGCTCATGTGCCTGCCCAAGGCATTTGTCACCTGGTTTGTCTTTACGAGATGGTATGCAATATCCAAACTGTAGCCTGCTACCAACTCAATCCAACTACACTGTCCAAGTACAAGTTTTAATGAATGAAGATAAATTTCAGACTCCAATGATCCCAGAGAATCTGAACTTCCTTCCTGTACAATTACAATCTCCAAAACTATAACGCAAATACCACTGCAGCCACTACGAATCATGAATAGGTTAGTGGGTCTTGGAGGTCTCAACTGATGCAATGTATGTAGAATGACCTGATCCTCATGCATCAATACACAATCCGCAAACGCTCAACATGCTCCCTCTACTCCAAGAATAACTCAATGGGGTCGTCGATGAGTACAATCGTGCACTTGTCCAAGTGTTCACGAAATACATCATTCATAAGCTTCTCAAATGCTATCGGTGCATTCGTCGATCCAAAATGATATCACCAAAACTCATAATATCCATAACGTATACGGAAACCCACATTCCGTACATACTCCTCAACTATAGCAATCTGATGATGTCCTGATGATTAGATAACCTTTGAGAACCGTGAACCTCCATGCAGCTAATTCAACAACACATCAATATGATGGTTACCATGTTCAAGTCTATGTAGTCGATACAAAGCCTGAAACTCCCATCATTTTTTTTTCTTTACAAACAACACAGGTGTTCCCCACGGCGAATTACTCAGCCTGATAAATCTCTTGTCTGATGAATCTTCCATATGTTCTTTCAGCTCAGCCATCTCTCCTGGCTCTAATCGGTATAGAACTCGTGAAACCGGTGCTGTCCCTGACTCCAACTCAATCGTAAGAACATCTCCTCTGGCTGGTGACAGCCCTTCCAAGGCCTCAAATACATCTCCATACTCTGACAAACTAGAAGATCCTGCAACATGTTGACCATCGAAATGATCACCAAAATCCATTTACTCTCCATATCCAATAACTCCTCTGCATGTGAAAATAAAATCTGCTCTGCTCCAGAAATGTGAACTCTTGCCCTCAGGCAATCCAACAGTACTCGATGTCGTGATAACAAGTCCATCCCAAGAATGATATCGCAAAACACAACTCCATCTCTAACGAGTCGCTGAACCAATCGGCCCTCCAAGCATAACTGGTACACCGCAATCAATATAAATAGCTCCCAACGTTTCTATGTCAGCTGTCCAAACTGATACATCTCTGAAATGATCAACACTGCCAAAAACTGGAAAACATACCAAGTGTAACTCCAATATAACACAACGCAAGTTGTCGCACCCCAATCCAAAAGCGATCCCCACGAGTTTTTCAAAATAACATGCCTCCATCGCAGTAACTCTACTCATACACACGAATAACACATGCCAACTCATGGCTCACATCTCATACCACATAATCTCCAATAACAAAAACTCGTGGAGAGATGGCTTGAAGTTTGGGTGGTGGCAACAACGTCACACATCCACATGCGGACGATCTCCGAACACGGCTGACGAAACAGAGACACACCTGAGCAATCTATCAAACTGTGACATCATCCATCTCTCGAACATCTGGCTGAAACCCTGTTAGCTAGAGAACGAATGACGATGAGTTTTATTCATCGTCAATAAAAAGACAATTGGATTAAAAGTCACTGAACGAAAAGGTGCTGTAGTTTTCTTCTTTTAAAACTCCCAAATCCCCAAATTCAGAAATCTTTTAAAATCGATTAAACCGAATTAAAACTGAGTCAAAACCAAGTCGAAACCACGTCCCAACAAATCGCCATCCCGGGTCAAAGCCAGGACAGAACTCTGCTCTGATACCAAATTGTAACACCCGTCTCCTCCTCTCTCGAGAACGGCGTGCTACTTACCGAAAAATATCAAATTAAAACGATTTATAAAACAGAATAAAATGTCAAACCTTTTAATCAAATGAATTCCAAATAAAACGAGTGTATAATTTAAAAACCAAATACATTAAATCGGAAAGTTAATTAAAACCAAAATAAAATACGATTTTCCCAAGACACCAAACCGTCTAGATATCCAATACTCTGCAAGCTCACCTGCAACGGAAGAAAGAGGGGTGAGCAACAGTGGAGTCACCCAGTAAGGTATGGGATGCTAAACACGCAAACCACTGACTTGAGTAAATAGAACTCCCACTATGGAAGTTTAGCTCTAACATGAACAAACAAGATGTCTAGCACATCACACAAAACAAACAATGCGCTGATGGTACATAGCTAATCCACACACCCCGCATTCTCCTCATACGGATATATAAATCATAGCGTCGCTAGTACAGTATGTCTCTGTACCCCCGTCCTCTCAAGTAGCGTCCATGGTACAAACGTCTCTGTACCACACGCCCGCACAAGTAGCATCGCAAGTCCAGACGTCTCTGAACCCCTGCCCGCACAATCAAAGTAGCGTCGCTAGCCCAGATATCTCTGAGCCCCCGCCCGCGCACATAGTCCCTACTAATAACTATGTATACATACATATATATGTCGCATCTCTTAACATCACACAATCAAATCAATGGTTGAATCCTCTAGACCCCTAATTCCAGTTTACAATGAATGAACTAACTAACAATGAAGACTCAATTCAAACAGACGGATCATGATTCGAAATCTAAACTACGATAGAGAGAATTCTACACTGGTACGGGATTTACGGAATAGACCCTCACCTTTGCCACGGGTTCTGAAGAAACCTGAGGAAACACCGAATGGACCTTGACGGCTCTAACAAAGCAACTCCGGAGCTCTCTGAAATTAGATCAATATGATATTCTGGCAGAACTGAACCATAGAGCAAACAGATGAATGACTCAAGAACTGACCGTTAACTTTTCGATCCCTCCGGTCATAACGTAGTCCTATATGTCCTCTATCCATAGACACCAAGTTTACTCCGATGTGACACCATTTGATTGCTCAAAATAGCTTCATCTCCAGACTTGTCGCAAACGCATACTGCACCAACACCTCTCACGAAAACAAGCATAACTCTTAGAGAATAACTCAGAATGACAAACCAATTGTTGGAGATGATATATAGAAGAATTAACTACTTACTGACAAAATTCCAGACTGTAAGCTTTTGATTAGGTTCACCGTTTTGCCTTTACGCTGAGACTGGTCGGAACTGTCTCTGTATCGCAACAGCTTAAGCTTGTTATTGACCAAGAAGCAACGCCAATAACTTTTGCTGTACAACTCCGATCTCGATTCCGTTTTTTGCTACAGATTCCTGGAAATGAGATCTATCCAAATATCCATGGTTCGCAGCCTAAAGTCTCCTGAATCGATCTAGGATCCTCCCTCAAAACCACTCCTCAGCCCTGGATCCAATGTAGCTCATCTCTTCTCCTCGGCTTAAGACATGACGGAATCTCTGGGGCACCAAAGTATCTCCGGTGCTATGGGACACAATTCTGGTGGCTTTAGGCTCCCAGCAGCGCAAATCAATTGTGGTTGGTGATGATGAGATGGTGGCTCCGGTTCGTACGTCTTCACTCCCTCTCGCCTTTGCTCAAGTAGACAACGCTTGAAGTGGGATGGTGAAGGTGCAAAAGAATCTCCAAACAACACAATACTGAGATGACGTGGGAAGAGAGATCAGTAGGGATTACATGGCTGAGCTCTTTCTTCACTTGGAGTTGACGGCAGCTGAATGAAGAAGCGGATGCGTACACTTATATTATTAGGTATATGATCATTCAATTAAATAATTGAAAACCATTGGTTTAAATATATATTTGGTCCAAGAAATATATAAATAAAACCAATTTCCGGTTTAAAGATTTGGGTCGTTACAATGGCATTCATCTCCTTTATTAAAACTGATATTTGATTCAGTTTCTCCTTCATACTCTCCTTGGTAGCTGGTATCTCCATGTGAGTAATCAGGTGGCTCTGGTTCAGGATATGGTTCAGCAGGGTCGTCTCCATACATGACATAGAGTAGTTATCATCATAACATGACCCATCACAGCCATCCTCTTCATTGGACCAAGCTTGGTCAGTTTCATCAAAATCGGAGCCTTGGCTTGATTCATAAGAACTCTCTTCCTCAAAGTAATCTGTTATGGCGTCTCCCCTTATTGGTACCTTTCAAAAACAGAGAATAAGAGTATCAAATCGTGGCTTAACAAAAGAAATAAAGAAAGAAGAATAAGAAAGAAACAGAAAAATGGAAACTTAGTATATTTGTTTTTTGAAAGTTTTGAAACAAATGGAAAATTAACTCCTAATTTTTTTTTTTAACTTTATCAAGCAAATCATGAAATCTATAAAATAAAAAAATGGAAAAAAAATATTTATTTTGTTTTTCAATTTAAAAGAAACAAAACAAGAATTTTAAAAAAAGCTTTCATGCTTGATGCAAATATACCGAAAAAGGAAACTGTAGCTAGACAACTTAATGCAAACAAGGAACAATTTTTTTTTTGAGTTTTCTAAATGAATCAAACAAGATAATGAGCTATCCTTTTCGTGCCTATCTCTGGTTTTAAGACCAAGAACAAGCAATTCAAAATCGGACAGAAAATGCAAATAATATGATTTTTTTTAATTGATTTTAAATGGTGAACAAATGCAATAAGATATGATGCGAGGATAGATATCACCAGATTCAGGAGCTTGAGCTCTGATACCAAATGTTGCAGGCTGGGATTCAGACGACACAGATAGCTTGACTGGGGTTTGGTTTTTGATCGGTTTGGACAGATCGGACGGACGGACGATCGGCTAGGCGGCTGTGATGGAGGAATAGACCGGCCGATTTGTACCTGAAACAAAAGATGAATCTTTTAATGAGTTTTATGGATTTTATATGGAGAACAGAAAGTAAACTATATGAAAAATGATGAACTGAAGCAAATATGATTTTTATGGATTTTTATGATTCCAAACTAAATGATATGGAAATTGAAAACAAATCAAATAAGAAGGATAGAAAGATGGATGATGTGATCTTTGTTGCTGGACGTGTGTCTCTCTCAACAAGGATCAGTGGATGGTTAGATGACTGAAGATGGAATCCGGCTTGCTTGATATATATCTCTTCCAAGCTGGATCGATGGATGGATTGGATATATGGATATGGATTGACTCTCTCAATCAATGGACGAAGGGTGCTTTACAATGAACTATGACCTGAGCTTATATAAGCTCGACACTGGGACTACTATAACGTTCCTATGACTCAAAAGGAAACAAAGTACACGAAAATTAAGTAAAAAAATCATAAGCTAGGCTCCTTGAAGATATCTAGCCGTTAGGCTTGATTTGAGCCTCTCCAAAAGGAAACTTGATTAAGCCTTGTGTCTAAACAGCTTCTTGATATTCCCACGATCTGGAAGCCTTCTTGAAATACTCCTTACTCCACATATGAAAGAATATGGCCGTTGGTCTTCAAAGAGTTTTAGTGAAAACTCATTTACTCCTCCTAGTGTGAACATGGCCGAAAAAGGAAAGTTGTTGGCCATGAAGATTCGCCTGGTCCTCTGCATGCTGGTCCATTTAAACTCTTGTGGAATGTCTTCTTGAATCCTTGGATCGTGTTGGGTATGTCCTGGTTGCCTGATCTCGATTTGGAAATGGTTGGACCAACTGATTATGCAATCGTTCCATAATCGGCTCCTTATAACCGGTTTTGGGAAAATGGTTATATCTTCAACTTCACTGGGCCTTTTCTTCTGATTCTTGGCTTGTTGGATCCACAAAAAAGATCCCTCTTGAGATCCATAATTGATTTTGGCCCGGGACGCTTCTTGGTTTGGCTGATTTTCTCTTCTAAGGGCTGATACTCGCAAACGAATGGGCTGGGAAACCTCCAACTTGTAAAATTCATAACTTCTTCCTCCGTGAAGCTTTTCTTTAATTACAAGCTTCAGTGATGAATAGTTGAGCTGGCCTTCTGTGAAAGTTGGTTTCATGCCAAAATTCCTTCTGCTGGTTGAGATGCACTTCTTTGAATAAACCTTGGTCGCAGGTAGCTCTAGTGAGGTAGTTGTGGCAGTTGTTGCTTATCTGGCTGAGCTTCGGTTCAGGTATGGTTTCTGTGCCCGCAACAATGTGTAATTCTTTCCTCTGTTCTGGTTCACCCAAACATACACACAAAGGCGAAAGTTGCATGGCAGGAGGTTTGCAAACCGAAATCAGAGGGGGGCTTGGTATTCGTAGGCTGCGAGATTCTTCCCGAGTATATGCCTTGAGTCTAATATGGTGCCTTTTCACAAAATCTGGGTCCCTATGGGTCGCTTGGACAAGAGCTTATTTACTGCAAACACACAGTTTCTAGGATGCAAATGACAAATATACCGGCTCCTGGATATGGCGAAAGCTGTTAGAGCTTCGTGATATAGCAGCACACTTCCTTCGAGCAAGGATTGGGAATGGCAGATCAACCCTGTTCTGGTTCGACGATTGGCTAAATTTGGGGAAATTACTTGACATTGCAGGTCCATCAGGTACGCAAGTTCTGGGGATCCGGCGTTATACCACAGTTGCAGAGGCTGCATCCTCTGGAAGGTGGAACATTCGTCGGAGTCGAGCTATCACCTACGGGCGATGATAGATCGAATCCACTCAATTCCACCACCGGTAGATGACGCTGAAGCAGACTGTTCTCTATGGCGTCATGGCGATAATGACTTTCGACTGACTTTATCTGCAATGAGACATGGAACCTGACAAGGGAACACTATCATCGTGTGGCCTGGAGCAAGCTCGTATGGTTTACACAGGCTGTTCCGCGGTTCTCATTCATTACTTGGCTAGCTTTTAAAGATAAACTGTCCACTGGTGATCGCACTCGGAGTTGGGGTATTGTCCAATCGTGTCGTCTTTGCGGGGAGTCGAATGAGACGCGCGACCACCTCTTTTTCGTGTGTCCATTCTCGTACACGTTGTGGACCGAACTGGTGGGGTACCTTCTTGGCGCAAGGGCTACTCCGGACTGGACTGATACAGTATCTTTCCTCCTTTCCAGCAACGTCCCAACATTAGATCTCCCCATATTGCGTCTGGCTTTTCAGGCTACAATTCACACCATTTGGCGTGAACGGAACACACGGAAGCAAAAGAACGAGTATCGGTTTGTGTCTCAGCTTGTTGGATACGTTGAGAAAATTATACGGGACGACCTCTCATCACTTCGCCATAAGAAAATGGTGCTCTACAGCAAACTGTCGCAGCGCTGGTTTGAGTGCCCATCTTTGTACACGCCTCCTATCTCCCCTTAGGCTTTTCCTGATGGTTTAAAATGTTTCGAAATTTCTTCCCCCCAAATTACTTTTTGTAGTATTTTTTCTTTGTTGATAAATAAATTTAACATTTCAAAAAACAAAATTAAGTTTTGTTGTTGGATTTAAATTTAGAGTTTATGATATAGAGTTTAGGATATAAAGTTTAGTGTTTATATTTATGATATGGGATATAGGGTTTAAGTTTAGAGTTTAGGATTTGAAATATATTGTCTGAAATGAGTTTTAAGATCTATACTATTAACAGGGAAAAAGTCTTAAAAAATCTACTCAATAAAGTTGTTGCACCCTTTCATTTTTAAACTAGCCTAGTATAACTAACCAAATATTATAACTAAACTTTATTATAGCAACATAATTTATGGGACCCATACTTAAATTAATTCGATCTCGACTAATATGTTTGATTTACTAATCGATCACTTATCTGAACTCAAGCAAAACACATAATAGTTAAGTTAAAACTCTCCTTAGATACACATATGAACCAAAAGAAGACTAAATACATACATTAACCTTATTACTAATCAAAATTAAAAAAAAAAAGATACGAGTATACAACAACATGTATTTATTTAACATAAGATATTATCTCTCATATCAATAGGTTTAACTCATTGTATGTTTCTAAACAAAAGAAATAATTTATCTACATTAAAACTGTAATAGTATTGATTATTACAAAACTTATAATTTGAAACATAACATAAATACAATGTGTTTAGTTTATGAATCAAATATGGATTCTTTTATGTACTATTATAAAGTATATGAGAAGTTTATTTTTTTTTAAAGTATTATAAGACTTTCTGGGTTGCCGGATGAGCCGGTGTTGGTTCACAAGTTAGTAACATGGTTTTAGGTCTTATTTGATTTTTAACTAATAGGTTTTCAATAAATCAAAATTTTATGGAAACATATTAGTTGGTAGGATATCTGATAGAATACTACATGAAGAACATAAGTCAGTCATAATTATATACGGCAACTGGGTTTTGCGGTGGGACCGCGAGTCTAGATTGAATATAAAAACATTGCTTATATCTTATCTCATTTATAAATCATTTATGTACCTCTACTAAAAGGAGTTAAATAATTTGTAAAAATAAAATGCCTTCTTTGCACCATTTAAATGTATATATACTATTATCTCTCAGCATTCTGTTTCAGTTCGGTATTTTGGTTTTTGTTCTGTTTTGGTTCTGGACTTTGGTTTTGGTGTTTTGGTTCTAGAAATTTAGAAAAAAATTAAATATTTAAAAATTTTGGTTTGGTTTCAGTTTGGTTATTTTGGTTCAGTAGCAAAGTTGAGAACTGGTAAAAAAATAAAATTGGTCAAATTTAATTTCAGTTTGATTCTGGTTTTTCCGGTAACCACGGATTTATAGATAAAAATATCAGATAATTTAGGTCTTCCAGTTTAAATATCTTATAATTCAAATTGTTTGGATAAAAATATCAGATAATTCAAATATTTTTTTAATATTTTGAATGAAATATATTATGTAATTTGTTTGGGTAATTAGGTTTTTAAATAGTATTTTAAGGATATTCAGTTATTTAGAAATTGAATATGTTTAAGTTTTGTAATTATATAATTTATATTTTTAAATTCAGGTACCCATTAGGCTCCCACTTCGGTTTTGATATTTTGGTTCACAGATATATGATATGTTCGGTTATTTATGAAATTACTTTTAATTTTTATTTTGATTTTGATTTTTCAGTTTGGTATGGTTCGGTTTGTAGTTCCGAATAAATGTGTCCTCCAAACCTACACTATCTTATATATAAATTCATTAATAATGACGTAATTTCAAAAACAAAAAGCGCGGGTCAAAATCCAGTTTGAGATTAAGTCTGAAATTTTATATTCATAAGTTCTGCTTATATTTAATATTAGCTTAGAGTTTAGAGTTTGGATATGTGGTTTTGGGTTTAGGATAGGATTTGAGATTAAGTTTTTTTTTAAATTAGATTTTTTTATTTTATGTTTAAGATTTGGTGATTAAGTATAAGATTTAAAGTTATAATAAAAAGATATTAGAGTTTTAAGAGGTGTGTTTAGGGTTTAAAGTTTAAAATTATGATATATGATTTGTTATTTGGTATAGGGGAGGTTAAACCCTAGAACAAGGGATCGACACTTCAAGACTTAGAGATTAGAGCTAGACGGTAGAACTAAGGTTCATTTTCAATCTATTGTAGTTCCGGCTTGTTTACTCAATAAAACATCTCTTCAAGTCTATTTCTCTCTAAATCATACGAAATAAAAGCTTGTCCATCGTTATGTGGTATTCACAAAGATCCTACACCAAAATCCCCTAACACACTAATATGCTCTTTACTAGGCAATTCGCACAGTGAGCGATATGACCAGGGCGTCGTGATGTGGGGGTAGGACTTTCTCTTTCTCCTTGGCTGTGAAGGTTATTTCATCCGTACCCAGGAGCAGGAGTTTTGGCTTGGCTGCCTCTAGGCCGTGCTTGGCGTTCCAGGTGGTCTTCTTCGCGGCCGCATGGCTTATGCCGCTAATATCCGAGCCTCCTGATATGACATGGATTACTCTGTCCTGTCGAGGTGGCAAGGCAGTAACAGCTTCAGTGGGCTTTCAAGGTACCTCTTTGTTTAGAAGGCTCCTGGCCTTCTCGGAAAGGAACTCTCGGAGGTGTCCTTTCTTAAGTAGTTCGTTGACCTTGATCCTTAGTGCGACGCAGTCCTCCGATTTATGACTGTGTTCGCGGTGGAAGTCGCACCAAAGACCAAGATTCCGGAAGGAATGATACTACTCAAATTATCCTAAGGAGTGATTTATACTCTCTCAAATAAGAGGTCGAGTTGTAGTTCTTAGGGATCGAATTCACAGGGAGCTAGGGAACCTAAGAAATCTAATATGATTTGTTAAGCTAGATAGTTTTAGAGATTTAAACGTAAATTGCAGTTTTATATTGAACAAGTGTTTGTTCAATAGATTGATTGAGGTTTTGGTGCTTAAACAGAAAATAGTTAAACTTAGGGTTTTATTCAGGAAACTTGGGATTATAATCCTACAGATGCCCAATGAGTTGCATGCATGATAATGTAAAGCTCAACTACTTAGTCAACAAGTCTATCAGCTTTCACATGTTTAGACTTGTTTATTAACTAGATCTAATGATCACATGTTTAGACTTGTTTATTAACTAGATCTAATGATCTAATGATCCTATAGGGATATAGATCGATACACCTTTCGCTTCGTCGATCGAATATTCAATAATGATATCGAACGACGGGCTTCTAGTTAAGCTTTATGCGCGGGTTGAATGATAGCTTACTAATCTAACTAGATTAGCTCTCGCCTTACTCATAGCAAGAAACTTAGCTCAGTTAGAATGTTTTCAAGATGAGAATGAAGCTTTCGCTTTTATCTATCAATCCTAGGGCAAGTTCTAGGTAGCTAATCTAGAGACATGCATTAATGAACAATCCAAATGACAATTACCACAACTCAGCAATCTATAGTTGGGTTAATCTTCCTAACCTATTTAAACCCTAAAATCTAACAATGGACTACTCAGACATGGCTAAGCAATTCATAACAGCAGTTAGGTACGAAAACTTCATTAGAATAGTAAATAGATATTAATGGAGTTCCAATAAAAAATTATAACTTTGGATCTTCTCTCCAATCTATCAAAATCCTAGAAAACCTTGCTGTGAAAATAATAAAACTAGAAAAGCACACTTTTCCTCTAACATGGTGGCAAAGGTTATATAATTAGGTTAAAACTCGTCAGGGGCAATCTTGTAAATTGGTGAAGACTTGGGCTTCAAGTCGGCTTTGACCAAACGGGCTTTCTGCACGCTTCGCTGCCGATCAATGTCAAGATATGAACATCGATCGATTATTCCTCTCCAATATCGACCGATGGTTGAGCTCGATGGTCATCTCGGGTGCTTATCTCCAAAATGGTCCAAAATCATCACTTATCTGCAAATCACTCCTGATCTTATAAATATTATAAATAGACTATAATATAATAATTATTAGTAAAAACACCTATAAACCATGGATGAAAATGGTTCAAATCCATGGTCTATCAACTCCTCCAGACTTGGCCTTTTGCTTGTCCTCAAGCAAAACAAACATGTAGTCTCTCTGAAAGAGGTTTTAAAACAGCAGGAACTCACATAACTTAAAACTTCAATTATAACCTCTACAATATTGCAATCCACATTTAAAAAGTCCTAATCACAAAAGCACATTATACCATATCCTAACTTAGCAACCAAATTTATCTAGCCAACAACTTAGCAAATCTTGTCTGACATTCCCCTCTACCAACCTCATTTCTTAGCATAAATAAAAGTGTAGGCTTTACCTTGGCGGTATCGATCACAGGATGCAAGGACTTTCAAACAAGTATCTGGACCTGCAGGTAAACATTAGTTCATATCCTCTCTCTCTCTCTACTAATTTTCTCTCTTAGTTAAAGTCTGCTTATATTAGCAAGATCATTGACCAAGATTGGACACGCTTCCATGAATCAAGCCTTAATGGTGGTTGCCACCAAGTCCTGTTCACTTCTTTTTGACCTATATCCTAGGATTATTTGCGAAGCAAGCCTTAATGGTTGTAGCCACTATGTCCTGCTCTAATCCTTTACCTATAGAATTCTTCTGAAGCAAGCCTTAATGGTTGTAGCCACCAAGTCATGTTCGAATTTCTTCCTAATAAATCTCTAATAGATATGTACAATAGTAATAATTTTTTTTTTTATGATTATCTATATTTCAAAAATAGAGAGAGAAAGGGTGATTAATCTATCTACACAAGGCTTTACCTTCCAGACTTGTTTGAAGAATCCGATCTCATGCATACCAAGCCCCAAGACAAGCAATAGTGTCAAGTTTATTGTTGGAGGTCAGCTTTCCTTCCTTCAAACAATCTGAGCAAGTGTGAATAGTTGACAGGTTGATCCACTTTAGTATCTTTAGTACTATCTGCAATCAGTAAGTCTAGAATGGTGCTAAAGAGTAGTTACATAACAAGCCAAGATCTATTAGTTCATTATCTCCTTCTTGACTCAATAAAATTTTATGAAAATCTTTTTTAATAAAACTCATAAATAAATTACTATCAGTAAACCCCCAAGACTTAAACTACACTGTCCCCAGTGTAAATTCAGTCTTAGTTATGGTGATAAATAAATCATAAGGACTCAATGTAACAAGTTAGAACGATATACCAGACCAGAATGGATGTCGACCGTTGTTGGGATGTTGATATCGATGTTAAGGGAGTTCCAATCACAGATTATAACTTTGGATCTTCCCTCCAACCTATCAAAATCATAGAAAACCTTGCTGTGAAAATAATAAAACTAGAAAAGCACACTCTGCCTCTAACATGGTGGCAAAGCTTATATAATTAGGTTAAAACTCGTCAGGAGCAATCTTGTAAATTGGTGAAGACTTGGGCTTCAAGTCGGCTGTGGCCGAACGGGCTTTCTGCACGCTTCGCTGTCGATCGATGTCAAGATATGAACATCGATCGATTATTCCTCTCTAATATCGATCGATGGTCGAGCTCGATGGTCATCTCGGGTGCTTGCTCCAAATATCTCCAAAATGCTCCAAAATCATCACTTATCTGCAAATCACTCCTGATCTTATAAATATAATAAATAAAATCTACAATATAATAATTATTAGTAAAAACACCTAATAACCATGGATGGAAATGGTTCAAATCCATGGTCTATTAAGGAATCGGGTGCTTTGGTCTTCTGAGACCACTTGACCTGTTGGCCCATCTGCCTCCGAACATTAATCAGCTCCGGTTTGGAGATAGAGAGGTGAGATATGTCTGGCCACATGGACACTGCTATCCCTACTGCCTTCTTGAGCGGTCGGTTCAGGTTTCGGCCCCGCTTCTTGTTCCCGAAATCTTTTATTGATCCTGGAGAGGGTCTCTCGTCTCGATCGTTTTTGTCTGGCTTGGTCATCATTTGTTCCTTCTTTTGATGTGCCTTAGCGCAACTTGCGACATCTTCTTCCCATTTTACATGTGCCCAGGCTCGGGATAGCACATCTTCCATGGTCTTGCACTGGTATTTGGTTAGATCCTTATAGAGGTCCTCATTGGGGAGCAAGCCTCTCTTGAAGGCAGAGATTGCAGTAGGGACGTTACATTCGGGAATGACCACCTTCTTTTGATTGAAACGGGCTATATAGCCTCACAAGGGTTCTCCCTGGCTGGAGGATCTCATACATGCCATCCGAAGTTTTCTCCAGGTTTCTAATGCTAGCGAACTGCTCCATGAACTTGTCGCTAAGGATTGCAAAGGAGGATATGGACCTGGACGGTAGGTTGATGTACCATTGCAAAGCGGGTCTAGTTAGGGTTTAATCAAATCCCATGCACATAGTTTCTTCACGGGACTCCTTTGGGAGTGCTACAACGAGCATCCTGTGTCTAAACTGGGCGATATGGTCATCTGGATCGCTGGTACCGTCATACACCTTTATGCTGGGAAAGGAGAATTTCCTCGGCATCTCGAACATGGTGATCTCGTCTGTGAAAGGAGTATCGGCATAGGAGTCGGAATTGCTCTTCTGGATTGGGGGAGCTACCCCTGGGAGCCTTTCCACCAGTGCATGGCGTCAAGCCTCTTGGAAAACATCTGCTCCAGTTAGGCGGTCATAGATGATTTCGTCGTTGTTCCTCCCTTGGGTACTTCCTTATCGGGGTCCAGCTCGGACTTGATGTCTTTTACGTCATAGGTCTGAGTACCCTTAGCCTTTTCTTGAGTTGCTCCGTCTCTGTTCAACGTTGTAGGTCCGTGTCCATGCGATTTCTCCTACCTTAACATAAATGGAAATCTTCCATTTATCAGGTAACCAACTTAGACAAGAAATTTTTTTCCTAAATCCAAGAGAAGGAAGAAGTATTCGAAATATATAAGCCGCCCTTGAGAAGAATGGAAATATTCTATTATCTAAGGATATATGGAATATTTTCAAACCAAAAGAGGGGAGGCACGACCTCTTCTATAAATATAGGTTTCTAAACCTAAAGAGAGGGAAGGCAGGACGTCCATAGACAGAGCTCACAAGTTCTACAGCCACTGATACCACTCAAATTACCCTAAGGAGTGTTACTCTCATCAAAAGAGGTTCAGATGTAGTACTTAGGGATCGAATCTACAAGGAGCTACGGAACAATTAAATATAGTGTTTATTAATTCTAAGAGTTGTAAATGTTTAAATGAAATAGCAATAGTAACAAGTGAAGTAAATAGTAAATGTAACTTGGTTGGAGATATTAGATGCAGAGCCACTATTCAGGTGTTGGAGATTATAATATTTATAGATGCCTATTTGTTGCATGCTGATATACCATGATTTTCACCCGTTTTTATACATGGTATATAAAGGTTTTAAGATGTATTAATCATGTTTTGGAGTCTTTTCAAAGCAAATACAGGTTTATTCACCTGATGGAAGGAAATGATACTTTTGGGACATTTTGAAATGCTTTTACGAAAGGAAAATCGATCGATGCTTGAAGAGAAACATCGGTCGATCATAATCACTTACCATCGATCGACATACATACATGTGCATCGATCGATACCCAGTCACACGAGTGAAATCGCAAATTAAAAGATTTCATTTCCCAGAAGATCTATTATTTACAACTTAAGTCCCTAGCCGCCTGTTAGGCTATATGTACTAGGGTTTTGTATCATTTCTAGGCAGACACTTGCAAAGACCTAGTTTTGGAGAAGGAGCATTTTGGCTACCATTAGGAGAGCTTAGGATTGGAGAGATAGATCTGAGACTGCAAAACAGAGAAGATCTTGAACTCCTTTATTTCTATTACTCTATCTATTTGTGTTCTATGTTTCATTTGAATTTATTTCACACCATCATGATTTTGTCTCTCATGAATATGTTTGAGTAAACCAATTGTTAGATTTAGGTTTCTCACCATGGTTGAAATTATATACTGCTAATATGACTATTAAAAAGGTGTTTTGATTGTTCTTTCATTGCTTATGAACTTAATGCTAAAATTAAGATTGATCACCTTCATTTTAGATCTTAGGATTAATTGAGTCCAACTAACCGTTTCCCCTCAATACCTGAACCCATTTGCGTGATCTAACTAACTCAGGCGCAACGACAGTTGGTCTGAGAAGGTTAGAGAACAAGTTAAACCCGTTCGCAAAGATCGCTAGAATAACCGTCGATCGACGCAACTATCATTCTGTCGGTCGATCGTTACAAAGGTGTATCGGTCGATGTACATCAAGTCACATCGATCGACACTCTCTCGAGATCAAAATACGACAGTTGAGATCCGAGATCTAGCGAAGATAACCTATCCGGTAAAATCAATGTTTAGTTCAAGAACCATTAAACCCTTTAGTCTAAACTAAGTGCATACATTTTATACCTGCGAATTGCCTGAATCTAGCTGCTTTCCCAATCTTGAAACCACTTCAATTCAATCTATTGAATCACTATTGTTTTCGATTTATCATTTACTGTTTTTAAAACTATTTAAAACCTTTTAGTCTATCTTCATTTCTAATTATTTAAGTCTGTTGAGTAATCCTAGAGTCTCTGTGGATTCGATCCCTAAGTACTACATCTGAACCTCTTTTGATGAGAGTAACACTCTTTAGGGTAATTTGAGTGATATCAAATTTGGCGCCTTTGCCGGGGACTCTTTCTTATTACCATTAGATTTAATTTAGAATTTAGTATAGACTTGTTACAAAAATCTTGCTAAAGTTTTCTTTCTTAATCTGTTACTCAGACACAAAGAATGGAAAACACAGAGAGCGACCAACCATCGATCAACGGAGACACGTTTCCATCGAGCGACGATGAGTCAGAAGAATCGACCGATACGGAGCTGCCAACATCGATCGATACAGCCCAGCCGGAAGCAGGTAAGTTTTCTCTTACCAAGCCCGCTAATGAGAAAGTAGTCCAAACTGAACTAAAGGGTCAAACGAGCAATGAAACTAGCCAAACTGAACAGGGGACTGAAATCCCTGTTAAGGAAAATTCCACCTTAACTAAAGGTGAAGATATAAAATTGTCCATACAAGACTACCTTGATCCTGGTAGGACCTATTCCAATAGGTCTGCTATTAAAATACCAGGAGACGATACCAAGAAATTTAAGTTTAACGCAGATTACTACCGTATGGTTCGTCAAAACCCATTCTGTGGATCTCTCCCAGAACACCCACAAGATCCCATTGAAACTTTGGAAGAATTAATACCAGATGAATATGATCGTTGCAAACTATTCTCGTTCTCCCTAGAAGGAGAAGCCCTCAGGTGGTTAAACTGTTTAGCAACAGGATCACTCACTTGTTGGGAAGAGATTAGAAGTGCCTTCCTTAGAGAATTTTTCACTGATGAACGCTACTGGGAAGTAAGAAAACAAATTTCTTCATTTCGCCAAGGTCCACGCGAATCATTTAAAACGCTTGGGGAAGATTCAGAGGCTATGAACTTGAATGTCCCCATCATGGTTATTCAGAACCACAACTTCTTAACATGTTTTATGGAGGTGTTAATTTGAGCTATAAAACCACACTCGATACAGCGAGTGATGGAAATTTCATCACTAGGAATTCCGAAGGAGCTAGACGCCTTATCAAGAATATGACGACGGGAAGATCCTATGAAAAGATGGATGAAGAGATAGAAAAAAACACAAGTCCAAAAGACAATTCTGATTTAATAGAAATTAAAAATTCCCTTAAATCCCTTCATTCCTTTCTTCAAAACAAACACCGATCTGATATAGCCCAGATCGATGACAACGCTTTGTCTGACACCGATGATTATTCGGATGAAGGAACGAACTGCTATGATCCCTACTCTGTGCTTCATGTCGAGAGCTTTACCCAAGCTTATGACACTGCTTTAAAATCACGCATCAAGTCAGTGCCGTAATGCTGCTCAGCGGGAAAAACCTCGCAGCAGATACGAGGAATAACTCAGATGTTGGAAACCTGACGACGCCGACAAGACCGGGAAAAGCAACTCTCATCCTATTCTTCTTAACGATCTTGACCCAAATCCATCTCAAGAGAACCAGAAAACCACTGCCGAAAAGGCTAAGGAAAAGGCAATAGACTTAGAACTAGATGAAGATACGGAGATTGAGGATGAAATCGATCGACAGTACGGAACTGACGTCGATCGACCCAAAGACCTACCATCGATCGACAACCTGAAAAACCCGTCGATCGATGGTCTACTCAACCTGAGCCCATAATTGAAAGAGTCTATAGAACTTTACCCCCTTTTCCTCCTAAAACGCAAACTAAGAAATCATTAGAAAACGCAATCTGCAAGAAAGCCTTAGATAAGATTACTGTCGAGATGTCCCTTAGTGATGCTATAAAAATAGCACCTTCAATTAAGAAGTATATAAAGGATATGACATCTCCAAACTATCCGATTGCAGAACATAGCGTGATGATGATTTCAGAAGAAGTAAGTGCTATGATTAAAGAAGAAACTCCAACGAAGAGATCATATCCTGGTAGTTTCGTCCTAGATTGTAAAATAGGAAACACGCGCTTCCCTAGATCATTATGTGACCTCGGCTCTAGCGTGAACCTTATGCCTTACTCTGTTGCAGTGACGTTAGGATATAAAGAGTTTATGCCAACTCCGATCACCCTGGTTTTAGCTGATAGATCTATTAGGGTACCCGAAGGAATTCTCAAAGATGTTCACATAAAGATTAACGATTGCATCGTGCCTACGGATATTGTTGTGTTGAAATACAAACAAGAACCCAAAGACCCCCTCATTTTGGGTCGGCCATTCCTAGCTACAGCTGGAGCAATCATTGATGTCAAAGAAGGACGAATTAATTTGAACATAGGGGATATCTCTGATGATTTTTGATATGGAGAAACTGATTAAGCGACCCCTAATAGATGACCAGGCCTTCTACGTGGAAAAGGTTTCTGAGGATGAAAGAGACTCTTTCATAAACATGTGTTCAGACAACCCCCTAGAAGACACCCTTAACCACGTGAAAAATGAAGTTTTCAGCATATCAGATAGGACAAACGATTACATGCGACTAATGGACGCTAGCATCGAAGTTGCAAACGTAGAAGAGAATGACGATTCCGGAGTGTCATCGATCGATACCTTCAAGATACTGTCGATCGACAACCTCCCTCGCAATCAAATTGGTCTAAAGATAAAGCACCAAAGGTAGAATTAAAACCTCTACCCAGCGGTCTTAAGTACGCTTACCTTTATGACCAGTCCTACCCTGTTATTGTCAACGCCAATCTCACTAGCGGAGAACTTGCTTTATTGCTGAATAAATTACGCAAGTACAGGAAAGCGATCGGGTATTCTCTCGATGACATTCCTGGAATCTCTCCCGATCTTTGCATGCATCGGATTAACTTGGAAGATGACGCTAAAACGTCAATAGAACAGCAAAGGAGATTGAATCCGAATCTAAAAGAAGTAGTTAAAAAGGAAATTATAAAACTCCTTGATGCTGGAGTTATTTACCCTATTTCGGATAGCAAATGGGTAAGCCCCGTACATGTTGTACCCAAAAAGGGAGGTATCACTGTAGTGAAGAATGAAAAGGACGAACTCATTCCGACTCGTACCGTTACTGGTTATCGGATGTGCATTGATTATAGAAAATTGAATGCCGCTACTAGGAAAGACCATTTTTCCCTTCCCTTTATTGATCAGATGCTGGAGAGATTAGCTAATCACCAGTATTACTGTTTTCTTGATGGATATTCCGGATTTTTCCAAATTCCTATACACCCGGATGATCAAGAAAAGACAACGTTTACATGCCCCTATGGAACTTTCGCATATCGCAGAATGCCATTTGGTCTATGTAACGCCCCCGCTACTTTCCAATGTTGTATGATGTCAATCTTTACGGATATGATCGAGGACTTCATGGAGGTATTCATGGATGAATTTTCAGTCTATGGATCAGATTTTAAGAGTTTCCTCGACAATTTATGCATAGTATTGGAAAGATGCGAAGAAAAGAACCTTGTCTCAAACTGGGAAAAATGCCATTTCATGGTAAACGATGGAATACTGTTAGGACATAGGGTTTCCGCCGCTGGAATAGAGGTCAATAGAGCTAAGATTGAAGTAATGACCAGTTTACCTCCACCCAAAACTGTTAAGGACGTGCGAAGTTTTCTCGGACACGCCGGATTTTATAGGAGATTTATACTGGACTTCAGCAAAATCGCTAGACCTTTAAATAACCTATTATGCAAGGATATTAAATTTGATTTTACCCCCGAATGCATGAAAGCTTTTGAAGATTTAAGGAAATCCCTTATCACTGCCCCCGTCGTACAAGCCCCCGACTGGAATCTTCCTTTCGAAATCATGTGCGATGCGAGTGATTTCGCAATTGGAGCAGTTTTAGGCCAAAGGAAAGATAAAAAGCTACATGCCATTTACTACGCCAGCCGCACGCTTGATGAAGCACAACGGAATTACGCAACAACAGAAAAGGAACTATTAGCTGTAGTTTACGCTTTTGAAAAATTCCGTCAATACTTGATTGGCTCACGAGTGATAGTTCACACTGATCACGCTGCCATCAAATATTTAATGCAAAAGAAAGATGCTAAACCTCGACTTATATGCTGGATTCTACTACTCCAAGAGTTTGACATTGAGATTAAGGATAAGAGAGGAGTAGATAATGGAGTCGCTGACCATCTTTCTAGGATAAGGATAGAGGATGATGTCCCGATAGACGATTTCTTTCCCACAGAGAATGTTGCACACATAGATACATCTTTTGTCGGTCAAATATCTCTCACATCTGACGATCTATCGATCGATGAGAGAGATGGCATATCGGTCGATTCACTTTGTGATACATCGATCGATGACGAGACTGATGTAATTTCTCATCTCCTCGATAACCAAAATCACGAACCCCATGTTTACTAAGATCAACTTCGGTTTACAAGTTAATGTCTCTGGTGATGAGATTAATCTCACACCTGAGGAATTATCACAACGGGAGGTAAACTCGATTGGTAGAAACTTGGATAACCGACCCTGGTATGCCGACATAGTTAACTATTTGGCAGCTGAGGTTGAGCCAGACGAACTCAAGGGATATATGAGGAAGAAATTTTTCAGAGAAATAAGACGCTATCATTGGGATGAACCTTACCTCTATAAGCATTGTTCTGATGGCATATACAGACGATGCGTATCCGAAGCTGAAATTCCAGACATTATTTACCAATGTCACAGAGCTGATTATGCAGGACATTTCGCTACCTTTAAAACGGTCTCGAAAATTCTCCAAGCAGGATTTTGGTGGCCGACCACTTTTCGCGATGTCCATGCATTTATAACCCGATGTGACAGATGCCAAAGATGTGGAAAAATCAGCAAAAGACACGAAATGAAACAAAAGTTCATTCTTGAAGTTGAAATCTTTGATTGTTGGGGATCGATTTTATGGGACCTTTCCCGTCTTCATATGGAAACAAATATATACTAGTCGCTGTAGACTACGTATCCAAATGGGTCGAAGCAGTAGCTTCACCTACCAATGACGCATCTGTGGTTATTAAACTCTTCAAGAGTATAATCTTTCCAAAATTTGGAGTTCCAAGAGTAGTCATTAGTGACGGTGGAACTCATTTCATTAACAAATCTTTGATAGATTGCTTAAAAAGAATGGTGTTCATCATAGAGTAGCTACACCTTACCACCCACAAACTAGTGGACAACTAGAAGTCTCTAACCGGCAAATTAAGGAAATCTTAGAGAAAACCGTAGGAACCTCCAGAAAAGATTGGTCTAGGAAACTAGATAATGCACTTTGGGCCTACAGGACCGCCTACAAAACGCCATTAGGAACGACACCATTCCACCTCTTTTTATGGCAAATCATGTCATCTACCAGTCGAACTGGAACATAAAGCAGCTTGGACTACCAAACTTTTGAACTTTGATATCAAACCAGCTGCAGAAAGGAGACTCATCCAGCTTAACGAGCTTGATGAAATCAGACATTTAGCTTTCGAAAATTCAAAAATCTATAAAGAAAGGACTAAAGTTTATCACGATAAAAAGATCATATCCCGGCACTTCGAGCCGGATGATCAAGTCCTCCTTTATAACTCTCGATAAACTTTATTTCCTGGAAAGCTAAAATCCCGTTGGTATGGACCCTTCACCGTAACGGACGTTCAACCCTCCGGAGCTATCACCTTACAAAATGATAAAGGCAAGGAATTTACAGTGACTGGCCAACGAGTTAAGCATTATTGGGCAAAACCACCAGCGAAAGTGCCCATGGTGCTGTATGAACCTGATAATTAGTTTAATCAGGAAGTCGAGCTAAAGACTTAAAAATTAAGCGCTGAATGGGAGGCAACCCATTTTTATAAAAAAATTAATAATAATAATAATTTAAAAATCATTATTTAAATTAATAAATTATATTTATTGGTAATTAATAGTAATTTCCGTATTTCTTAATTTTACCATTATTTAGAAAATTTAGAATTTAGAATTTCTCTTTAAAGAGGACATCGATCGACGAGGCATTACTGCCATCGATCGATGCGGGCATATCGACGGTTTTAACACTAATTTCACTCGATATCAGCCCACTTCCTCTTCCACACTCACAAACGAAACCGAAAATAAAAACACCCATTTTCTCTCTCGATTCTTGACGGATTTTGTCCGTTCTTCGCCTAAATCCACTCGATTTTTCACTCTGTAACTGTTAAATCCACTCCCGAAATCAACATTCAAGGTATGCACTCGAAATTTTCAATTTTTTGAAAAATTAGGGTTTTCGTTTTGAGTTGGATTAGAACGCTTGATTTAGTGTGATTGAGAGATGTTTTTGTAGTTCATATTGCTTATCTAGAGTTCGGTTTGTGATTTCCATGCCTTTTGATTCGTATAAACGCGATTTGGAGTTGAGTGATTTTGCAGTTTTCGCGATTCGACATCGGTCGATATGAGCTTGTTCGCATCGACCGATGCTCCCTTGTCCGATTATTCGGACACGACGATATCGATCGATGTTCAGTACAACCCATCGATCGATATTACATTTTATCGACAATGCTAACCTTCTTTTCTTCTTGGTTTCAGATGAGCAGCTCAGAGACAAACGCACGAAACAGAGAACTTAGGTCGAAAAGGAGGTTCGACGGGACTAGCAGCTCCTCCAACCCACAGCATCATCCATGGCCTCGCGCCGAAAACACACCATTCGATGTCCCGGGCTATGATGATCCTAAGGCAGCGATCAACAGCAACGAGTGCCGTCAGCGTCCTCTGTCCGATGACTGGGACGACTACGATAGCCTCTTCTACAATGCCTGGCTAGGAATCTCTATCGAGCCCACCAAATTCCTCGACCGACCCATCCTGAAGAAGCTCGGGATCGAGGGAGATATTAAGGGCATGATCACACATCTAGGACTCGGTACCATGCCCTCTCGCGCTTACGACCTCTACCCCGATCTCGTCCGCCAGTTCATGGCCACTGTCAAGGTCACCTACAGGACTTCAGCTGCGAGGGTAGCGGGAGATGGCACTTTGACCTTTATCGCCAGAGGGACACGCTACAGGATCACTATCTCCGAGCTCTGCCGCATCTACGGTTTCGATGAGAGCATCGCTTCGTACACGGTCCCACCTTTCTCACACATTGAGGGATTCTGGGACATCGTCGGCACAGGAGTTTGGGACACGAACAGGGCCGTGCTATCAGACATCCGCCATCCTGCACTTCGCTACTTCCTACGGCTCCTTGCAAACACACTGGTCTGCAAGATGGAGCCCAACAAGGTCAGGATAAAGGAGCTCACATTACTTTTCTGCACAGTGAACGACATGGTGGATTTGGTTGAGTTGGACGAGGACGGCGAGGTAAGCCCGCCGAACCTCGGAGCTGTCTTTACCGCGCACTTGGTGGAGCTGAAGAAGAAGCCCTTCACTAGCGAGGGTAAGAACAAGAAGGAGACAGTTGGGAGTCTTCTGACCCCGATTTTCCAGTATCTCGGCATCCGCCTCGACTCTCACTCTGCCGACCGCGACCACGCCTTCCTAGACGAGCAGCACTTGGTGCACTTGCTATGGATCGAGGAAGGGAAACTCTGGCGCTTCAGGATCCGCGATGAGCATCGCCTTCTACCCCTACCAGATAGGAGGATCACTGACCTCGGCAACAACGTGGAGCAGCTTCGATGCATGCCAGACGAGGCATTCCTCCGCAACCCGCGGAACATGTCACGCCAACCTCCCAGCATTCGCCGTACCAGAGCTCAGGACGCACAGGCACCTCCTCTCCCCGACTTCCCGAACATACCGGACATCCCTATGCACGACCAGGGAGACTTTCAGAGGTTCGTGGTGGACGCTCTTCAGGCCATCTGGGCTAGAGTGTCTTGTCGGAGCAGGAGAGCCACAGGAGTGCAGGCACCAGCACCAGCAGCACGCAGGGACCGTTCCCCAGAGGAGGATGAGGCGACTAATGAGGACACCGACTAGTCCTCACATCCCTATCTCTTCTCCTCTTATTATGAACTTGTTTATTTATTTTCTGAACTTGTAGGATTTATGTTTTTAAGCTTATATTTTATGTTTGAGGATGCTTATTATTTCTTATGCTTGGTTGTCTAACAGAGCTAACAATAGGCAAGGAACTTCGAGTTTGACTCCAAGCACATGCGAAAATTTCTGTGCTTCGCCATCGATCGATATGGAGAGGATTACATCGATCGATTCTGGGCGAGTAACATCGATCGATATGGAGAGGATTACATCGATCGATGTGTAGTACGGATAGGTACTTCATTCTCACTCTAACATTCTCAAACATCTAACTTGATTTTAACCTACCCTTGAGCACTTTGCACCGAGACGGTGCAATTTAAGTCTGGGGGAGTTAGTTACTCACACCACTTTCTTGAGTTTTTGTCAAAAATCTTTTCAAAAATAATTTTATTGAGTTAAGAAGGGGATTATGAACTAATGATTTCTACTTGAATGTCTAACCACTTTCTAGCACCATTCTAGATTTACTGACTGCAGATAATACTATAGATGCTAAAGTGGATCAACCAGTCAACTATACACACTTGCTAGCTTGTTAGAAAGAACCGAAGCTAACCTCCAACACTAACATGACTTCACTGCTTGTCTTGGGGCTTGGTATACATGGGATCGGATTTTTCAGGCAAGTCTGGAAGGTAACGCCTGGTTTAGATTATTTATCACATTTTCTCTCTCTAAATTTCGACCCTAGATTAGTTAGTGAGTAAACCAAAAAAAAAAAAAGATCTATTGTTTAATTAGGATGAGTCTGAACAGGACTTGGTGGCTAAAACCATTAAGGCTTGATTCATAAAAGACTCCAATAAAAGAGTTCGAAACGTTACTTGGAGGCGGCAATCTCCAAGGCTCGCTTTCGCAAAGAACTCTTGGATATAGGTCAAAAAGAAGTGAACAGAACTTGGTGGCAACCACCATTAAGTTTTGATTCATGGAAGCCTGTCCAATCTTGGTCACTGATCCTGCAATGGAAGCAGACTTTGACTCAAGAGAAAATTTAGAGAGAGAGAGAAACTAGGAACTAACTTTTACCTGCAGCTCCAGATACTTGTCTGAAATCCTTGCATCCTGTGATCGATACTCCCAAGGTAAAGCCTACACTTTTTACATTAAGAAATGAGGTTGGTTGAGGAGATTGATAATAAGATTAGTTAAGATTTTTGGCTAGATGATTTTGGTTGCTAAACTAGGATATTGCATAATGTATATCTGTAAGAAGGAACCTTAGATGTGGAATGCAATATTCTAGAGGTGATAATTTCAATGTTTCAAATCTGTGAGTCCCTGATGTTTTCAACCCTCTTCCAGAGAGATTGTCTGTTGGTTTAACTTGAGGAGAAGTCAAAAGATAAGTCTGAGGGAGTTGATATACCATGATTTTCACCCGTTTTTATACATGGTATATAAAGGTTTTAAGATGTATTAATCATGTTTTGGAGTCTTTTCAAAGAAAATACAGGTTTATTCACCTGATGGAAGGAAATGATACTTTTGGGACATTTTGGAATGCTTTTATGAAAGGAAAATCGATCGACGCTTGAAGAGAAACATCGGTCGATCATAATCACTTACCATCGATCGACATACATACATGTGCATCGATCGATACCCAGTCACACGAGTAAAAATCGTAAATTAAAAGATTTCATTTCCCAGAAGATCTTATTATTTACAACTTAAGTCCCTAGCCGCCTGTTAGGCTATATGTACTAGGGTTTTGTATCATTTCTAGGCAGACACTTGCAAAGACCTAGTTTTGGAGAAGGAGCATTTTGGCTACCATTAGGAGAGCTTAGGATTGGAGAGATAGATCTGAGACTGCAAAACATAGAAGATCTTGAACTCCTTTATTTCTATTACTCTATCTATTTGTGTTCTATGTTTCATTTGAGTTTATTTCACACCATCATGATTTTGTCTCTCATGAATATGTTTGAGTAAACCAATTGTTAGATTTAGGTTTCTCACCATCGTTGAAATTATGTACTGCTAATATGACTATTAAAAAGGTGTTTTGATTGTTCTTTTATTGCTTATGAACTTAATGCTAAAATTAAGATTGATCACCTTCATTTTAGATCTTAGGATTAATTGAGTCCAACTAACCGTTTCCCATCGATACCTGAACCCATTTGCGTGATCTAACTAACTCAGGCGCAACGACAGTTGGTCTGAGAAGGCTAGAGAACAAGTTAAACCCGTTCGCAAAGCTCGCTAGAATAACCGTCGATCGACGCAACTATCATTCTGTCGGTCGATCGTTACAAAGGTGTATCGGTCGATGTACATCAAGTCACATCGATCGACACTCTCGCGAGATCAAAATACAACAGTTGAGATCCGAGATCTAGCGAGGATAACCTATCCGGTAAAATCAATGTTTAGTTCAAGAACCATTAAACCCTTTAGTGTAAACTAAGTGCATACATTTTATACCTGAGAATTGCCTGAATCTAGCTGCTTTCCCAATCTTGAAACCACTTCAATTCAATCTATTGAATCACTAGTGTTTTCGATTTATCATTTACTGCTTTTAAAACTATTTAAAACCTTTTAGTCTATCTTCATTTCTAATTATTTAAGTCTGTTGAGTAATCCTAGAGTCTCTGTGGATTCTATCCCTAAGTACTACATCTGAACCTTTTTTTGATGAGAGTAACACTCTTTAGGGTAATATGAGTGATATCACATGTATGATATGTTAGAGCTCAACCGCTTAACTCAGTGATCAGCTGTCGCATGTTTCACTGGTTAACAAACTAGATCTCGTGTTTCAACGGTTAGTATGTTGACAACGAAAGAGTGTCGATCGATGGTCCTATAGGACGTCGACCGATACACCTTTACCTACGTCGACCGATAGTCAGTTGAGGACATCGATCGACGGGTTCTAGCCAGGCCTATGCGCGAGTATGATATGCCCTATTAAGATACTAAATTGGCGGTTAGCCCTCTCTAGCAGTCCTAATATGTTTGATAGATGTCAGGATGGGATAACAAGGGTGCTTGAGTATGCAATCCTATGATCATGTTCTAGTTAGCAAGGCTAAAACAAGCAATGAATACAAATCTATCATGAATATCACAACAAGGCAGATCTATAGTTTGGGGCTAATCCCACAAACCTATCTGAACCCTGGATCTAATAAATGAACTACTCAGACATAGCAAAGCAATTCATGACAATGAAGAAATGGAAATTCATAGTATAGATGAAAAGAAATGAAAACAAGGAGTTCCAATCACAAGTGATCTTCTCTCCAAAACTCTCTCTCTCTCTCTCTCAAAGTAAAACTGTAACAAAAAGCTCTCCCTGCCGTCAGAACACTTAGGCAGTATATAATCTACTAGGTTAAAAACTCGTCAGGGCATTTTTGTAATTTAGCTTGGACTTGGGCTTCAAGTCCGCTGGATCCAAAATGTCGCATGTCCAATGTCTCGACATCGATCGATGGTACTTGTGTACATCGATCGATATTAATCTTCATTTGTCGAGGCATCTCATGGTGTCAATCGACAGCACTGGATGTGCATTGATCGATTGTTCTTCCTCTCGTCGACCTCTACATGGTCAGCTCGGATGAAATGTCTTTTAAGTTCCAAAATGCTCCAAAGTCAAAGCTTTACTCCGAAATGCACCTGAACCTGAAAACATACCTAGAAGAGTAGAAAACATAGATATATATATATATATATATATATATATATATATATAGTAAAACACATATATGCCATGGATGAAAACGGGTTAAATCCAAGGTATATCAGCCACCAAGACAAGAAATCATACCTAGAAGACCTTCTTCTTCAAGATGCCTATGATAGGCTGATCCCGGCGATTAGTACCAACAAGATGAAGTTCTACACTCATGGAAGCACGTCTACAACTCCATCTACTGGTTCAGACCATGATCTCCATGCTCATTGAAGCATCCCGAAGCTCCATGCTCACTGCAGCATATCGACTAGTTAATCATCTGTTCCGGCTACGCGCCCTCTAGAACAGATGATTACTATCAACTACAGAGCCATGTGCTCCTTAGGCCACGTGCCCACTAGGCTATGTGCCCACCAGGCTATGTGCCCATCTAGGTTACGCGCCTCCACCAATACATGAACTACAAACGGCTTGATCCCTCACTGAAGGGTACGTAGGCAATCCCCCCTGAAGGATGCAGCTATAACTCCAAATACCTTCCATGGTTCAATACCTAGACACTCAATGACCACCCCCGGTAGTTGAAACCATCAACTAGATCAGAAGGCATCCAGGGGACCGACCCTAGAGTCGGGTCCATCAACTACCATCAAGAGGACCTCGAGATCTCCACTAGTAGCAGGCAGACCCCGCCTAGGGACCAATCTCCCTAGCTGCTACCAAGGCACTGACGACATATACTGGCCCATACTCATATGGCAGTATCCCAAGACCAAGGTCCCCACATTCTTCAACAATCAAGGTGGGAGAACCCACTACGAAGACATGTCTCTTTCTTCCTATCATTCCGTAGAGCTGAGCACAGATCGCTTGTACACAAAAATCCCCTAACAGTTTGGCCCTAGAAAGAGGGACAGTTATTAACTACGTAACGATGATGATAGGAGGAAGGAACGATGGGGCAAGGAACGATGCATTCTCACCAGATCTAAAACTCACACAGCTGGGAACACCTCTTCAAGGGAGGATAACACATTGCTAACACAGTAGCAAGATCCAATGCAGGAATTACCTACGAGTTCCTGCTGGTCCCGGGCCTCAGACCCCTACGGTCCTTGGTTCCTGCTGGTCCCCGGCCTCAACTTCAAATCAGATCCCTACTGTCCTCCGTTCCGCGTCCCTACCTCAAGACTGACCTCTACAATCCTTGGTTCCTGCCGGTTCCTTGTTTAACTATGTCCAAGCCTCTACAACCTTTGGGCCTGACGTGAGCAGCCATCACCAACATCAGTGTTGGGGTCAAAAACGGTTGCGACGAAGTTAACACTCAAAACGTCCAAAGAAGAAACTGAGAATTTTTCTACGACAAATACTCTTTCGGAAAAGATTTGTTTTTTACGAAGAGCTCTTCTGAAACGTCGATACGACGCGAATCCATTCATTCTCGTCTACCCTTTAATGTTATCTCCCGAAGACCATGGCGAAACCATTTCATGTTTCTCGTCATTTGAAGTCATCAATCGAACTTTACGATAAAAACCGTGGAAAGTTTGTTTTTTATCAAAAGAAGTCGTAATAAACGTTTCGAGTCATAAAACAGCCCAAAGAGATCTAAGACATGACTCGAAGCCCACATACAATTTCTTAACCAAAAGCCCGTAAATCGTATGACGGTTTATGCTTGGTTCGCAAGGAAAGATAAATGTCAAGTTTCCGCGGATAAATACGAAGTTTTGGAAGATAATTACGAAGATCGGGAAAAATGAAATATCTCCATTTTTAGGCTATGACGGCTTAAGGGCAGAAGGGGGAAAGCGTAAACCGACCTAGGAGAGAATATATAAGGAATCCTAGGCGAGAGGCATGGAGAGAACTTTTTCAGAGCAAAATTAGCACTTAGAGCAATTAGGCAACTTTCCGTTTTTGTTATTTTGAGCTGCGACTCAACTAGGTTTTGCAGTCTTAGGTTGTTAGAAGGGATCTCGCCGACAGCTCTCATAGTCGAGGCTTTTACCTTGTTGTAACGCTCATACGCGAATTCGGAATAAGACACCTTTTGCTCTTTTTTACGATTTCTTATATCTTATCGTCTTTATTTCGTGTTCTAATTGCTTGGCGTGTGGCAATAGTAGATAACCGGGACCTCTGGGAAATTAGGGCTCTCCTACTTTCCTTATTTAAACGGAAATCGACAGTGCAAATTTCAGTTCCCACAGTTTGGCACTAGAAGGAGGGGGGGGTACGGATCAATCTAACCCGCAAAAGCCACTCAACGATCAGAAACGATATGCAAGACTCGACGTGCGTGAACATCATCTCATTCAAGGGGGGAGCAACGGTCGATCGTGCCAAACCTCGGAACGATCTCCTTGTTATCGAGTTAACGATTCGCGATATCGATGTCGCTAGGGTGCTAATTGACACTGGAAATTTGGTTGATATCATCTTCAAAGATACTCTCGAAAAAATGGAGATCGATCAATCCGAAATCGCGAAACATCCTAGCCCACTGTTGGGACTTTCGGGAGAAACCACCATAGCCTTCAGATCGATCAATCTCGCAGTCCAAGCTGGGACCGTGACAAGAATCACAGAGTTTCTAGTCGTTGACCGCCCCACAATCTTACAACGTTATCATGGGAACACCATGGTTGAATGCCATGCGTGCAATCCCGTCAACATACCACCTTTGCCTCAAATTCCCAACTCCTAACGGAATCGGGGTAATATGGGGAAATCCAAGAGTATCGCAGGTGTGTTTCGCCGCAGAACAAAAACGAAAAAGACCAGACCTCGAAACTATTTCTAGAAAGGTGAAGAAAAATATCTCTGACGAAAAATCGCGAAGTCAGGATTTAGCGGAACTTTTCTGGCAGTCCCGTAACATCGCGGCCCTAGAGGAAAAACGCGAACCAACTTGCGAACCTGTGGTGACAGTGTGTCTCGACGAAGCGTTCCTGGAGCGATGCATCGAGATCGGAGCCAATCTCGGCGAGCCCCTGAGGACAGAACTCATAACCTGTCTGAAAAAGAACCTCAATATGTTTGCATGGGCGGCGGAGGATATGCCAGGGATCGACATTAACATAATATGTCACGAGTTGAATATCAATCCGAGTTTCAAACCATTCAAACAAAAATGACGTAAGCTAGGACCCAAATGCGCTTCTGCAGTAAACGACGAGTTCAAAAAATTGCTTAACGTCGGGTCAATAACAGAAGTAAGATATCCAGATTGGCTCAATCGCTACGTAGCGACCAAGCTTCGTCAAGCTCGGTCGCTACGTAGCGCTCCAGCCAAGCTCGGTCGCTACGTAGCTTTTCCAAAAACGTCGATACGATGCGAATCCATGCATTCTTGTCTACCCTTTAATGCTATCTCCCGAAGACCGTTGAAAATCCATTTCATGTTTCTCGTCATTTGAAGTCATCAATCGAACTTTACAATAAAAACCGCGGAAAGTTCGTTTTATCGAAGGAAGTCGTAACAAACGTTTCGAGTCAAAAGACGGCCTAAGGAGACCTAAGACATGACTCGAAGTCCACTTACAATTTCTTAACTGAAAGCCTGTAAACCGTAAGATGGTTTATGCTTGGTTTGCAAGGAAAGATAAATGTCAAGTTTCTGCGGATAAATACGAAGTTTTGGAAGATAATTACGAAGATTGGGAAAAATGAAATATCTCCATTTTAAGCTATGACGGCTTATGGGCAGAAGGGGAAAAGCGTAAACCGACCTAGGAGGGAGTATATAAGGAGTCCTAGGCCAGAGGCATGAGGAGAGACTTTTTTCACAGAAAACTTAGCACTTAGAGCAATTAGGCAACTTTGTGTTTTTTTATTTCGAGCTGCGACTAAATTAGGTTTAGCCGTCTTAGGGTTGCTAGAACTAGGAATCTCACCGACAGCTCTCGAGCCCAGGCTTATACCTTGTTGTAAACGCTCATACGCAAATTCGGAATAAGACTTCTCTTTGCTCTCTTTTTACGATCTTTTATAGTTTGTCATTGTTATCTCGTATTCTGATTGCTTAGTGTGTGGTATTAGCAGATATCCGGGAACTCTGGGAAACTAGGGTTCTCCTACTTTCCTTATTTAAACGGAAATCGAAAGTGCGAATTTCGGTTCCCACACCTAGTTCTAGCTCTCTAATTCTAGTCTCTAAGCCTTGGAGAAGTCAATCCCTTGCTTTAGGGTTTTAGTAGCTCTTATATAGTCATCAAGGAGTCGGTTCCATTAGGTTTAACTCTTCCATATTCGGAAATATGGAAGGTTCTCCTTATCGAAAGTTTTCCATTTCTTGGAAGGGAGCTCGGTTCGAGGGACCGAACTCAGGGTTCCTCTAGCGGGGACCTGGATTGTTCCCTTATCGGGGACCCGAGGGTATGGGTCCTGCTTGGAGGCTGGTGGAAATGATACCGGGGTATTTTTCCCCAACAGATGATACTTCAGCCACGAGCGAAGTGACGATCCCCCGGAAACCTGCTATCAGATACACCTCAAAAATAGCTATCTCGCCTGGCCCCCCCATCAGGAGCGTGTTCAAACTCCAAAGAACTCCTCATCTGCACCGAAGAATGGATCGGGTAATTTCTCTGTATCACCTTCATACCTCCCTCCTGAATTTCAGAACGCGGGCCATCGTCGAGAATGAGGGAATCACGTTGCTTCAAAGGCGCCATTGGGATCGCCTCGCTATCAGTTTCAGAAACTTCTCTGAAAGAAGCGACAGGGGAAAGAAGCGACATGGGAGGAGAAAGGATCAGCAAACAGGCGGCAAGGCCTTACGCGGCCACCCACGAGTGAAGCAGGAAGATCAGAGTTCATGTTCTTGAATAAGGGATGAATGAAACTCTACGCATCGGGCACCTTAAATATATGCCTGATTCTTTCCTTTTTGGAGCTAGAGAAAAGGAAATCAGATATTTCCAAATCTTCAGAAGAATCCTTTATGAAAAAAACTGCCGGTCTGGAAAAGAAAAGGCGTCAGGGGAAGCAATATTTTCATCTTTTTCCTCAAATCGACGGATCCTAGTCTCAGAGGCCCCAGAATCCCCCTGGCAAGAACTCATTCCAGCCCGCGCGTGGTTTAAACTTCAAAGCTCCGACCTCATCATCTCCAAAAGATAAGAGAGACTACTACTAGACTCCGATCAAACACGAAGGAGCCGATCCTCACCTGGGTTCAGAATGAGTTCCGGCTTGAGTGGAACCCAGGCTAGCAAGACCAATGGAACGGGCTCCTGCCTAAGGGCAGCCTGCTGAGAATGAGAAACCCCTGTTGACTTGAGTGCACAGGTTATTCCCCGACTTCGATAACGAAATCGAGAAATAAGGGGCAAACTGTTGGGGAAAAATATCCCGGTATCATTTCCTCCAGCCTCCAGGCAGGACCCAGACCCTCGGGTCCCCGATAAGGGAACGCTCCGGGTCCCCGCTAGAAGGAACCCCGATCTCGGTCCCTGGAACCGAGCTCCCTTCAAAGAAATAGAAAACTTCCGACAAGAAAAACATTCCATATTTCCGAATATGGAAGAGTTTAACCTAATAAAACCAACTCCTAGACGACTATATCAGAGCTACTAAAACCCTAAAGCAAGGGATCGACTTTTCCAAGGCTTAGAGAATAAAATTAGACTGCTAGAACTAGGGTTTATTCAAAGATCATAGTAACCTCTTGTTTGTCTGATCAATAATACGTCTCTTCAAGCCCATATTTTCATTATTCTCTCAAATCCTTACGAAATACATACAAACTCATTCGGTTTACCGGCTTTTCCATCGTTCCATAGTACTCAGAAAGAGCCTACACAAAATCCCCTAACAACTCCCATTGGGCTCGGGTCCCTTCTAAATCGTAGATTGGCCTCTAGACACGTTTAGATCCTCTCGGACCGTTTTTAGGCCTTCGGGATATTCTACGATCTACTCGATTTTAGTCGTAAAACTTCGAGAGTAACTCCGATCGAAACGAGACGAGAGGTATATGATCCAAAAGTCGGATATCACAACAATACGGAGGACACGAGAGTCAAAACGAGTCGGAATGACCGGGATTGGATTGTCCTCACCCTAGGGCGAGGTGAACTGGGCGCGGATTGTCTTCTCCCGTGGGCGAGATGACCGTGGTGCTGGTCATCCTCGCCCATGGGCAAGGTCACCATGGTGCTGGTCGTCCTCGCCCATGAGCGAGGTGACCTTGGTGATGGTCGTCCTCGCCCATGGGCGAGATGACTGTGGTGTTGGTCGTCCTCGCCCATGGGCGAGGTGACTTTGGTGATGGTCGTCCTCGCCCATGGGCGAGGCGGCCAAATGAGAACGGTCCGGTTCTCGGGTCTTGACCAGTCTCTTTTCGTACCGATCTGTCCGGAGACCCACGGAAAAATCTATGTCGCCAAGGACAATGTATTTACCCTTCGAGGACGTCGTGTTGGTTTCCTCCGCGGGAACATCGCAAGGAGCAGGACCATCGGACTCAGAATCACTATCCGCTCCCACGCCCACTTCAAAATCAGGATGCATGAGCCTCAAAGCCTTGCGAACTCTCCTCGGTGTAAATGAGGTCCAGAAAAACCGATCGTTCTTGAGGATATCCTTCATTTCGACCATGTCTTCTGGGAATGGAGGGAGCGGGTTGATGAAGGGACTCGCATTCGGCTTACTCCGGAACAGTGGGATACAACTCTCCTCGACAGATGCAGCGCTTATACGGACGAAAAAGAAGAACTTCTTCCACAAGTTGGAGTTAGAAATAAACCCCTTGATCACCGACATGTAGCTCCGAGGGGCCAACCGGTAATTTTCCGGCTTCAAGACAAGCATCAGCCCAAAGAGCGCTTCAAAGTGCTCGGGAGTAAGGGAGAGACCATGCTCATAACTCAGGATCACGACGCCGATAAGATGCTGAAGGCTGCTAGGATTCAGCTGGCTTATCGATACCTCGAAACGATCCAACACGCGAACGATGACTTTAGGAATCGGAAACCACAAACGGCAGCGCACTACGAATGACTCGTAACAAGTAAAATAGCCCTTCGGAGGATTATCAACGCCTTCCCAACGTTGAGGAATTCGAAATTCCACCGTGTCTGGAATTCGGTAGAACGACCAGACGGTCTGAAAGAAACTCACTAGTGCTTCTGCTTGGTGCGCCTCTTTCGACCAAACGATGGCTCATGACAGGGAATGATTTCTCGATAGGAGGAGTAATCGAACCATATCTCACTGTCACTCAACTGGATCTATCGAGTGAGGCGCGAACTCGAGGTTCGGTATAAGAATCTCGTCACGGGCACCTTCGGACGAGGAACCGCGAGAGGTACCTCTTTTCGAAGTCTTCTTTTTACTAGACATCTCGAAAAACTTCAAGAAAACAAGAAGAAAAAGATGGAGAGGAAGGGGGAAATTTTTCAAACAACTTCTTATAAGAATAAGTAAATGAAAAATTATGAGAGAAGTTATCTTCCTTCTTATAGGCATAGGAATTTACTATTTTCCTCCGGACTTTTGGATATAAACTTCGCCCAAATACGCCAATCTTGCCTAACTCGCCATACCGCACGCTAGAATCTCATCAGAAATCCACAGTTCTAACGGGCTGGGGGGCTAACTGTTGGGATCAAAAACGGATTCAACGAAGATAATGTCCAAATCTCCGTAAAAATCAGCGTAAACTTTATTTACGAAAGTTATTCTTCGTAAAAAGAATCTTTACAAAGAGGCTTGCGGAAAAATATTATTCTAAATCTCGATTGAACCACTAAGTATCAATTGTCCGAAACAACGGACATGTATCCAAATCGGCCACGCACAAGCCAAAGCTCGGTCGCTACCTAATAACCAAGCACTCACACAGCTCGGTCGCTACGTAGCGACCAAGCACACACACGGCTCGGTCGCTACGTAGCGACCGAGCATGCACACGGCTCGGTCACTACGTAGCGACCAAGCACGCACACAGCTCGGTTGCTACATAGCGACCGAGCACGTACGCAGCTCGATCGCTACATAGCGATCGAGCACGTACACGGCTTGTTCTCTACATAGCGACCGAGCTCTCCCAAAACGTCGATACGACATGAATCCATGCATTCTCGTGTACTCTTTAATGCTATCTCCTGTGAGCCATGGCTAAACTATTGTTCGTTTATCGTCACTCGAAGTCATCAGTCAAACTTTACAATAAAAACCGCGGGAAGTTCAACTTTATCAAAGAAACCGTAATAAACGTTTGGAATCAAAGACGGCCCAAAGAGACCTAAAATGCAGCTCGAAGCCCACTTACACTTTCTTAATCGAAAACCCATAATTCTTATGACAGTTTATGCTTGGTTCGTAAGGCAAGAAAAATGTCAAGTTTCCGCGGATAAATGTAAAGTTTACGAAGATAATCACGAAGATCGGAAAAAACAGAATATCTCCATTTTTGAGCTACGACGGCTTAAGGGCAGAAAGGGCAAAGCGCAAACCGACCTAGGAGCAAGTATATAAGGAGTCCTAGGCGAGAGGCAGAGGGATATATGCGATACACATCAAACTTAGCACTTAGAGCAATTTAGGCAATTTTTCGTTTTTGTTATTCGAGCTGCGACTCAATTAGGTTTAGCAGCTTTAGGGTTTTCGAACTAGGAATCTCACCGACAGCTCTCGTAGCCCAGACTCTTATCTTTTTGTAATGCTCAAACGCGAATTCGGAATAAGATCTACTTTGCTTTCCTTTTTGATTTATTATCTTTTCTCGTCTTTATTTCGTGTTCTGATTGCTTGGCGTGTGGTATTAGCAGATATCTGGGACCTCTGGGAAATTAGGGTTCTCCGACTTTCCTTATTTAAATGGAAATGGACAATGCGAATTTCAGTGTTCTTGGTGCTATTGCTAGATGCCAAGTTCTGAATAAGTCTCAAACCCTCTTCTGGATTCCTAGTGTTGAAGTTTCCTTCACTAGCACTGTCTAGAGCCATCTGATATATCAGTGCGATGCCTCTGAAGAAAGTGCTAAGCAGATGCACTTCATTGAATTCATGGTGTGGACAATCTCTCTAATAGGACTTGAATCTGATCCAGGAGCTTCTGAATGATTTTGTAGGCTCTTGTGTGAATGTAGCAATCTTCCTCCTTAAGTCCTCAACACTTGATTCATCAAAGAAATTACGCAGACATACGTTCTTGATGTTTGCCCATGCTGTAAGAGATCCTGGCGGTAACTACTTAAGCCAATGTGAAGCTTCTCCAGATAGTGAGTACTTGAAGAGCTTACAAAAGAGATAGTCCTCAGGGACTCCATTGGCTTTAATGACATAAACCAGATCCTGAACCGCTCCAGATAGTCTATAAGTTGCTCGTGTGATATATCACAATATGGTGTATGTGCCACGACTGTAAAGCACTGGGCTTTCAGCTCAAAATTGTTCCTCTCGATTGCTAGAGGATGAATAGCAGATCTTTTGGAGTAGTATTGGTCTGGTCGGTTGTACTCAGCCAACGTTCTGGGTCGAGCAGCTTTGTATACAGCTTGAGCAGCTACAGCGGCATCAGCATCATGATCAGGAATTACATCCCTCTGATCATCTAACCTCTGGCCTGTTGCATTACGCATATGACCCTCCTGGTCATGCAGGTCTCCATTCTCATCCCGCACCAAAATTAGTGTTGCAACCATGTCTCGTGGACGGGTGTCGATTAACGTTCAGATAGAAGTGTCGATTAGTGGTAGCTCACAACTGTTGATCGACGGATTAGTAGTATCGGTCGACTTTTGCTGAGAAGTATCTGTAACGAACTGAGGTTGTTGTTGATCGATGCGGCTCGTCTCCCTTTGCGGATCGTGCACTCCAAATATGCAGGGTCTGAGAAAAACAATGATTTTTCCTTGTTGCTTCTGGTACTGCTGGGTATGCACCTGAAAGAATTCAAGAAATTTTTTTATCAGATTTCTTGAACAATAGAAAAACCTAGACTAAATCTAATTAGATAAGCTCTAATGGCGATCAAAGCTCACCGGCAACATCGCTAAATTGGATATCACTCAAATTACCGTAAGGACTGACTTTTACCCTCTCAAATAAGAGGTTCAGTTCTATTACTTAGGAATCGAATCCATAAGGAACTAGGACACACAATAGATCCTAATCAGCAGTGATTAAGCTATGTAAATTATTAGAGCAGTAAATAAGCAAGCAGTGTGAACAAGGCAGTTGTTCAGTTGATTGGTTTGAGGTTTGTAAAGACTTATGAGAAACCGCTAGATCAAGGGTTTCTATTCAGGTAATCATGATTATAATGAAATATAAGCTAAAGCTGTTTATGGGATATTCTAGAACTCGCACTTACTAATGTAAAGATATCCAGCTGTCGCATGTGAGTCTATTAGTTATTAAAGTCAAGTATTCAGCTTTCGCTATATCAACACATAATGACCGTCGATCGATGTTACCTTACTGGCATCGATCAATGGTACATGAATCGGTTTAAAGGTGTTATCCGAATGGTTTACTAGGTTTCGAAGATCAATTGTCGTTTGTTTCTAGGAATCCTAGTTCAATATGAATCAATTATGGTAAAAGACCAAGCTGTCCTTTGCGCCTAATTATCCTAATATCAGGGTTCTAGTTAGCTACTATAGAACATAAGCAATAAGAGCAATTCAATTGATGGATATCACTAACAACTTAGCAGTTCTATATTTTAGATTAATCCCTCATAACCTATTTGAACCATAAATCTAACAGATAAATTACTCATACATAGCAAAGTAAATCATAAAAGATAACTGAATAAAATGCATAAATAGAAATACTGGAGTTCCAATAGAAATCTCTGAATGAGTCTTGGATCTTCTTTCCAAACTACTAAAAACTCTAAATAGGTTTGCTGTGAAAGGTAAGAAAGTATGAAAGTATGAAAATCATAACAAATACCTGAATAAAATGCATTTAGAAATACTGGAGTTCTAATAATAATCTTTGAATGAGTCTTAGATCTTCTTTCCAAACTACTAAAAACTCTAAATAGGTTTTGTGTGAAAGCTAAGAAAGTATGAAAGTGTGTGTTGCCTAGAACAATGGCAGAGCACATAAATATTAGGTTAAAATTGGCCTGGGGTATTTCTGTAAATGTGTGTGACTTGGGATTTAAGTCGGCTGGAAAAATAGTCAGGGTCTTGGGCGCTTCGATGTCGTTCGACGACACAGGATGTGCATCGATCGATGTTTATCTCTGAATGTTGATCTCCAGTCTGGTTCGATGGTTAGCTACGTACTTTCTTTCATTTTATTTCCAAAATGCACCAAAATCACAACTTTCCTCCAAAACGCTCCTGAACTTGTAAATATGATAAAACGACTCCAAAACAGAATAATTATATCCTAAAACACTCATATACCATGGCTAAAAAAGATAAAATCCATGGACAGTTTACAACTCGCTAGGGAAAACTTTTTGGGACACAATAGACTACAAAATATTTTATGGGCAGTTTTGTCATGGTTAAACTCGTAGAAGCATAAATCACATCCATTTCTAGCTGCTAACAAAATAATTTATTTAAATTGACAGCCAAGCCAGATAAAGATTCAAATTTACAGAGTACCTGGATGACGCCTTGAACTGAAGCTATATTTCCATCAATAAAGATTAGAAGATTGTCGCAAACCTTAAGTGAGAGCTTGGATCTTGTACAATTTTCATGGTATCCAAAGAGTCCAGATTCAGCCGCTTTATCCAATAAACATAACCCATGTTCGTTTTAAAGACGCCGCTAGTGGTGGTTGTGGTCAACAATTACCCTATGAAAGAAGAAAATTCAGAGTTTTAAAGAAGCTGCCAGTCGCAAGCTGATAATCGGAAGGAAGAAAACTGGAGTTGCCGTTGTCGCTGATATTTTCAGCATTTTCCTTACTGACTTTTATTTGCCACAGCGTCTAAGTAAACAAAACAGATTTATCTTGTCTGTGCTGTGCTCGCCCTAACCATAGCTCGCTTGCCACCGCGTTGGTAAAACGAACAGGCGTATAATCTATTCTAAAATTTATAGTGTTTGGATTCAAGAACCGACATGATTTTCCACATGGTATGCATATTAAGCTTTTTAGGTGGGCACATTAGATGGGATGCTTTTGTCCTTGTGCTTTTTTTTTTTTATCTTGTCAGCATTTGTCCACGTGCTTAGTTGATGAAAAGTCAGTACCTATCTCTTTCAATGAATGAGACGACTAAGTCGAAACGATTTTGGTTCTGCACATAAATCAATTTATTTGCAACGTGTCTATTTATTATTTCGGGCAGCGTGACTATTTTAAGATCACATTTATACAAAACCTAAACTAAATAAATTCGACCCAAGCTCCCATATTTTCTAACCAGAAACAAGATGAAGAGTACTGAAGCTCCATTACTGGTGAAGAACAAACAAAAATCAGAAGAAGAAGAGAGAGAGAGGATAAGATGGGAGAAGATGAAGAAAGTTGCTTCAATGGCTGCTCCAATGGTCGCCGTGAACATGTCTCAGTTTCTTCTTCAAGCAACTTCTACGATGATTGTCGGTCACCGGAACGAACTCTCCCTTGCCGGAATCGCTCTTGGAAGCTCATTTGCTAACGTCACCGGCTTTGGTATCCTCGTAAGTAAATTCTTTATTTTATTTTTATTGTGACTTTCTAATCATTTTATTTGTATACAATAGTTTGGTCTTTCAGGTGCATTGGAAACACTATGTGGCCAAGCATTTGGAGCAGAACAATATCAGAATCTTGGACCCTACACTTTCACGTCAATGGTTTATCTCTTGATTATCGCTTTTCCGATTTCGATTCTTTGGATATTCATGAACCAGATCTTGATTCTTCTTCACCAAGACCCTCAAGTAGCTGAGTTAGCATCTGTTTACTGCCTCTGGCTCATACCGGCATTATTCGGTTACTCAGTTCTCGAATCGCTGGTTCGATACTTTCAGTCACAAAGCTTGATATTTCCTATGGTGTTGAGCTCTCTAGCTGCTCTCGCTTTCCATGTTCCTCTCTGTTGGCTAATGGTTCACAGATTTGAGTTTGGAGTCAAAGGAGCGGCTGTGTCTATTGGTATATCCTACTGGCTTAACGCGGTTTTCCTTTGGGTTTACATGAAACGCTCTCAAACGTGCTTGAAAACGCGGATTTATATGTCCAAGGATGCGTTTCTTCACACGAAAATCTTCTTTCAATTTGCGGTTCCTTCTGCGATGATGTGTTGGTAAGTGTGTAAATCTAGTGGTCATCTTTGATTAGTATATTCGATGGATCTTTCTGTGTTTTTTTCTTTTTCAATACAACTCTATTCGGTTTGAGATCTTTGATTTAACACGTGTTTTTGTTTCCTTCACTAGCCTTGAGTGGTTAGCTTTCGAGGTGATAACTTTGCTCTCCGGTCTTCTTCCCAACTCAAAGCTCGAAACTTCGGTTATCTCGATTTGGTAGTGCTTCATATATATATATATATATATATATATATATATATTGATTTATTATTTTACCAAAAAAAGACATATTTATTGATTTATATACTATTCCACCTACAATTTTTTTTCATTTTCTGAGCCTTGAGTTTTGGATTTGAACAGTCTCACGACCTCTACTTTGCACTACAATTTGGTAAATGGAATCAGTGATGCTGCGAGGTTTGTTATTTTTTTACTTTAGTTCTCAAATCCTGAATTCCAAAATAGCAATTGTTTCTTATTTTCGTTACTGGTTAGTACCAATGTGGCGAATGAGCTAGGAGCTGGGAACCCACGAGGGGCTCATGATTCTGCTTCAGCCGCGGTTATAATTGCAGCTGTTGAATCAGTCATTGTGAGCTCTACTCTCTTCTTATCTCGGAATGTATGGCCTTATGCTTACAGCAATGTGGAGGAAGTAACTCGATATGTGACCAAGATGACTCCCATTCTTTGCATTTCAATCCTCATGGACAGCTTCGTGATCGTCCTCTCCGGTTAGCCTTTCTTAACCATCCTCTTCTGATCAGGAACAGTCATTTTAGATTTTCGTGATTATCAAACGAATATGTTTTGTTCAGGGATTGTGAGAGGAACAGGGTGGCAGAAAATTGGGGCTTATGTGAACATAACTTCATATTATATCATTGGTATTCCTATTGGACTTCTATTGTGTTTTCATCTTCACTTCAATGGGAAAGGACTCTGGGCTGGTTTAGTCTCAGGATCAACACTACAAACTCTAATCCTCTTTCTTGTTGTTGGGTTCACCAATTGGACCAACGAGGTGATTAAAACTGTGTAAATTTCTTTATTTTTTTGTATTTAATCATTTGTTATATATCTTAAACATTTGACCTGATATTTGTTCTACTTATTTGGGAAATCTTGCAGGCAAACAAAGCTAGGGAGAGAATACTTGATGAGAAAGTTTGGAGAGATGACTCATTTGTTAATTGAAGAAGAGTTTGTAGGGAATGCTATGAGTGAACATTGACTGCCCATTGAATGAACTTGTTCTAGAAACTTCAACGGTCATGCAATTAATTTAGTTTTGTCTACACTCAATCTAAAAGGATGTTTAATATGAATCCCATGTTGAAATTGTATGGGACCTAAAATAAGTTTTGCGGGGATTGTAAGTGATTTTGAGATTTAATTATAGATTTTTATATGATGTCAGAGCTTTGTTCAAACACTCGGACGCCTAACCGCGTACTAGGAGCTTGACTGTGGCGAAGAGGTGCAATTCGAGTGAATAAAAGAAAAAAAGATTTTTATATATATACTACCTATGACCATTTGTACAAATAACAACAATATTTAATCAAAGTGAGTTGTTATCTTGAAAGGAAAAAACACTTTGACCAAAAGAAAAGACAAAATCAAATTTGAGTACTTTCTTCAAGAAAGATAATTGAGATGATCACAGGAGTTAATGTGAGTAGGTGATTGTAGTGGCCGACAACACGTGGGACAATTTCCCAATGGAAAACGTCTGTTATTGGAGGTAAAAAAAAAAAAAAAAAGGGTGTTTTTCAAAACCAACCCACTTTTTCAAATCAAATCCAAAACCAATTTTTTTTTTGTCCATACTATTCATCAATAAAATTTTCATACTATTCCTATGTTTTTGAATTATTCACAAAATTACTATTTTTATTTATTTTTTTATTAATTTCGAAATTAACAAAAACCAAATACATCCTAACTATTTCTTCTTATTTACAAAAATGCCATCATCATCAATTTTTCCAACCACCATGAACCGCCATTTTTAAACTCTAAAGCTCTAGAATTCAATTTTCAACCACTTTTTTCTCATTCTAACCCAAAAAACTTCATTTCCTCTCATCTCCTCTACATTTTCATCTAAAAAACTCTCATAACTTTCAATTTCACAATCACAAACTTTATATTTTCGAGTTTCTTCATTAATGAATCGTCAAAGATGTTTCTTTTTTCTCATATTTGGAGTTTGGACGGTTGAAAAGGTTGAAAACGAGCTTTACACAGGAAAAAAGTAACTATTTACATGGTTGTCGTTCTTTTTCAGATCTGTGTCACGACGGTAGACTATTTTTTATGTCTACGCCTCCGTGTAGACTTACGATGCAGTCCATTTGTCAACGCACAGGTTAGTTTTGCAATTGACCAAACAAATTTTTTTTCTAACACAGACTTCCCCAGTAGTCTCCGTCTTTACCTTTGACAACAAAAATAAGACTTTCGGTAGACTTACTCAGACGTCTACCTAAAAGAGGTTAGTTTTTCATTTGACTGAACTTTTGACTTTTCAAAATAGACTTCAATGGAAGTCTACAAAATGTAGACTGCCAACGAAGTCTATAAAAGGTCAGTTTTGCATTTGACCAAAACTTTGACTTCGTTGAATATGTTAGTTTTGTGTTTGACCAAAAAGTTTAAAAAGCAATCAAAAATTTATTAAATTGTAGACTTCATATGCAGTCTTCTTATCTAAGAAAAAAAAATGTAGACTGCGTATGAAGTCTACCTTTTTATTTTGGTCAAATGCAAAACCAACCCGTCGGATTTGAGAGTAGACTTCACAAGAAGTCTACACACCCGTAGACGTTCATTTCAATCTACTCATTGGAAGTCAAACTTGGTCAATTGCAAAACTGACATCTTTCAAAAAAATTCAAACATGTAGATTGCATATGAAGTCTAGTTCTGAAGGTCAAATCTTGGATAATTTGGTCAACTGCAAAAACTAACATTTTAAAATTATAGACTGAAATGAAAGTCTACATGTACAAAATCATAAATTTTTTTCAACTATAGAAAGCAATACGTAAAATGGTCAATTGCAAAAAATAACCCAAAGCGTAGACCTATTTGAAAGTCTACGTCTGTAAACTGAAAAGAACGTCTACATCTTCAGAGACTGAATATTAAGCCTGCACAAAAAAATCTATAAAAATGTGAATTTGTGTATTATTCATTAAATTTTTCTAGTTTTTTTTGTTTGACAGTGTGTGTTAGTTAATCCTAATGGGTTTGAGTGATTTTGAAAAGAATTTTTACTATAATTATGAAGGTATAATTCATTTGATTTGACAATGTTGTTAGCTAATAATTGTAGACGTATTTGTAAGTCTTTGTTTATAGTTTTATGAAACATGAAATATTTCTTTGCTGATTTTGTAAACCTGTATTTTTTTTGCAGGAAATGGTTCAGATACCTGTTGTATATGGAGAATGGGTGGTGAAAGGCTCTTTGTGGGAGTTTGTGGTCAATAATCGGAAAGGAGGGAGAATGTTTCTAGTGTCGGATGGTTGTACACATGGTGAACTTCATGAAATGACACTAGAAGATTATGGTGTGGACAAGAAAATCGAGAAGGTGGAGCTAACATATTCCTTACCAGACGTCATTTTACAGCAAATGGCTCCGGATACTCCTCCTATGCATGTCATGAATGATAGACAAGTGCGGAACTTGATCGAGTTGGCTAAGACACACTTTGTACGCCTTTGTGTATGCGGATGGGTCTGATGGTGATGATAGTAATTTTGCTGATGAAGATACAGGTCAAGATATTGATTCAGAGTGGGATGAAGATAGTAATGATGCGGATGATGTTCAAGCAACTGCTGATGATGTTCAAGCAACTGTTGATGTTGCTGTTGATGTTGACGATGGTGTAAACTACAGTGACTACGAAAAAGTGAAAGATGAGGATTTTGACGAGGATGCAAATGAAACGCTTTATGATGGTTATAAAGCACAGTTCTCTGGTGGTGAAGGAAGATTGTTGTCCTTAAAGGACAATATATATGTCGGTCAGAGTTTTGCTAGTAAGGCTGAGCTTGTTTCAAAGCTGAAGTCGGTGGCTGTGGAATATAAATTTACATTCTCAGCATATAAGACAACGAAAACTCTGTATGTGGCTAAGTGTCGTGTTCAAGGATGTGGTTGGAAGCTTAGAGCGAGTGTGAAGCATGGGCCAAAGACATTTTGGGTGACAAAATATTCGAAAACTCATACATGTTCAGTGGCGGATCGAATGGCTCAACAAAAACATTTTACTCCGAAATATGTGCAAGACTATTTATAGAACGGGTTGGTATTATAGATGGGCTTACACCGAAGCATATCAAAGACGCGATGAGGAACATGTTTGGGATGAAGCTAGATTACAACACTTCGTATAGAGCTTTGTTATCTGCGCAAGAGTTGGTGAGAGGAACAGCAGAAGATGGATATGAGAATTTGCCTTCTTATTTGCGTCATATCGAGATATCGAATCCGGGAACTGTCACATGTCTTGAGAAAGATGGTGAAAACAGATTTAAGTATCTATTCCTATCTTTTGCAGCTTCGATAGCTTGTTTTAACTATCTTAGGAGGGTTATTGTGGTGGATGGGACTCATCTATGTAGAAAGTATGAAGGAGTTATGCTAGTTGCTGCTGCCCAAGACGGTAATTTTCAGATTTTTCCATTGGCTTTTGCGATTGTGGATACGAAAAATGATGAGTCGTGGGAATGGTTTTTTATCCAATTGCGGAGATGTATTTCAGATCAGTATGCTTTGGTGATAGTTTCTGACAGGCACAGTTCCATTAAGAAGGCGTGTGAGAAGGTTTTCCCTTGGGCAAGGCGAGGAATATGCTATTATCATCTACAACAAAACATAGTCCAAAAGTTCAAGGGAAAGCACATGTTGTACTTGGTCAAAGACGCTGCTTATGCACATACGCTTTTCGATTTTAACCGCTACATGGATGAGATACGGAGTATAAACCCAAACCTTGCAACATATTTAGAAAATGCTGACGTCTCTTTATGGTCACGAGTTCACTTTCAAGGTGACAGATACAACATAAAGACTAGCAACATCGCAGAATCCATCAACTCCGCACTTAAGCCAGCCAAAGGATTCCGAATCTCATTCCTTCTTGAATTTATATGTGAGAAGCTAGGAAGGTGGTTCTTTAAAAGGAGAGAAGATGCTTTGAGTCTCACTTCACATCATAGTCGGGGAGTTGAAAACTTGTTGGCTATTCGTGAAGAGTATGCAGATATGATGAATGTGGAGCGTATTGATGGTTGGTGATATGTTGTGAGAGGAGGACATCGAGATTGTGTTGTTGACTTGGAACTTCAGAGGTGTCAATGTGGTGTGTTTGATATTGAGAAGATACCTTGTTCATATGCCATTGCAGCTGCAAATGATGCAAATATTCATGTCTCTACGCTTGTATGCCCATCCTATTCAAAGAATTATCTTTATGCAGCATATACGGCAAATATATATCCCAAAAGTTACGTTTTGGAAGCTCCCAATACTGATGACACATCACCTGCCAATGAAGAAGAAGCTCCCAACACTGATGACCCAACACCTGCTAATGAAGAAAGAGCTGATAAGCCACGTAAATGTCTTCCTCCAGAAGTCAAGCGTGGAAGGGGTAGGCAAAAGAAGTCGAGGTGGCAGTCTTGGCTAGAAATTTCCAGGATGAAGGGAAACCAACCGCGAAAACTGCATAAGGATTATAGTTTCTCCCAGTGCAAACAACCGGGTCACACTCGTCCTAACTGTCCAGGTTAAACCGGTGCTGTCTGTCTTATTGCTTTAGATGTTGTCTTATGTCTTGTGTGGAACTTATTAGTTGTATTGTTGCTTTGGATGTTGTCTTATTGCTTTGGATGTTGTCTTATGTCTTATGTGTGGAACTTATCAGTTATCTTATTGCTTCGGATGTTGTCTTATGTCTTATGTCTTAATGTGTTAGTCTTCTGTTACAGAACCCAAACTTCTTTTGTATACTTCTTTTACAGAACGCAGACTTCTTTTATAGTCTTCTTTTACTTAACACAGACTTCTTTTGTAGTTTTTTTTAAAGAAGACTAATACGTAAGTCTCTGAGTTGTCTCAAAATTGTATTTTTGGTCGAATATGAGCTATAAAAGACTAATATACTGATAAAAAGATGATGTCTAGATAGCAGTCGAGTAGCAGATTTCTGTAAAAGTCTTTTGTAAAAGAAGACAAATACTTAAGTCTGCTGCAAGCAAATTACATAAGTTTGTTACAACCAAAAGTGTGCTGCATCATCATGTTACTCACAGCACAATACAATAGTCTGGTAAAAAAGCCTACTACATCAACCTACATATATCCGATGAGGAAAGTCACAAAAAAACTTCATACTTTCCCTCAATTCTACCCAAAGAAGTGGATTAACCTTAGTCATATACACCGAGATGCTTGTAATCACGTTTCTCTGGGCCGTTTACCCTGGTCTCATCAAATATCTCACTCGCCATCTGAGACCTGATTGTCTTGATCTTCTTATCACACAGCTCATGAGGTGGGAATGGCATGCCAAGTGCATGACATTCTATATACTTCAAGCAATACACTCCACAGTCACCACTTTGTTTGTTTTGTGGCACCCCAGATTCACGCTCATGTGTGAAATCAACCGTGTACAACTCCCTCTCCGCACCGGTAGATAACATAAGCCGCATGTAAGGCAGCATGTTTGCAATAGGCTTCACGGCCTTAGCAATTTCTGCATCCGTAGCGTAAGCAAGATCACTATCCCAAATCACTATACGTCTCCTCGGGATTGATATCCAGCAAGCTACCCAATGATCGTTCTTGACCAATAATGGCTCATATATATCATCAATCTCCAGTGCCCATGTCTTATTTGATCTGCTATACGCTGGTTCCTCGCCTGTGTAGTAGTCTAAGGCGCCAGGAGGGAGTAGTTTACCTGAGCCGTCAGGATTGGCAGGAGAGGCCAGAAACTCTGAGTACTTTGCTGTCCACATTTGAGTAAATACAGCATCCAACATGCAAATTCTGTCGGACCTAAACCATTCAGGGTGCTTTGTGTATCGGAGCCTTAAGAGATTAATGCCAGCATCCATGTGCTGCATTTACAACATTAGAGATTTCTACATCAGAGACATCTACATGCGTGAGAAGTCTACATGAGAGAGAAGGCTACATACCGTATCAATCAACCAATTTGTAGGAGTTAGTAGTATGTAGAACCAATGACTTGAAGAACCTTTGACCTTCTGTCGCCATTTGCTGTCAATAATCAAATTAAATAAATAAAACACTATAAAGACTTTATATAAAGAGCAATTAATTTAGGAAATAGATGACTTACAGGTCAAGTTTCACTCAATCAAGAAGAGCAAAGAGCTTTTGGCGATCAGGATTAGCTAATGGGTTATATCCCTGGCCTTGCTTTGGCTGGTTAGGTATAATAACCTTTGCCGTGCTGTTTCCATCAAAAGGAGACTGCTGAGTTGCAGCAAGCCTACGTTGCCGCTAACTCTTAGCACGGGCCACAATGCGAGCAGCTCTCAGTTTACCAACTTGTTTCAGTGTTTTTCACAGAACCATACTCAATGCGTGATTGTTCTTTATCTACTACAACAACACTTATGCCTCCATTCTCATTTTTTTTTGAATGAATGTTAAATTTATATTCATCAAAAAAGCCCTTTTACATCAAGTGTAGATCTTAATAAGAAAATCCTAATCTTCTGCAACTTATACTTCTAAGGATTAACTATCTACACTCTTGTACTAAACCAATATTGAAGAGCATTCTCCATACCCTTTCCTCCTTTCAATCTCATTAGGCTTAGCTTGTTCCTAACTCCTTTGTCAATCCGCATCTTCATTACTTCCAAAGGTAAAGGCTTCTCTCCATGTCTTATTTTGTTTCTCTCTATCCATACTCTGTGAACAATAGCTTGGAAAGAATATCGAGTACAGAAAGATCTCTTCTTGTCATTATCAACCCGCGATAACAACACCACAACTTACGACCAGTCTGTAGTAAAATCTCTTCCCAGAATCCCCTTTACAAGATGCTCCCAAATCTGAGAGGTGTATGAGCATTCAAAGAACAAGTGATTGCAAGATTCTCCAGCTCTCTTGCAGAGAACACATGTAACATCCACTCTCCATTCTCATTTTCACTCTCACTCTGCATTTGTTTTCAGTAGAAAGAACACATTAATAACAGCCACAAATCTTGTACAAACCAAAGAAAACATTCAAATGCACACGTTTTTCAAACCAAACAAGCTAATATTCCAAGGTTCCAAAACAACATGAAAAAGGGCTAATATTCCAAGGTTCCGCACAACATGAAAAAGGTTCCACCGTTCCAAATCCAAAAGCAAATGCAAACAAGTTATTTCTTTTTCACTGATTTTTTTCCTCTTTTCGGATTGAGTGGTTTGGGAGATGTTTTGGTACTAACCTTAGTGGCTTGGGTGTCTCTAGCTTTGGCTCTTGTTGTCATTCCTTTGGGAGCTGTTTCCGCAGCTTTGCTTTCCTCACCTTTGCTTTCCTCACCTTTGCTTTCATCGCTTTCATCACCTTTGCTTTCTTCAGCGCTGTCCTTCTTAGCGCTCAGGTACATCAGTAGATGAACCAGCTTTGGTGTGGTCTTCCTTCCAACCTTCACGCACCATCTTCTCAACAGCTCCCACCTGAGTTGTAAGGCCCTCAATCATGCGGGATTGTGTCTTCAGAGTGTTATCGCATCTGCTCAGCCCCTCAACCATATTAGAAGTCAGGCCAGTTAGCCAACGAACTATTTCTCCTTTCATCGTCTCCACATCCAGGCCAGGGGACTCACGAGCCTTCTTGCGTGATTCTGCATCAGACTGTGTGCGAGAAGGGGTATGTCTTCAAGCTTCGCATCATCTGACCAGCTTCTGTCTTTATCGGATGGATCTCCACCTTCACATTTTTCCGCAGTTTTGTTCCGACAAGAGGCCAGTGACTTTGTTCCCACGCCCAGCCTGAAGAAAACATTGCCTTCAGTATGCTATCAGCCTTCTCATCTTCCAGCTCACCATCTCAGCAAGGGAACATTTCAGAGCAATCCTTCATAGTAAAGTTCTTAGTCCTAGTCTGCAGAAGATAAAACTATTAAGTTAGTATAAAACCACTTTATATCAAATTAATGCATATATAAACATAAGAAGCATACCTGTTTCAGCATATTCTCCTGGAGCCTTCTCTTGCCTTTGCCACCTAAGAAGGCAAGTAGAGGTGGGGTCGGAGAACCTTCTATAGGGTGACCAAACCCAGCTCCGAATTCAGGGAGACAGCAGTAGACCAAGACTTGAAGAACCTTAACAAAGCCTTTAATAGCATACGTCTTTGTCAAGTCTACACCCTTCACCGACTCCATCAAGAATTTAAAGGCTACTCTTCCCCACGGATAATTTTCAAAAGCATCTAGATCCACCACTAACCTAGCCAGGCTAGCCCGTGTGGGTGACAAGGTTCTTGCTGCTTCGATGAAGCCAGCGTAGATGGCTAGATACCCTAAACGCAGCCGATCATCTCGAGACCATGTTCTGCACATCTGACACACTGTAGTTATTTCATCAATACTTGGCCCCCGGTCGAAATTCACTCCCATCTGCGCCCAAAATGCTTTCATGTCAGTCGTTACCTAAACCAACAGATTCTCAAGATTCTTCACATACTCGCAGTTCAGGCCAGTTATCTCTTCAAATTCATGCAGAGAAAACCTCAATGGTTCAACACTTACGAGACTCCACAACTCAAACTTCTTCTTGCAGTCAAGCTGAAAATACAGTATATAGTGCACCAGCCTTGAAGCCCATCCAAACTTCATTTTGTGGAACTTTAAGAACACTCCTACTCTCAAGTTCTTGAGTTCCTCCCATTCATCTGCCTCGAGTGCTTCTTTAAGAGGTTGCTGTCATCGCTGTAGTAGGAAATGCTTTTACTCGGAAAAGGTTCCTGCCCTACACTATACATCCTCTGTGGGAAATCAAGCTCATCCATTTTGAAACCTGCAGCAAAAGAGCACAAACAAAAAAACTACACAAGAGAAGTCTGCAAACGAATAAAAGAAGTCTACACGAGAAGTCTACAATTCAAAATGAAGTCTATACGAGAAGTCTACAATTCAAAATAAAGTCTACACGAGAAGTCTACAATTCAAAATGAAGTCTACACGAGAAGTCTTCAATGCAAAATGAAGTCTACCCGAGAAGTCTACAAATCAAATTGAAGTCTACACGAGAATTCTACCATTCAAACTAAATTAATAACCCAAAATAAATCGAGAATACGAAAGCATCTAACCAAACTAAATTTGTCATCCTTCAACGGAAGCCAAAACAATGATGTCTACCTTAAAGTAGACTGACCGGAAGCAGAAAATGGATTAGAGAAGAAACTAATAGGTTAGTTAGTAAACTAAGAGAGAGATTACAGGAATATAAGTCAACTAGTTAGGTTATTAGTTAAACGAGAGAAGACATAGAGAGATGAAGTACCGTTCGTTCCCAGGAAAGATGAAACACAGTTTGTTCGCTCGCTAGAGTAGAGGCCGTGAGACTGACAGGAAGCAGAGATTTGGACGATAAGCACCGTTCGCTAGAAGTCGCCGGCTCAGATCTGAAAAAGAAAATGGTAAAGGTGGTTACTTTTTAGCAACGGAGCGGACGAAGCCGAAGACATTTAACTTACCAGAGCAACGGAGTGGACAGCGACTATTTTAAGCGGCGGAAACGGTGTGTCTAGAGTTTGCTGGAAATCTCCCCGAAAATCGCATGAGAGAGAACGGCGGGGATTAGGGTTTTTTTACCCCAAAAAGCTTAACAAATCGTATTTATATTCTGGGTAACTTTTCTGGTTAGGTTAAAAGAGGTTTGGTTTAAATTCGATTAGGTTAATATTATATTGGTTAAATCCGGTTAGGTTAAATTTGATGTGTGGACTTCTTTGTAAGTCTACAACGATTTTTTTCTTTCCCTTTATTATTTGGAAAAATTAAAAAAAAATAACTTACTAAATTTGTTTATTTATTTTTAATATTTATAATATATGATTTAACATTCTTATTCATTAATATTTAAATCTAATTTAAAATTAAAGATTTTATGTAAATGCCAATAAAATAGACTGAAAAGGACGTCGACTGAAAAGGACGTCTCCAGCTAAATAGACTTTTTTGTAGGTCTACGAAACCCTAAACCACAAATCTCAAACCCTAAATATTTTGCTTGATAATCAAAAAGTCTCAATTATACAAAATATAAACTACTAAACATTAATATGCAGATTTAAGTTAATAAAACAAACAAAAAAAAAACAAAATCTAAAATCTAACCCTATGAAATCAACCACTAAAAGACATAACATGCTAGAACCTTTTGTTTCTAAATTATAAACATTGTCTAACACATGATAACCAAATTAGTATTTCTTGAAAATTGTTCAATTATATGAAATTTTAAATTATTTAGTTCATATTATCCATTATATTGATGATTAGTTAAAAATATCACTATAATTATTTTTATACATTTTCAAAATTAAATTTTTAGATCAAATTAGAGTGTAGACTACAAACTAAGTCTATAAGGTAGACTTCTTTGAAAGTCTAAACATCTGTAGACTTCGTTTTTTACGTGTAGACTTCCAAAAGATAGAAACGTAAAATACATTTCTGTTTTTTTGTTTGGTCATAAGAGTTAAATAGTACTTTCACTAATCCCTTTAGGTTGGTTTTGCATTTGACTGAAAGTGAGGTACACTTTTATGTTTGACTTGAATATTTAGGTTGGTTTTAGTAAATGTCCCAAAAAAACATATCAACACCATTTACAATTCCAAAACAAAATAGTTTGGTTGGTTTCTATAGAGATACTGCTGAACCTGGAGCAAATGATACAAAGATGACTGATTTAGTTGAAACATGAAGAATTTGATATTTGTTCCCAAAAAGACAAATTAAAGGTGTGGCAATTATCAGCTGACATGGAGTATATTCAAAACCTAATGAAGACTATTTAAAATAAAGATTTACTATGATATGTATTATGTATCAAGTAAAAGTGGTTGGACTGGAGATTGTTAAGAAGAAAATCTTCAGAAATATTTTTTTTTCAATTGTGAGTAGGAACTTATCTTATTTTCTAGACAGTAAAAATCTTACCCCGCAAAATAAAATAATTTTTCAAAAACTCAGAAGAAAATTTTAGAAACTTATTGTTTGCTTCAACTTGCACATGTAGAATCGTTACAGAACCCTTTAACTCAAACCTTTAGGACAGAACGAGATCTACACTCAAAATGGTCTTCCTTAGTGGAGAATCAGAAATGTTTATTTAGACAGAAATCTAGAATCAACCAGTTGACAAAGGGAAATCTAAACACTACATACTTCCATTGCATATGCCAGACTAGAGCAAGTTACAGTGCAATCAGATCTTTTGTGATTGTTGGAGTCGAAAACGGTCACGACGGAATTATCACCCGAAAACTCTCGGAAATCACATTTCCGAAAGAGATAGTAAAAAGAAAGATATAATTTTCGTAAAAAATAACCAATACGAAGTTTTTACAAAGAAGTATCCTTGAAGATTCAAAGCAAACGAACCAAGCTCGGTCATTGCGTAACTACCGCACATACACGCTGTCCGGTCGCTACGTAGCAACCAAGTCCGAGCCGATCTCGGTCGCTACGTAGCGACCGAGCATCCGACCCGCTCGGTCGCTACGTTGCGACCGAGCTTTGGCTCAAGCTCGGTCGCTACGCCGAGCTCTGCCAAGCTCGGTCACTACGTAGCGACCGAGCTCGTGCCAAAGCTCGGTCGCTACGTAGCGACCGAGCTCGCACAAGCTCGGTCGCTACATAGCGACCGAGCGCTCGTCCTGCTCGGTCGCTACGTAGCGACCGAGCTCAGGCAAGTTCGGTCGCTACGTAGCGACTGAGCTCGAGCCAAAGCTTGGTCGCTACGTAGCGACCAAGCGCTCGTCCCGCTTGGTCGCTACGTAGTGACCGAGCTCGAGCCAAAGCTCGGTCGCTACGTAGCGACCGAGCGCTCGTCCCGCTCTGTCGCTACGTAGCGACCGAGCTCGGGCAAGCTCGGTCGCTACATAGCGACCGAGCGATCGTCCCGCTCGGTCGTTACGTAGCGACCGGGCTCGAGCCAAAGTTCGGTCGCTGCGTAGCGATCGAGCTCTTCCGAAACGTCGATACGACACCAGTCCATGCATTCTCGTCAAACCTTCAAATGCTATCTCCCGAAGACCGTAGCAAGTTCAGTCTATGTTTCCCGCTATTCTAAATCATCGATCAAACTTCGCGGATTAGAAACCGCGGAAAGTTCGTTCTTTATCGAAAGAAATCGTAGTAAACGCTTCGAGTCGGAAGACGGCCCAAAGGGATCTAAAACACGACTCGAGGCCCATCCTACGATTTCTTAACCAAAAGCCCGTAAACCACAGCACGGTTTACGCTTGGTCCACAAGGAAGGATAAATGTCAAGTTTCCGTGGATAAATACGGAAGTTTTGAAGATAATTGTGAAGATCGGGAAAAATGGAATATCTCCATTTTTATGCTATGACGGCTTAAGGGCAGAAGAGTAAAAGCCTAAACCGACCTTGGAGCTAGTATATAAGGAGTCCTAGGCGAGGAGCATGGAAAGAGGATTTTTTCCAGAGCAAACTTAGCACTTAAAGCAATTTAGGCAATTTTCCGTTTTTGTTATTTCGAGCTGCGACTCAATTAGGTTTAGCGTCTTAGGGTTGCTAAAACTAGAAATCTCGCCGACAGCTCTCGAGCCCAGGCTTATACCTTGTTGTAAACGCTCATACACAAATTTGGAATAAGATCGTCTTTGCTCTCTTTTTTGATTTCTTATACTTTATCATTGTTATTCTCGTGTTCTGATTGCTTGATGTGTGGTAATTAGCAGATATCCGGGTCCTTTGGGAAATTAGGGTTTTCCTAGTTTCCTTATTTAAACGGAAATCGACAGTGCGAATTTCGGTTCCCACAGTTTGGCGCTAGAAGGAGGGGGGGGGGGTACGGATCAATCTAACCCGCAAAAGCCACATCATGCTCAATCAGACATGTCAACTAACAACGCGGATAACATGCAGACTCCTCTTAACAGAGGCAATAACACCGATCTCCACACTCCAGCAGCGGACGTATCCGTGGCCAACGCACAAGCCAACGCCGCGGCGCTCGACGAGTTAAAAAAGATGTTCGCCACCTATGAGAAAAGGTCGGAAGAACAGGATAAGCTCGTGAGTACCCTGACCAAACAGGTCGAAACCTTAACGGCAAGGACTCGAGCAATCCGTCCCCGCGGAACCACCAAAATCTGCGGGAAGAGACTCGACTTCGCTACCCCACTCGACAGACCTGGAGTCGCACGGGAACAACCTTCGGGTCAAAACCCTAGCGAGAAATCTCCCATCGAAAAGGGGAACCCTGAAAGTCCTCCGCCTCCCGCAAAGGATTCGGAGGATAACGAAGCCGAACGCATTGACCTGGATCCTAGCGATGTTTCCAACGACACCGACGAGGACGTCGACATACATCCAAGAAGGACCAGAAGCCGATCTGCTCGGGAAAGCTCCCCGTTCGAAAAACCAATGACGGAAGAAGAAGAAATCGCCTATTGGAACGAACAAGAGGAGCTGGCTGAAAGCAAACCGAGCTCACTCGCAGTAAACACCGACAAGCTCGAAAATCCACTGACGAGACATCGGATATCCGCGATCTTTACGACTACATTACCAAGACTGCGGCAGAAGTGAGAGCCGTAAAGTCTCAAATCCATCATGCTACTAGTGCTGCCCCCGAGATCGATCAACTGCTGGAAGGAGCTCGAAAGACCCCTTTTACCAGTCGCCTATCGGACATGAGGGTATCCGATCCGGGAAAAATCAAAGTACCGAAGTACGATGGTACGGCCGATCCAAAAGCACACCTTCAGGCTTTCCACATCGCGATGGGAAGAGCGAGACTGAAGGACGGCGAAAAAGATGCCGCCTATTGCCACCTGTTCGTCGAAAATCTGGAAGGAGCGGCGCTCGAACGCCTTCACCGCAACACCATCGACAGTTTCCGACAGCTCGCATCGGAATTTCTCAAACACCATCTGTGTTCATAGACAGGGCAACTTCCGATGTTGATCTCTGGAGTCTCTCTCAGAGGGAAAACGAACCCCTCCGCGAGATTATCAGCCGGTTCAAGCTGATAATGTCCAGGGTCAGCGGGATAAGCGACAAAGTGGCCATTGACGCCCTGAGAAAAACGCTCTGGTACACGTCGAAATTCAGAAAGTGGATAACCCTTGTTGGGGTCAAAAACGGTTACGACGGAATTACCACCCGAAAATCCTCGGAGATCGTATTTCTGAAAGAGATAGTAAAAGGAAAGATGTAATTTTCGTAAAAAATAACCAATACGAAGTTTTTACGAAGAAGTATCCTTTGAGATTCAAACCAAACAAACCAAGCTCGGTCACCGCGCATACACGCCGTCCGGTCGCTATGCAGCAACCAAGCCCGAGCCAAGCTCGATCGCTACGTAGCGACCGAGCGATCATCCCCCTCGGTCGCTACGTAGCGACTGAGCTCAGCCAAGCTCCGTCGCTACGTAGCGACCGAGCGATCGTCCCGCTCGGTCGCTACGTAGCGACCGAGCTCGACCAAGCTCGGTCGCAACGTAGCGACCGAGCGATCGTCCCGCTCGGTCGCTACGTAGCGACCGAGCTCAAGCCAAAGCTCGGTCGCTACGTAGCTACGGAGCTCAAGCCAAAGCTCGGTCGCTACGTAGCGACCGAGCGCTCGTCCCGCTCGGTCGCTACGAAGCGACCGGGCTCGAGCCAAAGTTCGGTCGCTGTGTAGCGATTGAACCCTTCCGAACATCGATACCACACCAATCCTTGCATTCTCGTCAAACCTTCGAATGCTATCTCCCGAAGACCGTAGCAAGCTCAGTCCATGTTTCCCCCTATTCTAATTCATCGATCAAACTTCGCGGATTAGAAACCGCGGTAAATTCGTAGTAAACGTGTCGAGTCGGAAGACGGCCCAAAGGGACCTAAAACACGACTCGAGGCCCATCTTACGATTTCCTAACCAAAAGCCCGTAAACCACAGCATGGTTTACGCTTGGCCCACAAGGAAGGATAAATATCAAGTTTCCGCGGATAAATACGGAAGTTTTGAAGATAATTGTGAAGATCGGGAAAAATGGAATATCTCCATTTTTATGCTATGACAGCTTAAGGGCAGAAGAGTAAAATCGTAAACCGACCTTGTAGCTAGTATATAAGGAGTCCTAGGCGAGGAGCATGGGAGAGAATTTTTTTCAGAGCAAACTTAGCACTTAGAGCAATTTAGGCAATTTTCGTTTTTTTTTTTATTTCGAGCTGCGACTCAATTAGGTTTAGCCGTCTTAGGGTTACTAGAACTAGGAATCTCGCCGACAGCTCTCGAGCCCAGGCTTATACCTTGTTGTAAACGCTCATACGCAAATTCGGAATAAGATCTTCTTTGCTCTCTTTTTCGATTTATTATACTTTGTCGTTGTTATTCTTGTGTTCTGATTGCTTGACGTGTGGTAATTAGCAGATATCCGGGTCCTCTGGGAAATTAGGGTTTTCCTAGTTTCCTTATTTAAACGGAAATCGACAGAGTGAATTTCGGTTCCCACAGTTTGGCGCTAGAAGGAGGGGGATACGGATCAATCTAACCCGCAAAAGCCACATCACTCTCAATCAGACATTTTAACTAACGACGCAGATAACGTGCAAACTCCTCTTAACGGAGGCAGCAGCACCGATCTCCACAGTCCAGTAGCGGACGTATCCGCGGCCTACGCACAAGCCAACGCCGCGACGCTTGAGGAGTTTAAAAAGATGTTCGCCACTTATGAGAAAAGGTCGGAAGAACAGGATAAGCTCGTGAATACCTTGACCAAACAGGTTGAAACCTTGACGGCAAGGACCCAAGCAATCCGTCCCCGCGGAACCACCAAAATCCGCGGAAAGAGGCTCGACTTCGCTACCCCACTCGACAGATCAGGAGTCGCACGGGAACGACCTTCCGGTCAAAACCCTAGCGAGAAATCTCCCATCGAAAAGGGGAACCCTGAAAGTCTTCCGCCCCCTGCAAAGGACTCGGAGGATAACGAAGCCGAACACATTGACCTGGATCCTAGCGATGTCTCCAACGATACCGAGGAGGATGTCGACAGACATCCAAGAAGGACCAGGAGCCGATCTGCTCAGGAAGGCTCCCCGTTCGAAAAACCAATGACGGAAGAAGAAGAAATTGCCTATTGGAACGAACAGGAGGAGCTGGCTGAAAGGCAAACCGAGCTCACTCGCAGTAAATGCCGACAGGCTCGGAAATTTACTGACGAGACATCGGATATCCGCGATCTTCGCGACTACATCACCAAGACTGCGGCAGAAGTGAGAGCCGTAAAGTCTCAAATCCATCATGCTACTAGTGCTGCCCCCGAGATCGATCGACTGCTGGAAGGAGCTCGAAAGACCCCCCTTTACCAGTCGCATTTCGGACATGAGGGTGTCCGATCCGGGAAAAATCAAAGTACCAAAGTACGATGGTACGGCCGATCCAAAAGCACACCTTCAAGCTTTCCACATCGCGATGGGAAGAGCAAGACTGAAGGACGGCGAAAAAGATGCCGGCTATTGCCGCCTGTTCGTCGAAATCTTGAAGGAGCAGCGCTCGAATGGTTCGCACGCCTTCGTCGCAACACCATCGGGAGTTTTCGACATCTCGCATCGAAATTTCTCAAACAGTACTCTGTATTCATAGACAGAGAAACTTCCGATGTTGACCTCTGGAGTCTCTCCCAGAGGGAAGACGAACCCCTCCGCGAGTTTATCAGTCGGTTCAAGATGATAATGTCCAGGATCAGCGGGATAAGCGACAAAGTGGCCATCGACGCGCTGAGAAAGACGCTCTGGTACAAGTCAAAATTCAGAAAGTGGATAACTCTCGACAAACCGCGAACGATCCAGGACGCCCTCCACAAAGCGACGGACTATATCATAGTAGAGGAGGAAACTAAAGTCTTATCGCAAAAACATAAGGCGGTAAGACCATCCTCGAAAGACGTGGATCCGAGAGGGAAAAAGAAGAACTCTCGTAACGACAAGTACGTCCATCACGAGGGGGAAGATCTCCAGGGGGCACATAACTATGCGATCAATTCGGATCAGGGTCGGACCACGAGCAACACATGGACTCACGAGAACACCTTCTGCGAGTTCCACCTATCCCGAGGACACTCCACGACCAACTGCAAAGTCTTGGGAGCAAGACTGGCCGCGAAGCTACTCGCTGGAGAGCTCTCGGAAGTAACTAGCGTCAAGGATCTCATCCTCGATTCTGATCGCCCTCCAAAGACGGACAGAAATCCGCCCGCTGAAAAGTCCCCTCAACGAAACCAACCTGGGGATAAACGCGGTAGGAGGCCGGACGACAAGGGGAACGATAACAATCGTCGCAGAGTCAATATGATCATCGGAGGATCACAATACTGCGGCGATACCGTGTCGGCCATCAAGGCTTACCAACTGAAGGCAGAGTCGAGTGCAAATTGGCCTACATGGTCTCCTCCTCGAGATGGCCAAAATTGCTCGATCACTTTCACAAAGGAAGAACCCGGCGGTATCGACCAACCTCACTGTGACCCGCTCGTCATAGATCTCGTCATACGAGATTTAGAAGTTGGAAGGGTACTCGTCGACACGGGAAGCACGGTCAACGCAATATTCCGCGACACTCTCAAGCGGATGAGCATCAAACTCGGGGAAGTAATTCCGACGCCAAAACCACTCACGGGTTTTTCAGGCGAAGTATCGATGACTCTTGGATCGATCCAATTGCCAGTCATGGCCAAGGAGATCACCAAAATCGTCGAGTTCGCGGTAGTCGATCATCCCGCTATCTACAACGTGATCATGGGAACCCCATGGCTCAACGCCATGCAGGCAGTTCCGTCAACCTACCACCTGGGTCTCAAATTCCCAACGCCAAGCGGAGTCGCGGCCATCTGAGGATGCCAAAAACAGTCGCGGTTATGCTTCCTCGCAGAACACAAGTTAAGGCAAATCATGACTTCTGCAGCTGTAAACAGCAAGCGCACGAAGATAGACCGATCTTCGGCCAAAAGCGCCCTGGGAAAAGACGAATTAAAATCGTCTACCGACGCAAACGCATCGGACGTCGAAGCTCGAGACAAGTCCGAAGTCCACGCTACAACTCAACCGGAACATCCGGAAAATAGCGTTGACCCAGCCACGATCGACACGGTCAAGGCGGACATCGCGACATCTACCGCCGAGTAATTACACTCGCGGCATGAAACAGAACTACGAGATGGCTTGATCCTCGAAAGGGGTACGTAGGCAGCTCGTCAAAAGACGAGTTCAGCTATCCCCCTCTCTAAAAAGGGGGGGGGGGAGTGGGTGCGTATACTCGTATACTCCCACTTAGAAAAAGCGCCATTATTGTAATCGAGTTTTTAGAAACTTCAAAAAACTTTTACTACAATATATGTTGTCCTTTTTATCGAAAACGTTTACGCTTCAGTAAAACACAAAAGAAACTTTCAGGACACGCCTGAAAACATTAAGACTTCTGCGGCCTCATCAGGCCCAAAAATCGTAAAAATTATCATCTTTCAAACACACAAATATACACGTATAATCCTCGAAATAACTGCGAGACGTCGCAAAAGTTAAAATTCGAGGATAATACTAACAAATGGTCCGAATGCGACCACCAAAAACCTTACACCCCGTTCGTCGATTGGCCCCGATGAACACGCCAGCCGTCTTAAACAAACGCAATTCGATCACTCTTTTGATCTTCAAAAACGTCCAACACAAGGACGAAAGCGCGCTACAACAAAAATCCGAAATTTTGGTCTAGCACTTCCAGTTGACTCTGAGAAGATGCTCGATTCGTACCATAAGTGTCATATAAGCCGAGAACATATCGCGGACTTTAAATCGGTGCAAGTCAGGAAGAAATCGCAACAGGAAAAACGATAGCCGGCTAGTGACCGCACAAACCTTAACCGAAAGTAAACCTAGGTCTTGCCCTAAACCCAACGCTCTGGTCTCAAACATCTCAAGGCATGATATCTAAAAGATACGAGATCCTAAACCATGTCTCTCCGTTCGTATCTCAATGTTCTCAAAAATCGTAAAGATAGGTAATTCTTACGAAAATCACGAACGAACCAACATATTGAACGTCTCATCGGAATTAAATATGAGACGACAACTCATATTTACTTCGAACCTACTCAGGAAAATTCGAAAAACGAAACATTCATCATATAAATAACCGCGTAAAGCGGTAAGGGGATTCAAAGCCACCAACGGCCAGTCCCGATAAGCAATAAAAACGGCCAAAACAGGCCTATACAAATCTCTCGGCCACACTCGGCCATAAACATAAAACAGAAAGACAAGCATCTTTCTTTCGATAACTACTCCACCGCTCATAATCCAAAGTCAAAGTCTCCGGACAACGAAGCACCGAACGCGTCCGCAGGACGATCCACTTCCTCGCCACCATCAGGAAGCCCGGTCGAAACCTCCTCGGTATCAGGGGAAACCGGGATGGAATCCCAGAACCCTTGAATCCGCTCGTCGATCGAAGGTATGAGCGCCTCAGCATGGGCACGTTCATTCATCCCACTCTTCATCAAGCTCATTTCCTCCTCGAACAGGTAGTCATCGGCTTGCGTCCTCCAAAGACTTCCGACCGAACCGCGGCACTCACGGAAATCACCCACCGAGGTAAAGGTGTTCTTGAGGTTCCCATACTCAACCTGGAATTGAGAGGCATGAGTCTTCATCACCTCGACGATTTCTCTTTTGCCTTTCCTTTCCGCCTTACGGACAGCCCGCGCATGATCACGAGTAAGTTGTGCTTCTCGCTCCAAAATCTTGCCTTGCACGCGAGCGAGATCTCGTTCCGCTTTAAAACGATAGATCATAGCCTCCCTATGGCTCGCTTCAATGGCCGAGCCAAGCAAGTTAAGGCCCTGCGAAACCAATTAACGCATTGTAAGCAGAAAAGGAAAAATCTAGGCAATCACGAATATTTTCGAAAAAATCATACCCCGTTGATGATTCGGGACCCTTCCGCGACGACTTTCGGCCTCACCGACTCTTTCGCAGGTGGAGGAGCATCAAAACCCGGTGGCAGACCAGCAAAGAAATCATCAAAGTCCGGGATAGGGGCCTCGCTTGAGCCACTCCCATCGCCATAAGCTAGGTTCGGATCCCATCCTGGAAGCATAGAGTCATCCATCAAAAATTCTATGTCACCAAGGTCGATATCTTTTCCCTTCCAAGAGCTCGACTCCGGCACGGCTGTTGGGGCTACAGCGGGACTCTGGTCATCAGGTTCAGAGTCGCTTCCCGTGTCCGCAACCGAGGCAGGACCAGGGTGCATGAACCTCAGTGTCCTCCGAACCCTCTTCGGCGTAAAGGAAGTCCAAAAGAAGGGATCATTCCTAAGAAGATCCCTCACCTCAATAGTGTCCTCAGGGAACGGAGCAAGAGGATTGATGAAAGGATGATCGTTCGGCAACCTCCAGAACAGTGGAATGCAACTCTCTTCGACAGACGCAGCGTCTATACGAACAAAGAAGAAAAACTTCTTCCACGAGTTGAAGTTCGAAATGAACTTCTTAACCACTGACATAAACTTCCGAGGGACCAGCCTATGCTTGTCCGTATCTTTGACGAGTTGAAGCCTCAAAAGCGCTTCAAAATGATCGACGGAAAGGGAAAGGCCATGCTCGTAGCTCAGGATCAGGATCCCAATAAGATGCTGAATGGTGAGGGGAGTCATCTGGCTTATCGCAACCTCGAAACGGTCCAATACTCGGACGAGGATTTCGGGGATTGGGAACCATAAACGTCAACGCACTACGAACGCCTCGTAGCAAGTAAAATAACCCTCTGGGGGGGGCTGTTAGCACACTCTCCGGGATAGGGAACCCAGAACTCCACAGCATCCGGGATATGGTAGAACGATCGCATGATCGCGAGAAACTCGTCGGTACTCCTGCTTGCATCCCCTTTCTCGACTCCACGATGGATCAGGACCGGGAACGACTTCTCCTTGGGAGGGGTCAACGAGCCATAATGAGCAACCCACCATGCCTCGTTCTCGGCAGGATGTACCGAGTGAGGCACGAACTCCATCTTCGGAACGATGAGCTCTTCATAAGCACTCGCGGACGAAGACCCTTTTTTCACAATCTTTTTCTTGCTCGACATCTTTACACTTCTCTTGAGAAAATAGAGGAAAAGGGTGGAGAGAAAGATAGAAAGTTTTTCTTAAGAAAGATCTTAGAGAAAGACAAGAAAGTGAAAAAATTATGAAACAAGTTACCTCCCTTCTTATAGGCATGAGGATTTACTATTCAAGCACGAAATTTCGGATATTAATTCCATCCATCACGCCTAACTTGCCTAACCGCACGCTAGGATCCTACGATGCATGATCCTAACGGGCTGGGGGACTAACTGTTGGGGTCAAAAACGGTTACGACGGAATTACCACCCGAAAATCCTCGGAGATCGTATTTCCGAAAGAGATAGTAAAAGGAAAGATGTAATTTTCTTAAAAAATAACCAATACGAAGTTTTTACGAAGAAGTATCCTTTGAGATTCAAACCAAACAAACCAAGCTCGGTCACCGCGCATACACGCCGTCCGGTCGCTATGCAGCAACCAAGCCCGAGCCAAGCTCGGTCGCTACGTAGCGACCGAGCGATAGCCAAAGCTCGGTCACTACGTAGCGATCGAGCGCTCGTCCCGCTCGGTCGCTACGTAGCGACCAAGCGCTCGTCCCGCTCGGTCGCTACGTAGCGACCGAGCGATCGTCCCTCTCGGTCGCTACGTAGCGACCAAGCCCGGCCAAGCTCGGTCGCTACATAGCGAACGAGCAATCATCCCACTCGGTCGCTACGTAGCGACCGAGCGATCGTCCCGCTCGGTTGCTACGTAGCGACTGAGCGATCGTCCCTCTCGGTCGCTACGTAGCGACCGAGCTCAAGCCAAAGCTCGGTCGCTATGTACCGACCGAGCTCGGCCAAGCTCGGTCCCTACGTAGCGACCGAGCGCTCGTCCCGCTCGGTCGCTACGAAGCGACCGGGCTCGAGCCAAAGTTCAGTCGCTGTGTAGCGATGGAACCCTTCCGAACATCGATACGACACCAATCCTTGCATTCTCGTCAAACCTTCGAATGCTATCTCCCGAAGACCGTAGCAAGCTCAGTCCATGTTTTCCGCTATTCTAATTCATCGATCAAACTTCGCGGATTAGGAAAATTCATAGTAAACGTGTCGAGTCGGAAGACGGCCCAAAGGGACCTAAAACACGATTCGAGGTCCATCCTACGATTTCCTAACCAAAAGCCCGTAAACCACAGCATGGTTTACGCTTGGCCCACAAGGAAGGATAAATGTTAAGTTTCCGCGGATAAATACGGAAGTTTTGAAGATAATTGTGAAGATCGGGAAAAATGGAATATCTCCATTTTTATGCTATGACGGCTTAAGGGCAGAAGAGTAAAAGCGTAAACCTACCTTGGAGCTAGTATATAAGGAGTCCTAGGCGAGGAGCATGGGAGAGAACTTTTTTCAGAGCAAACTTAGCACTTAGAGCAATTTAGGCAATTTTCCGTTTTTGTTATTTCGAGCTGCGACTCAATTAGGTTTAGCCGTCTTAGGGTTACTAGAACTAGGAATCTCGCCGACAGCTCTCGAGCCCAGGCTTATACCTTGTTGTAAACGCTCATACGCAAATTCGGAATAAGATCTTCTTTGCTCTCTTTTTCGATTTATTATACTTTGTCGTTGTTATTCTCGTGTTCTGATTGCTTGACGTGTGGTAATTAGCAGATATCCGGGTCCTCTGGGAAATTAGGGTTTTCCTAGTTTCCTTATTTAAACGGAAATCGACAGTGCGAATTTCGGTTACGACAACCTCGACAAACCGCGAACGATTCAGGACGCCCTCCACAAAGCAACGGACTACATCATAGTCGAGGAAGAAACTAAAGTCTTATCGCAAAAACATAAGGCGGCAAGATCATCCTCGAAGGACGCGGATCCGAAAGCGAGAAAGAAGAACTCTCGCAACGACAAGTACGTCCATCACGAGGGAGAAGATCTCCAGGGGGCGCATAATTATGCGATCAATTCGGATCAAGGCCGAACCACGGGCAACACGTGGACTCGCAATCAAGGGTATGACGAAAACACCTTCTGCGAGTTCCACCAGTCCCGAGGACACTCCATGACCAACTGCAAAGTCTTGGGAGCAAGACTGGCCGCAAAGCTACTCGCTGGAGAGCTCTCGGAAGTAACTAGCGTCAAGGATCTCATCCTCGATTCTGATCGCCCTCCAAAGACGGGACAGAAATCCGCCCGCTGAAAAATCCCCTCAACGAAACCAGCCTGGGGATAAACGCGGTAGGAGGCCGGACGACAAGGGGAACGATAACAATCGTCGCAGAGTCATTATGATCATCGGAGGATCACAATACTGCGGCGATACTGTGTCGGCCATCAAGGCTTACCAACGGAAGGCTGAGTCGACTGCAAATTGGCCTACATGGTCTCCTCCCCGAGATGGCCAAAATTGCTCGATCACCTTCACAAAGGAGGAAGCTGGCGGCATCGATCAACCTCACTGCGATCCGCTCGTCATAGATCTCGTCATACGAGACTTAGAAGTCGGAAGGGTACTTGTCGACACGGGAAGCACAGTTAACGTAATCTTCCGCGACACTCTCAAGCGGATGTGCATCAAACTCGGGGAAGTAATTCCGACGCCAAAACCGCTCACGGGTTTTTCAGGCGAAGTATCGATGACTCTTGGATCGATCCAGCTGCCGGTCATGGCCAAGGAGATCACGAAAATCGTCGAGTTCGTGGTAGTCGATCATCCCGCTATCTACAACGTGATCATGGGAACCCCATAGCTCAACGCCATGCAGGTAGTTCCGTCGACCTATCATCTGGGTCTTAAATTTCCAACCCCAAGCGGAGTCGCGGCTATCTGGGGATGCCAAAAACAGTCGCGGCTATGCTTCCTCGCAGAGAACAAGTTAAGGCAAATCACGACTTCTGCAACTGCAAACGGCAAACGCACGAAGATAGATCGATCTTCGGCCAAAAATGCCCCAAGAAAAGACGAATTAAAATCATCTACCAACGCAAACGCATCGGACGTCGAAACTCGATACGAGTCCGAAGCCCACGCTACAACTCAACCGGAATATCCGGAACATAGCGTTGACCCAGCCACGATCGACACGGTCAAGGCGGACAGCGCGATGACTACCGCCGAGTAAAAACACTCGCGGCATGAAGCAGAACTACGAGATGGCTTGATCCTCGAAAGGGGCACGTAGGCAGCTCATCAAAAGACGAGTTCAGCTATCCCCCTCTCTAAAAAGGGGGGGGGGGGAGTGGGTGGGTATACTCGTATACTCCCACTTAGAAAAAATTTCATTATTGGAATCGAGTTTTTAGAAACTTCAAAAACTTTTACTACAATCTGCGTTGCTCCTTTTTATCGAAGACGTTTATACTTCAGTTAAACGCAAAAACTTTCCAGACACGCCTGGAAACATTAAGACTCTTGTCTGCGGCCTCATCCGGCCCAAAAATCGTAAAATTATCATCTTTCAAACACTTAAAAATACACGTATAATCCTCGAAATAACTGCGAGACGTCGCAAAGTTAAAATTCGAAGATAATACGAACAAATTGTCCGTACGCGACCACCACAACCCTACACCCAGTTCGTCGATTGGCCCCGACGATAACGCCAGCCCTCTTAAACAAACGCAATTCGATCACTCTTTTGATCTTCAAAACGTCCAGCACAAGGACAAAAGCGCGCTACATCAAAAATCCAAAATTTTGGTTTAGCACTTCTAGTTGACTCTGAAAAGATGCTCGATTCGTACCATATAAGTCATATAAGCCGAGAACCTATCGCAGACTTTAAATCGGTGCGAGTCAGGAAGAAATCGCAACAGGAAAAACGATAGCCGGCTAGTCATCGCACAAACCTTAACCGAAAGTAAACCTAGGTCTTGCCCTAAACCCAACGCTCTGGTCTCAAACATCTCAAGACATGATATCTAAAAGATACGAGATCCTAAACCATGTCTCTGCGTTCGCATGTCAATGTTCCCGAAAATCGTAAAGATAAGTAAATTTTACGAAAATCACGAATGAACCAACAGATTGAACGTCTCATCGGAATTAAATATGAGACGACAACTCATATTTACTTCGAACCTACTTAAGAAAACTCGAAATGAAACATTCATCATATATATAAAACCGCCAAAGCGGTAAGGGATTCAAAGCCACCAACGGCCAGTCCCGGAAAATACAAATACGGCCATCTAGGCCTAAACGAAATCCAAATTTAAAAGGCCACACTCGGCCGAAAACAGATAAACGATAATCCAACTCAAAGATCGACACAAGGGAGCAGTCCATCCAATCGCTACCTTCTCACCCACCAAAGACGGGATCCTCAACGGTCGGTTCTGCATCCTCCTCAGCGTCGGGCGGTCTTTGACCACTGCTCTGCCCAGTGGCATAGACAGCAGGCAAGGATGTATCTTCAAAAAACACCCTCGTGCCATCATCAATCGATGAGCTGAAATGAGATTGATGAGTTTCGACCGCAGCACGGACCCTCTCGGGAGAGAAGTAACCCCAAAACAGCGGGACACCACGGAGAAGGTTTCGAACGACGCACAGATCTTCCAGAAAAGGAGAATGGGGTTGTGCACTACAAAATAGACATAGTTCAGACATAAAGTAAAAAACAGGTGGTAAGAAAACAACGAGTGATCATTCAATACGTTACCTCCTACCCCCCACAATCGCCTAAACGAGGGAAGGCACTCCGCGGCAACCGAAGCTTGATCCAATCTAACGTAAAAAAAGTAACTCTTCCATCCACGATCGCCCTGAGGGAATCCTTTCAAGACTTCCATAAAAGTACGCGGTCTAAAACCATACAGACGATCGGTCCCAACACGAGACAGAGTAAGGAAAGCTTCGAGATATTCAGCAGTAAGCTCTATGCCTTGCTCGTATCCCAAGACTAGCAACCCGACAAGATGCTTTATGCCGCGGGGAGAAATCTGACTTATCGAAACTTCCAAACGGTTCAGAAACTCTACTATAACCGACGGAATAGGAAACCATAGGCGAGCACGCATCAGATGCTCCTCGTACAAAGTAAAGAAGCCTTCGGGAGGTTCATCAGCCCTCTCCTCCTCGAGGGGTAATAAAAAATCCACGTTTTCCGGAACGTGACAGAAGCTGCGTACGATTCCAAGGAATGGGAGGGTACACCTGCTTGGTCTCCCAACGACCCTCTCCGAAAAAGGCCTCACGGGAACCCACGGCTCGGGAGGCGGTTCTTCCACGTTGCACAAAGCCACCCAATGTGCGTCGTCCTCGGCAGGGTCAGCAGAGTGTGCCACGAACTCGATCTCTCGAACAACCTCACCGCGTTGGTCACGGACGGTTTCGCGATTGAAGATAGTAGCCCGAGCATTTCCCAAAATCCCTTGAGACATTCTCAACAGGGAGGGAAAAGAAAAATCTCAATGGTAGAGAGAGAAAATTGAAAGGACCTTTTCACTCTTAAACTTTGAGAAGATAATGAAGTGAAAAGCCAGAAACAAGTTACCTCCCTTCTTATAGGCATGAGGATTTACTATTCAAACTCGGACTTTCGAATATTAATTCCATCCAACACGCCTAACTTGCCAAACATGCCTAACCGCACGCTAGGACCTTACGATGCATGGTCCTAACGGGCTGGGGGGCTAACTGTTGGGGTCAAAAACGGTCACGATAGAATTATCACCCGAAAACCCTCGGAAATCACATTTCCGAAAGAGATAGTAAAAAGAAAGATATAATTTTCGTAAAAAATAACCAATACAAAGTTTTTACGAAGAAGTATCCTTGAAGATTCAAAGCAAACGAACCAAGCTCGGTCATTGCGTAACTACCGCACATACACGCTGTCCGGTCGCTACGTAGCAACCAAGTCCGAGCCGATCTCGGTCGCTACGTAGCGACTGAGCATCCGACCCGCTCGGTCGCTACGTAGCGACCGAGCTCGAGCCAAAGCTCGGTCGCTACGTAGCGACCGAGCTCGAGCCAAAGCTCGGTCGCTACGTAGCAACCGAGCGATCGTCCCGCTCGGTCCCTACGTAGCGACCGAGCGGGACGACGCTCGGTCGCTACGGAGTAGCGAGCGGGTACGTAGCGACCGAGCTCGAGCCAAAGCTCGGTCGCTACGTAGCTACCGAGCGCTCGTCCTGCTCGGTCGCTACGTAGCGACCGAGCGCTCGTCCCGCTCGGTCGCTACGTAGCGACCGGGCTTGAGCCAAAGTTCGGTCGCTGCATAGCAATCGAGCTCTTCCGAAACGTCGATACGACACCAGTCCATGCATTCTCGTCAAACCTTCAAATGCTATCTCCCGAAGACCATAGGGAGCTCAGTCTATGTTTTCCGCTATTCTAAATCATCGATCAAACTTTACGGATTAGAAACCGCGGAAAGTTCGTTCTTTATCGAAAGAAATCGTAGTAAACGCTTCGAGTCGGAAGACGGCCCAAAGGACCTAAAACACGACTCGAGGCCTATCCTACGATTTCTTAACCAAAAGCCCGTAAACCACAGCACGGTTTACGCTTGGTCCTCAAGGAAGGATAAATGTCAAGTTTCCGCGGATAAATACGGAAGTTTTGAAGATAATTGTGAAGATCGGGAAAAATGGAATATCTCCATTTTTATGCTATGACGGCTTAAGGGCAGAAGAGTAAAAGCGTAAACCGACCTCGGAGCTAGTATATAAGGAGTCCTAGGCGAGGAGCATGTGAAGAGGATTTTTTCCAGAGCAAACTTAGCACTTAGAGCAATTTAGGCAATTTTCCGTTTTTGTTATTTCGAGCTGCGACTCAATTAGGTTTAGCCGTCTTAGGGTTGCTAGAACTACGAATTTCGCCGACAGCTCTCGAGCCCAGGCTTATACCTTGTTGTAAACGCTCATACGCAAATTCAGAATAAGATCTTCTTTGCTCTCTTTTTCGATTTCTTATACTTTATCGTTGTTATTCTCGTGTTCTGATTGCTTGACGTGTGGTAATTAGCAGATATCCGAGTCCTCTGGGAAATTAGGGTTTTCCTAGTTTCCTTATTTAAACGGAAATCGACAGTGCAAATTTCGGTTCCCACAGTGATGGCCGGTGAACTTATTATTTCAGACCCTTTAGAGATGAGCTCCCACTATATTAACCACTTTAAGGCAATTCTTGGTCTACTTCCGACCTCGAATAATCACGTTCAATCCACTGAAGTTTGGTTATGCTATCTCTCGGCTTTTTGATCAAATTCTCAGCATGATCAGCAAGTGCTCTCTCATCTAGTGAAGAAATAAAACAGCTCTTCTTAAAGCTCAACCCTAATAAAGCGCCGGGTCAGATGGTCTGACTTCTGGGTTCTACAAAGCGTCTTGGGATTTCATAGGAAGAAGTTACTTGCTCAATTTTTCATTTTTTCAGATAGTGATTCCTACCTTCAACAGCCAACTCTACTATCCCCGCCCTTGTTCCAAAGTTCCCAGGATCTAATCGCATCTCTGAATATCGTCCTATTTCCTGTTTCAACACCTTCTACGAATTTTTTTCTCGACTCTTGGTTAAGCGGCTTAAGCCAATTTTACAAAATTTTATTGTCCATAACCAAACTGGTTTTGTATAATATAGACTCTTGGTGGAAAACACTTCTTTAGCTCTGTAGTTGGTCAATGGTCGATATAACCAAAGCGTTCGATATACTATCTTAGGACTTCCTTATAAACTGCTGCAATCCACAAATATCCTGCCAACCGTCCTAACATTGCTCCGTGCTTGCGTCTGGTCCCCATCTTATATGGTTGGATATAATTTTAACAGTAAATGGGGGGGGGGGGGGGGGGGGGGGGGGGGGGGGGGGGGGGGGGGGGGGGGGGGGGGTTTTAAAGGCAGGCATGGACTTCGCTAGGGCGATCCTCTATCCTCATATTTGTTTGTCGTGGAAACCGAAATGCACACCGTCGATTTCCGTAATAGGAGGAAAGCCAAGAAACCCTAACTTTTCTTGAGGTCCCAGATAATAACTTGAATAAATGAAAAGGGTGCGAAGAAGATATTATTCTGAATCTGCATAGTGAACATAGTCAAACCCGCTCGGTAAAGCTTGCTGGAAGGAACATCGATCGACAAACACCTAGGCGTATTAATAGACTATCCATTGATAGCATCGATCGACACTTTCTCCAGATCAACAAACGACAGTTGAGCTCTGAGATCCAGACAATAGATATTCTAAACAAACGAAAGTTGATAGTTTATTACTTTGTTTGAGTTCTAGAATATCCAATAAACTACTCTAGCTTCTATAGTACTATAATCCTGATTACCTGAATAGAAACCCTAAGTCTAACGCTTTCTCATAATTGTTTACAAAACCTCAATCCATTCAACCGATACAACTACCTTGTTCCCCACTGCAATTTACTATTTCCATAATTGACCTAGCTTAATCATAATCTGTTTAAAATCTTTTGTGTGTCCCAGCTCCTTGTGGATTTGATCCCTAAGTACTACAACTCGACCTCTTATTTGAGAGAGTACAAGTCAGTTAAGGTAATTTGAGTGATATCAAGGTGCACTACAGAGGAGGTGCAAAACCTTTTACCAAGGTCAGAGTGCTATGTGATTCAGAACTAAGAGACAAAGAGGGGAAGCTTCTGCAAGGGATTTTGTCAACAACATCAACAAAATGAGGAAGAGAGATACATGGACTTGTTTTCGAGCAAGTTCCTATTCTCATCCGGACTAAATCAGATTTCCAAAAGTCAAGTGGATGATTAAAAAAATAAGCGCTGAGTGGGAGGCGACCCATTGTTAGATAAATTTTTATTATTTAATTTTTATGTTATAATGATTTTTGTATTTATTTTTTTTTTCAGAAAAAGAAACAAAAAAACATGAATAACAGTGACGAAACTGTAGCAGAGATACTATAGCAGCGCCGAACGATACTACTGTAGTAGCATCGATCGACACTGTTCATCTGCAAAAAAAGATCCGAGGAAGACGGGTTCTGCACTAGCATTGACCCACACCCGATCTATGTCGATCGAGGGAGCATCAGGAGTACCGGATCGATCGCCACTTAACTGTGTCAATAGACGCTCACCATCAGCGAGTAGGTATACCGATTTTCCTTGTTAAATTTTGTCATTATGATTTATTTTCCATCCAATCTCAGACTGTATAACAATGGAGACAATGTTTTAAGTCTGGGGGAGGTTTTTACTGATATTGTCTTTTATTTTGAGCGTAGGTTTTATAAGTTTTTATTGATTTTTATAGTCAATGATACACTAAAACTGAACCTTTCCTACTGTCAAGTTAACAGTGGTAATTGTAGTATTTAAATTCAATCCAGAGGACCAGTCTACACTTTATTCTTATGAGTTTTCAACTTAGCTAAAACTAAAAGTGAGGTTTGAATGAGGTAGTAACGTGGAAGTAAAGTAAATGATTGCAAAGAGTAGATTCAATATTAAAGAGAAGCCAATCTAAGGTTTCTCATCGGGTGTTGATGCTAAACCAAACATTTTTTCAAGCGTAATGTAACACAATCTAGAACACGGATCACTCAAGTAGAGCAGCCCACTGTCGTGGAGCTGTTCCCTTTGCGGTTCAACCTTGACACCTAAACTCTCGTTTGGATCAAGGATCGACTACAAGCAATAGAGACCAGGTTCGATAGGTTCACCGAGCACTCTAGTATCTACTTCAGCTGACTAGAGATGCACGGCTCATTCACTCAATATCAAGACTACACGATTAATGAGCCGATTCAACCTAAGATCTAGCAGTAAGTGATCAGGTTATAGCTAGCACTAAGAACAAAGATGAACAAAGACACAATATGGTCACTTATTTATGTTTAGCTTTTGCGATCAACACCCTAGAACCCTAGACAAGCTAGCCGACTACTCAGCCATAAAACAAGATGAACCAGACATAATAGCTGAGTGATACTGCATATAAATCCAAAGAGAAATCAATAGGGTTCAGGATGATCTTCTCGGTACAGAAGAGGAGCCGTCTCCCTTATAATAGCAAAATCCAATATTAGGTCTTTGTCTTCTTGAAAAACTTGCGTAACATGAAAACGAAGATAGGGATGGCTTTTTATATGGAGGCGCCATCGACTTCAGAGGAGGGAATAAGTGATTAAGGCACACCTTTGAAAGATATGGAAACTTTCATAAATGTCGGGAACAATCGCCGAGCTGATCTTAGTGGGATCAACCGTCAGACTGCTCCGGCATGATTGTTCCGCGGGGAAAGACTCCAATTCTTGCTCCTTTCTTCATGCTTCTTCATTCAAATCTTTAGCCTACTCAAGACCTGAAATGACTCTAAAAAGACTGGACTAACTTGATAAAACATTGAAAACAAGTTAGAAAGCATATGCACAATGGTGGCAAAAACACCATATATCATTTCCCCCAAACTTAGATCCTTGTTTGTCCTCGAACAAGGCAAGTATCAAGAACATGGAAAAGCTTTGAAAGTGTGGGAACTCTCCTATCTCTCAATAACCATACATTAACCAGGGATCTCTGAACCATACAAGCATGAAACTAGGACCACACACTCTTACTAGAACTTCTTCTCGTCGCTGTTCAAAGATCGGCTCCATAATCTATATCTCATACCTGAAAAAGCACACTATCGAGAAAGAACTCCCTATATTCATTCAAGAGTGGCATGATCCTCTCATCACAGGCATTATTCAGGGTAGACGGGCTAGGTTTGAACATGCTAATTCTATAGTGGAGCTAAAGAGTGTTTAGGGGCTACCAATTTTTGTAGTGGATGCAGGATATCGCGCAAAATAGCTGGAGAGGACGGATCCGTTGATATCCACAAACCCTTACTCGTTTTGCTGACTCTGGAGCAACCGCTCCGACTGTTTTCATGCTCCCTTATCGATGGTACCAACTCTCTCTGTTCTTCCTTTCAGTGGTTCTCTTTCCCTTACTTTCTCAACCGTAATCTTCATAATATCTCAAAAGGAGAGATCATAATCAGAATCTTGGTCTGAAAGAGACGGCATGTCAAACAAGTAGAAGTAGTTACGATCGATCTCATCAGAGAGCGACTAGCCAAGTATATATAGCAGAAAATTCTTTTCGTCTAGCTCCAACCAAATTGGCTCTAGAAGATCGACGTTCACCTAGTTGTTGATGTCTGCTTGGTACAGCTCTCCTCCTCCATCAGTGATCTCATAATAAAAGAAAATAATGATTTTTTTTAACTGAGTACAAAAAATTCTTTTCGTCTAGCTCCAACCAAATTGGCGATTCTGCTCGTTCTCCCTTGCTCTCCGCTGACTGTTCTGGAGCAGTTGTTCCGACTTCTAAACTGACTGCTCTCCTTTTTCTGTTTGAAGCTTTGCAGCGATAACGAGTAAGAGGTTGCGTCGATCCTTTCCTCTCCAACCTTTTGCACATATCTGCACATATGAAACTGAAAAACATAATGCATGCAGGTGGAATAAAGGCTTAGGTGCAAGGTAGGAACTAGCTAAAAATGAGCTCGCCACTCAGGATCAGCAAGATAGGTAAAAAGAATAAGAAGTCCTGATTGCAGGTTTCGTTTCCCTGATCTAATGCCCATAACAATAGGAAATTGCAGTCAATATTAGGTTCAAGTTAGGTGGAGTTAACTCTATCCACTGTAACCTGATCGGCTGAAAATTTTTGGAGAGTCAAGTGAGATTAGTCAGGGTTTTTCCAGGTCCAAGTGTGGGTCTTTCGCCACTGCTAAAGTCACTGAATAAGAAAGTTAAAGCATGAGGTGGTTAAAAGAACATCACAGAATAAAGTCCTAAATCCCACAAGAGTTTAGACTGACTCGATGAAAACACAAGGACTGACTCAAACATGAATGCCAAAAGAAACAAGAGATAGATTAGCAGCACACAATCGCCTCCCCCATACTTACTTCACACCATCCCTGGTGTGAAAACAAATTGAGGAAGGCTCAAACAAACCAAATAAAAAAAATGAAAGCAAAGAAAAATAAATTGTTAAGATGGATAACACAATGAGATAAGATGGTGGGGCGGATCAGTCTGACTCCCCGCTATCGGAGCGACCAGCTGTCCTCCTGTTCTGCAGCAGTCGCTCTCCAACTACGGAAGATCCAACCGGTTCCTTGCCTGGGCGATGTGATTTCTGCGGCGTCTGCTCCTGTGCGGATGTTCTGCCCTCTTGACTGCCAAAACAGCCACCCGTGATCGCCTTGAGGATCCTCTTCATGAGGCTGTTTTTCTTGCGCTGGGAATCAACCATTTAGCGGCGGTAAGTCGAATCATCCGCATCATCATCGAGTGGACCCAACTCATAGGCAGCGTCCTCGTCTAGTGTGATGTCCTCTACATCATCTATGTCATCATCTGGAGGCGGTGCTCGTGGATCAGCGCACATGAACTCCACGTCAGGTAGGAAGCGGATGTTCTCGATCGTGCTGAACTTTGTGAGGTGTGGCTGCGGGTGCTTGCAGTACATCACGTTTTCCTCCTTGCCTACGAACTTGTAGGTGGACTCGTCTCGAAGGATGTGGCAAGCGATCAGATAAGGGGTGTCGATATACTCGATCTCATGGTTGACCGCGTATGATCTGAGGTTGATCCCAAAGTATTTGAACAGAGGAGTGAGCAGGCTACCACAGCAATCCTTCTTGTTGTCATTCCTCATCAAGCAGTCCCTTCGAGAATAGAACATCCATATGAGATGGTACCTGGGGTTAGTTTGAACCGGCTGGATTGGGATGGCTCTAGCTCTGCGAATCTCGTCCTCAAGCTCTGAGTTCAGCATCTGCAGCTCCCCCTTGGTGACCTTCGAGGTCTGATCCTTAATGAATAGGAGGTTGGAGACCATCTTCACAATTACCCTTAGAGTAGGGTTTCTGATCTGGGACTGGTACACCTTGCGGGATGTGAATGTTCCGTTCACAATGAGGTCCCAAAATGGGTCTGTTGGCGCGAACTTATTCTCCACTGTCACCTCCCTACGCTCGTCCGAAATCTCATATATCTCTTGAGCTTGTCAAGAGAGAGGGAGCAGAACTTGCCGCCGGCCATGAATGAGAAGGAGCAGTTCTCATATGTAGGCGCGGAAGGGTTGTCGTACCCGATGTGAGCTGTAGCGAGCACTTGCCGGACGAGGTCGGGTTAAAGCTCATGTGTTCGGTAGCAGAGGGGAGCAATCCCCATGGCGTGGAGTGGTTCGAACACATCAGACTCGAGCCCAAGGGAGACAAGTGTATCCGCGTGACCGAAACGAGTGGGCAGGATCTCGACATTGAGGAGTGTGTTGTATCTTATCGCTACTTCCTTATCCCATCCCTCACAGTTGAAATCGAGGAGCATTGGGTCATCGAGATTGATCGGCTGACCCTCTTTGCCCTCAGGCGGCCACGGGTAGGAAGCCGGAGCACTGTGATTTGGAGGCGGCACGTAGTTCTCGCGGGTGAACTTTGGCGTTTTAACCGACTTTTGCTTGGTCCGTTGAGGCATCTGCACAACAGAACAAGCAATTTTCGATTATTAATGTTTGTTGGATGTCTAGAAAGGGATGGAACTTATACCCATTCTCAAGTCCATTCAATTTCCAAACAACCCATCTATAACATGAATGACAATGATCCACGATTCATCATAAACGTTAACCTAATTGTTGGACCCAATTTCGACCAACACGTTAATGGGCCACGATCAAGTAAATGGACTATGAAGAGTTATAGCCCATAGCGAGCACGGGAGCTCCATATGGAGACTTCGAAGATCCGGTGATCGCATAACAGTTGCGTCGACGCATAAGGAAAGGGACACGTTGAAAAACCCTAGAGAGAGCTACACCCATACTTCGACCTTGTTTCATTCACCTTTAGATCCATTCTCTTAGCGATCTCGTTTGTAATATTCGATATTGTTTAACTCATTGTATTTGATCTTATTCATCAATAAAAGTCCATTTTTCCTAGTGGAAACTGATTATATCGTTGTGTTCTAAAGATAACATTCCCTACATCATTTATCTTCCCTATATTAAACTCCCAATCACTATCAAATTCTTAGTGTAGATTTTAGGATCTACATTTTGGCGCCGACTGTGGGGAAGATAAACGGAAAAAATCTTTGCTAAGAAACCGATCTAAGTTTCCTAAGCGCGACAATGGATCCCAATCAAACATTCAGAACCACACCATCGAGAGTCAACGACATCGATCCTACCAGATCTCACTCAGGAACCGAAACTTTACCCGCTGGGCCAACGGGAGCCGATGGAGCAATCAGAACAACCAAGACGCAACGAGCCCCTCCGAGCGGAACATCGAGTCAAGATCGATTTTCCCCGACTGATCGGACCTTGCTTCCAGATCCAACCTCCATGCCTGAACGAGTCGGAGCTCGACTCTGGAACCGTCCTGGAAAAAGGCAGTCCACAGACGATCTAACCCGAACGACTAGACCGATATATCCGACCCCTCTAGCCCAGACTCGAGAAGAAGTGACCAAGCTTCAAGGAATGGTCTCATCCTTAATCGTTGAAACTCGCAACCAAAAGATCACTTATCGAACCATCACTAATCAACTCGATCAGGTCAAACGGGAACTCGCTCAGCATCGAGCCAACGTTCGCGAAAGAAACCAAACACCGCCAGACCCACTAAGGGGAATGTCGAATCCCCAAACTACTGGGTTGTTCAGCACCCCATAGATCCCAAGCGCCCGATCCGGGCGTTACGCAGGAGAGAACTCACAACGACCTCTGCAGCAGAGCATGCAGCGAAGCCTAAGTTACAGCGGGCTGGACGAAATAGATACCGGTCTACAGGCCCAAAGAAGTACTCCGATCCAATCACAAAATATACATATGAAAAGACCCGAGGAGCCTAGAAAAAGAATGCCACCACTGGGAAACCCGACTTCCGAGAATCAAACTTCGTCAGCTGCGAGAACCGTTCAGCAAATGGGGTTCAGCGATCTAATAGGGCAAGCTCGAGGTTACGACCTCCGCAGACCCACCGACGCGGATCCTCAAAGAAAAGACTTTGGGATTCCTAGCGAAACCGGAACGTTCCAGAATTATATCGAAACACATGATGTCGAGCTCAAAAGAATACACGCCATCGTGCATATGGCGACGAGCTCCGCTCCATACATAGATATGTTGATCAAGGAGAAAAAGAGAACTCCATTCACGAGCTGAATCGCAGCGTAAGGCTACACCATCTGGGGAAACTGAAATTCCCCGAGTACACTGGGAACACAGACCTGAAAGCTCAAGTATGAACCTTTTGACTAGCGTTATCAAGAGCACATCTCAACGATGACGAAAAAGAGGCCGGCTACTGTCGCGTCTTTGCTGAAAATCTCACCGGGGCCGCTCTTGAAGGGTTCGCGTGCCTCAAAGAAAACTCAATCGACAACTTCACCCAGTTGGTGTTTACGTTTCTCAAACAATACTCGGTTTTCATAGAAACGAGGGTTACTGAGGCAGACCTCTGGAATCTCAAGCAAGCGCCTTTCGAGCCGCTGAGGGCTTACATAAACAAGTTCAGGGAAATCAAAGTCAAAATCTCGCACCCAAACGAAGTCGTGGCCCTGGCGGCGTTAAAGAACGGCAGTGCGAGCACCAATCTCAGGGAAGAAATGGCAGTGCGAGCACCAATCTCACTGGACGATGCCATACACCGAGCTTCCTACTTCGCAACCCACGAAGCAGCCTTAAAGGAACAGTACAGCGTAACAAAAATAACGTTGCCAAAAATAAAAATGCTCCTAAAGAACCAGCAACTAAAGGGCAACATTCCAATGCTATAAATAATTCGCCGCAAAAAAAAAATCATCAACGTACGATCCCAACAAACACTGTGCCTTCCATGACCGAAACGGCCATTCGACCGAGGAATGCCGAGCATCACTTCACAGTCAAAATGAAAATAAAAAGACAAGCGAGGATACCGAAGAAGAAGAGGAAGAGCCAGCAACTCCAAAATCTAATCGAAAAACTAAAGGCTCTTCAAATAAAAGAAGCAGGGAAACCGAGCCAGAGTCGCCTAGCTCTCCACCCCCAACGCCAAAGAAAAGAGTCGACATGATTTCATGAGGGTCAGAAAACCATACACCTAACATGATCGAGGGACAGACCGAAGGAAGAATATGCATCGACATTATGGTAGCAATCCGTACGCTAGAGAACCTCAATGAAGCTACTCCTCCTCCTAGCATCACTCGATACAACCCAAATGCGGGGTCTCCCTTTAGGAAAATCCCCAACTTCAGACGAAAGCAGAAGATGGCCAGAGTCCACGAACTGCTAGAAATACCGATTGCCCCACAAATTCAGAAGAAAGACAACATGCGAACCCTTAATCGCAACCTGTCTGGGGGACAGAGACACTACCGACCAACACCAATCAAAATATGGAATTTTCCGACGAACAACAAAGGCAAACAATGAACCGACTTTATGTACGGAGGTTCTGAATTTTGCAACTCAGTTAACTCAATCAAAGCATACCAATGAATAGCCAAAAACAGCGTAGGAATCAGAGAGCCCCTATCAGGCGACGACCACAAAATCACCTTGTACGAAAATGAGACCACATATCTTGACAAACCCCACGACAACACCCTCGTAATACGGCTCGACGTCGGTGGCAGCGAACTATCTCGAGTAATGATTGACACCGGTAGCTCAGCCGATGCCCTCTTCTACGACGCGTTCAAAAGAATGGGATTCACCAAAGCACTCCTAAAGCAAGAACGAACCTCTCTGATCGGGTTCACAGGGGAAACCACCTACTCCCTCGGGTCAAGCGAGCTCGCTGTAACGGCCGGAGAAGTCAGGAAAATCATGGAATTCATCGTGATAGACCGTCCAGCCCCATTCAACGCAATCCTTGGAAGGCCCTAGCTATACATCATGAAGGCAGTTCCCTCAACTTACCACCAATGCCTGAAGTTCCCGACTCCAAAAGGAATCGAAACTATTATAGGAAGTCAGAAGAGCTCCAGAACATGCTACCTCGCAAGCTTCAAAGATATCGAGCATCACTCCTAATAAAGCAATCAAGACCAACAACAGACGTACGCACGTACACGAAACACCGAAAAAAGAGCCTATCCCTGGTAAAAAAAATCGAACTACATTATGACGATTCCTCGCCGAGGGTACAGAGGCAGCTCATGACACGAGTTCAGTCACCCACCAACTACAAACCTTGAAGGATGCATGCGCAACACCCAAAGTACGCTGGCACGATAGCATCGACTTCAAATCGAAATACAAGCTTCCTTCTTTGTCTCGAATTTGTAACAAATTCGGTTCTCATCCTTCATAGTTTGAGCTTTATAGATTTCCTATATCCGAAAATCGCAACTCTCTTAAACAGTTGAATGTAAACCAAGACCCTGATCAAGTCTTTGGTTGCAGCCAGTTCCGCCAACGAGCGCGGCGATACTAGTTAACAAAATCTTTTGTTACATTAAGCATGCGTCGATAAAAGTACATACGACAAATCGACACACAGCCTCAAAAGACCGGTCTCGCGTAAACGTAAAAATTGCGACAAACACCTCGAGAACTCACAATCCTTTCTTTATTAAAAGAACAAAACAACAGAAACAAAGGGGAAACATAAAATAAAATACCTAAAACTACTCTTCGATATCAAATTTACCATCCTCGAACTGGCCGCCAGCGCGCTTCATCTCATCACCCGTGTCGTTCACCACATAAGGGACTTTAACAAAGAAATCTACTGGCAGATCCTCCGAAATCTGAGGCAGATCAAGCTTCCCAACGGAGAAATCCGAAACAGCCGTCAGATCAAGCTTGGATCCAAGCTCGATCTCTTTCCTTCGAAGATGCAACAGCTCATCTGAAGATAAATGGTTGTTGTTCATGATCTCCTTCAAGAGATCTATGTTCGCCATGAACTCGCTGAGACGAGCTTCGCAGTCAGTTGTGGTCTTCTTCTTCTCCCACTTCTCTTTCAGAGATACCAGCACATCCAGATAGCTGTCTTCCAAAACCTTCTTAGCGTCGTAAGTTGCGTGACGAAGGTCATCAGAGAACTTATTAGCGAAAGATTCAACCTTTGCCTCGAAATAGGAAACATTCTCGAGGGCCGACTTCCTCTCGTTACTCACGACTTGTATACGAGCCTCGCTCGTAGCAGCATGGTTCCCCAGCTTCTCAGCAGCGGACAGTTGAGCAGCGCTAGCGCGCTCTTGATCCTAAGCCATCTCCAGAATAAGTTTCAGCTCGCGAATGACCTTCTTGATCTCGTAAAGCTTGTCGGAACGTGGGATGTCTTGCAGATGCCATTCCAAAGTCGCCGCGAACTCGTTGTTAGCCTCCATAGCCTGGAATATAATGAATCAGCACAAACAAAACAAGCCAAAGATTCAAAGTTACAATTATCAAAAAGACGACCGTAGCATGAGCAACAACCACTTTTAGATAACCCTCACGCTCCATCATATTCCGCAATGAAGGAAGTGGACATCCAGCAGGGTTGAAATGCCTCACCAAGTGAGCAACACTATCCGGATCCTCCGTGATAGGACAATCCTTTGAGTGAGAAAAATGCCAATGAAACGGCTAAGCAACAGCCGTATCACTCGAAACACCGAGAATATGGTCTGAACCATTCGTTTTTTCCTTTTGCGGAGGACGATCGCGCCCTTCCGAACCAGTTGGGCTACTCAACTTTACACGAGCAGCAGAGTCTTCGCCCTCGAGATATTTTCCCCCTTGAGGTGAAGCTCGCAGAAGTCAGGTCTCCTCACGAAGAACTTTCGTGCGAGCTTAGCTCACATCACCAGATCGGATGTGTTCCGCACAAACACCACCAGATCGATTTCGTATCCGTTTGGATTCACGAAAGGTTGGCCTTCTCGATGCCATGTCTTTTCGACAGCAGGAAACAAGAATCTATCATAGTACTGTGATAAACCCTAAGCGAAGTAAAGCTTTATAAGGACTGAGGTGTCTCCGTATGTCAACAATCTAGATGAAAGAATCTCGAAAACTAAGGAAGAAAAGATATTCCAGAAATCATGCTTATCCATTCAAAACAATCGAAACTTCGCGATCAAAGATCACGGAAAACAAAAATCTGGAACAAAAAAGATATCGAAACAGAAAAGATTAACTAGAATCGACTCCATCGGGAACAGACGACCTCCGGCTTGATCCACCGAATCTTCAGAAACTTGAGGAAGATCGAGCTTGGAGATCGATCAATCCGATACGGCAGCCAAAGTAACAGGATCTTCACAGTCCTTCTCCATCTCCTTCAAACGAGGAAGCTCGGCATCCACGGTTAAACCCCCATCCTTAAGCTCGTTTAGAAGATCGATGTTGGCGACAACCTCTTGCAACTGTATCTCAGCCGAAACCTCATCCAATTCTTCTTTTAAAGACTCTAGGATCTCTCGATATCATCCCGCAACGTCACGACGAGCAACGCGAGAAGCACGATAAATACCTTGATCCCTCTCGACCTCGAGCACGGCGATTTTAGCCCTTTGAGCGAAGACCAGGGCTGCGAGAGTCGCGTTCTCCTGACAAGTCCTCTTCCGGTCATCGATCAAGGCCTCGATCTTTTTAGCATCCCTTTTTTTCTTGATCTCCTTGTCATTCCGAGAAACCTCAACGCGATCCTCCATCGCTACAACATATTTGTTGAAGACTTCCATAACCTAAAGAAGACGAAGCTGACAAATAAGAACTTCAAAAGCATCTTCTAGAAGGAAAGAAAACAAGAAACGAAACTTAGGGCTAGAAACCGCCACTTTAGCAAAAGCGTCCTTCTCGGTCGGAGAAGTAAGGGACGGGAGACAGAAACCCGCAGATCTCATGCAACCGGCGAGAGAAATCAGGTCGTCCTGAGCCGTAAACAAAGGATCCTCACCTTCAGAAACAGGCCCCCAGATGGTCGACTCTCTTCTAGAACAAGACGGACCGGGCAACGCAGCCTTCGACAATCGACGTTGCTTACGGGTCGTGGCAACAACTTCGTCTTCCGAGCCGGGGCTCAACAAGACAGGAGATCGTCACTCCCCTGGAACATCTTCATCATCGGTGTTGGGGAAAAATATTCCATGAAGAGATTACTCCAGCTTCCGTCTCCCAGGTCCCTGCCCCCCGGGTCCGGGTTCCTGCCTCTGGGTCCCGGGTCCCTGTCCCCGAGTCTGGGACCTTCCTCCGCCTTCCAGGCCAAGTGATTTCTCCTGCCTTAAGATAAATGGAAATCTTCCATTTATCAGGTAACCAGCTTGGGCAAGAAGGATGTTCCCTAACTATAAGAGAAAGAGGAAGTATTCCAATACATACGACCTCCCTTAAGAAAATGGAAATATTCTATTATCTAAGGATATAATGAATATTTCCAAATCCTAAGAAGGGAGGCACGACCTCTTCTATAAATATAGGTTTCTAAACCTAAAGAGGGGGGGGGGGGGGAAGATGTCCATAACCAGAGCTCACCAATTCTACAGCCGCCAAGGCAAGATTCTACACATAGAAGACCTTCTTCTCGGACAAGCCTAGGAGAGGCTGATCCCCTCAGTTACTATCGATCAGGGGAAGATATATGCTCCCTGCAGCACGTCTACAACTCTACTGACTGGCTGAGTCCATGATCTCCAGCTCATCTGCAAGGTCCATCCATGCTCACTGAATCACATCGACGCACCATGCTCACTGCAGCATATCGACGCACCATGCTCACTGCAGCATTTCGATATGTTTACCATCTGTTCGGGCTATGTGACCCCTAGAACGGATGACTCCAACAACCTACAGAGCTACGTGCTCCCTAGGCCACATGCCTCCATCAGGCTACGCGCCCATCTAGGCTCCGTGCCTCCACATACATGAATTACGAACGGCTTGATCCCTCACTGAAGGGTACGTTGGCAATCCCCATTGAAGGATGCAGCTATAAACCCAAACACCTTCCATGGTTCCATCCCTAGAGGCTTAGGGACCGCCCCTGGTGGTCGGAACCATCAACTACATATCAGGAGGCATCCAAGGACCGACCCTAGAGTCGGGACCATCAATTGCAGACCCAGAAGACCATGCGATCTTCACTATAGACAGGCGGTTCCTGCCTAACAGTCCACCTTTCTTACTGCTACTAAGGCATTGACGACATATACCAGCCCATACCCGTATGGCACTACCCTCAAAGCAGGATCTCATGGCTTATCCACGACCGAAGCAGGAGAAAGTATCACGACGACCAGTCTCCTTCTTCCTATCATTCCGTAGTGCTGAGAACCAATAACGTGTACACAAAAATCCCCTGACAGTTTGGCACTAGAAGGAGGGGCAGTGATATGCTACGTGATGATGGTGATAGGCGGAAGAGACATTACATCCATTCTTTCAGAATATTTCAACCCCACCCATCTATGTGCAAGAAACGGCGTATTCTCACCAGATCTAAACCTCACACAGCTGGAAACACCTCTTCAAGGGAGGATAACTCAACGCTAACCATAAGTAACAGGATCAAACACAGGAATTACCAACTGGTTCCTACTGGTTCCTGCTGGTTCTGGGTCCTATCCTCAGATCAGACTTCCTGCAGTCCCTCGTCCCTACTGATTCTGGGTCCAATCCTCATATCAGACTTTCTAGAGTCCCTGGTCCCTACTGATTCCGGGTCCTATCCTCAGATAAGACTTTCTACAGTCCCTGGTTCCTGCTGGTTTCGGGTCCTATCGTCAGATCAGACTTCCTGCAGTCCCAGGTTCCTGCTGGTTCCGGGTCCTATCCTCAGATCAGACTTTCTGCAGTCCCTGGTTCCTGCTGGTTCCAGGTCCTATCCTCAGATCAGACTTCCTGCAGTCCCTGGTCCCTACTGATTCCGGGTCCTATCCTCAGATCAGACTTTCCGCAGTCCCTGGCTCCTGCGGGTTCCGGGTCCTATCCTCAGATCAGACTTTTTGTAGTCCCTGGTTCCTGCTGGTTCCGGATCCTATCCTCAGATCAGATCCCTGCAATATTCGGATCAGCCGATTCCGGGTCCCGACCCAAAGCCGATGTCTACAACTATTGACTCCTGCTGGTTCTGGATCTTCACTACACAACAAGTCTCAACAACCTTCGGACACAATGGGGGCAGCCATCACCAAGCAAGCCCTAGACGACATCCATACTTCCAGACTCACAACTCCGCCTCATATGAGAAAGATGCAAGGTTCTCAAGTGGGACACAACATTTTCCGCCCGGGTTTACAACTTGGACGAATTCTAAAGACAGGAGGAGTTAGACGAAGAGCTCTTGAAAATACCACGGGCGTACCAGGCAACCACTAAGAGGTAACCGGAGTACCACCTTTCTCTTTAGGCTTTAGAATCTAAGTGGTCGTGGAATCCTAGATAAGCCTAATAGATGGGTGGATAGAACGCCTTTTAGTACTGTTCAACTTCCATTGGAGTTGTTCCGCAAAAGGATCCCTGCCCAAGCGCCGGGAAGACTGCTTCTCTGCATCCTGAAAAGGAGCCGAAGAAAAACGCGAACTCTACATCAAGACATGCTGGCCTTCTGATTCTTGGGTCCAATTAGAGAAAAGGAGAGTAAAAGAAGCCAGAGAACACACGTTCCAGCTACTATTCATCTCTTGGTTCTGGGTTCCAGCTTCCAGGTCCCAGATCCCTGGTCCCGGATCCCAGGTCTCGGATCCAGGTTCCGGGTCTCCGGCTACCCACCTTACATGGAGGTGAAATCTAATGGCTCCATGAAAAAGCAAGCTCTGACCACCTTACTACTGCTTTTCCCGACAACAAACCCTGATATACCTCTAAAGAAAATGAAGGTGTTTTACCCCCTACAAACTCCCGGGAAAACTGAGGATCTGTGCCTCTCCAAGTCTCCAAGGCTGCACCCCTCGATAAGTTGTAAGAAACGGGAATTCCCAGTGAAGGAGTCAAGAATACGCCAGTCTACAAGGAAGCCGGTCCAAGGCACGTACCTTCCTGAACTTCTACGAAAGAGATATCTGAGAGAAAAGAGGGGGAAAACGAGTTAACACTCAACCCAAGGGGTAAACATGCGTCAACAAATCTTGTTGGCTTGCCAACTAAAGGGAGGATTCAAGACAAAGCGACGGGTCATTTAGTGACATCCAAGAAATGCTGAGAGTGGCTCACCCAAGAGGGAGCAGAGAGCAGCCAGAAGAAGTTACTAAACGACATTGACAAAAAGAGAATGTCTACAGATCCTCATGTGCCAGAGCACTAGTTCCAAGGAGCCTCCAGGCTCTGAACGATAAATCTACTGGTCCTCCAAGAGAAGTATCCTCCACGCCTCAACAAAGATCTCCATTCCTCCAAGGTCCTGTTACAGGTCTAAGGACCCTTTATCCAGCTGACGAATGTCAAACTCACTGAAGCATCAGCAAGTCCATCTACGTCGAACCCTACATCCCTGGGAGAAACCTACGTGAGTTACAAGACCGGAAAGCAAATCTTGTCGTCCACTGAAATACAAGATCAAGGTCCCGAATCCTACAAGATCACCTTCGAACATGTCCAGAACCTGGAAGTACTCATCAAGACCCCGGTCTACCATCTGGAAAAATAATTCTCCTCCAGGTTATAACACGGTCCATGCCTAAGAAAAAATCAGAAAAAGGGAAGCAGCGTCCTGTCCACTATAAGCATGCTGAGATGGAACGACTCCGGTTGGCCAAACTACACATGTTATCTCCCGACTTCACCCATGCAATCGAAAGATAAGGGGCAAACGATTGGGAGTAAATAATTTTGAAAAATACTACTCTTGTTTCCGGGCAGGACCCTGGTCTCCATACACCCGCATGAAGAAGTTCTGACTCCGACTCCGACTACGAAGCTTTGGCTCCGACCTCTGCTTCTATCCTTAACACCAGGTAAAAATGAAAGGTAAAAACTTTTCAAACTCTTACGCATACGCAATGTACTGTATTCAATCTCAGAGTTTGTACAGGGAGCGACAATAACAATGGGTAAGAGAATTAAGGCAGGAATAGGTCTGATCAACCTGAGTATGCTTGTCAAAACTACCTATAACCCCGGTATAGGCCTAGAGCCATATCGGGGCCACATAAGCAAGAGTACTGTGACACCTCCGAGTTAATTCATGGAGTTTACATATTGCATAAGTACTGCCACGTGCAGGGAGCAATACATAAATTCCTGCTTCTCCAGGCGTGGAAAGCAGAAAAAGCCTGGCACTTGGGTTTCTGAATCCATAACCAGCACCCTTAAGTCTGATAGTGGCTTTCTGCAGAAAGCAGCATGCAGCAAAGGAACTCGATAGTGACCAGCTTCCGAGCGGTAGAATGCGAAATCCCAACAGGTACCCGTAGTGGCGTCACCTATGATGGCAGAATACGGTCCCTTAAAATACTAATCAAATACTCCTGGGTTATTAAGAACTTTTGGGTCCCCATGCAGTCTCCGGGTCCTGAACAAATTTCTTCAGGACCTGGAAAAGGTAAACCTCCAGGTTCTTTATAACCCTCGGGCCCAACAACAACCTCAGGGTCTGAAGGAACCTCCGGGTTCCCAAACGACCTCCGAGTCAAGAAGCAACCTCCGGGTTCAAAACGACCTCAGGGTCCTAAATACGACCTCAGGGTCTAGAGGAACTTATGGGTTCCCAATCGACCTCAGGGTCCTTAAACGACGTCAGGGTCCTAAATACGACCTCGGGGTCTAGAGGAACCTCCGGGTTCCCCATCGACTTTTGGATCCTCACTCAACCTCCGGGTTCAAAAGGTGATCTCCGGGTTTAGGGCAGCCTCCGGGCTCCAGAAACGACCTTCGGGTCCCAACAACATCTCCGGATTCTGAAGCAGTACCACGGTTCGGTAGGATCCCAGGATCCTGCTATTAAATCTCCGGGTCCCTAAGAGAGACCTGCTATCTCATCGGAAAAATTCACGAGTAACCTATCTACGGAAAGTGGAATGTGAAGCATCTCTATACTCCAGGTTCACGAATCTGACACATCTTGTTCCGTCTTTAAGACTTCCCAAAGGATAGCTGGACAACGCAAAGGAAGACACTGCTCCAAAAAGCCTACCTAGCAATCAACGAGAGTCTATCCGACGAAGACGACTTCAAGTCGAAAAGATATACGGGAAGGTCCCCTTGAAAGTCCACACAACCATTAGGTTCCCGGACGAAAATCCTTATAACCTAAGGGTTCCTGGACTAAGGTCCATGCAAGCAACGGGTTCCTTGACTAAATTCCATCCAGCCTCCGGGTTCCTGGATGAAAGTCCATACAACCTCCGTTCACATCCTCGAACCTATGATCACATCCTCGAACCTATGGGTTTCAGAAAGATGTATCTCTAAACCTCCAGATTTTGGGAGAGCATGCCTAGGATTCTCTGGGTTCCATAAAAGCATGACACAAGGTCATCCCAGCATTGATGGTGGCTTACCTCCGAGGGGCAGATTGCAGTACTACATAGTTGAAGTGACCAAGGATCAATGGCAGAGTTCAACAAGTGTTTCCACCTTCTTTATTTGGCATAGAAACTACTGCTCGCGCAAACAACATGTCCCGGAGATCTACTCCGGTACGAAGAATCAACTAGGTTATCTCCAGGCACCAAGACGAACATGCTGAATGTCGCCTCTGCCAAAAGTCAAGGGTACGATCCAATGACGAGGCAAGAAGCTACAGCTACAACATCAACACCAAAGGAGCATCAAGTATGCTAAACACAGCAAGGAAACCGGCACGAAGACCCTCCTGAAAGTCCATTACAGCCTTTACAAGCTCGAGAGGCACAAGCAAGGCCAGTAGAATCAAGCATGAGGATCCTCAGTTTCGGCTTCCGGGTCTTATTCAACCTCTTCATCCTCCTGATCCTTAGCCTCGCCAAGATTCTCCCTCTCAGAATTCCTGGGTACTGACCCATACACTCCTCCACACGATTCGTGGAACCAGATAGCCCTGCGTGAGCTGAGTCCGAGTATAGCTACATAAGCTGCACAAGCACCTGGGGTATGATCAGAAGCATCATCCTTTATGCCAATGTTCCTGGCTTCTCCATCAAACTTTCGGCTAACTCCGACCTATCCCCACCATGGGGGCAACGTCTCATCTTCATAAAGCAGAAGAAGAAAGTCTTACAAGTCATCCGAATCAAAGGTCATACATCTCCAACCACGCTGCAAATCCTTTTACACCGAGCGCAAGTGCATCTAAGAACGACCGACAAGGCAGCGTGATACTACGGTGGAACTTATAAAGTCCTATGAAGAAAGTCATGTTATTTCCTGCCTTCAAACATGAAGCCAAAAAATAAGGGGCAAACTGTTGGGGAAATATATTCTATGAAGAGATTACTCCAGCCTCCATCTTCCAGGTCCCTGCCCCCAGGGTCCCTGCCCCCAGGGTCCAGGTTCCTGCCTCTGGGTCCTGGGTCCCTGTCCTTGAGTCTGGGACCTTCCTCCATCTTCCAGGCCAAGTGATTTCTCCTGCCTTAAGATAAATGAAAATCTTCTATTTATCAGGTAACCAACTTGGGCAAGAAGGATTCTCCCTCAATCTAAGAGAAAGAGGAAGTATTCCAATACATACGACCTATGATATACCTTCGATTTGACCCATTTTTATCAATGGTATATTAGTATTTTACTATATATATATATATATATCTATGTTTTCTACTCTTCTAGGTATGTTTTCAGGTTCAGGTGCATTTTGGAGTAAAGCTATGACTTTGGAGCATTTTGGAGATTAAAGGACATTTCACCCGAGCTGACCACTTAAAGGTCGACGAGAGGAAGAATAATCGATCGATGCGCATCAGCGCTGACGATCGATATCAGGAAATGCCTCGACAGATGAAGATTAATAACGATCGATGTACACAAGTACCATCGATCGATGTCGAGACACCAGACGCGACATTTTGGATTCAGCAGACTTAAAAACCAAGGCCAAGCCAAATTACCAAAATGCCCTGACGAGTTTTTAACATAGTAAAACATATACTGCAAGTGTTTTGACGGCAGAGAGAGCTTTTCTTTCTAGACCTAGTTTTGTTACAAGTTTCATTTGGAGAGAAGATCACTTGTGATTGGAACTCCTTGTTTCTATTTCTTTTCATCTATTCTATGAGTTTTTGTTTATCTATTGATATGAATTGCTTTGCTATGTCTGAGTAGTTCAACTGTTAGATCCAGGGTTCAGATAGGTTTGTGGGATTAGCCCGAAACTATAGATCTGCCTTGTTGTGATATTTATGATAGATTTGTATTCATTGCTTGTTTTAGCCTTGCTAACTAGAACTTGATCATAGGATTGCATATTTAAGCACCCTTGTTATCCATCCTGAAATATATTTATCATATTAGGATTGCTAGAGAAGGCTAACCGCCAATTTAGGATCTTAGTAGGGCATTTCATACTCGCGCATAGGCCTGGCTAGAACCCATCAATCGATGTCCTCAACTGACAATCGATCGATGTTGGCAAAGGTGTATCGGTCGACATCTTAATAGACTATCGATCGACACTCTCTTGTGTCTGCATCTAACCGGTGAGACACAAGATCTAGTATGTTAACCAGTGGTACATGCGACAGCTGATCACTGAGTTAAGCGAATGAGCTCTAATATATCATGCATGCAACAGTTCGGCATCTATAGGATTTATAATCTCCAACACCTGAATAGTGGCCCTGCATCTAATATCATTTCCAACCTAAGTTACATTTATCATTTACTCGCTTGTTACTATTGCTATTTCATTAAAACATTACAACCTTTAGAATTAATAAACACTAGATTTAATTGTTCCCTAGCTCCTTGTAGATTCGATCCCTAAGTACTACATCTGAACCTCTTTTGATGAGAGTAACACTCCTTGGGGTAATTTGAGTGGTATCAAATTTGGCACCGTTGCCGGGGAGCTTTGTTTGCCATTAGATTTAGTTTTATTAATTCTTATTCTTTTCTTTACCCCCTTTTCTAATAATCTTTCTTTTTCTTGTCTTTTCAGGTGCATGCCCAGCGGTACCAGAAGCAACAAGGAGAAAGACTTGCTGTTCTCAGACGATCCTGCACATTTGGAACGTACCATCCGTAGAGGTCAACGTTCCACATCGCTCGACGCAACCACTTCGTCGTCGATCGATACGCACAATAAACCGTCGACCGATACCAGGCCGTCATCGTCGATCGATCCCAATCGTTCGACAACGATCAATACTACACCGCGTACGTCGATCGATACCGTGTCGTCAAAAATGGTAAACATTATTATTCTAACTCAGGATGAGAACGGAAACCTGTATGACCAAGCCGGTCATCTGCGTAATGCAACATGTCAGAAAATAGATGCTCAGGGAACTGTAATCCCTGATGCTGATGCTACAGGAGCTGCTCAACCTGTAGATGAGGACGCTCGATCGAAACCACTGGCCGACTACAATTGCCTAGATGAGTACTATTCCAACAGATCAGCTATTCGACTTCCGAAGATCCAGAAGCAGAATTTCGAGCTGAAGCCTCAATACTACACTCTCGTGTCGCAGATACCCTACTCTGGGTTACCGCACGAGCATCCTATGGACCATTTGGAACGGTTCGAGGATCTAATCACTGCCATTCGGATGGAAGGAGTCCCCGAAGATTATCTGCTGTGCAAGCTCTTCAGATACACGCTGAATGGAGAAGCGATGCACTGGCTTAGGCAGCAACCCACAGGATCTTTAACATCCTGGAGCGACATCAAGAATGCTTTCGTACGAAACTTCTTCGATGAGGCGCGCGCTGAAGAACTTCGGAACAAAATTTCCACATTCTCGCAGAAGGCTGGAGAGTCCTTCAAAGATGCGTGGATTAGATTTAGGTTTTTCCAGCGAGACTGTCCACACCACGGATTTAATGAAGTGCAGCTGCTAAGCACTTTCTTCCGAGGTCTCGCCTTACAGTATCAAATGGCTCTTGATACGGCGAGTGAAGGAAACTTCACTACTCGGAATCCGTTGGAAGCTGTGAGACTTATCGAAAACCTTGCTAACAGCAGCAGCACCAAAAACACTGACTCTGAAGGGAAGAAGTCTGTAGCCTCTATCGGGAAGGAACAGATGGACGAAGTAAGAGCTAAGTTAGATGTGGTGCACGAACTTCTTAGGAAGCACGTCTGTTCAGCTGAAGGAGAAGTAGCAGATACAGAAGGAGAAGAAGATGTGAACTACATCGTAGGTACCGGATTCCAAAAATTTGGAAACTAGGGCGGAAACAGAAACTTCTTTGGAAATGGCCAAAGAAGTAACCAAAGTTCACAATTTCAAAAACCCTTCAACAACAGCAAGAGCTACTCGAACTCTTACTATCAAAATCCACCACCCCAAACTCAGGAAAGCAAGATCGAAGAAATGCTTGATCGAGTACTGTTGGGACAACAACAAATCACTGTGGATTTCAACGGTAAGATAGATTCTGCCTACAACAATCTGAACACCAAAATCGAGACCTTAGGGACTCAGGTGAGAAAACTTGAAACCCAAGTAATTCAGATGGGCGAGACTATAAAGAGGCAAGAAGCTTTCGCTAGAGAGGCAGGAGCCGACAAAGGAAAACACCACGTAAATGCCATCATAGATGATGATTTCTGGCAAGTGGTGAGAAATGAAAAGCTTGAAGAAGGAGATTTCGAAATCGAAAGCTCCATGAGTCTCGGCGGATCCCAATGGTGTCGACCGATGTCGATGAACTCGCATCGATCGACAGACCATGATGAAGATCGATGGACGGATTACTCCAGTCATCGATCGACGTCGTCTGCCAAATCAACTGAATGCAATGCGGTTCGAATTCTAACTCATGAAGAATTCACAGCTAAGCATCCTCACCCACCCTCCCCTTTCTATGAAAAAATCGATCGATCGGCTGAGCCAACCATCGATCGACAGAGTGAGTCCGACGTCGATCGTCAAAAAATACCTCCCATCGATCGACAGGCACCTCTGACATACCGAGTGCGGTTACCCTCAATCGATAATGATTACATCAATGCACTCAGACCACCACCTAAACCATTAGCAAACCCACCCGAACCAAAACCCAACCCTTTAAATAGTCCACCAGAATCTGTTCAAGAAGAACAAGAATCTGAAGGGGAAGGTTAAGGAAAAGAAAGGAGAAGATTCCTAAAAACCTTAAGAGGGAAGCTAACGATAAGGAGATGGATAGTTTCACTAAACGAGTCCTCAGAATCCCAATCGAAAAACCTTTTGATGAAGCTTACTTCACACACCGATTGTGGATGTTCTTCAGAGAAACAAAGGTAACTGAGGAGGACATTAGGAGAATGTTTCATCAAGTCAGAGAGAAGATGAAACACAGGATCACATTGACGAAGAAGAGTGATCCTGGGAAGTTTGCAATACCATGCATAGTCAAGGGTGTTGAATTTCCCCATTCAATGTGTGACACAGGAGCATCAGTTAGTATCCTCCCTAGGATCATGGCAGACCAGCTTGGTTTGACCATCGAACCCTCAACAGAATCCTTCACCTTCGTGGATCTTTCAGAGAAACGATCAGGAGGTATCATACGAGATCTGGAGGTACAGATTGGTAATGCCCTTGTCCCTGTAGATTTTCATGTCTTAGACACCGAGCTTAACTGGAACTCTTCACTTCTGCTTGGAAGATCTTTCCTAGCTACAGTAGGAGCTGTATGTGACATGAACAAAAACAAATTGTGTCTAACGCTCATAAACCCAAACATCCACTACGACCCTATCCGACCTAAGAGAAAGGTCATTAATTCTGTGGATTATGGGAAAGAACTTCGCTTCATTGGTGCATGCCATTGTAGAGCAGAGTATGAATCGGAGTACGAAACAGAGTACTCGGAATCAATCGACACCCCAGCATTTCCATCGATCGATTCCAGTGTGTCAACGGTGACCGATGACCGCAACAACACTTCACTCGACGTAATGCACCCAGTTGACCATTTCGCTTCACCTAATCATTGTTACCAACATTTTGCCTTCCAACCTCCAACCAGGAGAGGACATGATGATTATTCCATAGGCAGTTGGGCAGATAGTGGTTTCCATGAAAGTTTTGCAGTTGACACTGTAATTACTTCACCTAATGAGGAACATACCGAGGAATACGATGAGGATTACTGGAAAGAACGTGCAATAGAAATGTCTTTGCAGGATGAAAGACTTGAAACACATAAGTTCACCAACACGTTTCCAACATCGTTCGACGCTGTACACCTCACATCGGTCGATACCCACCCTCGTCCAGCAAAACAACCGCTCACATCGATCGACACCCCGAAAGGAACATCCATCGATATTCGCTCTGCAGCGAAAATTCAGGAGCAGTAGAATATTCCCTAACTAACTAGGTTTACATATACCTATATAAATAGTTTTGCACCTCCGAAACCACCTACACACATCAGAGCAAACACACAAGCAAATAAGATGAACACTCTTCCTTCTACATCAACAGAAAAATCCATGAAGAGCAATCATCTCAAGAACACAAGTTCTGCAGAAATTACTCTGCCATCGATCGATGTAACTGTATCTACATCGATCGATACTACTCTAAACTTTAATCTCTCTATTTCTAAAATGAATAATTATGCAAACATTGATTACGGTTTTCTAACACCTGATGAATTTAGTATTTTCAGGGACCCAGATGGCAACGCACGTGCAATGGATGGAAGGATTTTACAAGTGTCCAGAGATGACATAGCAGACATCCTTCAAGTAGCCAATGGACCTGACAACCTATTCTCACAGCAACGTGGCACTCCAGATGTCATTCAAACAGATCCTAACAACCACGCAGGAGTCACCACAGCAGAGACCAACCCAGATCTATCACGCCAACCAAAAGGGCAAGCATCGATCGACGATACAACGGAGATATCGATCGACAGGGTAACACCAACGTCAATCGATATGGATGAACCGACGTCGATCGACAGACGGTATGAATGTGGGAACTGCGCTTTCGACATGTATGGAGCCAGAGAGTTCACTTGGGAACAAAGGGACGAGTATGGAGTCTACAGAGATGAGCGTGGACATGCACGAGGCGCAGCTGGTGAGATGATACCTGTCACAAAGGACAACATCAGGAAAAACTGGAAAGAGCATCTCTCTTTGAAGAGAGCCACATCTGTCTTCCAGAACATGCCACTTCCTTCACACTCACAAGACTGGCACCAAAACTCTACACCAAAGAAGAAATCGATGAGATGGTGTTTGGTATTTGTGGAGCTCAGAAGAAACTGGGAGAGGAGCTCAAAACATTGGTGGAAGACACACATCAGCCTTTGGGTAGAGGCTACAATGAGCTTTTCAGATGTATGGCAGAAATGAGGACAGAAATTGAGAGTTTACGTCAGCAACTTGAGAAGGAAGCTACGACCTCAGCATCGATCGACGCACCACGTGCAACATCGATCGACGTCAGTCTTCCTACAGCTCAGATCCCTGCAGAACCGCGATGTTCAACACAACACAGGGATGAATGGGAAGTCTCATACATCGACACGAGGATAAACGACGTTTACTGCCCTCTCAACAACAACGTGGACTGGCTAAGCACTAAAATCGAACTACTACAGCAAGATCTGGACACCATTCGCAAGAAGGAACAACAACCAGCCACATCGATCGATATGTGCACCTTCACATCGCTCGACGCCAAAGTCTCAGCAATGAATGAGAGGCTGAGGACTTACGAGGATATGCATGAACGTTTTATATCACCAGTCATGATAGATTTAAACAAATTGTCTAGTCAATTACTTCATGCCCAAAAGGATATTGAGAACATTACTAATCAAAGTTTTTTGCAGGCAAAATCAGCATCGATCGACAGGCTACGAGGACCCTGGATCGATGGCAAGAAACCTGTGGAGTTACTTCCTTACACAGCAGTAGAAGTTGACAAGATCACATCCAAGATCTACACTGCTCTAGACACCATGGAGGAACGACTTGACAAACGCTGCGATGACATCTACTTTCCATTCGACAACAAAATCAGTGGACTAGACAACCATGCAGAATGGCTACAGAAAGAAGTCAAAGCCATTCAGAGGCAACTCGCAGCTCAACACCAGATATCAGCATCGATCGACAGGACAAAAGCGAAATCGATCGACGGCAACTCGCCGAGATCGACCAACAAACACATAATCGCATCGACCGACGCCGAGTCTATACCAATCGGCAAGCAGCTGATACACAAGACAGTAGAGTCAATGCAAAATGAACTGACAGATCTTTCAGCATACGCCAATGACAACATAGGCTGGCACCAGGTCAGCATTGACAACATTCAAGAAAGGCTACAGAACATCTCCAATGTACTTGAGAAGATGGATGACAAATGGACAAGAAATGATGAGGCCACAAGAAGTTTCATTGCATCTTGGTCCAGAATGCGCAGAAAAGACGTGGATGCTTGCTTTCCAACAAGCAGCTGCTTCTCCACCCAATAGCCAATCACTACCACAGTCAAGCTAAATGACTATAACCAAGCGCTGAATGGGAGGCAACCCACTATAAGGTATTTTACTTTGGTTTTATTAACTAGCATTTAATTTCTTTCGTTTTATTTCTTTCAGATTTAGGAGACCCAAGTAGGAGGACTTGAATATCGACCGACGACGAGACGTCGACATCGTTCGACATAGGCAACCATACGACGATCGATGTAACACTTACCCATCGATCGATATCTAATCCGGTCAGATGTATCTTCCTTACTTGTTACATTTCGTACATCATAAACTTTTCATCTTAACTCCGGCTGAGTTACACTGTGACAGTGTAATTTAAGTCTGGGGGGAGATTTACTGATATAATTTATTTTATTCTTACGTAAAAAGGAATTTCAAATAAATTATGCTTAGCTATTGAAAATAGGGACTATAATCCTATATTGATTTAAACATGAATATCTAACCAATCTTTAGCACCATTTTAGATTTACTGATTGCAGATAGCACTAAAGATGCTAAAGCGGACCAACCTATCAACTACACACTTGCCTTGAACCGTATGAAGTAACCAAAGCTGATTTCCAACACTAAACCTGACATCACCGCTTGTCTTGGGGCTTGGTATACATGGGATCGGATTCTTCAGACATGTCTGGAAGGTAACGCCTGGTTTAGATTATTTATCACATTTTCTCTCTCTAGATTTCGACCCTAGATTAGTTAGTGAGTTTCTATTAAAAAACTAATAATAATAATAATAAAATAAAAATAAAAAATAAAAAATAAAAATAAAAAAAATAAGATCTATTGTTTAATTAGGATGAGTCTGAACAGGACTTGGTGGCTAAAACCATTAAGGCTTTATTCATAAAGACTCAAATAAAAGAGTTCGAAACGAGACTTGGAGGCGGCAATATTCAAGGCTCGCTTTCGCAAAGAACTCTTGGATATAGGTCAAAAAGAAGTGAACAGAACTTGGTGGCAACCACCATTAAGTTTTGATTCATGGAAGCCTGTCCAATCTTGGTCACTGATCCTGCAATGGAAGCAGACTTTGACTCAAGAGAGAAATTTAGAGAGAGAGAAACTAGGAACTATCTTTTACCTGCAGCTCCATATACCTGTCTAAAATCCTTGCATCCTGTGATCGATACTCCCAAGGTAGAGCATTCACTTTATATTTATGCTAAGAAATGAAATCAGTAGAGGGGATGTCAGACGTGAATTGATGAGTTGTGTTATGTTAGAAATGGTTGCTAAGCTAGGATATTGCATAGTGTGCTTTTGTGATTAGGACTTTTTAAATGTGGTTGCAAAATTATAAAGGAAAGATTTCTATGTTTTTAAAATCTTAAATCCCTAAATATTTTCAAACCTCTTTCAGAGAGACTGCCTGTATGTTTTGCTTGAGGACAAGCAAAAGGGTAAGTCTGGGGGAGTTGATATACCTTGGATTTGACCCATTTTTATCCATGGTATATTAGTATTTTACTATATATATATATATATCTATGTTTTCTACTCTTCTAGGTATGTTTTCAGGTTCAGGTGCATTTCGGAGTAAAGCTATGACTTTGGAGCATTTTGGAGCTTAAAGGACATTTCACCCGAGCTGACCACTTAGAGGTCGACGAGAGGAAGAATAATCGATCGATGCGCATCAGTGCTGACGATCGATATCAGGAAATGCCTCGACAGATGAAGATTAATATCGATCGATGTACACAAGTATCATCGATCGATGTCGAGACACCAGACGCGACATTTTGGATTCAGCAGACTTAAAAACCAAGGCCAAGCCAAATTACCAGAATGCCTTGACGAGTTTTTAACCTAGTAGAATACATACTGCAAGTGTTTTGACGGCAGAGAGAGCTTTTCTTTCTAGACCTAGTTTTGTTACAAGTTTCATTTGAAGAGAAGATCACTTGTGATTGGAACTCCTTGTTTCTATTTCTTTTCATCTATTCTATGAGTTTCTATTTATCTATTGATATGCATTGCTTTGCTATGTCGGAGTAGTTCAACTGTTAGATCCAGGGTTCAGATAGGTTTGTGGGATTAGCCCCAAACTATAGATCTGCCTTGTTGTGATATTCAAGATAGATTTGTATTCATTGCTTGTTTTAGCCTTGCTAACTAGAACTTGATCATAGGATTGCATATTCAAGCACCCTTGTTATCCCATCCTGAAATATATCTATCATATTAGGATTGCTAGAGAGGGCTAACCGCCAATTTAGGATCTTAGTAGGGCATTTCATACTCGCGCATAGGCCTGGCTAGAACCCGTCGATCGATGTCCTCAACTGACAATCGATCGATGTTGGCAAAGGTGTATCGGTCGACGTCTTAATAGACTATCGATCGACACTCTCTTGTGTCTGCATCTAACCGGTGAGACACAAGATCTAGTCTGTTAACCAGTAGTACATGCGACAGCTGATCACTGAGTTAAGCGAATGAGCTCTAATATATCATGCATGCAACAGTTAGGCATCTATAGGAATTATAATCTCCAACACCTGAATAGTGGCCCTGCATCTAATATCATTTCCAACCTAAGTTACATTTATCATTTACTCGCTTGTTACTATTGCTATTTCATTAAAACATTACAACCTTTAGAATTAATAAACACTAGATTTAATTGTTCCCTAGCTCCTTGTGGATTCGATCCCTAAGTACTACATCTGAACCTCTTTTGATGAGAGTAACACTCCTTAGGGTAATTTGAGTGGTATCAACCTCCCTTAAGAAAATGAAAATATTCTATTATCTAAGGATATAATGAATATTTCCAAATCCTAAGAAGGGAGGCACGACCTCTTCTATAAATATAGGTTTCTAAACCTAAAGAGGGGGGGGGGGGGCGAAAACGTCCATAAACAGAGCTCACCAATTCTACAGCCGCCAAGGCAAGATTCTACACATAGAAAACCTTATTCTCGGACAAGCCTAGGAGAGGCTGATACCAGCGGTTACTAACCAGGGGAAGATATATGCTCCCTGCAGACCATCTACAACTTTACTGACTGGCTGAGGCCACGATCTCCAGCTCATCAGCAAGGTCCATCCATGCTCACTGAAGCACATCGACGCTCCATGCTCACGGCAGCATATCGACAGGTTTACCATCTGTTCGGGCTATTTGCCCCCTAGAACGGATGACTCCAACAACCTACAGAGCTACGTGCTCCCTAGGCCACGTGCCTCCATCAGGTTACGCGCCCATCTAGGGTCCGTGCCTCCACATACATTAACTACGAACGGCTTGATACCTCTCTGAAGGGTACGTAGGCAATCCCCATTGAAGGATGCAGCTATAAACCCAAACACCTTCCATGGTTCCACCTCTAGACGCTCAAGGACCGTCCCTTGTGGTCGGAACCATCAACTACAGATCTGGAGGCATCCAAGGACCGACCCTGGAGTCAGGACCATCAATTGCAGACCCAGAAGACCCTGCGATCTTCACTACAGACAGGCGGTTCCTGCCTAACAGCCGACCTTTCTTACAACTACTAAGGCACTGACGACATATACCAGCCCATACCCGTATGGCACTACCCTCAGAGCAGGATCTCCTGGCTTATCCACGACTGAAGCATGAGAAAGTATCATGACGGCCAGTCTCCTTCTTCCTATCATTCCGTAGTGCTGAGCACGAATCACTTGTACACAAAAATCCCCTAACAATCGGAATCCCGAACTGAAATCAAGGGTGGTCTATCGGAAGCTCTGCTCCTCGATGCTGATCCGGAAGTACGAAACGACGACCTCCTCATAACCTGCCTGGCCAATCGGTCCAAAGACTGAGCTTGAATGGAGGAAGTCGCAATGACTTCCTGAGAGCGCTCCACCTCATCTTCAGAACCGCCAATAACCGAATGGGGCCTGTTTGTTCCCCCTGGCATGGCAAAAGCAGCTCAGATTTGGGACTGGTCAAATGATGACCAGTTCGAACGACCTCTCCAGAGAGCTCCGATCAAACCCCGAATCTCGTCTGACATCAAAGAACTTCCGGAATGTACTGGAACAAGTAAAGAAAAACGAAGATTTAAATCGCAAGTCCCCAAAAGGAAGAAGATCGACATTAAGATCAAGAAAGAACTGACCTATATTCTCAGCCCAATTTCGGGGAAGTCGAGAGAAATCGAAGTCGCCCATGGATTCTCGATCCACCTTAAAGACGAAAAATTACTCACGCCACTTCTCATCGCGATAAGGGACGTCCTCAATAACGTGACGACCCGGATGCGGAGACAGGAGGAAAGTTCTGGGACTCTCCTTGGTGGCAGAACTCACCAAAACCAAAGGGAAGACCTTCCTCTCTAGCTCTGACCAAGAACGTTATGAGATGCCTAAGAAAGTTCGGGAGGACTTGAGTGAACGATAAACCAAGCTCTGCCAAGATCTCGAGGATAGGCTTCGGTATAGGGAAAGTAAGATCCCAAGATTAGAATAAAGAGAGATAAGCTCCGCAATATCCTCCTCGAACGGTTTCGGGAGTCTCAGACGCAGAAGCCAAGTCAAGGACGACGCCGCGGTCGACTCCGTACACCATGTAGAGATCCTCAAGATCGTCGGTCGTAGTCGTTGGCTGAGGAAAGCTGAATGATTAAGACATCATAGGGTTAACGATTAAGAAATATCAAAGCAATGGCAAAGGAGACGAATAAGAAGAATCGGAATTGAGACAATAAAAAAAGAAATCCCTTGCGTATTTATAGCCACCCTAACGGCTCTATCGCCATTCTCGAGAAGGATAATGATGACCTAGGACTCGCCCTAGCGGCGGCAGATATAGCCGTTACGCGCAAGAAGAAAGACATGCCGGACATCGCGACATCTACCGCCGAGTAAGAACACTCGCGGCATGCAACAGAACTACGAGATGGCTTGATCCTCGAAAGGGGTACATAGGCAGCTCGTCAAAAGACGAGTTCAGCTATCCCCCTCTCTAAAAAGGGGGGGGGGGGGAGTGGGTGCGTATACTCGTATACTCCCACTTAGAAAAATCGCCATTATTGTAATCAAGTTTTTAGAAACTTCAAAAACTTTTACTACAATATACGTTGTCCTTTTTATCGAAAACGTTTACGCTTCAGTAAAACACAAAAGAAACTTTCAGGACACGCCTCGAAACATTAAGACTCTTGTTTGCGGCCTCATCCGGCCCAAAAATCGTAAAACTCATCATCTTTCAAACATTCAAAAATACATGTACAATCCTCGAAATAACTGCGAGACGTCGCAAAAGTTAAAATTCGAGGATATCCGAACGCGACCAACAAAACCTTACACCCCGTTCGTCGATTGGCCCCGACGAACACGCTAGCCATCTTAAACAAACGCAATTCAATCACTCTTTTGATCTTCAAAATGTCCAGCACAAGGACAAAAGCGCGCTACAACAAAAATCCGAAATTTTGGTCTAGCACTTCCGGTCTCCGGAGAGATGCTCGATTCGTATCAAACAAGTCGTATAAGCCGAGAACCTATCGCGGACTTTACATCGATACGAATCAGGAAGAAATCGCGACAGGAAAAACGATAGCCGGTTAGTCACCGCACAATCCTTAAACCGAAAGTAAACCTAGGTCTTGCCCTAAACCCAGCACACTGGTCTCTAACATCTCAAAGACATGATATTGAAAGATAAGAGATTCTTATACCATGCCTCTATGTTTATGTTCGACACCTTCAGCACCCCCGCAGAGTTCACATCTCGCGGAAGAACTCTCGAAACAGATCTCGAATGAAACATTTCACAATCGAAGAAGGATATGAGACGACAACTCATCACCTTCCTCCCCACTATTCACAAATTCATAAAAAGCGTTATCCGATTATCATAAAAAGAAAGCCGCGGAGCGGCAGGGATTCAAAGCCACACACGGCCAGTCCCGAAATACAAACAAGGCCATTCAAGGCCGAAACATAAAAACATAAAAAAATCTCTCGCAAGAGATCTAACCCAAGTCATCCTCAGAACTTACGCCCCCTCTTCACCCGCTGCCTCGTCCGAGCCTGGAGCCGCGCCACCTCCGTTTTCTCCGACCATCGGGTCTTTCCCCTCTGGGTCTTCTGAACACGTCGGAAGGAAGCACGCGGATTTCAGGTCGGCCAGGATGAGACCAAAATCTCCATCCTCGGCCGCCATATCTCCCTTGCAGCCAGACAGTCGGGCCTCTTCGGCCTCCAAGGTCTGGGGAGTCTCACTTTGGAACGACCGAACCACGGCCATCCCGCCCTCAATCGTCGCCAAAGCTAGATCCCTGCTCCGGATACACTCGAGGGAACCCAGGGAAGCAGAAATCTTCGCCAAGCGAGCTTGAAACTCCGCGCGAAGGGTATCCGTAGCCTCTTGGATCCTGCGGCGCGCTAGCCCCGCGTCACTCTCGATCTGACGCTGGAGTCGACGCACCTCCGAGGATTTGGCCTTCCTGGCCTTCTTTTCCTTAAGCAAGGAACTCGCCGTCTTCCCAAGGTCCCTCTCAAGCTCTCCTATCGCAACCTCGAGCTTCGACACTTTCGCAGAGTGAGAGTCCTTGACAGCCGTCAACATGGCCTCGGTTTCGGACCATCTGCCCTGAAGCTCCACCAACTCCCCGGAAAGGCGACTGGTCTCAGAACCACATTCGCTGATCATCCCATCGATCAACGATATGAACTGCGAACGGTGAAAATTCTTAAGACTAAGTCCGAGAAAAGAATGCACAAAAGACGATCGAGAATTCAAACAAGAGACAAACCTTTCCGCGAAGTCCCGATGCTAGGCTCGATCCACCTCGCTGCGAAGTCTCCCCGTCACCACTCTTGGCAAGTTTCCTCTTCCGACTCTTAGGCTGAGTAGCCAGGACAGCGCTAGGAGCACGCAATGCCAGAACGATTTCTTTTCTGGCTGGAGGAGGAGGCATAGAGTCAGCGGCCTTCTCCTTGTCCTCGACGAGGATCGGAGTCGTGGAAGATCCCGCAGGTAGGGCTTGCGGGAGAGGAGCCATGACTTCGGTCCCATGACACGGGGCAACGACCTGCGCGGAAGAAGACGGAAACTCGGAGCCAGCTTGAGCTAGTTCTTTCTTGGCTTAGCGACGAACTAGTTTCTCTCGGAAAAAAAGATGACCGGCAACACAAGCCGGCGCTTCCGCCGGAGAAGTTAGAACCGGAGCCGGAGAAGTGGCCTCGCCCATCTCGACGTCGGAATCCTTCTTATCACCTAGGGAGGAAGACATGTTGAAAGGAAAGTTATGAAACTAGAGAGGTTTTTGAAGGAATGAAGAAGGGAAGGTGTGAAGAAAATGAATGACAAGAGCTCACTACTTATAGAAGTATGGGTTCGGAATATCGTCTCGACAACTTTTTTCCGCAGAGTTTAAAATGTGAATTTCGTCCAATACACTTAAACTTGTCAAAGTCATCTATCCGCCCGCTAGAGTCACAACTCTAACAGGCTGGGGGGCTAACTGTTGGGGTCAAAACGTCCGAGGAAGAAAGTAAGAATTTCTCCGAAGAGTACTTTTCGAAATAGATTCTTCCTTACGAAAAAGCTTTATGGAAGAAAGAATCGAGATGTCCGACAAAATCTCGAAACAGGTCGTTACGCAGCGACCGAACGTCCGTCCCGCTCGGTCGCTACGTAGCGTCCGAGCGCTCGTCCCGTTCGGTCGCTACGTAGCGACCGAGCTCGAACCAAAGCTCGGTTAGCGACCGAGCGTTGGTCCCGCTCGGTCGCTATGTAGCGACCGAGCTCAAGCCAAAGCTCGGTCGCTACATAGCGACCGAGCGATCGTCCCGCTCGTTCGCTACGTAGCGACCGAGCTCGGCAAAGCTCGGTCGCTACATAGCGACCGAGCTCGAGCCAAAGCTCGGTCGCTACGTAGCGACCGAGCTCAAGCCAAAGCTCGGTCGCTACGTAGCGACCGAGCGCTCGTCCCGCTCGGTCGCTACGTAGCGATCGAGCGCTCGTCCCGCTTGGTCGCTACGTAGCGACCGGGCTCGAGCTGAAGTTCGGTCGCTGTGTAGCGATTGAACTCTTCCGAACATCGACAGACATCAATCCATGCATTCTCGTCAAACCTTCGAATGATATCTCCCGAAGATCGTAGCAAGCTCAGTCCATGTTTTCCGCTATCGAAATTCATCGATAAAACTTCGCGGATTAGAAACCGCGGAAAGTTTGTTTCTTTATCAAAAAGATATCGTAGTAAACGTGTCGAGTCGGAAGACGGCCCAAAGGGACCTAAAACACGACTCGAGGCCCATCCTACGATTTCTTAACCAAAAGCCCCTAAACCGCAACACGGTTTACGCTTGGCCCACAAGGAAGGATAAATGTCAAGTTTCCGCGGATAAATACGGAAGTTTTGAAGATAATTGTGAAGATCGGGAAAAATGGAATATCACCATTTTTATGCTATGACGGCTTAATGGCAGAAGAGTAAAAGCGTAAACCAACCTTGGAGCTAGTATATAAGAAGTCCTAGGCGAGGAGCATGGGGGAGAACTTTTTCAGAGCAAACTTAGCACTTAGAGCAATTTAGGCAATTTTCCGTTTTTGTTATTTCGAGCTGCGACTCAATTAGGTTTAGCCGTCTTAGGGTTACTAGAAATAGGAATCTCGCCGACAGCTCTCGAGCCCAGGCTTATACCTTGTTGTAAACGCTCATACGCAAATTCGGAATAAGATCTTCTTTGCTCTCTTTTCGATTTCTTATACTTTATCGTTGTTGTTCTCGTGTTCTGATTGCTTGACGTGTGGTAATTAGCAGATATCCGGGTCCTCTGGAAAATTAGGGTTTTCCTAGTTTCCTTATTTAAACGGAAATCGACAGTGCAAATTTCGGTTCCCACAGTGGAGTTCAACCACAAATACTTTCCAGCTGATGCTTGGGACCGTCTGGAGTCTCAGTTCCTATACTTGACTGAGGGACGCATGTCAGTACGTGAGTACGAAGAGAAGTTCAACCGGCTCAGACGATATGTGGGTAAGGAGCTGGAGGAGGAGACGGTACAGATACGTAGGTTTCTTCGAGGCCTAAGGGTTGAACTTCGAACCTATAGCTCCGTTGGTCACTTCCAGACAGTGTCTGAACTGGTGGAACGCATGGCTATGGTGGAGACTAACTTGGCCGAAGAGGCCAAGCAGAAGTCTAGGGGCCAAACGACTTCTAGTGGATCCGGAAGCGACCGAATGAGAAAGAGGGACACGGCCGACGGGGGCAAGGCCTCAAGTGATAGGCCAGAGTGTCCTTCATGCGGAAGGAATCACGGAGGAGAGTGCTGGAAGGAAAAGGGAGCATGCACCCGTTGTGGCAAGATGGGCCCCTTTGCTCGGGACTGTCCTGGACGGTAAGAGAACCGTGGGCAGGGGTCGGGAAGTGACCCCAGAAGCTGTCATTACTGCGGCAAGACGGGACATCTACGCTGGGAATGTCCCAAGATGCAAGCTGAGGCTAAAGGACTAGGGGAGGCCAGCAAGCCAAGCCAGAACCGAGGTCAGACCTCAGCAGTGCGTGTGTACGAACTGTCCAAGGACGCAGCCGAGGCTGGACCGTTCCTAGCGATCACTAGTAACATTCTAGATCCATTCTTTATCAATTCAGCAGAATGGCATGGTACAGAATTTAGAATGGATTAGATGATTAGAAAAGGGGGGGTTTTATGTAGGGACCCTTTGTATTGGTGGTGTGGAAACACACGTACTGTTTGATACTTGAACTACACACAGCTTTGTGAGCCAAGACATGATCGAAAAAGGGTTGTTCCAGCTGGCTTGGAAAGAACCGGGCCACTCTGGACTGTCACAGAGGAAGGGTGCAGTTTGAGAGTGGGTGTGGACCCCCGATCAGGTTCCAAGGTATTCGTCCGACCTCTGGATGCTTAGTGATATCAGCAGTCCAAGTGGAACGGATGCTTGAGAAGGGTAGTGAGGCCTTTTTGGTCACGATCGCCACTAAGGAGGTTGTAGGGGCTGGTAACCCGGACGGGATTCCGCTGGTTGAAGAGTTTGAGGATGTGTTTCGGGCACTACAGGGCATTCCCCCTGATAGGGCTGACCCGTTCATAATAGAACTAGAACTAGAACCATGGACGGCCCCAATGTCCAAAAGTCCATACCGTATGGCTCCGGCCGAGATGGCCAAACTAAAGAAGCAACTGGAAGAGTTGCTGGACAAAGGGTTCATACGACCAAGTGTCTCGCATTGGGGAGCACCAGTTCTTTTTGTGAAGAAAAAGGATGGTAGCTTCAGGCTGTGTATTAATTACCGTGGGTTGAATAGGGATACTGTGAAGAACAAGTACCCATTACCCAGAATTGATGAGCTGTTGGATCAGCTCAAGGGGGCCAAATGGTTTTCCAAGATTGATTTAGGCTCAGGGTATCATCAGATCCCAATTGAGCCTAATGATATCAGGAAGACGGCATTCCGGACCAGGTATGGCCACTATGAGTTTGTGGTCATGCCATTTGGTCAAACCAATGCACCAGCTGCATTCATGAAGATGATGAATGGTATCATCCGAGATTTCTTGGATGAATTTGTAATCATCTTCATAGATGACATACTTGTATATTCCAGAACCAAGGAAGACCATGAGAAGCATCTCAGGGCCGTACTAGGACGGTTGAGTGAACAGAAACTTTTTGCCAAACTAAGCAAGTGTAGTTTCTGGCAGAGGAGCATTGGGTTCCTCGGACACATTGTGTCTGATCAGGGCGTACCAGTAGATAGGTTCAGAATATACGAGATTGGCCGCAGCCTAGGAATGCTACTGAGGTTAGGAGTTTCCTAGGGCTGGTCGGCTACTACAGAAAGTATGTCAAGGGGTTTTCGAGTTTGGCTAAACCCATGACACGGCTTACAGGCAAGGATGTGAAGTTTGCCTGGAGTAAAGGGTGTAAGAAGTGTTTCTCGGCCTTAAAGGATATGCTGAAAAATGCACCAATATTGGTATTGCCGGAGGCGGATCAACCTTATATGGTCTATACGGATGCGTCCATCACTGGGTTGGGGTGCGTCCTAACTCAACATGGGAAGGTGATTGCTTATGCTTCGAGACAGTTAAGAAAGCATGAAGAGAATTATCCGACCCATGATCTAGAGATGGCGGCCGTGGTGTTTGCTTTGAAGATATGGAGATCGTATCTGTTCGGAGCCAAAGTCCAGATCCTAACGGATCATAAGAGCTTGAAGTATATTTTCACTCAGCCTGAGTTGAATTTGAGGCAAAGAAGATGGATGGAGTTTGTTGCTGATTATGATCTGGACATAGCATACCATCCGGGCAAAGCTAACCTGGTGGCTGATGCCTTAAGCCGGAGACGAGCAGAGGTCTCGGCCGAGAGAGAGGCGGATGAACTGGAAGGGATGGTTCGGTCACTGCGTTTAAACACCTTGGTTGGACGTGATGAGCCATTGGGATTAGAAGCAGTGGATCAGGCCGATCTACTTACCAGGATACAACAGGCCCAGAGTCTGGATGAGAACCTGCAGAAAGTGGCTCTTAACGACAAGACATAATATCAGGTCACAAGCAACAGGACAATCTTGCTAAATGGCTGATATCACTCAAATTATCCTAAAGAGTGTTACTCTCATCAAAAGAGGTTCAGATGTAGTACTTAGGGATCGAATCCACTCTAGGATTACTCAACAGACTTAAATAATTAGAAATGAAGATAGACTAAGAGGTTTTAATAGTTTTAAAAGCAGTAAATGATAACTCGAAAACAATAGTGAAACGATAGATTGAGTTGAAGTGGTTTCAAGAATGGGAAAGCAGCTAGATTCAGGTAAATCACAAGTATGAATTGCATGCACTTAGTTTAGACTAAAAGGGTTTGATGGTTTTTGAACTAAACAATGATTTAACCGGATAGGTTATCTTCGCTAGATCTCGGATCTCAACTGTCGTATTTTAATCTCGAGAGAGTGTCGATCGATGTGACTTGATGTACATCGACCGATACACCTTTGTAACAATCTACCGACAGAACGATAGTTGCGTCGATCGATGGTTATTCTAGCGAGCTTTGCGAACGGGTTTAATTTGTTCTCTAACCTTCTCAGACCAACTGTCGTTGTGCCTGAGTCAATTAGATCACGCAAGTGGGTTCAGGTATTAAGGGGAAACGGTTAGTCGGACTCAATTAATCCTAAGATCTAAAATGAAGGTGATCAATCTCAATTTTAGCATTAAGTTCACAAGCAATGAAAAAACAATCAAAACACCTTTTTAATAGTCATATTAGCAGTACATAATTTCAACCATGGTGAGAAACCTAAATCTAACAATTGGTTTACTGAAACATATTCATGAGAGACAAAGTCATGATGGCATGAAAAAAACTCAAATTAAACATAGAACACAAATAGATAGAGTAATAGAAATAAAGGAGTTCAACATCTTCTCTGTTTTGCAGTCTCAGATCTATCTCTCCATTCCTAAGCTCTTCTAATGGTAGCCAAAATGCTCCTTCTCCAAACTAGATATTTTGCAAGTGTCTGCCTAAAATGATATAAAACCCTAGTACATATAGCCTGACAGGCGGCTAGGGGCTTAAGTTGCAAATAATAGATCTTCTAGGAAATGAAATCTCTTAATTCGCGATCACACTCGTGTGACTAGGCATCGATCGATGCACATATATGTTTGTCGATCGATGGTAAGTGATTCTGATCGACTGATGTTGCTCTTCAAGCGTCGATCGATTTTCCTTGCGTAAATGCATTCTAAAATGTCCCAAAAGTATCATTTCCTTCCATCAGGTGAATAAACTTGTAATTGCTTTGAAAAGACTCTAAAACATGATTAATACATCTTAAAACTCTTATATACCATGTATAAAAACTGGTGAAAATCATGGTATATCAATGGCCGAGTAAGTGTTCCCAACAACAAAGAGCTTAAAGAGGAGATTATGAGCCAGGCTCATAAGTCAAAGTTCTCAGTCCACCCCGGGCTGAACAAGATGTACAGGGATTTAAAGAGATACTACCACTGGGTAAGGATGAAAACGGATGTGGCCGAGTGGGTGGCGAGGTGTCCTACTTGCCAGCTTGTGAAGGCTGAACATCAAGTGCCCAGTGAATTCTTCAGAACCTCCCTATACCAGAGTGGAAGTGGGATCACATTACAATGGATTTTGTGACCGGTTTTCCCACGACCAGGAACAGGAAGGATGCAGTTGGGGTGGTGGTTGATAGACTAACCAAGTCGACCCACTTCTTACCAATACGGAAAGGAGACGGGGTGGATTAGATCGTGAGGATTTACTTGGACGAGGTAGTACGTCTGCATGGAGTGCCGGCTAGTATTGTCTCGCACAGAGACCCTAGGTTCACCTCTTACTTCTGGCAGGCTTTTCAAAAAGCCTTAGGAACAAGAGTGAACATGAGCACAGCCTATCATCCTCAGACGGATGGGCAGTCAGAGAAGACAATCCAGACATTGGAGGACATGTTAAGGGCCGTGGTGTTGGATTGTGGCGATTCATGGGAAAATCATCTACCCTTGGTCGAGTTTGCCTACAACAATAGTTTCCATACTAGCATTAGAATGTCACCTTATGAAGCACTGTATGGGCGGCCTTGCAGGACACCATTATACTGGACCCAAGTGGGGGAGAGGAGCATGTTGGGTCCTGAGATTGTGGAAGAAACCACTGAGAAGATAAGGTTCTTAAAGGAGAAAATGAAAGAAGCACAGGATCGTCAAAAGAGTTATGCAGATAGACGGAGGAAACATCTTGAGTTTGAAGTTGAAGACTTGGTCTATCTCAAGATGATCACGTTCAAAGGGAGGGCTAGAGTTTCTGGCAGAAGAAAACTAGACCCTAGGTACTTGGCTCCGTTCAGAATCATAGAAAGAGTTGGGGCTGTGGCTTATAAGTTGGACCTGCCACCAGCCATGGATGCGTTCCACAACGTGTTTCATGTGTCTCAACTCCGAAAATGTTTGTCTGATCAGGACATAGTACTACCCGAGATCCCTCCTGATTTGGGTAAGAATCTGACTCTAGAGACAAGGCCGGTCCCCATAGTGGATCGAACAGAAAAGACAACAAGGAAGAAGATCATTCCCATGATCAAGGTCGTGTGGGAATATAATGGCAACGATGTAATCACTTGGGAAACAGAGGCAATGATGAAGGCCGAGTATCCTGAGTGGTATGATCAGGTAGTCCGCGAGGAAACACATGATGAGGATTCGAAGACGAATCCATCCCAACTGGGGGAGACTTGTCATGTCCCCGATCCGAGATAGGATCGTTGGGACGAGCCATGGTGCGGGGAGATGCACCAGTCAGGTCATTAGACCAGTAGACAAGCGTATCATGGCTCAGACATAGGGTTAAGGGCATCAAAGTGTTGAGACTTAGACCATCTCCAATGGTTTCCCTCATTTTTTCCCTCAAAATGATGTAAACTTAAAATGAGGTTGTGATTTGCTCCAATGGTTCCCTTCATTTTCTCTCTCAATTCTTATTATATTCATTTTTTTAACTTTTTATTTATTGCAAATAACACCTTTTATTTTATAAGATTTTAGACTATACTCATTTATTTTTAAATTATACAATTTAACCAAACTTTAACTTATAAGAAACAAATATTTATTACATTAATAAAGTTACATAACAACATACAAAGTAATAGTAGAATTTTACTTAAACAGTATTATTATTATATTTTTTCCACTCTGTATTAGTTATATATCTCGATGGTATTGTTTTCTATTTTATTTTCTTTTAATTATATTTTATAATTTATAAAATTATAAGTTATATTTTAATAACTAATTATTAGTAATTATATTTTAAAAAGTTTAATCAGTATATACATATTGGATATAAAGTTATAAAAATTATGTTTAATGTTAATGTTTTGTTTATGTATAAAATAAAAATTGTCAAAAGTAAAGGTCTATTATGTAAATAAAAAAAGCTTGACATCAAAATGAGGTTGTGAATAGTGTTCCCTCAAATTTGAGGGAATACTGTTCATATCCTCATTTTTTCCCTCAAAATGAAGTACCATTGGAGATGGATTTCCCTCATTTTTTGATGTTTTCCCTCATTTTGATGCACCATTGGAGATGCTCTTAACCAGGGTGAAGAAAGAATGAGTTTAATGGAGCTGGACGAGTGATGTGGGAGCTGGACGGGACAGCGGCCGAGCTTAGGAAGCTCAGGGAAGCTCAATGGGAGCTCAGTCAGTATGCATCAGCTCATGGAGCTGGAAGGACTAGCTCACTCAGCTGGGACCAGCTAGCAATCAGCTCAACTCAGCTGGGCCGAGTGTTCATGTCCGGGACGGTTGGGGCGGTTATGGTGGTTTGGTTAGATGGTCAGGCCACGGCATGGACGGTCACTTAAAGGGCTTGACCTTGGCATCAGGATAGAGAACTGACAGGGACATGAGCAGTTGGAGGCAGTTGAGGACCGGTTGGGGGCAGTTATTGCCAAACGGTTGCAAGGGAGTGAGAGACACCTTTTCGGTTACAACTCCCACCCCTTCGGCCCCATGGCAGTTCCGACTCCCTCTCTCTATAAATACAGAGCCCTTGATCCAGATTTAGACACAGAATTCTTGAGGGGAAACTCTGCCAAAATCGTGACAGACAAACCCCTAAAGGAGAAGAGAGAACCAGGCGATCCAAGGAGTGAACCGGCGAGAGGCTTGGCTGTTCCAGGAGAGACCGGATCGTGGGAAGCAAGGCCTGAAGAGATGGATACAAAACAGAGAGTCAGAGAGAAGGACAAGGAGAAGGAGATGGCTCCTGGGGAGAGAACGCCTAAGGTCAGTGGTGTGGACGGCAAGCGATCGGCCCTAGCCGGCTGTTGATCCGATCGGGCTTGTGGCCGGTTCGCTATGCGCCTACATCTACTCTCTCTATCTCTTTAGAAATTCTTGTTCTATCAGATTATTGTGTTGGTTGTTCTTTTCATACAGGGAACACTGAACCAAGGCCTTGGCCGGTTCAGCATCCAAGTCCTAGGCCTTTGGCCGGACTGTTCTTGGTCGGATTTGGATAATCTAGTGTGTTTAGTGGAAATCTGTTTATGGGAATCTCTTAGTTGGGATTTATCATGGATTATCAGGAATTTTAATTAGTTTTTGGGAATTTATTTGAGTATGTTGGTTTTGGACAGGTTATAGATTCTAAGTAACCGAACCATGCTTATCTAGACTTGATGTTAGGATATTGGCCTTATGAGTGTGTAATGTGTCTTGTGTGGTTTCAGGATCGGACATGGACCGTGGTAAGGAAAAATCACCCTCAAGACTCAGGCTATGGGAAGATGTGTGGTGAATGGGTTATTGTAGATAGATGTGAAGTACTGATAGCCTATTGTGCAACTTGTGAACTTATGTTAGATTAAGTGTGTATGACTTATTAGGACGAACCTAAGGATGATGTATGGATCTCACTTCATATTTATACAATTGATTTGCCCCTTATGATCTTGTTAGACTGATTGTCTTAAACCTCATTTGAATTGAATTGAACTTAGAAAGATAAGACTTAGAAATCGGATTACTCGGACTTAGATTGAATGGTTAAGGCCGCGGATCAGTTTGGGCTTAAGAGCCGGGATCGGGTCTTACAAGCTGGTATCAGAGCATGCTTGATTCTAGGATTGGTTTGGGTTATGTGTTCACCACACGTCTGGCTGTTGGGTCTCACGGGTTGTTGTGTTTGGGTTGATGTTGGGGTCAAAAACGGTTACGACGGAATTACCACCCGAAAATCCTCGGAGATCGTATTTCCGAAAGAGATAGTAAAAGGAAAGATGTAATTTTCGTAAAAATAACCAATACGAAGTTTTTACGAAAAAGTATCATTTGGGATTCAAACCGAACAAACCAAGCTCGGTCACCGCGCATACACGCCGTCCGGTCGCTATGCAGCAACCAAACCCGAGTCAAGCTCGGTTGCTACGTAGCGACCGAGCGCTCGTCCCGCTCGGTCGCTACGTAGCGACCGAGCTCGAGCCAAAGCTCGGTCGCTACGTGGCGACCGAGCGATCGTCCCGCTCGGTCGCTACGTAGTGACCGAGCCCGGCCAAGCTCGGTCGCTACGTAGCGACCGAGCGATCATCCCGCTCGGTCGCTACGTAGCGATCGAGCGATCGTCCCGCTCGGTCGCTACGTAGCGACCGAGCTCGAGCAAAAGATCGGTCGCTACGTAGCGACCGAGCGATCGTCCCGCTCGGTCGCTACGTAGCGACCGAGCGATCGTCCCGCTCGGTCGCTACGTAGCGACTGAGCTCAGCCAAGCTCGGTCGCTACGTAGCGACCGAGCGATCATCCCGCTCGGTCGCTACGTAACGACCGAGCTCGAGCCAAAGCTCGGTCGCTACGTAGCGATCGTCCCGCTTGGTCGCTACGTAGCGATCGTCCCGCTTGGTCGCTACGTAGCGACCAAGCTCAGCCAATCTCTGTCGCTACGTAGCGACCGAGCGATCGTCCCGCTCGGTCGCTACGTAGCGATCGTCCCGCTCGTTCGCTACGTAGCGACCGAGCTCAGCCAAGCTCGGTCGCTACATAGCGACCGAGCGATCGTCCCGCTCGGTTGCTACGTAGCGACCGAGCTCGGCCAAGCTCGGTCGATTCGTAGCGACCGAGCAATCGTCCCGCTCGGTCGCTGCATAGCGACCGAGCGCTCGTCCCGCTCGGTCGCTACGAAGCAACCGGGCTCGAGCCAAAGTTGGGTCGCTGTGTAGCGATTGAACCTTTCCGAACATCGATACGACACCAATCCTTGCATTCTCGTCAAACCTTCGAATGCTATCTCCCGAAGACCGTAGCAAGCTCATTCCATCTTTCCCGCTATTCTAATTCATCGATCAAACTTCGCGGATTAGAAACCGCGGAAAACTCGTAGTAAACGTGTCGAGTCGGAAGACGGCCCAAAGGGACCTAAAACACGACTCGAGGCCCATCCTACGATTTTCCTAACCAAAAGCCCGTAAACCACAGCATGGTTTGCGTTTGGCCCACAAGGAAGGATAAATGTCAAGTTTCCGCGGATAAATACGGAAGTTTTAAAGATAATTGTGAAGATCGGGAAAAATGGAAAATCTCCATTTTTATTCTATGACGGCTTAAGGGCAGAAGAGTAAAAGCGTAAACCGACCTTGGAGCTAGTATATAAGGAGTCCTAGGCGAGGAGCAGAGAAGAGAACTTTTTCAGAGTCAACTTAGCACTTAGAGCAATTTAGGCAATTTTCCGTTTTTGTTATTTCGAGCTGCGACTCAATTAGGTTTAGCCGTCTTAGGGTTGCTAGAACTAGGAAATTTAGCCGACAGCTCTCGAGCCCAGGCCTATACCTTGTTGTAAACTCTCATACGCAGATTCGGAATAAGATCTACTTTGCTCTTTTTTCGTTTTCTTATACGTTATCGTTGTTATTCTCGTGTTCTGATTGCTTGACGTGTGGTAATTAGCAGATATCCGGGTCCTCTGGGAAATTAGGGTTTTCCTAGTTTCCTTATTGAAACGGAAATCGACAGTGCGAATTTCGGTTCCCACAGTTTGGCGCTAGAAGGAGGGGGGGTACGGATCAATCTAACCCGCAAAAGCCACATCACTCTCAATCAGACATGTCAACTAACGACGCGGATAACGTGCAAACTCCTCTTAATGGAGGCAGCGGCACTGATCTCCACACTCCAGTAGCGGACGTATCCGCGGCCAACGCACAAGCCAACACCGCGACGCTCGAGGAGTTCAAAAAGATGTTCGCCACCTATGAGAAAAGGTCGGAAGAACAGGATAAGCTCGTGAATACCTTGACCAAACAGGTTGAAACCTTAACGGCAAGGACTCAAGCAATCCATCCCCGCGGAACCACCAAGATCCGCGGGAAAAGGCTCGACTTCGCTACCCCACTCGATAGAACAGGAGTCGCACGGGAACGACCTTCCGGTCAAAACCCTAGCGAGAAATCTCCCATCAAAAAGGGGAACCCTGAAAGTCTTCCGCCCCCTGCAAAGGATTCGGAGGACAACTAAGCCGAACACATTGATCTGGATCCTAGCGATGTCTCCAACGACACCGACGAGGATGTCGACAGACATCCAAGAAGGACCAGAAGCCGATCCGCTCGGGAAGGCTCCCCGTTCGAAAAACCAATGACGGAAGAAGAAGAAATCGCCTATTGGAACGAACAGGAGGAGCTGGCTGAAAGGCAAACCGAGCTCACTCGCAGTAAACGCCGACAGGCTCGGAAATCTACTGACGGGACATCGGATATCCGCGATCTTCGCGACTACATCACCAAGACTGCAGCAGAAGTGAGAGCCATAAAGTCTCAAATCCATCATGCTACTAGTGCTGCCCCGAGATCGATCGACTGCTGGAAGGAGCTCGAAAGACCCCCTTTACCAGTCGCATTTCGGACATGAGGGTGTCCGATCCGGGAAAAATCAAAGTACCAAAGTACGATGGTACGGCCGACCCAAAAGCGCACCTTCAGGCTTTCCACATCGCGATGGGAAGAGCAAGACTGAAGGACGGCGAAAAAGATGCCGGCTATTGCCGCCTGTTCGTCGAAAACCTTGAAGGAACCGCGCTCGAATGGTTCGCACGCCTTCGTCGCAACACCATCGGGAGTTTCCGACAGCTCACATCGGAATTTCTCAAACAGTACTCTGTATTCATAGGCAGAGAAACCTCCGACGTTGACCTCTGGAGTCTCTCCCAGAGGGAAGACGAACCCCTCCGCGAGTTTATCAGTCGGTTCAAGCTGATAATGTCCAGGGTCAGCGGGATAAGCGACAAAGTGGCCATCGACGCGCTGAGAAAGACGCTCTGGTACAAGTTGAAATTCAGAAAGTGGATAACTCTCGACAAACCGCGAACGATCCAGGACGCCCTCCACAAAGCAACGGACTACATCATAGTCGAGGAAGAAACTAAAGTTTTATCGCAAAAACATAAGGCGGCAAGACCATCCTCGAAAGACGTGGATCCGAAAGGGAAAAAGAAGAACTCTCGTAACGACAAGTACGTCCATCACGAGGGGGAAGATCTCCAAGGGGCGCATAACTATGCGATCAATTCGGATCAAGGCCGGACCACGGGCAACACATGGACTCGCAATCAAGGGTATGACGAAAACACCTTCTGCCAGTTCCACCAATCCCGAGGACACTCCACGACCAACTGCAAAGTCTTGGGAGCAAGACTGGCCGCGAAGCTACTCGCTGCAGAGCTTTCGGAAGTAACTATCGTCAAGGATCTCATCCTCGATTCTGATCGGCCTCCAAAGACGGATAGAAATCCGCCCGCTGAAAAATCCCCACAACGAAACCAACCTGGGGATAAACGCGGTAGGAGACCGGATGACAAAGGGAATGATAACAATCGTCGCAGAGTCAATATGATCATCAGAGGATCACAATACTGCGGCGATACCGTGTCGGCCATCAAGGCTTACCAACGGAAGGCAGAGTCAAGTGAAAATTGGCCTACATGGTCTCCTCCTCGAGACAGCCAAAGTTGCTCGATCACCTTCATAGAGGAAGAAGCCGGCGGTATCGACCAACCTCACTGCGACCCGCTCGTCATAGATCTCGTCATATGAGATTTAGAAGTCGGAAGGGTACTCGTCGACACGGGAAGCACGGTCAACGTAATCTTCCGCGACACTCTCAAGCGGATGAGCATCGAACTCGGAGAAGTAATTCCAACGCCAAAACCGCTCACAGGTTTTTCGGGCGAAGTATCGATGACTCTCGGATCAATCCAATTGCCAGTCATGGCCAAGGAGATCACGAAAATCGTCGAGTTCGCGGTAGTCGATCATCCTGCTATCTACAACGTGATCATGGGAACCCCATGGCTCAACGCCATGCAGGCAGTTCCGTCAACCTACCACCTGGGTCTCAAATTCCCAACGCCGAGCGGAGTCGCGGCCATCTGGGGATGCCAAAAACAGTCGCGACTATGCTTCCTCGCGGAGCACAAGTTAAGGCAAATCACGGCTTCTGCAACTGCAAACGGCAAACGCGCAAAGATAGATCGATCTTCAGCCAAAAGCGCCCCGGGAAAAGACGAATTAAAATCGTCTACCGACGCAAACGCATCGGACGTCGAAGCTCGACATAAATCCGAAGCCCAAGCGACAACTCAACCGGAACATCCGGAAAATAGCGTCGACCCAGCCACGATCGACACGGTCAAGGCGGACATCGCGACATCTACCGCCGAGTAAGAACACTCGCGGCATGAAACAGAACTACGAGATGGCTTGATCCTCGAAAGGGGTACGTAGGCAGCTCGTCAAAAAGACGAGTTCAGCTATCCCCCTCTCTAAAAAGGGGGGGGGGGGAAGTGGGTGCGTATACTCGTATACTCTCACTTAGAAAAATCTTCATTATTGTAATCGAGTTTTTAGAAACTTCAAAAACTTTTACTACAATATACGTTGTCTTTTTTATCGAAAACGCTTACGCTTCAGTAAAACACAAAAGAAACTTTCAGGACACGCCTGAAAACATTAAAGACTCTTGTCTGCGGCCTCATCAGGCCCAAAAATCGTAAAAAATAATCATCTTTCAAACACACAAAAATACACGTATAATCCTCAAAATAACTGTGAGACGTCGCAAAAGTTAAAACTCGAGGACAATACTAACAAATTGTCCGAACGCGACCACCAAAAACCTTACACCCTGTTCGTCGATTGGCCCCGACGAACACGCCAGCCGTCTTAAACAAACGCAATTCGATCACTCTTTTGATCTTTAAAAACGTCCAGCACAAGGACAAAAGCGCGCTACAACAAAAATCCGAAATTTTGGTTTAGCACTTCAAGTTGATTCTGAGAAGATGCTCGATTCGTACCATACAAGTCATATAAGCCGAGAACATATCGCGGACTTTAAATCGGTGCGAGTCAGGAAGAAATCGCAACAGGAAAAACAATAGCCGGCTAGTCACCGCACAAACCTTAACCGAAAGTAAACCTAGGTCTTGCCCTAAACCCAACGCTCTGGTCTCAAACATCTCAAGGCATGATATCTAAAAGATACGAGATCCTAAACCATGTCTCTCCGTTCGCATCTCAATGTTCTCGAAAATCGTAAAGATGAGTAAATTTTTACGAAAATCACGAACGAACCAACAGATTGAACGTCTAATCAGAACTAAATACGAGACGACAACTCGTATTTACTTCAACCCTACTCAGGAAAACTTGAAACAAAACTTTCATCATATAAATAAACCGCGTAAGGCGGCAAGGGATTCGAAGCCACCAACGGCCAGTCCCGGTAAATACAAATACGGCCAAATAGGCCTAAGAAAAATCCAAATTCAAAGGGCCACACTCGGCCGAAAACAGATAAAAAGATAACTAATCCACCCCTCATAATCCAAAGTCAAAGTCCCCGGACAACGAAGCACCAAACGCATCCGCGGGACGATCCACTTCCTCTCCACCATCGGGAAACCCGGTCGAAACCTCCTCGGTATCAGGGGAAACCGGGATGGAATCCCAGAACCCTTGAATCCGCTCGTCGATCGGAGGGATAAGCGCCTCAGCTTGGGCACGTTCATTCATCCCACTCTTCATCAAGCTCATTTCCTCTTCGAACACATAGTCATCGGCTCGCGTCCTCCAAAGACTTCCGACCGAACCACGGCACTCACGAAAGTCACCCACCGAGGTAAAGGCATTCTTGAGGTTCCCATACTCAACCTGGAATTGAGAGGCGCGAGTCTTCATCACCTCGACGATTTCCCTTTTGCCTTTCCTTTCCGCTTTGCGGATGGCCCGCGCATGATCACGAGTAAGTTGCACCTTTCGCTCCAACATCTCGCCTTTGACGCGAGCAAGATCCCGCTCCGCTTTCTCCGCTTTGAAGCGGTAGACCATGGCTTCTCTATGGCCCGCCTCAATGGCCGAGCCCAGCAAGCTCAGGCCCTGCAAAATCGATTGACATGTTATAAGTATATATACATAGGACAATCACCAAAAAATTCTCAAAAAACAAACCCCATTGATGATGCGAGATCCTTCCGCAACGACTCTCGGCCTCGCCGATTCGTTTGTAAGAGGAGGAGCATCGAAACCCGGTGGCAGACCAGCTAAGAAATCATCGAAATCCGGAATAGGGGCCTCGCTCGAACCACTCCCATCGCCGTAAGCAAGGTTCGGATCCCATCCTGGAAGCATAGAGTCATCCATCGAAAACTCTATGTCGCCAAGATCGACATCTTTTCCCTTCCAAGAGCTCGACTCCGGCACAGCTGTTGGAGCTTTGACGGGATTCTGGTCGTCAGGTTCAGAGTCGCTTCCCGTGTCCGCAGCCAAAGCAGGACCGGGTTGCACGAATCTCAGTGCCTTCCGAACCCTCTTCGGCGTAAAAGAAGTCCAGAAGAAGGGACCATTCCTGAGAAGATCCCTCACCGCAATGATGTCCTCAGGGAATGGAGCAAAAGGGTTGATGAAGGGACGGTCATTTGGCAACCTCCGGAACAGTGGAATGCAACTCTCTTCGACGGATGCAGCGTCTATACGAACAAAGAAAAAGAACTTCTTCCACGAGTTGAAGTTCGAAATGAACTTCTTAACCACTGACATAAATTTCCGAGGGACCAACCTATGCTTATCCATATCTGTGACAAGTTGAAGCCTCAAAAGCGCTTCATAATGATCGACGGAAAGGGGAAGGCCATGCTCGTAGCTTAGGATCAGGATCCCAATAAGATGCTGAATGGCAAGGGGAGTCAACTGACTTATCGCAACTTCGAAACGATCGAACACTCGGACGAGAATTTCGGGTATGGGGAACCATAGGCGACAACGCACTACGAACGCCTCATAGCAAGTAAAGTAACCCTCTGGGGGGCTGTTAGCACATTCCCCGCGGTGGGGAACCCGGAACTCGACAGCATCCGGGATATGGTAGAACGATCGCATCATCGCGAGAAACTCGTCGGTACTCCTGCTTGCATCCTCTTTCTCGACTCCACGATGGATCAGGACCGGAAACGACTTCTCCTTGGGAGGGGTCAACGATCCATAATGAGCAACCCACCATGCCTCGTTCTTGGCAGGATGTACCGAGTGAGGCACGAACTCCATCTTCGGAACGATGAGCTCTTCATAAGCACTCGCGGACGAAGACCCTTTTTTCGCAATCTTTTTCTTGCTCGACATCTTTACACTTCTCTTGAGAGAATAGAGGAAAAGGGTGGAGAGAAAGATAGAAAGTTTTTCTTAAGAAAGATCTTAGAGAAAGACAAGAAAGTGAAAAAATTATGAAACAAGTTACCTCCCTTCTTATAGGCATGAGGATTTACTATTCAATCTCAGACTTTCGGATATTAATTCCATCCATCACGCCCAACTTGCCAAACATGCCTAACCGCATGCTAGGATCCTACGGTGCATGATCCTAACGGGCTGGGGGGCTAACTGTTGGGGTCAAAAACGGTTACGATGGAATTACCACCCGAAAATCCTCGGAGATCGTATTTCCGAAAGAGATAGTAAAAGGAAAGATGTAATTTTCGTAAAAATAACCAATACGAAGTTTTTACGAAAAAGTATCCTTTGGGATTCAAACCAAACAACCCAAGCTCGGTCACCGTGCATACACGCCGTCAGGTCGCTATGCAGAAATACCCGAGCCAAGCTCGGTCGCTACGTAGCGACCGAGCTCGAGCCAAAGCTCGGTCGCTACGTGGCGACCGAGCGATCATCCCGCTCGGTCGCTACGTAGCGACCGAGCCCGGCCAAGCTCGGTCGCTACGTAGCGACCGAGCGATCGTCCCGCTCGGTCGCTACGTAGCGACCGAGCTCGAGCCAAAGCTCGGTCGCTACGTAGCGACCGAGCGATCGTCCCGCTCGGTCGCTACGTAGCGACCGAGCTCAGCCAAGCTCGGTCGCTACGTAGCGACCGAGCAATCGTCCCGCTCGGTCGCTACGTAGCGACCGAGCTCAAGCCAAAGCTCGGTCGCTACGTAGCGACCGAGCGCTCATCCCGCTCGGTCGCTACGAAGCAACCGGGCTCGAGCCAAAGTTCGGTCGCTGTGTAGCGATTGAACCTTTCCGAACATCGATACGACACCAATCCTTGCATTCTCGTCAAACCTTCGAATGCTATCTCCCGAAGACCGTAGCAAGCTCAGTCCATGTTTCCCGCTATTCTAATTCATCGATCAAACTTCGCGGATTAGAAACCGCGGAAAACTCGTAGTAAACGTGTCGAGTCGGAAGACGGCCCAAAGGGACCTAAAACACGACTCGAGGCCCATCCTACGATTTTCCTAACCAAAAGCCCGTAAACCACAGCATGGTTTGCGCTTGGCCCACAAGGAAGGATAAATGTCAAGTTTCCGCGGATAAATACGGAAGTTTTAAAGAATTGTGAAGATCGGGAAAAATGGAAAATCTCCATTTTTATGCTATGACGGCTTAAGGGCAAAAGAGTAAAAGCGTAAACCGACCTTGAAGCTAGTATATAAGGAGTCCTAGGCGAGGAGCAGAGAAGAGAACTTTTTCAGAGCAAACTTAGCACTTAGAGCAATTTAGGCAATTTTCCGTTTTTGTTATTTCGAGCTGCGACTCAATTAGGTTTAGCCGTCTTAGGGTTGCTAGAACTAGGAATCTCGCCGACAGCTCTCGAGCCTAGGCCTATCCCTTGTTGTAAACGCTCATACGCAGATTCGGAATAAGATCTAATTTGCTCTCTTTTTGTTTTCTTATACTTTATCGTTGTTATTCTCGTGTTCTGATTGCTTGACGTGTGGTAATTAGCAGATATCCGGGTCCTCTGGGAAATTAGGGTTTTCCTAGTTTCCTTATTTAAACGGAAATCGACAGTGCGAATTTCGGTTATTACAGTTGATGTTGTTTTGCTTAGTTCTAGCCATGAGATGAGGTTTATACGTTTGGACTAACACTAAGTGTTCTTGCCTAAGGGAACTAAGCGGACTAAGTCCCGGAAGGGCAAGGAAGCGGCTGGTGGTTCTGGACAAGTCGTAGGAGATGGGACCAACCCCACTCAAGTGTTACCAACCCAGACGGGACTGGTTAATGAGGAGACCGGGGAACCCTTAGCGACGTTCCTGCCTACTGAGGTTCAGGTTGATAAGCTGAAGACGCTCGAATATTGGCCAAGAGACAAATTTTGGGATCTCGTATCAGGGTATTTGATACTATGCTTAGAGATGTTAGAGTCCAGTTTGTTGGGTTTAGGGCACGACCTAGGTCTAATCACAACTTTAGGGGGTGGGATGACTACTTCGATTTACATTCCCGTATCATTTTCGACCTGATTCCATCCCGCTTTAAAGTCCGCGATATGTTCTCAGCTTACATGACTTGTATCGTAGGAATCGAGCATCTCTTCGAGGACAATTTTAAGTCTCCCGAAAGTGCTGACCAAAATTTCAGATTATTTATACAGCGCTATTACCCTTGTGTCAGGTGCACGAGAGCTATCTCTACGAGATGGCTAAGTCTGTTTAGGATGTTAAGAGTTTGTTGTGATCAGCAACAAACTTATCGGTAGATATTACCGTTTCTGAGTCTTTGCGAAGAATACATGTTTGAGAAGATGTTAGTATGTATGACTGTTTGGTCTTCCAAGAAGGTGCCTTTATTGAGGAAGGTAATTTTGTCGAAAAATGGTTCTTCAGGCGTCTGCAACGTCTCTCATTGCTGAAGATTGATTTTTTTTCTTTCGTATGCCGCGTTTCGGGCATGAAATGTTCGCGGGCTTGAAGATGTTTCGCGATATTGCAAGGGTTTAGTCTTAGCCCTGTGTATGAGAAACATTTTGGTCTGTCTACGGATGTTCGCAGCCAAAATTGTTGTTCCTGTTTGGATGCTAATAATTTGATTTGCGATCGAGGAATTAGGACTAAGGGGTCGTGTAAATTTGTCCATCGGAAATAGCGTTTTCCTTCATAGTGCTTTGTGAAGTGTTGGCCTTCCGAGGTCTATTTCGTGCATTTTTGAGGATGTTTTGTATAGCTTTAGAAGCTTTGTTACAAATTTTTCCTTACATGCCGCGTATTATGGGTTAAACATAGCGGGCTTAATGTGAATTGTGGAATGTATCGAACTTGGTCGATTGTCACCTAGTTTTGGTTTTCCGTTAACCGTTTGGTTGTTAGGACTGAGTTTCGTTACGATGATATTATCATATGATTTCCGATCGTGGGTTATACGATAATTATTCTCTTAATAGTCTCACGACATGTTTAGACAAATCGTAGATTGTCGTTTAGCCGTTAAGTGATGGAGCGATGGTTTCTCAAATAGTTTGGTTTGGCGTGAAGGATGTGTTCACTCAGATAGCAAAGGATGTTGTAGGTCGAGGATTAGACCATGGTACTTTAACATTTAAGGTCATGTTAGTTTACGATCGTCCTTAAAGGGGATGGCAAATTCTGGTTTGGACCTTTACTGGAAGGCGTAATTGACCAAGGGCCAAAGAGCGCTTGTCGAGATTGATAGGCCAAGTTTGCTAGAGTTATCTGTGTTACGATGGCTGATAGTCATAGGAAACGATTCTATGATTTAGGTTTCAGTTATACGATGAATGTTTCGTATAATGTTACCTATAGTCTTATGAAAATTGATTCATTTTTGTCTGAGGAAGACGTAGCCTAAGAGGTTTGATACATAACCAGTGCTGAGTCAGTTGCGGGATGATTGGCTGCTCGGATGTGAGTTAGGGGAACGAAACGCAGAAGCCAGTGAGTCGCATGGCTAAAATACGAGATCTATTAAATCGTAATGCGAAGAGATCTCTCTTTAGATTGGTCATCCAAAGTCAGATTTTACAGCTTTGTGTTTGCTATACAAAATATACTTCTTCGTAAAACCAGTTATGTTTACTTTCAAAAGTTTTTTCGTAAGAATTGGTCTGATTGTACCGGTTTTTTCTTGTAAGTAATGGGGACCGGTTCTACGAAGATTGTAAATTGGTGATATCTATACACATGTCAAAGTAGCGTTGTTTCTGCGGGTTTTAGGAGAGACGTTTCTGTTGTGATTTCGATCTTAGGTGAAAATTGCTTGGAGTTACTCATGGAGTGTTACCGAAGATTATTTCACTACAATCTAGTCACAGAACGTTTTTCATTGATTTTTTTAGAGGATTCTCATGACACATTCGTTTCTGAAACGAATTGATCAACCAGAGGTAGATCTAGCCAACGATCGGGAAGAAACGAATTGATCAACCAGAGGTAGATCTAGCCAACGATCGGGAAGAAAGTGTTCCCTTTAATGTGCTCGATGCTACATTTATTCTCGAGTTTTCTTCGTCACATATGTGAATTGGTTGTTTCCACGTTGACGACTTGGAATATATCGGTTTTGAGAAAATTGCTAGAAACAAATCGGTTCTAAGACGACGTTCATGTCTCTAGTTTTTTCTCTCTTTAGGAAGCGAGCTTGATATGCGTGGTGATCGTTTCTCGATTTTCAGAGAGTTTAGATAGGTTTGCAAGATCTGGCTGAACAGTTATGGAACGATATATCGAGACAAGAAAACTCGCCTAAGACTTAGTTCGCTAGACTATCCACCTAGGTTTTACGTTCCCTAAAGTTCTATGGCAGTCTCAAAGGCGTTTTTATTTCTTAGTAATTTCCTACAAAAATTTCAAGTCTGATTTCAAAAATTTCAAGTCGGAAATACCTTAGTTCTTTCGAAGATTCGGGTTAGCCTCTTCTCCATTTTGCTTGCTCATTTGCCCTTACTCTTTTCGTGTCTTTGTGCCCATTTTGAATAGCAAAAATATTGATTCTTCCTGAATTTCTTGGCTTTCCTGGACGTGTTTTGGCTGATGCCAACCTTGCGGTTTTCGTGATCCACGTCTCAATCTTAGTATCATTGGATTTACGAAAATGAATAAGCATCTCGTCGAAACTTTTTAGCGTTTAGGAATAGCCAGGGATGATCAAGAGATGCCATGGATGATCAGGAAAACTCGCCAGGTGATGAGGTTTTAGTGACAGATCAAGGCACAAGAGGAAGGATGGTGAGACCGTGTAGAGAGGCGGATGGGCAAATTTTGATTCTCGGATTTCACTCCATCTCTTTCGTTTATCCGAGAGTCTTTTTTTTACTATCGTTGTTAGATTTTCGAAGGTTTTCATATGTTGCCAACTTTAGTTTTACAAAATTTATTTCGAAAAATAATAACGAGTTTAATTTTACGAAAGTTATTCCGCAAAATGTTATCAATTTTAATTTTACGAAAGTTGTTTCGTAAAAGGTTGTCAAGCTTAATTTTACGATATTTGTTCCATAAAGAAGTTTTCAAGTTTTGGTTGTATGAGAGCAGTGACGAGGTTAATTATTGCAACCAAACTTAATCAGAAGTTTTTCTCAAATCCGTGGAATTGATCCGTGGAAGTTTCGAGTAGTTTTTTTTCCGAAGTAAGATTTACGTGCCAAACAGCGACAACTCGCGAAATTTGTTACTATCAAAGTGATACTTGAATTCTTACGAAACCTTAGGCTTCAGAAAACGTTTTAGCGGTGGGGATACGATCTCTCGTTTTGCTTTATTTAGTCTTCGTCAGCCGTTTTAGGTTTCGAGTGATTCTATAGAAATTAACTTCGTTTCTCTGAAAGTTATTTGGAAGAAGTACATCAGTGAGGGTTTCATAACCGATTTGCTGTGCTTCCTTTTTTCCGCGACTAACCTAGGGTTTTTCCGCAAGATAGTCGGAAGAAGTACAGCGGCGAGTTATGTACAAGATTTGCTGTGCTTCCTTTTTTCCGCGACTAACCTAGGGTTTTTCCGAAAGATAGTCGGAAGCAGTACATCGGTGAGTTATGTACCCGATTTGCTGTGCTTCCTTTTTCCGCGATCAACCTAGGGTTTTTCTGTGATTTTGGGGAGAGGAAGTTTTACTTTTCCGTCCGAAAACCCTTACATGTTGAGATTTCATTAGTTTGGCAATGAGCCAAACTTACGGGGTTTGATAAGATTTATCGTTTCCCTTTATGTCTAGAAAGAGAAATCGCGAGCTCGTTTCTTTGCACTTCTTGTGGCAAAAAATTACGGCAAGGTTTTCGATTTTCTCAAGAACTGTGGCGTTTGCGTAAGCGTTGGCTATAGGCGCAGTAGCGGCTGGAGTCGTCTTACCAGCGTTGTTGCGAACTGCGATTTTGACTTTGTATTTGCAGACATTGTTTTGATCAAGCGTTTCGCAGATATGAGTTAGAGTAATCCATGCCCCCCCCCCCTTTTTCTAGCGCCAAACTGTGGGAACCGAAATTCACATCGTCGATTTCCGTAATCGGAGGAAAATTATCGGAGGAAAGTCAAGAAATCCTAACTTTCCCTGAGGTCTTAGATTCTCTGCGAGAGCCAACGACAAGTCACAAAATAAATGTGGAAAATATGAAACGATTGTGGAAACCAAAATTCGCACTGTCGATTTCCGTTTAAATTAGAAAAGTAGGAGAACCCTAGTTTCCCAGAGGTCCCGGATATCTGCTAATACCACACGCTACGCAATCAGAACATGAGATAACAACAACAAAGTTTAAGAAATGGTAAAAAGAGAGCAAAAAGAAGTCTTATTCCTAATTTGCATATAAGCGTTTACAACAAGGTATAAGTCTGGGCTCGAGAGCTGTCGGCGAGATTCCTAGTTCTAACAAACCTAAGATGGCTAAACCTAATTGAGTCGCAGCTCGAAATAACAAAAACGGAAAGTTGCCTAATTTCTCTAAGTGCTAAGTTTGATGTGTAAAAATCCTCCCCCCATGCCTCTTGCCTAGGACTCCATATATACTCGCTCCAAGGTCGGTTTACGCTTTTACTCTTCTGCCCTTAAGCCGTCATAGAATAAAATGGAGATATTCCATTATTTCCGATCTTCGTAATTATTTTCAAAATTTCGTATTTATCCGCGGAAACTTGACATTTATCCTTCCTTTCGCGCCAAGCGTAAACCGTCCTACGGTTTACGGGCTTCTGGTTAAGAAATCATAAAATGGGCCTCGAGTCGTGTCTTAGGTCCCTTTGGGCCATCTTCCGACTCGAAACGTTTATTACGACTTCTTTCGATAAAGAACGAACTTTCCGCGGTTTTTACCGCAAAGTTTGATTGATGACTTAGAATGACGGAAAACATGAAATGAGTTTGCTATGGTCTTCGGAAGATAGAGTCAAAGGATAGACGAGAATGCATGGACTGGTGCCGTATCGTCGTTTCGGAAGAGCGGGACGGACGTTCGATCGCTACGTAACGACCGAGCTTGACCGAGCTCGGTCGCTACGTAGCGACCGAGCGGGACGGACGCTCGATCGCTACGTAGCGACCGAGCGGGACGGACGGTCGGTCGCTACGTAGCGACCGAGCTTGCCTTGAGCTCGTTCAGTCGCTATGTAACGAAGTTTTTGGAGCTCTTGTTCGATGTCTCATTTTTCCTCCGCAAAGCTTTTCGTAAGAAAGAATAAATTTCGAAAAAGTATTTATGAGATAAAGTTCTCATCTTCTTCCTCGGACGTATTGAATGTTAACTTCGTCGTAACCGTTTTTGACCCCAACAGTTAGCCCCCCAGCTCATTAGAGTCGAGACTCTAGCACGCGGTTTGAAAATTTTGGCAAAGTTAGACGTATTGGACGAAGTTTATACTCTAAACTCCGCAGAAGAAAAATCATCGAGAATGTAGATGTATTAGTAGTGAGCTCTTATCATTCATTTTCGTCACACCTTCCCTTCTTCAAACCTTCAAAAACCTCTCTAACTCCAAAACTTTTGCTTTCAACATGTCTTCCTCCCAAGGTGACAAGAGAGATTCCAACGTCGAGATGGGCGAGGCCACCTCTCCGGCTCCGATTCCGACTTCTCCGGCTGAAGCGCCGGCTTGTGTTGCTGCTCATCTCTCCTTCCGAGAGAGACTAGTTCGTCGCCAAGCCGAGAAGCAACTGGTTCAAGCTGGCACCGAGTTCCCGTCTTCTTCTGCGCGGGCCGTTGCCCCGGGTCACAGGACCGAGGTCGTGGTTTCGCAAGACGTAAGAACTCTTGCAGGCTCGGGCATTCCAGATGCTCAAGCTCTACCTGCCGGATCGTCCACGAATCCGATCCTTGTCAAGGATAAGGAGAGGGCTGCTGACTCTATGCCTCCTCCTCCGGCCAGGAAATAAATCGTTCTAGCGTTGCGTGCTCCTAGTGCTGTTCCGGTTGCTCAGCCTAAGGGCCGGAAGAGGAAGCTTACCAAGAGCGGTGACGGGGAATCTTCGCAGCAAGGGGGCTCGAGCGTAGCGTCGGGACTTCGCGGAAAGGTTTGTCGCTCATTTGATTTCTTGATCATTTCATATACATTTTCTCTCGGACTTAGTTTTAACTTTTTTTTTTCTTTTTTTTTTGTTTGCAGTTCATGTCGTTAATCGATGCGATGATCAGCGAGTGCGGTTCTGAGACCAGTCGTCTTGCCGGGGAGTTGGTGGAGCTGCAGGGTAGATGGTCTGAAACCGAGGCCATGCTGACGGCTGTCAAGGATTCTCATTCCGTGGAAGTATCGAAGCTCGAGGTCGCGATAGGGGCGCTCGAGAGGGATCTCGGGAAGATGGCGAGTTCATTGCTCAAGGAGAAGAAAGCCAGGAAGGCCAAATCTTCGGAGGTGCGTCGGCTCCAGCGTCAGATCGAGGTCGATGCAGGACTAGCGAGCCGTGGGATCCAAGAGGCCACGGATGCTCTTCGCTCAGAGTTTCAGGCTCGCTTGGCGAAGATTTCTGCTTTTCTGGGTTCCCTCGAGTGTATCCGGAGCAGGGACTTAGCTTTGGCGATGATTGAGCGCGGAATGGCCGTGGTTCGGTCGTTCCAGAGTGAGGTTCCCCCGACCTTGGAGGCTGAAGAGGCCAGACTGTCCGGCTGTAAGGGAGATATGGCAGCCGTGGATGGAGATTTCAATCTCATCCTAGCTGACCTGAAATCCGCGTGCTTACTTCCGACGTGTTCAGAAGACCCAGAGGGGAAAGACCCGATGGTTGGAAAAAATGGAGGTGACGCGGCTCCAGGCTCGGACGAGGCGACTGGTGAAGAGGGGGCGTGAGTTCTGAGGATGACTTGGGTTAGATCTCTTGCAAGAGATTTGTTTTTTTTATGTTTTTATGTTTCGGCCTTAAACAGCCTTATTTCATGTTTTGGGACTGGCCGTGTGTGGCTTTGAATCCCTGCCGCTCTGCGGCTTTTTATGATGAGATAATAAAGTGGTACTCTTATTTTATGAGTTAGTGTATAGTGGGGAAGGAAGGTGATGAGTTGTCATCTCATATCCTTCTTCGATGTGAAATGTTTCATTCGAGATCTGTTTCGAGAGTTCTTCCGCGAAATATAGGCTTCGCGGGATATCTGAAGATATCGAATATAAACATAGAGGCATGGTTTTGGGATCTCGTATCTTATTGATATCATGCCTTGAGATGCTAGAGACCAGTGCGCTTGGTTTAGAGCAAGACCTAGGTTTACTTTCGGTTTTAAGATTTATGCGGTGACTAGCCGGCTATGGATTTATCTGTCGCAATTTTAACCTGATTCGTATCGATTTAAAGTACGCGATAGGTTCTCGGCTTACATGACTTGTTTGATATGAATCGAGCATCTCTCCGGAGACAATTTTTAAGCCGACCGGAAGTGCTGGACCAAAATTTTGGGTTTCTTTTATAGCGCTATTATCCTTGTGTCGGATGTATAAGAGTCATCTTTGCGAGATCGCTATGTCTGTTTAGGACGTTCGTGAGTTCGATGTGATCAACATGGGACTTGGCGATAGATGCCGCCGTTTTGAGTTTCTGCGCAAAATATGTGTTAACGTGTACTTGTATATATTTTTTGAGGTTACGTTTTTGTCGTTCGGAAGAAATAACTCTTGAGGCATCTCTTGCGACGTCTCGCGGTGCTAAAGGTTGCTTCTCCCTAACGGCTGAATGATTTGCGAGTAAATAATTCGCTTGGTTAAGATGAGTCGGAAACATCGAGGGCGTGGTCATATGTTTTCGAATTTGAGAGTATACGAGTATACGTATCCACTCCCCCCCTTTTTAATGAGGGGGGACAGCTGAATTTGTCTTTTGACAAACTGCCTACGTACTCCTTATGGAGATCAAGCCGTCTCATAGTTCGGTGATTGCGAGTCGGTTTGTTCAGTGATAGTATTTTTTGAGATACATCGCGTTCGAGGTCCTAGGGATTTTTACGCCTTGCATGTTTGCTATCTCATAGGAGCCTGGTCGGACGACCTTTTCGATTTTATAGGGTCCTTCCCAGTTTGCTCCAAGTTTTCCCGCGTTTCGTTCAGCGGTGTTTTGGAAGACTTTGCGAAGGACCAGATCTCTGATATACCTTGGATTTTACCCGTTTTCATCCATGGTATATAAGTGTTTTACTATATATATATCTATGTTTTCTACTCTTCTAGGTATGTTTTCAGGTTCAGGTGCATTTCGGAGTAAAGCTATGACTTTGAAGCATTTTGGAGCTTAAAGAACATTTCACCCGAGCTGACCACGTAGAGGTCGAAGAGAGGAAGAACAATCGATCGATGCACATCAGTGCTATTGATCGACACCAGGAGATGCCTCGACAGATGAAGATTAATATCGATCGATGTACAGAAGTACCATCGATCGATGTCGAGACATCAGACAAGCAACATTTTGGATTCAGCACACTTAAAACCCAAGGCCAAGCCAAATTACGAAAATGCCCTGATGAGTTTTTAACCTAGTAGATTATATACTGCCTAAGTTATTTTGACGGCAAAAAGACCTTTTTTGTTACAAGTTTTACTTTGAGAGAGAAGAGAGTTTTGGAGAGAAGATCACTTGTGATTGGAACTCCTTGTTATCATTTCTTTTCATCTATACTATGAGATTCTATTTCTTCATTGTTATGAATTGCTTTGCTATGTCTGAGTAGTTCAATTATTAGATCCAGGGTTCTGATAGGTTTGTGGGATTAGCCCCAAACTATAGATCTGCCTTGTTGTGATATTCATGATAGATTTGTATTCATTGCTTGTTTTAGTCTTGCTAACTAGAACTTGATCATAGGATTGCATATTCAAGCACCCTTGTTATCCCATCCTGACATCTATCTATCATATTAGGACTGCTAGAGAGGGCTAACCGCCAATTTAGTATCTTAATAGGGCATATCATACTCGCGCATAGGCCTGGCTAGAACCCGTGGATCGATGTCCTCAACTGACTATCGATCGACATTGGCAAAGGTGTATCGGTCGACGTCCCAATAGGACCATCGATTGACACTCTTTCGTTGTCGACATACTAACCGTTGAGACACGAGATCTAGCCTGTTAACCAGTGAAACATGCGACAGCTGATCACTGAGTTAAGCGGTTGAGCTTTAATATATCATGCATGCAACAAATAGGCATCTATAGGTATTATAATCTCCAACACCTGAATAACCCTGCATCTAATATCATTTCCAACCAAGTTACATTTACTAGTTACTTCGCTTGTTACTATTGCTATTTAATTTAAACATTTACAACTCTTAGAATTAATAAACACTAGATTTAATTGTTCCCTAGCTCCTTGTGGATTCAAACCTTAAGTACTACATCTGAACCTCTTTTGATGAGAGTAACACTCCTTAGGGTAATTTGAGTGGTATCAAATTTGGCGCCGTTGCCGGGGAGCTTTGATCGCCATTAGATTTAGTTTTATTGATTCTTATTCTTTTCTCTACCCCCTTTCTAATAATCTTTTTCTTGTCTTTTCAGGTGCATGCCCATCGGTACCAGAAGCAACAAGGAGAAAGACTTGCTGTTCTCAGACGATCCTGCTCATTTGGAACGCACCATCCGTAGAGGTCAACGTTCCACATCGCTCGATGCAATAACTTCGTCGTCGATCGATACGCACAACCAACCATCGATCGACACCAGACCGTCATCGTCGATCGATCCCAATCGTTCGACAACGATCGATACTACACCGCATACGTCGATCGATACCGTGTCGTCAAAAATGGTAAACATTGTGGGAACCAAAATTGGCACTGTCGATTTCCGTTTAAATAAGGAAACTAGAAAATCCTAATTTCCTAGAGGACCCGGATATCTACTAATTACCACACGTCAAGCAATCAGAACACGAGAATAACAACGATAAAGAATAAGAAATCAAAAAAGAGAGCAAAGAAGATCTTATTCCGAATTTGCGTATGAGCGTTTACAACAAGGTATAAGCCTGGACTCGAGAGCTGTCGGCGAGATTCCTAGTTCTAGCAACCCTAAGACGGCTAAACCTAATTGAGTCGCAGCTCGAAATAACAAAAACGGAAAATTGCCTAAATTGCTCTAAGTGCTAAGTTTGCTCTGAAAAAGTTCTCTTTCATGCTCCTCGCCTAGGACTCCTTATATACTAGCTCCAAGGTCGGTTTACGCTTTTACTCTTCTGCCCTTAAGCCGTCATAGCATAAAAATGGAGATATTCCATTTTCCCGATTTTCACAATTATCTTCAAAACTTCCGTATTTATCCGCGGAAACTTGACATTTATCCTTCCTTGTGGACCAAGCGTAAACCGTGCTGTGGTTTACGGGCTTTTGGTTAAGAAATCACAGGATGGGCCTCGAGTCGTGTTTTAGGTCCCTTTGGGCCGTCTTCCAACTCGAAGCGTTTACTACGATTTCTTTCGACAAAGAAAGAACTTTCCGCGGTTTCTAATCCGCGAAGTTTGATCGATGATTTAGAATAGCGGAAAACATAGACTGAGCTCGCTACAGTCTTCGGGAGATAGCATTTGAAGGTTTGACGAGAATGCATGGACTGGTGTCGTACCGATGTTCGGAAGAGCTTGGTCGCTATGCAGCGACCGAACTTTGGCTCGAGCCCGGTCACTACGTAGCGACCGAGCGGAACGAGCGCTCGGTCGCTACGTAGCGACCGAGCGAGACGGACGCTCGATCGCTACGTAGCGACCGAGCGAGACGGATGCTCGGTCGCTACGTAGTGACCGAGCTTGGCTCGGGCTCAGTCGTTACGTAGCGACCGAGGTCATCCAAGAGCATAGCATTGTTGAGTTCCTCCCGTTGGGGTAGTAACCTTCTTCGAACACCGGGGAACTCTACTTCCGCGGGAATCATGCATTCCGTGCCATACACCAGAGAAAAAGGGGTTTCTCCCATTGCTCGCCTTGGGGTGGTACGGTGAGACCAGAGGACTCCCTCGAGTTCGTCGGCCCACCTGCCTTTTTTGGCCTCCAAACGTTTCTTCAGTCCGTCGAGAATGGTATTATTGATTGTTTCAGCTTGTCCGTTGCACTGCGGATATCTGGGAGTCAACTTGTTGAGTCGTATCTTCCATTTTTCGCAGAATACCTCGAACCGGGTGGAGATAAACTGAGACCCGTTATCGGTTACGATCTCGTAAGGAACTCCATGCCTACAGATGATGTTTTTCCATACGAAGTTTTCGACTTGGACATCTTTTATTCTTGCGTACAAGTCTGCCTCTACCCATTTCGAGAAAAAATCGGTGAGGACTAGAAGGAAACGCTTTTGCTTTGAATTATGCAGAGGTCTGACGATATCCAAGGCCCTGCGCATAAAGGGGTAGGTGATATACCTTGGATTTGACCCATTTTTATCCATGGAATATTATTATTTTACTATATATATATATCTATGTTTTCTACTCTTCTAGGTATGTTTTCAGGTTCAGGTGCATTTCGGAGTAAAGCTATGACTTTGGAGCATTTTAGAGCATAATGGACATTTCACCCGAGCTGACCACTTAGAGGTCGACAAGAGGAAGAATAATCGATCGATGCGCATCAGTGCTGACGATCGATATAAGGAAATGCCTCGACAGATGAAGATTAATATCGATCGATGTACACAAGTACCGTCGATCGATGTCGAGACACCAGACGCGACATTTTGGATTCAGCAGACTTGAACACCAAGGCCAAGCTAAATTACCAAAATGCCCTGACGAGTTTTTAACCTAGTAGAATATATACTGCCTAAGTTTGTTGATGGCAGAAAGAGCTTTTCTTTTCTAGACCTAGTTTTGTTACAAGTTTCATTTGGAGAGAAGATCACTTGTGATTGGAACTCCTTGTTTCATTTTCTTATCATCTATTCTATGAGTTTCTCTTTATCTAGTGATATGAATTGCTTTGATATGTCTGAGTAGTTCAACTGTTAGATCCATGGTTCAGATAGGTTTGTGGGATTAGCCCCAAACTATAGATCTGCCTTGTTGTGATATTCATGATAGATTTGTATTCATTGCTTGTTTTAGCCTAGCTAACTAGAACTTGATCATAGGATTGCATATTCAAGCACCCTTGTTATCCCATCCTGACATCTATCTATCATATTAGGATTGCTAGAGAGGGCTAACCGCCAATTTAGAATCTTAGTAGAGCATTTTTATACTCGCGCATAGGCCTGGCTAGAACCCGTCGATCGATGTCCTTAACTGACAATCGATCGATGTTGGCAAAAGTGTATCGGTCGACGTCTTAATAGACTATCGATCGACACTCTCTTGTGTCTGCATCTAACCGGTGAGACACAAGATCTAGTCTGTTAACCAGTGGTACATGCGACAGCTGATCACTGAGTTAAGCGAATGAGCTCTAATATATCATGCATGCAACAGTTAGGCATCTATAGGAATTATAATCTCCAACACCTGAATAGTGGCCCAACATCTAATATCATTTCCAACCTAAGTTACATTTATCATTTACTCGCTAGTTACTATTGCTATTTTATTTAAAACATTACAACCTTTAGAATTAATAAACACTAGATTTAATTGTGCCCTAGCTCTTTGTGGATTCGATCCCTAAGTACTACATCTGAACCTCTTTTGATGAGAGTAACACTCCTTAGGGTAATTTTAGTGGTATCAAATTTGGCGCCGTTGCCGGGGAGCTTTGATCGCCATTAGATTTAGTTTTATTAATTCTTATTCTTTTCTTTACCTCCTTTTCTAATAATCTTTCTTTTTCTTGTCTTTTCAGGTGCATGCCTAGCGATACCAGAAGCAACAAGGAGAAAGACTTGCTGTTCTCAGACGATCCTGCTCATTTGGAACGCACCATCCGTAGAGGTCAACGTTCCACATCGCTCGATGCAACAACTTCGTCGTCGATCGATACGCACAACCAACCGTCGACCGACACCAGACCGTCATCGTCGATCGATCCCAATCGTTCGACAACAATCGATTCTATACCGCGTACGTCGATCGATACCGTGTCGTCAAAAATGGTAAAAATTATTATTCTAACTCAGGATGAGAACATAAACCTGTATGACCAGGCCGGTCATCTGCGTAATGCAACAGGTCAGAAAATAGATGCTCAGGGAACTGTAATCCCTGATGCTGATGCTACAGGAGCTGTTCAACCTGTAGATGAGGACGCTCGATCGAAACCACTGGCCGACTACAATCGCCCAGATGAGTACTATTCCAACAGATCAGCGATTCGACTTCTGGAGATCCAGAAGCAGAATTTCGAGCTGAAGCCTCAGTACTACACTCTTGTGTCGCAGATACCCTACTCTGGGTTACCGCACGAGCATCCTATGGAGAATTTGGAACGGTTCGAGGATCTAATCGCTGCCATTCGGATGGAAGGAGTCCCCGAAGATTACCTGCTGTGCAAGCTCTTCAGATACACGCTGAATGGAGAAGCGATGCACTGGCTTAGGCAGCAACCCACAGGATCTTTAACATCCTGGAGCGACATCAAAAATGATTTCTTACGAAACTTCTTCGATGAGGCGCACGCTGAAGAACTTCAGAACAAAATTTCCACATTCTCGCAGAAGGCTGGAGAGTCCTTCAAAGATGCGTGGATTAGATTTAGGTTTTTCCAGCGAGACTGTCCACACCACGGATTTAATGAAGTGCAGCTGCTAAGCACTTTCTTCTGAGGTCTCGCCTTACAGTATCAAATGGCTCTTGATACGGCGAGTGAAGGAAACTTCACTACTCGAAATCCGTTGGAAGCTGTGAGACTTATCGAAAACCTTGCTAACAGCAGCAGCACCAAAAACACTGACTCTGAACGGAAGAAGTCTGTAGCCTCTATCGGGAAGGAACAGATGGACGAGTAAGAGCTAAGTTAGATGTGGTGCACGAACTTCTTAGGAAGCAAGTCTGTTCAGCTGAAGGAGAAGTAGCAGATACAGAAGGAGAAGAAGATGTGAACTACATCGGAGGTACCGAATTCCAAAAATTTGGAAACCAGGGCGGAAACAGAAACTTCTTTGGAAATGGCCAAAGAAGTAACCAAAATTCACAACTTCAAAAACCCTTCAACAACAGCAAGAGCTACTCGAACTATTACTATCAGAATCCACCACCCCAAACTCAGGAAAGCAAGATCGAAGAAATGCTTGATCGAGTACTGTTGGGACAACAACAAATCACCGTGGATTTCAACGGTAAGATAGACTCTGCCTACAACAATCTGAACACCAAAATCGAGACCTTAGGGACTCAGGTGAGAAAACTTGAAACCCAAATAATTCAGACGGGCGAGACTATTAAGAGGCAAGAAGCTTTCGCTAGAGAGGCAGGAGCCGACAAAGGGAAACACCACGTAAATGCCATCATAGATGATAAATTCTGGCAAGTGATGAGAAATGAAAACCTTGAGGAGGGAGATTTCGAAATCGAAAGCTCCATGAGTCTCGGCGGATCCCAATGGTGTCGACCGATGTCGATGAACTCGCATCGATCGACAGACCATGATGAAGATCGATGGACGGATTACTCCAGTCATCGATCGACGTCGTCTGCCAATTCGACTGAATGCAATGCGGTTCAAATTCTAACTCATGAAGAATTCGCAGCTAAGCATCCTCACCCACCCTCCCCTTTCTATGAAAAAACCGATCGATCGGTTAACTCAACCATCGATCGACAGAGTGAGTCTGACGTCGATCGTCACAACACACCTCCCATCGATCGACAGGAGAAGATTCCTAAAAAACCTCAAGAGGGAAGCTAACAATAAGGAGATGGATGGTTTCACTAAACGAGTCCTCAGAATCCCAATCGAAAAACCTTTTGATGAAGCTTACTTCACACACCGGTTGTGGATGTTCTTCAGAGAAACAAAGGTAACTGAGGAGGACATTAGGAGAATGTTTCATCAAGTCAGAGGAAAGATGAAACACAGGATCGCATTGACAAAGAAGAGTGATCCTGGGAAGTTTGCAATACCATGCATAGTCAAGGGTGTTGAATTTCCCCATTCAATGTGTGACACAGGAGCATCGGTTAGTATCCTACCTAGGATCATGGCAGACCAGCTTGGTTTGACCATCGAACCCTCAACAGAATCCTTCACCTTCGTGGATCTTTCAGAGAAACGATCCGGAGGCATCATAAGAGATCTGGAGGTACTGATTGGTAATACCCTTGTCCCTGTAGTTTTTCATGTCTTAGACATCGAGCTTAACTGGAACTCTTCACTTCTGCTTGGAAGATCCTTCCTAGCTACAGTAGGAGCTGTAGTAGGAGCTGTATGTGACATGAACAAAAACAAATTGTGTCTAACGCTCATAGACCCAAACATCCACTACGATCCCATCCGACCTAAGAGAAAGGTAATTAATTCTGTGGATTATGGGAAAGAACTTGGCTTCATTGGCGCATGCCATTGTGGAGCAGAGTATGAATCGGAGTACGAAACAGAGTACTCGGAATCGATCGACACCCCAACCTTTCCATCGATTGATTCCAATGTGTCAATGGTGACCGATGACCACAACAACACGTCACTCGATGTAATGCACCCACTTGACCATTTCGCTTCACCTAATCATTGTTACTAACATTTTGCCTTCCAATCTCCAACCAGGAGAGGACATGATGATTATTCCATAGGCAGTTGGGCAGAAAGTGGTTTCCATGAAAGTTTTGCAGTTGACACTGTAATTACTTCACCTCATGAGGAACACACCGAGGAATACGATGAGGATTACTGGAAAGAACGTGCAATAGAAATGTCTTTGCAGGATGAAAGACTTGAAATACACAAGTTCACCAAAACGTTTCCAACATCGTTCGACGCTGTGCACTCTACATTGGTCGATACCCACCCTCGTCCAGCAAAACAACCGCTCACATCGATCGACACACCAAAAGGAACATCGATCGATATTCGCGCCGCAGCGAAAATTCAGGAGCAGGAGAATATTCCCTCCCTAACTAGGTTTACAGATACCTATATAAATCATTTTGCACCTCCGAAACCACCTACACACATCAGAGCAAACACACAAGCAAATAAGATGAACACTATTCCTTCTACATCAACAGAAAAATCCATGAAGAGCAATCATCGATCGATGTAACTGTATCTACATCGATGGATACTACTCTAAACCCTAATCTCTCTATTTCTAAAATGAATAATTATGCAAACATTGATTATGGTTTTCTAACACCTGATGAATTTGGTATTTTCAGGGATCCAGATGGCAACGCACGTGCAATGGATGGAAAGATTTTACAAGTGTCCAGAGAGTACATAGTAGACATCCTTCAAGTAGCCAATGGACCTGACAACCTGTTCTCACAGCAACGTGGCACTCCAGAAGTTATTCTAACAGATCCTTACAACCACGCAGGAGTCACCACAACAGAGATCAACACAGATCTATCACGCCAACCAAAAGGGCAAGCATCGATCGACGGTACAATGGAGACATCGATCGACAAGGTAACACCAACGTCGATCGATATGGATGATCCGACGTTGATCGACAGACGCTATGAATGTGGAAGCCGCGCTTTCGACATGTATGGAGCCAGAAAGTTCACTTGGGAACAAAGGGACGAATATGGAGTCTACAGAGATGAGCGGGGACACGCACGAAGCGCAGCTGGTGAGATGATACCTGTCACAAAGGACAACATCAGGAAAATACTGGAAAGAGCATCTCTTTTTGAAGAGAGCCACATCTGTCTTCCAGAACATACCACTTCCTTCACACTCACAAAACTGGCACCAGAACTCTACACCAAAGAAGAAATCGATGAAATGGTGTTTGGTATTTGTGGAGCTCAGGAGAAACTGGGAGAGGAGCTCAAAACACTGGTCGATGAAACACATCAGCCTTTGGATAGAGACTACAATGAGCTTTTCAGATGTATGGCAGAAATGAGGACAGAAATTGAAAGTTTACGTCAGCAACCTGAGAAGGAAGCTACGACTTCAACATCGATCGACGCACCCCGTGCAACATCGATCGACGTCAGTCTTCCAACAGCTCAGATCCTTGCAGAACCGCGATGTTCAACACAACACAGGGATGAACGGGAAGTCTCATACATCGACACGAGGATAAACGACGTTTACTGCCCTCTCAACAACAACGTGGACTGGCTAAGCACTAAAATCGAGCTACTACAGCAAGATCTGGACACCATTCGCAAGAAGGACCAACATCCAGCCACATCGATCGATATGTGCACCTTCACATCGCTCGACGCCAAAGTCTCAGCAATGAATGAGAGGCTGAGGACTTACGAGGATATGCATGACCGTTTCATAAAAGTTACATTTATCATTTACTCGCTAGTTACTATTGATATTTTATTTAAAACATTACAACCTTTAGAATTAATAAACACTAGATTTAATTGTTCCCTAGCTCCTTGTGGATTCGATCTCTAAGTACTACATCTGAACCTCTTTTGATGAGAGTAACACTCCTTAGGGTAATTTGAGTGGTATCAGTAGGGCAATGTGATGGAGGAAATAACTTCGGCCGGTTGTAGGATGGTTGGAGCACGCCTTTGGCATTTTTCGCATTTTCGCGCGAACTTCTCGCAATCTCCGATCATCGTTGCCCAGTAGTATCTATGGCGTTTGATTTTCACAGCTAGCGATCTTCCACCGGAATGGTTGCCGCAGGAACCAGAATGTACTTCCTCCATTACTTTTCTTGCTTTTTCTCCTTCCACACACGTCATAAGTGGTCCGGAGAATCTCCATTTGTAAATTTCGCCATCCCCTGTTACGTAGCGCGCGGCCTGTATTCACACTTTGAGGGCTGCCAATTTTTCGGTGGGCAGTTGCCCGTCGATAATGTAGTCTCGATTTGTCTGAAGCCATGGGGTATCGCAACCGTAATCAGATTGCTCCGATTGCGGTTGTATCGTAACTTCTTCTTCCTCGTCATCATGACCTTCTATGAGGTTGACGACGATTGGTGGTCTGATGCTCGGATGTTCGATGAACTCGACCGGAATTACCCTTTTAAGTCCCGGGTCAGAACTTGATGTTAGGGCCGCGAGGGCGTCTGCATGGATGTTCTCGGAACAGAGGATTCGTGTAAGGGCAAAACAATCAAAGTCTTGAGCTAGACTTTGGACCAGTTTGAGGTACTTGTGGGAACCGAAATTTGCACTGTTGATTTCCGTTTAAATAAGGAAACTAGGAAAACCCTAATTTCCCAGAGGACCCGGATATCTGCTAATTACCACACGTCAAGCAATCAGAACATGAGAATAACAACGATAGAAATAAGAAATCGAAAAGAGAGCAAAGTAGATCTTATTCCGAATCTGCGTATGAGCGTTTACAACAAGGTATAAGCCTGGGCTCGAGAGCTGTCGGCGAGATTCCTAGTTCTAGCAACCCTAAGACGGCTAAACCTAATTGAGTCGCAGCTCGAAATAACAAAAACGGAAAATTGCCTAAATTGCTCTAAGTGCTAAGTTTTTCTCTGAAAGAAGTCCTTCCACGCTCCTCGCCTATGACTCCTTATATACTAGCTCCAAGGTCGGTTTACGCTTTTACTCTTCTGCCCTTAAGCCGTCATAGCATAAAATGGAGATATTCCATTTTTCTCCGATCTTCGCAATTATTTTCAAACTTCCGTATTTATCCGCGGAAACTTGACATTTATCTTTCCTTGTGGACCAAGCGTAAACCGTCCTACGGTTTACCGGCTTTGGTTAAGAAATCGCAAGTTGGGACTCGAGTCGTGTCTTAGGTCCCTATGGGCCGTCTTTCGACTCGACGCGTTTATTACGATTTCATTCCATAAAGAATGAATTTTCCGCGGTATTAATCCGCAAAGTTTGATCGAGGACTTGGAATAACGAAAAACATAGACTGAGCTCGCTATGGTCTTCGGGAGATATCATTGAAGGTTTGACGAAAATGCATGGACTGGTATCGTCTCGACGTTTCGGAAGAGATCGGTCACTATGCAGCGAACAAACTTTGGCTCGAGCCCGGTCGCTACGAAGCGACCGAGCGGAACGAACGCTCGGTTGCTACGTAGCGACCGAGCTTGGCCGAGCTCGATCGCTACGTAGCGACCGAGCGGGACGGATGCTCAGTCGCTACGTAGCGACCGAGCTTTGGCTCGAGCTCGGTCGCTACGTAGCGACCGAGCGGAACAGACGCTCGGTCGTTACGTAGCGACCGAGCTTTGGCTCGGACTTGGTTGCTACGTAGCGACCGGATAGCGTGTATGTGCGGTAGTTTCGCAATGATCGAGCTTGAGTTGTCCATTTTGAGCTTTCAAAGATACTTCTTTGTAAAAACTTCGTATTGGTTATTTTTTACGAAAATCATATTTTTCTTTTACTATCTTTCTTGGAAATACGATTTCCGAGGGTTTTCGGGTATTAATTCTGTTACGACCGTTTTTGACCCCAACAGTTAGCCCCCCAGCCCGTTAAGACCATGCATCGTAGGGTCCTAGCGTGCGGTTAGACATGTTTGGCAAGTTAGGCGTGTTGGATGGAATTAATATCCGAAAGTCCGAGCTTGAATAGTAAGTTCTCATGCCTATAAGAAGGGAGGTAACTTGTTTCACAATTTTTTCACTTTCTTGTTTTCTCTAAGATTTCTCTTAAGAAAAACATTCTTTCCTTCTCTCCATCCTTTCCCTCTATTTTCCCAAAAGAGAAGTATAAAATGTCGAGCAAGAAAAAGATTGCGAGAAAAGGGTCTTCATCCGCGAGTGCTCATGAAGAGCTTATTGTTCCGAAGATGGAGTTCGTGCCTCACTCGGTAGATCCCGCCGGGAATGAGGCATGGTGGGTTGCGCATTACGGTTCGATGACTCCTCCCAAAGAGAAGTCGTTCCCGGTCCTGACCCATCGTGCGATCGAGGAAGGGGCACCGAGCAGGAGTACCGGCGAGTTTCGCGAGATCATGCGATCGTTCTATCGTATTCCGAGTACGGTGGAGTTCCGGGTTCCTCGTCGAGGCGAACGTGCTGATAACCCCCCGGAGGGTTACTTTACTTGCTACGAAGTGTTCGTAGTGCGTTGTCGCTTGTGGTTCCCGATTCCTGAAATCGTCTTCCGAGTATTGGATCGTCTGGCCATTCAGCTCCTTATTGGAATCATGATCCTGAGCTATGAGCATGGTCTCTCCCTTTCCTTAGATCACTTTGAAGCTCTTTTGAGGCTACAACTTGTCAAGGATAAGGACAAGTATAGGCTGGTCCCTTGGAGCTTCATGTCGGTGGTTAAGAGGTTCAGCTCCAACTTCAACTCGTGGAAGAAATTTTTCTTCTTTGTCCGTATAGACGCTGCGTCTGTCGAAGAGAGTTGTATCCCACTACTCCGAAGGTTGCCGAACGATCGTCCCTTCATCAACCCGCTGGCCCCGTTCCCCGAGGATATCATTGAAGTGAGGGACCTTCTTAAGAATGGTCCGTCTTTCTGGACTTCCTTTATGCCGAAACGAGTTTATAAAGCGCTAAGGTTTGTGTGTCCCGGTCCTGCGGAAGCGGGGAACAACTCCGAGCCCGACGATCAGAGTCCCGACGCTGCCCCTGCTGCTGCGACGGGGTGGAACTCTTCAAAGGGGAAGGATATCGATCTTGGCGACACAGAGTTTTCGATGGACGATTTTATGTTTCCGGGATGGGATCCAGACCTTGCTTATAGCGACGGAAGCGGTTCTAGCGAGGTTCCTATTCTGGACTTCGACGATTTCTTTGCTGGTTTACCCTCGGGCTTCGATGCTCCTCCACCAACAAATGAAACAGGGAGGCCGAAGGTTTTCGCGGAAGGGTCTCCTATTATCAACAGGGTATGATTTTTTCGACAATATTTGTGATTGCCTAGGTGTTTCTTTTTCTGCTTATAACACATCAATTGGTTTCGCAGGGACTTAACTTGCTTGGCTCGGCCATTGAGGCGAGCCATAGGGAAGCTACGGTCTATCGTTTTAAAGCGGAGAAAGCGGAATGAGATCTCGCTCGCGTGCAAGGCGAGGTGTTGGAGCGAGAAGCGCAACTTGCTCGCGATCATGCGCGGGCTATCCGTAAGGCGGAAAGGAAGGGCAAAAGGGAAATTGTCGAGGTGATGAAGACTCGTGCCTCTCAGTTCCAGGTCGAGTATGGGAAACTCAAGGATGCCTTTACCTCGGTGGGCGATTTCCGTGAGTGTCGCGGTTCAGTCGGAAGTCTTTGGAGGACGCAAGCCGATGACTATGTGTTTGAGAAGGAAATGAGCTTGATGAAGAGCGGCATGAATGAACGTGCCCATGCTGAGGCGCTCATTCCCTCGATCGACAAGAGGATCCCAGGGTTCTGGGATTCCATCCCGGTTTCCCCTGATACTGAAGAGGTTCCGACCGGGTTTCCCGATGGTGGCGAGGAAGTGGATCGTCCTGCGGATGCGTTCGGCGCTTCGTTGTCCGGGGACTTTGACTATGAGAGGCGGAGTGATTATTGAGAGGGAGATGCTTGTCTTTCCATTCTATGTTTGTGGCCGAATGTGGCCTTTATTTCGAGAGATTGTATGGGCCTGTTTTGGCCGTTTTTATTGCTTATCGGGACTGGCCGTTGGTGGCTTTGAATCCCTTACCGCTTTACGCGGCTTTATATATATGATGGATGTTTCAAGTGTTTCAGTTTGCATGTGTATTTAAATTGTCGAGAGAAAAAATATGACTTGTCGTCTCATACTTAACTCATAGTGTAGCGTTCTTTCGTCTGTTCGTAAAAGATGCAGAATGTTGTGAAAGTTCAGAAACGAACGGCGAGACATGGTTTTAAGATCTCGTATCAATTTTTAGATATCATGCCTTGAGATGTTAGAGACAAGAGTGTTGGGTTTAGGGCAAGACCTAGGTTTACTTTCGGTTTAAGGTTTGTGCGGTGACTAGCCGCCTATCGTTTTTCCTGTTGCGATTTCTTCCTGACTCGTACCGATTTAAAGTCCGCGATAGGTTCTCGGCTTATATGACTTGTATGGTACGAATCGAGCATGTTCTCAGAGGCAATTTTTAAGCCAACTGGAAGTGTTAAACCAAAATTTCGGATTTTTGTTGTAGCGCCCTTTCGTCCTTGTGTTGGACGTTTTGAAGATCAAAAGAGTGATCGAATTGCGTTTTTTTTAAGACGGCTGGCGTGTTCGTCGGGGCCAATGGACGAACGGGGTGTAAGGTTTTGGTGGTCGCTTTCGGACAATTTGTTCGCATTATCTTCGAATTTTAACTTTGTGACGTCTCGCAGTTGTTTCGAGGATTATACGTGTATCTTTAAGTGTTTGGAAGATGATAATTTTATGATTTTGGGCCGGATGAGGCCGTAGGCAAGAGTCTTAACGTTTCCAGGCGTGTCCTGAAATTTTTTGCATTTAACTGAAGCGTGAAACGTTTTCGATAAAAAGGGAGTAACATGGATTGTAGTAAAAGTTTTTGAAGTTTCTAAAAACTCGATTACAATACTGGGAGTATTCGAGTATACGCACCCACTCCCCCCCCTTTTTAGAGAGGGGGATAGCTGAACTCGTCTTTTGACGAGCTGCCTACGTACCCCTTTCGAGGATCAAGCCATCTCGTAGTTCTGTTTCATGCCGCGAGCGTTTTTACTCGGCGGTAGACGTCGTGCTGACCGCCTTGACCGTGTTGATCGTGGCCGGGTCAACGCTATTTTCCGGATGTTCCGGTTGAGTTGTAGCGTCAGCTTTGGACTCGTGTTGAGTTTCGACGTCCGATGCGTTTGCGTCGGCAGACGATGTTAATTCGTCTCTTCTTGGGGCGTTTTTGGCCGAAGATCGATCTATCTTCGTGCGTTTGCGATTTGCAGTTGCAGAAGTCGTGATTTGCGTTAACTTGTGCTCTGCGAGGAAGCATAGCCGCGACTGTTTTTGGCATCCCAGATAGCCGCGACTCCGCTTGAGGTTGGAAATTTGAGACCCAGGTGGTAGGTCGACGGAACTGCCTGCATGGCGTTGAGCCATGGGGTTCCCATGATCACGTTGTAGATAGCTGGATGATCGACTACAGCAAACTCGATGATTTTTGTGACCTCCTTGGCCATGACTGGCAACTGGATTGATCCAAGAGTCATTGATACTTCGCCTGAAAAACCCGTGAGCGGTTTCGGCGTCGGAATTACTTCTCCGAGTTAGATGGTCATCCGCTTGAGAGTGTCGTGGAAGATTACATTGACCATGCTTCCCGTGTCGACGAGTACCCTTCCGACTTCGAAGTCTCGTATGACGAGATCTAAGACGAGCGGATTGCAGTGAGGTTGATCGATGCCGCCGGCTTCCTCCTTTGTGAAGGTGATCGAGCAATTTTGGCCATCCCGGGGAGGAGACCATGTAGGCCAATTTGCACTCGACTCTTCCTTCCGTTGGTAAGCCTTGTTGGCCGAAACAGTATCACCGCAGTATTGCGATCCTCCGATGATCATATTGACTCTACGACGATTGTTATCATTCCCCTTGTCGTCCGGCCTCCTACCGCGTTTATCCCCGGGCTGGTTTCGTTGAGGGGATTTCTCAGCTGGCAGATTTCTGTCCGTCTTTGGAGGGCGATCGGAGTCGAGGATGAGATCCTTGACGCTGGTTACTTCCGAGAGCTCTCCAGCGAGTAGCTTCGCGGCCAGCCTTGCTCCCAAGACTTTGCAGTTGGTCGTGGAGTGTACTCAGGATTGGTGGAACTCGCAGAAGGTGTTTTCGTCATACCCTTGATTGCGGGTCCACGTATTGCCCGTGGTTCGGCCTTGGTCCGAATTGATCGCGTAATTATGCGCCCCTTGGAGATCTTCCCCCTCGTGATGGACATACTTGTCTTTACGAGAGTTCTTCTTTCTTGCTTTCGGATCCACGTCCTTCGAGGATGGTCTTGCCGCCTTATGTTTTTGCGATAAGAGTTTAGTTTCTTCCTCGACTATGATGTAGTCCGTTCCTTTGTGGAGGGCGTCCTGGATCATTCGCGGTTTGTCGAGGGTTATCCAGTTTCTGAATTTCGACTTGTACCAGAGCGTCTTTCTCAGCGCGTCAATGGCCACTTTGTCGCTTATCCCGCTGACCCTGGACATTATCAGCTTGAACCGGCTGATAAACTCGAGGAGGGGTTCGTCTTCCCTCTGGGAGAGACTCCAGAGATCGACATCGGAAGTTTCTCTGTCTATGAACACAGAGTATTGTTTGAGAAATTCCGATGCGAGCTGTCTGAAACTCCCGATAGTGTTGCGATAAAGGCGTGCGAACCATTCGAGCGCCGCTCCTTCCAGATTTTCGACGAACATGCGGTAGTAGCCGGCATCTTTTTGGATCGGCCGTCTCGAGCGCCGCTCCTTCAGTCTCGCTCTTCCCATCGCGATATGGAAAGCCTGAAGGTGTGCTTTTGGATCGGCCGTACCATCGTACTTCGGTACTTTGATTTTTCCCGGATCGGATACCCTCATGTCCGAAATGCGACTGGTAAAGGGGGTCTTCCGAGCTCCTTCCAGCAGTCGATCGATTTCTGGGGCAGCACTAGTAGCATGATGGATTTGAAACTTTACAGCTCTCACTTCTGCCGCAGTCTTGGTGATGTAGTCGCGAAGATCGCGGATATCCGACGTCTCGTCAGTAGATTTCCGAGCCTGTAGGCGTTTACTGCGAGTGAGCTCGGTTTGCTTTTCAGCCAGCTCTTCTTGTTCGTTCCAATAGACGATTTCCTCTTCTTCCGTCATTGGTTTGTCGAACGGAGAGCTTTCCCGAGCAGATCGGCTTCTGGTCCTTCTTGGATGTCTGTCGACGTCCTCGTCGGTGTCGTTGGAGACATCGCTAGGATCCAGGTCAATGCGTTCGGCTTCGTTATCCTCTGAATCATTTGCGAGAGACGGAGGACTTTTGGGGTTTCTCTTTTCGACGGGCGATTTCTCGCTAGGGTTTTGTCCCGAAGGTCGTTCCCGCGCAACTCCAGATCTGTCGAGTGGGGTAACGAAGTCGAGTCTCTTCCCACGGATTTTGGTGGTTCCGCGGGGACGGATTGCTCGAGCCTTGCCGTTAAGGTTTCAACCTGTTTGGTCAAGGTACTCACGAGCTTATCCTGTTCTTCCGACCTTTTTTCATAGGTGGCGAACATCTTTTTAAACTCCTCGAGCGCCGCGGTGTTGGCTGGTACGTTGGCCGCGGATACGTCCGCAGCTGGAGTGTGGAGATCGGTTCCGCTGCCTCCGTTAAGAGGAGTCTGCACGTTATCCGCGTCGTTAGTTGACATGTCTGATTGAGCGTGATGTGGCTTTTGCGAGTTAGATTGATCCATATCCCCCCTCCTTCTAGCGCCAAACTGTGGGAACCGAAATTCGCACTGTCGATTTCTGTTTAAATAAGGAAACTAGGAAAACCCTAATTTCCCAGAGGACCCGGATATCTGCTAATTACCACATGTCAAGCAATCAGAACACGAGAATAACAACGATAGAAATAAGAAATCGAAAAGAGAGCAAAGTAGATCTTATTCAGAATCTGCGTATGAGCGTTTACAACAAGGTATAAGCCTGGGCTCGAGAGCTGTCGGCGAGATTCCTAGTTCTAGCAACCCTAAGACGGCTAAACCTAATTGAGTCGCAGCTCGAAATAACAAAAACGGAAAATTGCCTAAATTGCTCTAAGTGCTAAGTTTTTTCTCTGAAAGAAGTCCTTCCACGCTCCTCGCGTAGGACTCCTTATATACTAGCTGCAAGGTCGGTTTATGCTTTTACTCTTCTGTCCTTAAGCCGTCATAGCATAAAATGGAGATATTCCATTTTTCTCCGATCTTCGCAATTATTTTCAAACTTCCGTATTTATCCGTAGAAACTTGACATTTATCTTTTCTTGTGGACCAAGCGTAAACCGTCCTACGGTTTACGGGCATTGGTTAAGAAATCAAAAGTTGGGCCTCGAGTCGTGTCTTAGGTCCCTATGGGCCGTCTTCCAACTCGACGCGTTTATTACGATTTCTTTCGATAAAGAATGAACTTTCTGCGGTATTAATCCGCAAAGTTTGATCGATGACTTTGAATAGCGGAAAACATAGACTGAGCTCGCTACGGTCTTCGGGAGATAGCGTTGAAGGTTTGACGAAAATGCATGGACTGGTGTCGTCTCGATGTTTCGGAAGAGCTCGGTCGCTACAGAGCGACCAAACTTTGGCTCGAGCCCGGTCGCTACGTAGCGACCGAGCGGAACGAACGCTCGGTCGCTACATAGCGACCAAGCTTGTAGCGACCAACCTTTGCTCGAGCTCGGTAGCTACGTAGCGACCGAGCTTTGGCTCGAGCTCGGTCGCTACGTAGCGACCGGGCAGAACGGACGCTCGGTCGTTGCGTAGCGACCGAGCTTTGGCTCGGACTTGGTTGCTACGTAGCGACCGGATAGCGTGTATGTGCGGTAGTTTCGCAATGATCGAGCTTGAGTTGTCCATTACGAAAATCATATATTTCTTTTACTATCTTTCTCGAAAATATGATTTCCGAGGGTTTTCGGGTGTTAATTCCGTTACGACCGTTTTTTATCCCAACAGTACGCGTCCATCAGTTCGTCTCTGGCTTCATACTCTCCGCTGAATTGACTGGCCACTAGCTGGCAGTCGCAGTAAGCGTGGATGTTACATATCTTCAAGCCGTGAGCCAAACGCAACCCTGCGATGGGTGCTTCGTATTCGGCCTTGTTGTTCGAGGCGTGGAATTCCAGCCTGAACGATTGCTCCAAGATCTCGCTCGTCGGAGATGTAAGGCGAATTCCGATACACGATCCTTGCTTGGATGAGGATCTGTCAACGTTGAGGAGCCAGGTGGAATTTGGTTCCTCGTTGGTTATGGTCCCCGTTGGTAGTTCGACCAAGAAGTCTGCGAGCACTTGTGATTTTGCGCTTGTCCTTGGTCGGTACTCGATATCGTATAAGAATAAAGGTTTCCCTTCCACGGGTTTTGCAAGGACTGGAGGAGTTGCCAAATACCGCTTCAGCTGTTGGAAGGCGTTTTCGCATTCTTCCGACCATTCAAATTTTTTATTTCCTCATAGGACATCGTAGAAAGGCAGGCACTTGTCTGTAGATCGTGAAATAAATCGGTTAAGCACTGCGATCCTGCCGGTCAGCCTTTGGACTTCCCGCTTATTCTTTGGCGAAGCCATCTCGATCAATGCGTTGATCTGTTTTGGATTTGCTTCGATGCAGCGGCATGTGACTAGGTAGCCGAGGAATTCCCATGATGCCACGGCGAATCTGCATTTCGTCGGGTTGAGCTTCATGTTATGGGAATTTAACTGCGCGAAACATTCCTCGAGATGTGACACGTGATCCTTTGCTTGGAGGGATTTGACGAGCATGTCGTCGATATAAACCTCCATCGTTTTTCCGAGTTGTTTGGAGAACATTCGGTTCACGAGTCGTTGGTAAGTTGCGCCAGCGCTTTTGAGGCCGAATGGCATTACCCTGTAGCAATAGGTTCCACGATCGGTAATGAACGCAGTTTTCTCACGATCGTCGGGGTTCATCATAATTTGATTATAACCTGAGAAGGCATCCATGAAGGATAAGAGCTCGTTGCCCGCTGTTGCTTCTACCAATCGATCGATATGTGGTAGAGGGAAACTATCCTTCGGACATGCCTTGTTTAGGTCCGTAAAATCCACACAAACTCGCCATTTCCCGTTTTTTTTACTACTACAGGGTTGGCGAGCCAGTCTGGATATCTTACTTCCGTTATCGACTCGACTTTAAGCAATTTTTTGGCCTCGTCGTTTACCGCGGAAGCACGTTCGGGTCCTAGCTTCCGGCTTTTTTGTTTGACGGGTTTGAAAGTCGGATCGATATGCAGTTCGTGACACGTTATGTTAATGTCGATCCCTGGCATATCTTCTGCAGCCCATGCGAAAGTATTGAGATTCTTTTTAAGACAGGTTATGAGTTCTTTCCTCAAAGGCTCGCGGAGATTGGCTCAAATCTCGATGCAGCGTTCCGGGAATGCTTCGTCGAGACAAACTGGTACCACAGGTTCGCAAGTTGGCTCGCGTTTTTCATCTAGGGCCGCGATGTTACGAGACTGCCAGAAGAGTTCCGTGTTGGGGTCAAAAACGGTTACGACGGAATTACCACCCGAAAATCCTCAGAGTTCGTATTTCCGAAAGAGTTAGTAAAAGAAGGGATGTAATTTTCGTAAAAATAACCTATACGAGGTTATTTTTACGAAGAAGTGTTCTTTGGGATTCAAACCGAACGATCGTCCCGCTCGGTCGCTACGAAGAGACCGAGCTCGGGCCAAAGCTCGGTCGCAACGTAGCGACCGAGTGATCGTCCCGCTCAGTCGCTACGTAGCGACCGAGCGATCGTCCCGCTCGGTCGCTACGTAGCGACCGAGCACTCGTTTCGCTCGGTCGCTACATAGCGACCAGGCTCGAGCCAAAGTTCGGTCGCTGTGTAGCGATTGAACCTTTCCGAACATCGATACGACACCAGTCCTTGCATTCTCGTCAAACCTTCGAATGCTATCTCCCGAAGACCGTAGCAAGCTCAGTCCATGTTTCCCTCTATTCTAATTCATCGATCAAACTTCGCGGATTAGAAACCGCGGAAAACTCGTAGTAAACGTGTCGAGTCGGAAGACGGCCCAAAGGGACCTAAAACACGACTCGAGGCCCATCCTACGATTTTTCTTAACCAAAAGCCCGTGAACCACAGCATGGTTCGCGCTTGGCCCACGAGGAAGGATAAATGTCAAGTTTCCGCGGATAAATACGGAAGTTTTGAAGATAATTGTGAAGATCGGGAAAAATGGAATATCTCCATTTTTATGCTATGACGGCTTAAGGGCAGAAGAGTAAAAGCGTAAACCGACCTTGGAGCTAGTATATAAGGAGTCCTAGGCGAGGAGCAGTGAGAAGAACTTTTTCAGAGCAAACTTAGCACTTAGAGCGATTTAGGCAACTTTCCGTTTTTGTTATTTCGAGCTGCGACTCAATTAGGTTTAGCCGTCTTAGGGTTGCTAGAACTAGGAATCTCGCCGACAGCTCTCGAGCCCAGGCTTATACCTTGTTGTAACGCTCATACGCAGATTCGGAATAAGATCTACTTTGCTCTCTTTTCGATTTCTTATTTTTATCGTTGTTATTCTCGTGTTCTGATTGCTTGACGTGTGGTAATTAACAGATATCCGGGTCCTCTGGGAAACTAGGGTTTTCTTAGTTTCCTTATTTAAACGGAAATCGACAGTGCGAATTTCGGTTCCCACATTCCGCTGAATCTTGAATTCGCGGATCTTCGTTGGAGATCTTTTTCTCCGCTTTTTTAGGAGTGGTCTCGAGGACTGGTCTGTTTCGTTTTAGTTCTGCGGCGAAACACACCTGTGATACTCTTGGATTTCCCCATATTACCTCGACTCCGTTAGGGGTTGGGAACTTGAGGCAAAGATGGTACGTTGATGGGATAGCACGCATGGCGTTCAACGATGGCGATCCCATGATAACGTTGTAAGATGTGGGACAGTCAACGACTAGAAACTCTGTGACTTTTGTCACGGTTCCGGCTTTGACTGTGAGATTAATCGATCCGTAGGCCATAGTTGTTTCCCCCGAAAGTCCCAGCAGTGGGCTAGGGTATTTCGCGACTTCGGATTGATTGATCCCCATTTTTTTGAGAGTATCTTTGAAGATGATATCGGCCGAACTTCCGGTTTCGATTAGCACCCTAGCGACGTCGATATCCTGAATCGTCAGCTCGATAACAAGGAGATCGTTTCGAGGTTTGGCTCGATCGACCGTTGCTCCCCCTTGAATGAGATGACATTCGCGCACGTCGAGTCTTGCATATCGTTCCAGATCGTTGAGTGGCTTTTGCGGGTTAGATTGATCCGTACCCCCCGTCCTTCTTGCGCCAAACTGTGGGAACCGTAATCCGCACTGTCGATTTCTGTTTAAATTAGGAAAGTAGGAGAACCCTAGTTTTCCAGAGGTCCCGGATATCTGCTAATACCACACGCTAAGCAATCAGAACACGAGATAACAACGACAAAGTTTAAGAAATCGTAAAAAGAGAGCAAAGAGAAGTCTTATTCTGAATTTGCGTATAAGCGTTTACAACAAGGTATAAGCCTGGGCTCGAGAGCTGTCGGCGAGATTCCTAGTTCTAACAACCCTAAGACGGCTAAACCTAATTGAGTCACAGCTCAAAATAACAAAAACGGAAAGTTCCCTAATTGCTCTAAGTGCTAAGTTTGATGTGTAAAAATCCTCCCCCCATGCCTCTCGCCTAGGACTCCTTATATACTCGCTCCAAGGTCGGTTTACGTTTTTACTCTTCTGCCCTTAAGCCATCATAGCATAAAATGGAGATATTCCATTTTTTCCGATCTTCGTAATTATCTTCAAAATTTCGTATTTATCCGCGGAAACTTGACATTTATCCTTCCTTGCGTGCCAAGCGTAAACCGTCCTACAGTTTACGGGCTTCTGGTTAAGAATTCGTAAGATGGGCCTTGAGTCGTGTCGTAGGTCCCTTCGGGCCGTCGTCCGACTCGAAACGTTTATTACGACTTCTTTCGATAAAGAACGAATTTTCTGCGGTTTTTACCGCAAAGTTTGATTGATGACTTAGAATGGCGGAAAACATGAAATGAGTTTGCTACGGTCTTTGGAAGATAGCGTCGAAGGATAGACGAGAATGCATGGACTGGTGGCGCTACGTAGCGATCGAGCGGGACCGAGCTTGGCTCAAGCTCGGTCGCTGCGTAGCGACCAAGCGGGACGGACGCTCGGTCGCTACCGAGCTTGGCTCGAGCTTGGTCGCTACGTAGTGACCGAGCTTGGCTTGAGCTTGATCTCTACGTAGCGACCGAGCGTGGCGCGTTCAGTCGCTGCGTAACGACCTTTTTCGAGCTCTCGTCTGATGTCTCATTTTTCCTCCGCAAAGCTTTTTGTAAGAAAGAATCTATTTCAAAAAATTATTTATTGGAGAAAGTTCTCATCTTCTTCCTCAGACGTTTTGAATGTTAACTTCGTCGTAACCGTTTTTGACCCCAACAACGATAACAAAACAAATTTATAGAAAAGGTAGATAATATTTGGAATCCGCGTAAGAGCGCTCCGTTCATTACATGAGATTATAAAAGCTTTGGGTGCAAGAGCTGTCAGCGAATTACCTAGTTCTACCAACCTAAAACCATAAACCTAGTTGAGTCGCAGCTCGATAACAGAAGACGAAAAAAATATGAAAACGGTTTTGATGGATTGCAGACTGAACCTTATGAAAAGCTGCCTACGTACCCCTTTCGAGGATCAAGCCGAACATAGTTCAAGAGTGAACCAAGAGATCGAACTGCTTGTGGCGTTCATCTGGTAATTGGGTGCCAGTCATAGAAACAGAGCATGTTGAGAATAATGCCTCAAAGTTTCTAAGTGCTGAGAGTTTGATGTGTCTCCTCTATCCTTTTATATCTCACCTAGCACTCTTTATATACTTGCTCCTAGGTCGTATTGCGCCTTTCCCCTTCTGCCCTTAAGCTGTCATAGCTCAAAAATGGAGATATTCCAATTTTTCCGATCTTCGTGATTATCTTCGGGAAACCGTCATAAAGCTTATGGGTTTTCAGTTAAGAAATAGTAAGTGCGTTTCGAGTTGCGTTTTAGGTCTCTTTGGGCCGTCTTTGACTCGAAACATTTATTATGGTTTCTTCGCTACGTAGCGACGGAACTTTCCCAAAACAACGATACGACACAAATCCATGCATTCTCATCTACTCTTTAATGCTACCTCTCGTACACGGCTCGGTCGTTACGTAGCGACCGAACACGTACACGGTTTGGTCGCTACGTAGCGACCGAGATTGGCTTGTGCGTGGTCCGATGGCCATACTTGAGCTTGTCCGTGCCGATTTGGATATGTGTCTTTGCCTTCGGACAATCGGTATTTAGTGGTTCGATTGAGATTAGAACAAGATTTTACCGCAAGGCTCTTCGTAAAGATTTCTTTACGAAGATTACTTTTCGTAAAAACATTCATTCTGATTTACGGACTTTTAGACATTGATTCCGTCGTGACCTATTTTGACCCCAACATACTCTCATAAGCGAGACGCCTGATCTCTTCTAGCTTGTGGATCTGGATTGAGTGCCTCTCCTTGGCTGATTTGATATCGAAGCTGAGCAGTTTGACAGCCCATGCCGCCTTGTACTCTAGTTCCACAGGTAGGTGACATGCCTTGCCGTAGACCAGGTGATAAGGAGTGGTCCCGAGTGGTGTCTTGTAGGCTGTTCTGTAAGCCCACAATGCACCATCTAATTTGAGAGACCAGTCCTTGCGTGTAGTGCCGACTGTTTTCTGCATAATGCTTTTGATCTCTCTATTATATACTTCCACTTGGCCACGTGTTTGAGGGTGATATGCGGTTGCGACTTTATGCTTGACATTGTTCTTCTTCAAGAGGCCTTGGAAGACTTTGTTAATGAAATGGGTGCCTCCATCGCTTATGACAACTTTAGGTACTCCAAACCTTGGAAAGATGATAGATTTGAACATCTTGGTCACAACCTGCACGTCATTAATGGGGATGGCGATTGCCTCCACCCACTTTGAAACATAATCCACTGCCACTAGAATGTACTCGTTCTTGTATGAGGGTTGGAATGGTCCCATGAAGTCTATCCCCCAACAGTCGAACACCTCGATCTTAAGTATGAAGTTCTGAGGCATCTTGATATACCATGGATTTGATCCATTTTCACTCATGGTATATGAGTATTTTACTATCTATATACTATATATTCTATCCTATTAGGTATGTTTTCAGGTTCAGAAGTATCTTGGAGTAAAGTGATGATTATGGAGCATTTAAGAGCTTAAATGAGTATTCATCCAAGCTGACCATTAGAGGTCGATACGAAGAAGACAAAATCGATCGATGCACATCCAGTGTCGTCGATCGATACAAAAGAAAAGCCTCGACGATTGAAGATTAAGATCAATCGATGTACATCCTGTACCATCGCTCGATGTCGAGACGCGGAAGCACGACTTGGTTCCAGCCGACTTTAAACCCAAGACTTCACCAAATTACAAGATTACCCCTGACGAGTTTTTAACCTAATAGATATATACTTGCCTAAGTGTTAGGAGGTAAGAGAGCTTTAAGCCACCTTTGTATTCTTATTTTAAGCAGAGAGTTTTAGGAAAGAATATCATAGAGAGATTTGTGATTGGAACTCCATTGATTCATCTATTCTATTCTATGATGTTTTTATTTACATTTTGTGTCATGAATTGCTTAGCTATGTCTGAGTAGTTTACTTGTTAGATTCTGGGTTCAAATAGGTTAGAGGGATTAGCCCCAACTACAGATTGCTAAGTTGTAGTATTCATTGATTGATTGCTTTTAACGCTTGTTCTAGATTAGCTACCTAGAATATTGAATCTAGGAATCTGCATGAGTCAAGCATCCTTGACCATCCAGTCCTGACCTTAATATGTCATACTAGACAACTGGAAAAGGCTACCGCTGAACTAGAAAGCTAGTGAGCATTATCAACTTACGCCTAAGGCTTAACTAGAAGCATCGATCGATACTGTCTTCTGACAATCGATCGATATTTGTGAAAGGTGTATCGATCGATATCCCTATAGGACTATCGATCGACACTTTCTTGTGATCAATATACGATAGTTGAGATCCAAGATCTAGTTAGTTAACCTGTGAAACATTGCCATTGCTGATCACTGTGTCTAAGGGGTTGAGCTGTAATATATCATGCATGCAACTGGTAGGCATCTATAGGATTATAATCTCCAACACCTGAATAGAAACCGTGCATCTAATACCTTTCCAATAAGTTACACCCCCAAATCATCTTGTTAGTCGAGCAATATACTTGCTCAAATAAGATTGCTATTTACTTTTAAACCCATAAAACAACAAACACCTAGAATTAATAAATTACTAGAATTAATAGGTTCCCTAGCTCCTTGTGGATTCGATCCCTAAGTACTGCAACTGAACCTCTTATTTGAGAGAGTAATTCACTCCTTAGGATAATTTGAGTGGTATCAAATTTTGCGCCGTTGCCGGAGAGCTTTGATTGCCATTTGTTTTAGTGTTATTGATTCTTATTCTTTTCTCTACCCCCATTCTGACACAAAATTTTTTCTTGTCTTTTCACGTGCATGCACAGCAGTACCAGAAGCAACAAGGACAAACACCTGCTATTCTCAAAAGATCATGCTCACTTGGAACGCTCGATCCGCAAAGACCAACGTTCCACATCCATCGATGCAGCATCTTTCACGTCGACCGATTCTCGCACCCAACCGTCGACCGATACCCGACCTTCATCGTCAACCGATATACATCGCGTACATCGATCGATCCTCAGTCGCGAAGCATGGTTGCGATTGTTATTCTCAAACAGGATGAGAATGGAAACCTGTATGACCAGGATGGTCATCTGCATAATGCAACAGGTCAGAAACTAGACGCTCAGGGGAATGTAATCCGTGATACTGATACTACAGGAGCTGCTCAACCTGTAGAAAAGGCTGCTCGACCAAGGGCACTGGCCGGCTACAATCGTCCAGATGAGTACTACGCCAACATATCAGCTATTCGACTTCCAGAGATTCAGAAGCAGAATTTCGAGCTGAAGCCTCAGTACTACACACTCGTGTCGCAAATACCCTACTCTGGGTTACCGCACGAGCATCCTATGGACCATCTAGAAAGGTTCAAGGATCTTATCGCTGCTATTCGTATGGATGGAGTCCCTGAGGACTACCTACTGTGCCAGCTCTTCAAGTATTTTCTAACTGGGGAAGCGATGCAATGCCTTAAGCAGCTACCCATAGGATCTCTAACATCTTGGGCCGAAGTCAAGAATGCTTTCTTGCGAAACTTCTTCGATGAGGCACGCGCTGAATACTTAAGAATCGCTACATTCGCGCAAGAGACACGAGAGTCTTTCAAAGACGCGTGGATCAGATTCAAGTTCTTCCAGCGAGACTGTCCATACTACGGATTCAACGAAGTGCAACTGCTGAGCACTTTCTTCAGAGGTATCCCCTTGAGGTATCAGATGGCTCTTGATACAGCTAGCAAGGGAAACTTCAACACCAGGAATCCGGTGGAAGCTGTGAGACTGATAGAAAATCTAGCAAACAGCAGCAGCACCAAGAACACTGACTTTGAAAGAAAGAAGTATGTTGCATCCCTAGGGAAGGAGCAGATGGACGAAGTTAGAGCAAAGTTAGATGTGGTTCATGAGCTTCTCAAAATTGATCGACCGCTTGAGCCAGCATTCCACCGATAGAGAGAGACCGACATCGATCGACCCTCCTCACCTCCCATCGATCGATGGGCACCTCTCACCTATCGAGTGCGGTTACCATCTATTGATAATGAACGAATCAACGCACTGAGACCACCACCTAAACCATCAGCCAACCAACCAGAACTTACAACCAACCCTTCAGACACTACACCAGAGCCTATTCAAATTGACGAGGTAACTGAAGGAAGAAGGTTAATGTGGGAACCGAAATTTGCACCGTCGATCTCTGTTTAAATTAGGAAAGTAAGAGAACCCTAGTTTCCCAGAGGTCCCAAATATCTGCTATTACCACACGCTAAGCAATCAGAACACGAGATAACAACGACAAAGTATAAAAATCATAAAAAGAGAGCAAAGAGAAGTCTTATTCCGAATTTGCGTATGAGCGATTACAACAATGTATAAGCCTGGGCTCGAGAGCTGTCGGCGAGATTCCTAGTTCTAGCAACCCTAAGACGGCTAAACCTAATTGAGTCACAGCTCGAAATAACAAAAACGGAAAGTTCCCTAATTGCTCTAAGTGCTAAGTTTGTTGTGAAAAAATCTCTCCCCATGCCTCTCGCCTAGGACTCCTTATTTACTCGCTCCTAGGTCGGTTTACGCTTTTCCCCTTCTGCCCTTAAGTCGTCATAGCTTAAAATGGTGATATTCCATTTTTCCGATCTTTGTTATTATCTTCAAAATTTCGTATTTATCCGCGGAAACTTGACATTTATCTTTCCTTGCGAACCAAGCGTAAACCGTCATGCGGCTTACGGGCTGTTGGTTAAGAAATCGTAAGTTAGGCCTCGAGTCATGTCTTAGGTTCCTTTGGGCCGTCTTTTGACTCGAGGCGTTTATTACGGCTTCTTTCAATAAAAATGATCTTTCTGCGGTTTTTATCGTAAAGTTTGATCGATGACTTCGAATGAGAGAAAACATGAAATGGGTTAGCTATGGTCTTCGGGAGACAGCATCGAAGGGTAGATGAGAATGCATGGATTCGTGTTGTATTGACGTTTCGGAAGAGCTCGGTCGCTATGTAGCGACCGAGTTTGGCTCAAGCACGGTCGCTACGTAGCGACCAAGCGGGACGGATGCTCGGTCGCTACATAGCGACCTAGCTTGGCTCGAGCTCGGTCGCTACGTAGCGACGAAACTTGGCTCGGGCTCGGTCACTACGTAGCAACCGAGCGAGACGCGCACTCGGTCGCTATGTAGCGACCGATCTCGGTTCGAGCTTGGTCGCTTCGCATTGACCGGGCAGTGTGCATGTGCGGTAGTTGCGTAATGACTGAGCTTGGTTTGTCCGTGTTCCGATCGTCACATTCGAACCTACCCGTAGCTGGCTTAGATACGTTTCCGTTGCCTTGGGACAGCTTGTGTTTAGTGGTTCGATTGAGATTTGAACAAGATTTTACCGTAAGGCTCTTCGTAAAGATTTCTATAAAAATATTACTTTTCTTAAAAACGTTCAGTCCGATTTTTACGGACTTTCAGACATTTATTCCGTCATGACCGATTTTGACCCCAACAGTTAGCCCCCCCCAGCTCGTTAGAACCATGAGCTTCTAGCGTGAGGTTCTAGCGAGTGGCTTGGCAAGTTAGGCAAGTTAGGTAAGTTAGGCGGAATTAATGGTTGAAAAGGTCCATGGTAAGTGGTCTTCTCGCTCTTCTAAAAGTAGAACGCGATAAGATTGGGGCTGCGCCTTATGACGGCTGCCTACGTACCCTTGTTGAAGGGATCAAGCCTTTCGTAGTTCTTCTTGGAGTGAAGGTTCTTATGACTAGTTTTCCAGCGAGACCTTTACGGTCTAGTTTTTATGTAGAGGTTATTAGGCGTGTTGCTGCTGATGGCATTTTATATGGGTGTAGAAGGAAGACTACGAGTTGTCATCTCGTAATCTAACTCTGTGTGAACTGCTATATTCGTGATCTGTTTCGAGAGTTTTCCGCAGTGTGTAAACTTGCGGGATTTCTGAAGATGCTCGAATATTGGCAAGGAGACAAATTTTGGGATCTCGTATCAGGGTGTTTGATACTATGCCTAGAGATGTTAGGGACCAGTGTGCTGGGTTTAGGGCAAGACCTAGGTTTACTCCTGGGTTTAGAGGGTGCGATGACTAATTCGACTTATGTATCCCATTTCAGTTTCATCCTGATTCCATACCAATTTAAAGTCCGCGATAGGTTCTCGGCTTATACGACTTGTATGGGTTGACCCGAGCATCTCTCCAAGGACAATTTTTAAGCCTCCTGGAAGTGCTGACCAAAAATTTTGGGTTTCTTTTAGAGCGCTATTATCCTTGTGTCGGATGTACGAGAGTCATCTCTATGAGATGGCTAAGTCTATTAAGGACGTTAAGAGTTTCTTGTGATCAGCAACAAACTTAATGGTAAAAGTTATCATTTTGGGTCTTCGCGAAGGATATGTTTTGAGAAGATGTTAGTGCGTATGACTGTTTGGTCTTCCAAGAAGGTGTTTTTATCGAGGAAGAAAATTTCGTCGAAGAATGAATCTTCAGGCGTCTGCGACATCTCGCAATGCTGAAGATTCGTTATTCTTTCGTATGCCGCGTTTCGTGCTTGAAATGTTCGCGGGCTTGAAGATGTTTCGCGATGTTGCAAGGGTTAAGTCTTCGCCCTGCGTTTGAGAAACATTCTGGTTTGACTACAGATGTTCGCAGCCAAAATTGTTGTTCCTGTTTGGATGCTAATAATTTGATTTGCGATCGAGGAATTAGGACTGAGGTGTCGCGTAAATTTGTCCATGGGAAGAATTGTTTTCCTTCATAGTTCTTTGTGAAGTGTTAGCCTTCCGAGATCTATTTCGTGCATTTTTTAGGATGTTTCGTATAGCTCTAGAAGCTTTGTTACAAATTTTTCTTTACATGTCGCGTATTATGGGTAAAACGTTGCGGGCTTAAAGTGAATTGTGGAGCGTATTGAACTTGGTCAATTTTTGAAAAGATTAGATTTTCCGTTAACCGTTTGGTTGTTAGGACTGAGTTTCTGTTACGAAGAATTTATCATATGATTTCCGACTGTGCGCTATGCGATAATTGTTCTCTTAATAGTCACACGACGTTTTTAGACAAATCGTAGATTGTCGTTTAGTTGTTAAGTGATGGAGCGATTGTTTCTCAAATAGTTTGGCTTGACGAGAAGGATGTGTTCACTCAGATAGCCAAGGATGTTGTAGGTCAAGGATTAGACCATGGTACTTTAACATTTAAGGTCATGTTAGTTTACAATCATCCATTAAAGGTGATGGCAAATATTGGTTTGGACCTTTAGTGGAAGGCGTAATTGACCGATGCCCAAAAAGCGACTGTCGAGATTGATAGGCCAAGTTTGCCAGGGTTATCCGTGCTAATATGGCCGATAGTCCTAGAAAACGATTCTCCGCTCTAGGTTTCAGTTATACGACGAATATTTCGTATAATGTGACCTATAGTCATATGAAAATCGAGTTATTTTGTCTGAGGAAGACGAAGCCCAAGAGGTTTGCTATACAAGACATACTTCTTCATAAGGCCTGTTATGTTAACTTTAGAAAGTTTCTTCGTAAGACTTGGTCTGATTGTACGAAGGATTTTTCGCTTAAGTAATGGAGACCGGTTTTACGAAGGTTGTAAATAGGTGATACGTATACATATGTCAAAGTAGCGTTGTTTCTGAGGGTTTTACGAGAAACGTTTCTGCTGTGATTTCGATCTTAGGTGAAAGTTGCTTGGAGTTACTCATGGAGTGTTACCGATGTTTATTTCATTACGATCTAGTCGCAGAACGTTTTTCATAGGTTTTTTTGAGCGGATTCTCATGACAAATTCGTTTCTGGAACGAATTGGTCAACCAGAGGTGGATCGAGCTAACCATCGGGAGGAAAGTGCTCCTTTTAATGTGTACGATGCTACGTCTATTCTCGAGTTTTCTTTGTCGCAAATGTTTTCGATGCTTTTCCGTGACTTGCTTGGTACAACGAAAACTGAAAGAAATACTTTGTTGATTTTCTCGTAGAAATTTTTAAACGAAACTGGCTTTCTGAAGCTGAAAAGAGCTTCAATACTTTGGCTAATCGTCGAGTTTCAGTTTGATATTGGTACAGGTTTTCTGTACGCATGATTACAACAAGAAATGATGTATAGTCTTTGAGATTATGTTCATGATCGTGTGGATATGTTGCTAGCGTTTAGACAAATTTTAGATTGTCGTTTGCTTATTTGGGACGATTTGCTTTGACGATATTGTTTTCTTGACGATTTGCAAAAGTTTTTTTGAAGTTTGGTAGTATACGAGTATAGTGTACGTACCTACTCCCCCGCCCTTTTTTTACGAAAGAAAATGGTTGAACCGATACTTTGAAGAGTGGTGTACGTTTCTTCTTCTGAGGTTTGGAATGATCGATAATCCAGAACGATTTAAAGACGACGCTTGGATTGTAATTTGGTTGTTTCCACGTTGACGACTTGGAATATGTCGGTTCCGAGAAAATTGCTAGTAATGAATCTGTTTTAGGACGACGTTCATGTCACTAGTTTTTTCTCTCTTTAGGAAATGATCTTGATATGCGTGGCGATCGTTTCTCGATTTTTGGAGACTTTAGATCGGTTTGCAAGATCTGGCTGAACAGTTATGGAACGATATATCAAGACAGGAAAAATACCCTAAGACTTAGTTCGCTAGACTATCCACCTAGGTTTTACGTTCCCTAGAGTTCTATGGCAGTCTCAAAGGCGTTTTTATTTCTTAGTAATTTCCTACGAAAATTCCAAGTCTGATTTCAAAAATTTCAAGTCGGAAATACCTTAGTTCTCTCGAAGATGCAGTTTTGTCTCTTCTCAGTTTTGCTTCCTCATTTCCCCTTTCTCTTCTCGTGTATGTTCGCCATTTTCGATATTGGTGTTTATCCTTTGAAACTTGACATTTATATCCCGAATTTGACTGTTACCTTCTCCTTAGATACGACATCAATTTTATAAAAGGTTAAACGTAGTCGTATAACTGAGGCGGCTAAGGTGTTAAGTTAACCGTTGCCGTTTTATACGATCAATCTGAATCCATGCAAGAAAACAAGTGTTTTCGGTTTTTTTTTTTATTATTGTAAAGTTTCAATAGTAATTCCAATCAAGACGAAACAAGAGACGTTTTGATCGAGATTTGAAGGAGAACACAAAGATGGAGGTAAGGGCGAGTAGGAGCAAGCAAAGGAGTTAAGACGAGTCTTACTTGTTTTCGTCGTAAAATCTCAACGGAAACTCCAATTGAGACGAAACGAAAAGCGTTTCGATGAGGATTCAAAAGAGAACCTAAAGGAGGACCTTTCTGAGGCCTGAAAGGTCGTTATGTAGTGAGTGAATGTCTGACAGGTCGCTACGTAGCGAGTGGAAGCAAACCAAGAAGAGTCCTACTTGTTTTCATCGTAAAATCTCAACGGAAACTCCGATTGAGACGAAACGAAAAGCGTTTCGATGAGGATTCAAAAGAGAACCCAAAGGAGGACCTTTCTGAGGCCTGACATGTCGCTATGTAGCGAGTGAAGGTCTGACAGGTCGCTACGTAGCGAGTGGAAGCAAGCCGAGAAGAGTCCTACTTGTTTTTGTCGTAAAATCTCAACGGAAACTCCGATTGAGACGAAACGAAAAGAATTTCGATGAGGACTCAAAAGAGAACCCAAAGGAGGACCTTTCTGAGTCCTGACAGGTCGTTTTGTAGCGAGTGAAGGTCTGACAGGTCGCTATGTAGCGAGTGGAAGCAAGCCGAGAAGAGTCCTACTTGTTTTCGTCGTAAAATCTCAACGGAAACTCCGATTAAGACGAAACGAAAAGCATTTCGATGAGGAATCAAAAGAGAACCCAAAAGAGGACCTTTCTGAAGCCTGACACGTCACAATGTAGCGGGCGAAGGTCTGACAAGTCGCTACGTAGCGAGTGGAAACAAGCCAAGAAGCGTCCTACTTGTTTTCGTCGCAAAATCTCAACGAAAACTCCGATTGAGACAAAACAAAAAGCGTTTCGATGAGGATTCAAACAAGAACGCAAAGGATGACCTTTATGAGGCCTTACAGGTCGCTACGTAGCGAGTCAAAGTCTGACAGGTCGCTACGTAGCGAGTGGAAGCAAGCCAAGAAGAGTCCTACTTGTTTTCGTCGCAAAATCTCAACGGAAACTCCGATTGAGACGTAACGAAAAGAGTTTCGATGAGGATTCAATCGAGAACGCAAAGGATGACCATTCTGAGGCCTTACAGGTCGCTACGTAGCGAGTGGAAAGTTGGCTTGAGCTCGGTTGCTACGTAGCGACCGAGCAGTGGGCATGTTCGGTCGCTACGTAGCGACCGGGCTGTGTTCGTGCTCGGTTGCTACGTAGCGACCAAGCAGTGGGCATGTTCGGTCGCTACGTAGCGACCGAGCTGTGTTCGTGCTTGGTCGCTACGTAGCGACCAAGCTGTGTGAGTGCTCGGTCGGTACGTAGCGACCGAGCTGTGTGCGTGCTCGGTCGCTACGTAGAGACCGAGCTGTGTTCGTCCTTGTTCACTACGTAGCGAACGAGCTGTGTGCGTCCTCGGTCGCTATGTAGTGACCGAGCTCCAGCCAAGCTCGGTCGCTTCATAGCGATCGAGCCTTGTGCGTGCTCAGTCGCTACGTAGCGACCGAGCTTTGTAATCGATTTGCTGCGTTTTCTTTTTCCGCGATTAACCTAGGGGTTTTCTGCGGTTTTTGGGAGAACAAGTTTTACCCTTCCGAAATGTTTTCGGAAAACTTGTTTTGGTAAAACCCTTACGCATTGAGATTTATTTTGTTCGGTAAAGAGCCAAACTTATGGGGTTTGATAAGATTTATCGTTTCCCTATATGTTTAGAAAGAGAAATCGTGAGCTCGTTTCATTGCACTTCCTGCGGCGAAAAGTCGCAGCAAGGTTCTCAAGAACTGTGGCGTTTGCGTAGGCGTTGGCCATAGGTGCAGTTGCGGCTGGGGTTGTCTTACCAGCGATATTGCAAACTGCGATTTTGTCTTTCGTATTTCCAGACATTGTTTTGATCAAGCGTTTTGTGGTTGAGAGTTAGATTGATCCGTACCGCCCCCCCTCCTTCTAGCGCCAAACTGTGGGAACCGAAATTTGCACCGTCGATTTCCGTTTAAATTAGGAAAGTAGGAGAAACCTAGTTTCCCAGAGGTCCCGGATATCTGCTATTACCACACGCTAAGCAATCAGAACACGAGATAACAACGAAAAAGTATAAAAATCGTAAAAAGAGAGCAAAGAGAAGTATAAGCATGGGCTCGAGAGCTGTCGGCGAGATTCCTAGTTCTATCAACCCTAAGACGGCTAAACCTAATTGAGTTGCAGCTCGAAATAACAAAAACAGAAAGTTGCCTAATTGCTCTAAGTGCTAAGTTTGTTGTGAAAAAATCTCTCCCCATGCCTCTCGCCTAGGTCTCCTTATATACTCGCTCCTAGGTTGGTTTACGCTTTTCCCCTTCTGCCCTTAAGCCGTCATAGCATAAAAATGGAGATATTCCATTTTTCCCGATCTTCGTAATTTTCTTCAAAATTTTGTATTTATCCGCGGAAACTTGACATTTATCTTACCTTGCAAACCAAGCGTAAACCGTCATGCGGCTTACTGACTGTTGGTTAAGAAATCGTAAGTTGGGCCTCGAGTCGTGTCTTAGGTCCCTTTGGGCCGTCTTTTGACTCGAGGCGTTTATTATGGCTTCTTTCGATTAAAACAATCTTTTCCGCGGTTTTTATCGTAAAGTTTGATTGATGACTTTGAATGGCGGAAAACATGAAATGGGTTCGCTACGGTGTTCGGGAGACAGCATCGAAGGGTAGACGAGAATGCATGGATTCGTGTCGTATCGACGTTTCGGAAGAGCTCGGTCGCTACGTAGCGACCGAACGGAACGCACGCTCGGTCGCTACGTAGCGACCGAGCAGGACGGACGCTCGGTCGCTACGTAGCGACCGAGCTTGGTTCGAGCTGGGTCGCTTCGCATTGACCGGGCAGTGTGCATGTGCGGTAGTTCCGTAATGACTGAGCTTGGTTTGTTCGTGTTCTGATCGTCACATACGAACCTATCTGTAGCTGGCTTAGATACGTTTTATGTTTCCTTGGGACAGCCTGTGTTTAGTGGTTCGATTGAGATTTGAACAAGATTTTACCGCAAGGCTCTTCGTAAAGATTTCTTAACGAAGATTACTTTTCTTAAAAACGTTCAGTCCGATTTTTACGGACTTTCAGACATTGATTCCGTCATGACCGATTTTGACCCCAACAGTTAAGGAAGAGGAAGGAGAAGATTCCTAAGAACCTTAAGAGGAAAGCTAATGAGAAGGAGATGGATGGTTTCACTAAGAGAATCCTCAGAATCCCTGTAGAGAAACCTTTTGATGAAGTTTATTTCACACACAGGTTGTGGATGTTCTTTCAGAGAGACTAAGGAAACTGAGGAGGACATTAGGAGAATGTTTCATCATGTTAGGGAAAGGATGAAACTAAGGATCACATTGAAGAGGAAGAGTGATCCTGGGAAGTTCGCAATACCATATGTGGTGAAGGGTATTGGATTTCCCCATGCACTTTGTGACACAGGAGCATCAGCCAGCATCTTACCTAAGATTATGGCAGACCAGCGGGATCTGAAAATAGAGCCTTCATCAGAATCTTTCATCTTCGTGGATCTTTCAGAAAGAAGCTCAGGAGGCATCATAAGAAACCTTGAAGTACAGATTGGTAATGCCCTTTTCCCAGTAGATTTTCATGTCCTGCACATAAAGCTAAACTGGAACTCTTTACTTCTGCTTGGAAGAGCTTTCCTGGCTACAGTAGGAGCTGTATGCAACATGAACACAACCTGATTGTGTCTGACACTGATAGATCCAGACGTCCACTATGACCCAGTTCGAGTTGTGAGACAACATGTCAACCGCATGGAGCTTGGAAATGATCTTGGCTACATTGCAGCATGCCATTGTGGAGCAGAGTATGAAACTGAGTACTCGGAATCGATCGACACTCACACTGTTTCATCGATCAATTCCAATGAGTCACCGACGACCGATGAACGCTATCCCACGTCGCTCGACCGGAAGCAACCGGTAGACCACTTCACATTACCAGATAAGTGTTATCTAGACTTTGCCTTTCAACAACCCAACAACAGAGGACGAGATGACTATTCAATAGGCAGTTGGGCAGACAGTGGATTCCATGAAAGTTTTGCAGTGGATACTGTAATTCCTTCATCCAATGAGGATCCTACAGAGGAGTATGATGAGGATTACTGGAAGGAAAGAGCTATAGAGATTTCTATGCAGGATGACAGATATTCAGGCAATTCCTTCAACAACACGTCTCCACCATCGATCGACAGAGTTCACTCATTATCGGTCGATACACACCCTCATCCAGAAAAACATTCTTATGCATCGATCGATACCATACCTGGTACATCGATCGATATTAAAGTCGCCGCCTTTGAAAAGGAAAAAGGGAATATTTCAATTCCAAGTAGGTTTGCCAATACCTATATAAGGAGTTTGGCACCTCAGATTACTTCTCACGACACCGAAGCAGAAAAGATGAATGCTCCCACAAACCTACCAGAAAGAACATCCAGGAGGAGCATTCAATCCAAAAACCCTAATTCCGCAGACAAACGTCTACAATCGATCGATACTCGAGTATCAACATCGATCGATACTCATTCTAAACCTCAACTTTCTTAATTTACTAAGAAGAATTGGAGTATGAATTACGGTTTTCTAACTCCTGATGAATTTGGTATTTTCAGGGATTCAGATGACCATGCAAGAGCTATGGATGGAAGAATTCTAAAAGTATCCAGAGAGGACATAGCAGACATTTTTCAGGTGGCCAATGGACCAGACAACTTGTTTATGCAGCAACGCAGCATTCCAGACAACATTCACACCGTTCCAGACGAACATCCAGGGGCAAACACAACAGCAATTGGTTCACACCAATAATACCGACCAGTTGGCCACGCATCGATCGACAAGATTGCTCCAACATCGTTTGACAGGGTAACACCAACGTCGCTCGACAAGGCTCTCTCACCATCGATCGACAGACGTTACGAGTTTGGACATCGTGCTTATGACATCTATGGAGCCAAAAGGTTCAGATGGGAACAAAAGGACGAATATGGAGTCTATAGAGATCAGTTTGGATATACAAGGAGCATAGCTGGTGAGATGATCCTTGTTACCAAGGACAACATCAGAAAAATTCTGGAGAGGGCATCACTATATGAAGAGAGTTACATATGTCTTCCAGAACATGCCACTTCTTTCACACCTACAAGACTGGCACCAGAGATCTACACCAAGGATGAGATTTATGAGATGGTGACTGGTATTTTTGGAGCTCAGAAAAGGCTAGGAGATGAACTCAAGACATTGGTAGATGACACCTATCAGCCTTTGGACAGAGGTTACAATGAGCTTTTCAGAAGTATGGCATGAATGAGGACATAGATTGAGAGTATGCAGCACAGCCTTGAGAAGGAAGCTACGACATCACCATCGATCGACGCCGACAAAGCAACATTGATTGATGTCAAGCCACAGAGATCCCAAATCCCTGCAAAACCAGAAAGTTTGGCAGATAAGAAGGATGAATGGGAGATCGCATATATCAACACGAAGATTAACGATGTCTACAACCCTCTCAACAACAACATGGACTGGTTAAGCACGAGAATTGATCTGCTACAGCATGATTTGGACACCATTCGCAAAAACGATCCAAAACCAGCCACATCGATCGATATCTGCACCATCACATCGATCGACAGCAAGTTCGCAGCCATGGAAGATAGATTACGATTATATAAGGATATGCACGACTGTTTCACCTCACCTATCATGCGATACTTGGATATCTTGTCTATGCAAATGATGAAAGTCCATAAGGATATTGGCAAGCTTCATGATCAACATGATTTTCAGGATGAAGGATCGACATCGATAGATAGGTTCCGCAGGGCATCGCTCGACGGCAGGAAACCTACAGAACACCTTCCCTACACAGCAGCAGAAGTTGATCAGATCACATCCAAGCTTTACACTACTATAGACACCATAGAGGAACGACTTGAGAAGCGGTGTGATGACATCTACTTTCCATTCGGCGTTCGACGTTTGACTCGGTGGACTAGATAGCCAAGCAGAGTGGCTATAGAAGGAAGTCAAAGCCATTCAAAGGCAACTCGCATCTCAACACCAGATATCAGCATCGATCGACAGAGCACGCTCCAAATCGATCGACAGTACGGCACCAGCAACGATCGATAGACATATGGTCACATCGATCGATACCAAGTCTACATCAGACGACGAGCAGCTAATACACAATAAGATGGAGTCAATGCACGAGGAACTGAACGAGCTATCAGCATACGCCTACGACAAGATAGGATGGCATCAATTCAGCATTGAAACTCTTCTGGAGAGGCTACAGAACATCTCAAATGCAATACATAAGATGGATGAGAGATGGACCTGAAACGATGAGGCCACAAGAAGTTTCATTGCAGCTTGGTCCAGAATGTGCAGAGATGAGGTAGATGCTTGTTTCCCAACAAGTAGCTGTCTTTCCACCAACTAGCCAAACACCTCCACAGTCAAGATAAATGACTATAACAAAGCGCTGAGTGGGAGGCAATCCACTATTAGGTAATTTTAATTGGTTTTCTTAGTTACTATTATTTACTTTCGTTTTTATTCTTTCAGATTTATTGCAAGACCCAAGTAGGATGATGATCACCATATCGACCGTGGACGAGACGTCGACATCGATCGACATGCTGACACCTGCGACGATCGATGCATACCGATTCACATCGATCGATTCCCACTCCGGTCAGGTTTATCTTCCTAACTTGTTACATTGAGTACTTATGATTTATTTCCACCATAACTCCGACTGTGTTTCACTGGGACAGTGTAATTTAAGTCTGGGGGGAGGTTTACTAACATTATTTATTCTAATTCTTTGATATACCTTGGATTTGACCCATTTTTATCCATGGTATATTATTATTTTACTATATATATATCTATGTTTTCTACTCTTCTAGGTATGTTTTCAGGTTCAGGTGCATTTCAGAGTAAAGCTATGACTTTGGAGCATTTTGGAGCATAAAGGACATTTCACCCGAGCTGACCACTTAAAGGTCGACGAGAGGAAGAATAATCGATCGATGCGCATCAGTGCTGACGATCGATATCAGGAAACGCCTCGACAGATGAAGATTAATATCGATCGATGTACACAAGTACCGTCGATCGATGTCGAGACACCAGACGCGACATTTTAGATTCAGAAGACTTAAAGACCAAGGCCAAGCCAAATTACCAAAATGCCCTGACGAGTTTTTAACCTAGTAGAATATATACTGCCTAAGTGTTTGACGGCAGGGAGAGCTTTTCTTTTCTATACCTAGTTTTGTTACAAGTTTCATTTGGAGAGAAGATCACTTGTGATTGGAACTCCTTGTTTCATTTTCTTATCATCTATTCTATGAGTTTCTATTTATCTATTGATATGAATTGCTTTGCTATGTCTGAGTAGTTCAACTGTTAGATCCAAAGTTCAGATAGGTTTGTGGGATTAGCCCCAAACTATAGATCTGCCTTGTTGTGATATTCATGATAGATTTGTATTCATTGCTTGTTTTAGCCTAGCTAACTAGAACTTGATCATAGGATTGCATATTCAAGCACCTTTGTTATCCCATCCTGAGATCTATCTATCATATTAGGATTGCTAGAGAGGGCTAACCGCCAATTTAGAATCTTTGTAGAGCATTTTCATACTCGTGCATAGGCCTGGCTAGAACCCGTCGATCGATGTCCTCAACTGACAATCGATCGATGTTGGCAAAGGTGTATCGGTCGACGTCTTAATAGACTATCGATCGACACTCTCTTGTGTCTGCATCTAACCGGTGAGACACCAGATCTAGTCTGTTAACCAGTGGTACATGCAACAGCTGATCACTGAGTTAAGCGAATGAGCTCTAATATATCATGCATGCAACAGTTAGGCATCTATAGGAATTATAATCTCCAACACCTGAATAGTGGCCCTGCATCTAATATCATTTCCAACCTAAGTTACATTTATCATTTACTCGCTAGTTACTATTGCTATTTTATTTAAAACATTACAACCTTTAGAATTAATAAACACTAGATTTAATTGTTCCCTAGCTCCTTGTGGATTCGATCCCTAAGTACTACATCTGAACCTCTTTTGATGAGAGTAACACTCCTTAGGGTAATTTGAGTGGTATCAAATTTGGCGCTGTTGCCGGGGAGCTTTGATCGCCATTAGATTTAGTTTTATTAATTCTTATTCTTTTCTTTACCCCCTTTTCTAATAATCTTTCTTTTTCTTGTCTTTTCAGGTGCATGCCCAGCTGTACCAGAAGCAACAAGAAGAAAGACTTGATGTTCTCAGACGATCCTGCTCATTTGGAACGCACCATCCGTAGAGGTCAACGTTCCACATCGCTCGACGCAACCACTTCGTCGTCGATCGATACGCGCAACCAACCGTCGACCGATACCAGACTGTCATCGTCGATCGATCCCAATCGTTCGACAACGATCGATACTACACCGCGTACGTCGATCGATACCGTGTCGTCAAAAATGGTAAACATTATTATTCTAACTCAGGATGAGAACGGAAACCTGTATGACCAGGCCGGTCATCTGCGTAATGCAACAGGTCAGCAAAATAGATGCTCAGGGAACTGTAATCCCTGATGCTGATGCTACAGGAGCTGCTCAACCTGTAGATGAGGACGCTCGATCGAAACCACTGGCCGACTACAATCGCCCAGATGAGTACTATTCCAACAGATCAGCGATTCGACTTCCGGAGATCCAGAAGCAGAATTTCGAGCTGAAGCCTCAATACTACACTCTCGTGTCGCAGATACCCTACTCTGGGTTACCGCACGAGCATCCTACGGACCATTTGGAATGGTTCGAGGATCTAATCGCTGCCATTCGGATGGAAGGAGTCCCCGAAGATTACCTGCTGTGCAAGCTCTTCAGATACACGCTGAATGGAGAAGCGATGCACTGGCTTAGGCAGCAACCCACAGGATCTTTAACATCTTGGAGCGACATCAAGAATGCTTTCGTGTGAAACTTCTTCGATGAGGCGTGCGCTGAAGAACTTCGGAACAAAATTTCCACGTTCTCGCAGAAGGCTGGAGAGTCCTTCCAAGATGCGTGGATTCGATTTAGGTTTTTCCAGCGAGACTGTCCACACCACGGATTTAATGAAGTGCAGCTGCTAAGCACTTTCTTCCGAGGTCTCGCCTTACAGTATTAAATGGCTCTTGATACGGCGAGTGAAGGAAACTTCACTACTCGGAATCCGTTGGAAGCTGTGAGACTTATCGAAAACCTTGCTAATAGCAGCAGCACCAAAAACACTGACTCTGAAGGGAAGAAGTCTGTAGCCTCTATCGGGAAGGAACAGATGGACGAAGTAAGAGCTAAGTTAGATGTGGTGCACGAACTTCTTAGGAAGCAAGTCTGTTCAGCTGAAGGAGAAGTAGCAGATACAGAAGGAGAAGAAGATGTGAACTACATCAGAGGTACCGGATTCCAAAAATTTGGAAACCAGGGCGGAAACAGAAACTTCTTTGGAGATGGCCAAAGAAGTAACCAAAGTTCACAATTTCAATAACCCTTCAACAACAGCAAGAGCTACTCGAACTCTTACTATCAAAATCCACCACCCCAAACTCAGGAAAGCAAGATCGAAGAAATGCTTGATCGAGTACTGTTGGGACAACAACAAATCACTGTGGATTTCAACGGTAAGATAGACTCTGCCTACAACAATCTGAACACCAAAATCGAGACCTTAGGGACTCAGGTGAGAAAACTTGAAACCCAAGTAATTCAGACGGGCGAGACTATTAAGAGGCAAGAAGCTTTCGCTAGAGAGGCAGGAGCCGACAAAGGGAAACACCACGTAAATGCCATCATAGATAATGAATTCTGGCAAGTGGTGAGAAATGAAAACCTTGAGGAAGGAGATTTCGAAATCGAAATCTCCATGAGTCTCGGCGGATCCCAATGGTGTCGACCGATGTCGATGAACTCGCATCGATCGACATACCATGATGAAGATCGATGGACGGATTACTCCAGTCATCGATCGACGTCGTCTGCCAATTCAACTGAATGCAATGCGGTTCGAATTCTAACTCATGAAGAATTCGCAGCTAAGTATCCTCACCCAGCATCCCCTTTTTATGAAAAAATCGATCGATCGGTTAACTCAACCATCGATCGACAGAGTGAGTCCGACGTCGATCGTCACAACACACCTCCCATCGATCGACAGGCACCTTTGACATACCGAGTGTGGTTACCCTCAATCGATAATCATTACATCAATGCACTCAGACCACCACCTAAACCATTAGCAAACCCACCCGAACCAAAACCCAACCCTTTAAATAGTTCAACAGAATCTGTGCAAGAAGAACAAGAATCTGATGGGAGAAGGTTAAGGAAAAGAAAGGAGAAGATTCCTAAAAACCTCAAGAGGGAAGCTAACAATAAGGAGATGGATGGTTTCACTAAACGAGTCCTCAGAATCCCAATCGAAAAACCTTTTGATGAAGCTTACTTCACACACCGGTTGTGGATTTTCTTCAGAGAAACAAAGGTAACTGAGGAGGACATTAGGAGAATGTTTCATCAAGTCAGAGGAAAGATGAAACACAGGATCACACTGACGAAGAAGAGTGATCCTGGGAAGTTTGCAATACCATGCATAGTCAAGGGTGTTGAATTTCCCCATTCAATGTGTGACACAGGAGCATCGGTTAGTATCCTCCCTAGGATTATAACAGACCAGCTTGGTTTGACCATCGAACCATCAACAGAATCCTTCACCTTCGTGGATCTTTCAGAGAAACGATCCGGAGGCATCATAAGAGATCTGGAGGTACTGATTGGTAATGCCCTTGTCCCTGTAGATTTTCATGTCTTAGACATCGAGCTTAACTGGAACTCTTCACTTTTGCTTGGAAGATCCTTCCTAGCTACAGTAGGAGCTGTATGTGACATGAACAAAAACAAATTGCGTCTAACGCTCATAGACCCAAACATCCACTACGATCCCATCCGACCTAAGAGAAAGGTAATTAATTCTGTGTATTATGGGAAAGAACTTGGCTTCATTGGCGCATGCCATTGTGGAGCAGAGTATGAATCGGAGTACGAAACAGAGTACTCCAATCAATCGACACCCCAGCCTTTCCATCGATCGATTTCAATGTGTCAATGGTGACCGATGACCACAACAACACGTCACTCGACGTAATGCACCCACTTGACCATTTCGCTTCACCTAATCATTGTTACCAACGTTTTGCCTTCCAACCTCCAACCAGGAGAGGACATGATGATTATTCCATAGGCAGTTGGGCAGACAGTGGTTTCCATGAAAGTTTTGCAGTTGACACTGTAATTACTTCACCTCATGAGGAACATACCGAGGAATACGATGAGGATTACTGGAAAGAACGTGCAATAGAAATGTCTTTGCAGGATGAAAGACTTGAAATACACAAATTCACCAACACGTTTCCAACATCGTTCGACGCTGTGCACTCCACATCGGTCGATACCCACCCTCGTCCAGCAAAATAACCGCTCACATCAATAGACACACCGAAAGGGACATCGATCGATATTCGCGCCGCAGCGAAAATTCAGGAGCAGGAGAATATTTCCTCCCTAACTAGGTTTACAGATACCTATATAAATCGTTTTGCACCTCCGAAACCACCTACACACATCAGAGCAAACACACAAGCAAATAAGATGAACACTCTTCCTTCTACATCAACAGAAAAATCCATGAAGAGCAATCATCTCAAGAACATAAGTTCTGCAGAATTTACTCTGCCATCGATCGATGTAACTGTATCTACATCGATCGATACTACTCTAAACCCTAATCTCTCTATTTCTAAAATGAATAATTATGCAAACATTGATTACGGTTTTCTAACACCTGATGAATTTGGTATTTTCAGGGATCCAGATGGCAACGCACGTGCAATGGATGGAAGGATTTTACAAGTGTCCAGAGAGGAAATAGCAGACATCCTTCAAGTAGCCAATGGACCTGACAACCTGTTCTCACAACAACGTGGCACTCCAGACGTCATTCTAACAGATCCTATCAACCACGCAGGAGTCGCCACAACAGAGATCAACACATATCTATCACGCCAACCAAAAGGGCAAGGATCGATCGACGGCACAACGGAGACATCGATCGCCAGGGTAACACCAACGTCGATCGATATGGATGATCCGACATCGATCGACAGACGCTATGACTGTGGGAGCCGCGCTTTCGACATGTATGGAGCCAGAAAGTTCACTTGGGAACAAAGGGACGAATATGGAGTCTACAGAGATGAGCGTGGACACGCACGAAGCGCATCTGGTGAGATGATACCTGTCACAAAAAACAACATCAGGAAAATACTGGAAAGAGCATCTCTTTTTGAAGAGAGCCATATCTGTCTTCCAGAACATGCCATTTCCTTCACACTCACAAGACTGGCACCAGAACTCTACACCAAAGAAGAAATCGATGAAATGGTGTTTGGTATTTGTGGAGCTCAGGAGAAACTGGAAGAGGAGATTAAAATACTGGTAGATGAAACACATCAGCCTTTGGATAGAGGCTACAATGAGCTTTTCAGATGTATGGCAGAAATGAGGACAGAAATTGAAAGTTTACGTCAGCAACTTGAGAAGGAAGCTACGACCTCAGCATCGATCGACGCACCACGTGCAACATCGATCGACGTCAGCTTCCTACAGCTCAGATCCTTGCAGAACCGGGATGTTCAACACAACACAGGGATGAATGGGAAGTCGCATACATCGACACGAGGATAAACGACGTTTACTGCCCTCTCAACAACAACTTGGACTGGCTAAGCACTAAAATCGAGCTACTACAGCAAGATCTGGACACCATTCGCAAGAAGGACCAACATCCAGCCACATCGATCGACATGTGCACCTTCACATCGCTCGACGCCAAAGTCTCAGCAACGAATGAGAGGCTGAGGACTTACGAGGATATGCATGACCGTTTTATATCACCAGTCATGATAGATTTAAACAAATTGTCTAGTCAATTACTTCATGCCCAAAAGGATATTGACAACATTACTAATCAAAGTTTTTTGCAGGAAAAATCAGCATCGATCGACAGGCTAAGAGGACCCTGGATCGATGGCAAGAAACCTGTGGAGTTACTTCCTTACACAGCAGCAGAGGTTGACAAGATCACATCCAAGATCTACACTGCTCTAGACACCATGGAGGAACGACTTGACAAACGCTGCGATGACATCTACTTTCCATTCGACAACAAAATCAGTGGACTAGACAACCACGCAGAATGGCTACAGAAAGAAGTCAAAGCCATTCAGAGGCAACTCGCAGCTCAACATCAGATATCAGCTTCGATCGACAGGACAAAAGCAAAATCGATCGACGGCAACTCACCGAGATCGACCAACAACCACATAATCGCATCGATCGATGCCGAGTCTATACCAATCGGCGAGCAGCTGATACACAAGACAGTGGAGGCAATGCAAAAGGAACTGACAGATCTTTCAGCATACGCCTATGACAACATAGGCTGGCACCAGGTCAGCATTGACAACATTCAAGAAAGGCTACAGAACATCTCCAATGTACTTGGGAAGATGGATGACAAATGGACAAGAAATGATGAGGCCACAAGAAGTTTCATTGCATCTTGGTCCAGAATGCGCAGAGATGACGTGGATGCTTACTTTCCAACAAGCAGCTGCTTCTCCACCCAATAGCCAATCACTACCACAGTCAAGCTAAATGACTATAACCAAGTGCTGAGTGGGAGGCAACCCACTATTAGGTATTTTACTTTGGTTTTATTAGCTAGCATTTAATTTCTTTTGTTTTATCTCTTTCAGATTTAGGAGAACCAAGTAGGATGACTTGAATATCGACCGACGACGAGACGTCGACATCGTTCGACATAGGCAACCACACAACGATCGATGTAACACTTACCCATCGATTGATATTTAATCCGGTCAGATGTATCTTCCCTACTTGTTACATTTAGTACATCATAAACTATTTAAGTCTGGGGGGAGATTTACTGATATAATTTATTTTATTCTTACGTAAAAAGGAATTTCAAATAAATTATGCTTAGCTATCGAAAATAGGGACTAAAATCTTATATTGGTTTAACCATGAATATCTAACCAATCTTTAGCACCATTTTAGATTTACTGATTGCAGATAGCACTAAAGATGCTAGAGCAGATCAACCTATCAACTACACACTTGCCTTGAATCGTATGAAGTAACCAAAGCTGATTTCCAACACTAAACCTGACATAACCGCTTGTCTTGGGGCTTGGTATACATGGGATCCGATTCTTCAGATATGTCTGGAAGGTAACGCCTGGTTTAGATTATTTATCACATTTTCTCTCTCTAGATTTCGACCTAGATTAGTTATAGAGTCTATTAAAAAAAAATAATAATAATAAAAAAAATAATAATAATAATAATAAGTAAGATCTATTGTTTAATTAGGATGAGTCTGAACAGGACTTGGTGGTTAAAACCATTAAGGCTTGATTCATAAAGACTCAAATAAAAGAGTTCGAAACGGGACTTGGAGGCGGCAATCTTCAAGGCTCGCTTTTGCAAAGAACTCTTGGATATAGGTCAAAAAGAAGTGAACAGAACTTGGTGGCAACCACCATTAAGTTTTGATTCATGGAAGCCTGTCCAATCTTGGTCACTGATCCTGCAATGGAAGCAGACTTTGACTCAAGAGAGAAATTTAGAGAGAGAGAAAATAGGAACTAACTTTTACCTCCAGCTCCAGATACCTGTCTAAAATCCTTGCATCATGTGATCGATACTCCCAAGGTAAAGCATTCACTTTATATTTATGCTAAGAAATAAAATCAGTAGAGGCGATGTCAGACGTGAATTGATGAGTTGTGTTATGTTAGAAATGGTTGCTAAGCTAGGATATTGCATAGTGTGCTTTTGTGATTAGGACTTTTTAAATGTGGTTGCAAAATTGTTGAGGAAAGATTTCTATGTTTTTAAAATCTTAAGTTCCCAAATATTTTCAAACCTCTTTCAGAGAGACTGTCTGTATGTTTTGCTTGAGGACAAGCAAAAGGGTAAGTCTGGGGGAGTTGATATACCTTGAATTTGACCCATTTTTATCCATGGTATATTATTATTTTACTATATATATATATATATATATATATCTATGTTTTCTACTCTTCTAGGTATGTTTTCAGGTTCAGGTGCATTTCGGAGTAAAGCTATGACTTTGGAGCATTTTGGAGCATAAAGGACATTTCACCCGAGCTGACCACTTAGAGGTCGACGAGAGGAAGAATAATCGATCGATGCGCATCAGTGCTGACGATCGATATCAGGAAATGCCTCGACATATGAAGATTAATATCGATCGATGTACACAAGTACCGTCGATCGATGTCGAGACACCAGACGCGACATTTTGGATTCAGCAGACTTAAAGACCAAGGCCAAGCCAAATTACCAAAATGCCCTGACGAGTTTTTAACCTAGTAGAATATATACTGCCTAAGTGTTTGACGGCAGGGAGAGCTTTTCTTTTCTAGACCTAGTTTTGTTACAAGTTTCATTTGGAGAGAAGATCACTTGTGATTCGAACTCCTTGTTTCATTTTCTTATCATCTATTCTATGAGTTTCTATTTATCTATTGATATGAATTGCTTTGCTATGTCTGAGTAGTTCAACTGTTAGATCCAGGGTTCAGATAGGTTTGTGGGATTAGCCCCAAACTATAGATCTGCCTTGTTGTGATATAAGTGTTTTACTATCTATATATTATATATTCTATCCTATTAGATATGTTTTCAGGTTCAGGAGTATCCTGGAGTAAAGTAATGATTATGGAGCATTTAGGAGCCTAAAAGAGATTTCATCCGAGCTGACCATTAGAGGTCGATATGCAGAAGAAGCAATCGATCTCTGCCCACCCAGTGTCGTCGATCGATACAGAAGAGAAGCCTCGACGATTGAAGATTATGATCGATCGTTGTCGAGACGCGGAACGCGCGACTTGGTTCCCGCCGACTTTAAACCCAAGGCTTCGCCAAATTACAAGATTACCCCTAACGAGTTTTAACCCAATAGTTATATACTTGCCTAAGTGTTAGGAGGCAAGGGGAACTTTTAACCATCATTGTATTCTTACTTTCAGCAAGAGAGATAGAGAGAGAGAGAGAGAGAGAGAGAGAGAGAGAGAGAGAGAGAGAGAGAGAGAGAGAGAGAGAGAGTTTTAGGAGAGAAGATCATAGAGAGATTTGTGATTTGAACTCTATTGATTCATCTATTCTATTCTATGCAGTTTTTATCGATATTTTGTGTCATGAATTGCTTAGCTATGTTTGAGTAGTTTACTTTTAGATTCAGGGTTCAAATTAGGGTTGGGCATCGTTACTCGCTACTTGCCTTGAACTCGCTACTTGATTCGTACCCGCTTTGAAAATTCAAGTACTCGGTGTTGTCAAGGCAAGTAACAAATCGACAATTTTCATTACTTACAAGACCAAGTCAAGTATCATTATTATTTTTAGTGCTTGACTCGTTACTCCCCGTTACTTGCCCCACTACTTGCTATTTGTTACATGATCTATTAGTTGTAACTTTAGAGATTAGAACAGGTATTGAGATATCAAAGAGATCAAAGAGAGATTAAAGAGAGATTATGGTGAGATTAAGGAAAGATGAGATGGTTCATGAAATGTAAAGGAGAAACATGATGAACAAGAGAGAGAATATGATGAACTCGTGTTAATCATTAATCAAGACAGAGTTTTCAATATATAGTAGGACACATAAGGGTTTTCAGAAAGCATAAGCATGTGAAGTTAAGGATAAGGTTGCTTTAATTCAAATGTAAACCAATGGGGAAGACCACACGCTTATGGCATCTTTTAGTGAGGCTCCTTTTGCCTTTACAGCCTGTCCCAACCTGTCATGATAAGCCTCAGCTCCCTTAGCCATTCAAACGGTCTTCTCTTCATGGTTCAACCTCCATTGGCCGTTAACTCCTTTTACTCGGGTAAAAGGTAACTTTGGGTGAGGTATGGATTGACCATGGTACGGATGGTACGGCCTTGTACGACCTTGTGCGGCCTGGTCAATCCATAATGCTTCTTCTCCACTTCTTCACATGATCTCATCTCTTCTTCAAATCCTTAAGCCATCTTCTCTTACATATTGATCAGCTCATTTCAACACTCCCCCTCAAGCTTAACTTAGTGAACTAGTAAAGCTTGGAAAAGCCATGAGATCTTCCTCATTGGGATAAAACCTTGATGAGGGAAAAAGAGTAAAGAGCTCATGACAAAGGGGATCAGCTCCTTGGTGAAAGATCTATGAGTCTCAATCTGATATGAATGGACTCCATAGTCTTTTGTCTTGCAGCCTTGGTGAACAAATCCGCAAGTTGATCCTCACTCCTTGTATAGCATGGCAAGATTACTCCCAAGAAAATCATCTGCCTCACCTTGTGACAATCTACTTCAATGTGCTTGGTTCTCTCATGGAAGACTGAGTTGGTTGCAATGTGTATAGCCGTTTGATTATCACAATGCATAGTCATTGGGGTTGCTTGCTCTATCTTTAAAGCTTCAAGATCCCTTTGATCCATACCAATTCATTGGTAAGCTTCAGCATTGCTCTAAACTTAGCTTCAGCACTTGAACAAGACACTACCTCCTGCTTCTTGATCTTCCAAGTCACCAAGTTGCCTCCAATGAATGTACAATAGCCGGTGGTTGATCTTCTGTCAGCTTTATCTCCAGCCCAATCAGCATCACAATAGCCTACTACTTCAGTACTCTAGTTGCATCCCATCAAAACTCCAAGACTTGATGTCCCATTCAGATATAAGAGTAGTCTTTCCACCATGCGCCTATGATGCTCCTCTGAGACTTGCATATGCTGGCTTACTTTGTTCACAGCAAAGCATATATCTGGCTGTGTGATGGTAAGGTAGATGAGCTTCCCTACTAGCTTCCTGTATAGCTTTGGATCATGAAAGGCCTTGCCATCTTCAACCTCCCCCTCACGTGGAATCTTGTATCCATCTTCAAGAGGCATCCTTGATGTCCTATCTCCTTGTATACCTGCATCTTTCAAAAGATCAAGTGCATACTTTCTTTGGGAAATGAACAATCCTTCCTTAGACCTACACAACTAAATTCCAAGGAAGTATTTCATTTCTCCTAAGTCTCTAATTTCAAACACAGATTTTAAAAACTCCTTTGTGGCTTTTATACCGGCCTTATCACTACCTGTTATGATTATATCATCAACATACACAAGTAGACAGATGATACCTGAGGGTGTAGTAAGTGTGAAGAGAGTATTGTGAGAACCGAAATTCGCACTGTCGATTTTAGTAAGTTAAATATGGAGGAAGGTCAAGATAACCCGACTTTCCTTGAAGGTCCGGATTCTCTGCGTAACCACACGAAATCGAAAAAGAAGAACAGATGACAAAACGTAAGTAAAAAATTGCTCGAAGGCGTTTTATTGATTAAATGAAATAAATACATAATTCCTCCGAAAGAAGAGAAGAGATATGCTGCGACAGAAAATATAGAGCTGCAGGCAGCAAAACGTCCTAAGCCTTGCCTTGCTAGTCTAACCACCTAAGCCCTAAGTTCTCTAAGCTAACAGGAATTCTCTACGTCTCTAGATCTCGGATTTGCTCTCCTCCCTCTGCCTCTTCCCCAAGCTTCTTTATATACTCCTCCTAGGTCGGTCTATTCTCCCTTTGGGCCGGATTTATCACGAATCGGGCTTTTTCTGTTTTTGTCGATCTTCCATGTTTATCGGGAAACTTGACATTTATCTTCGGGAAACTTGATATTTATCTTGTTATGTAAAGATAAACACAAACCGTTATACTTATCTCGAATTTAATTTAAAAAATCGTAAACGGGCCGCTTGGTCATGTTTGTGTCCTTCCGGGCCGTTCTTTAGACTTTCGACGTTCTTACGATTTTTCCGAGGAAGTACTCTTGTCACGATTTCGATCTTCTGAAAGATCTCCAATTCTTCGTATAGTTGAGATGATGGTGTTTTAAGATAACAGTCATCGTCTTATACGATGAATTAAGATCTATCCGTCAACCGAAGCTTTTGCGGTTTTCCGAAACTTTCCCGATGATTTCGATCGAAATGAAACGGGAGTTTTAGATTCACGATTCTAAGGATTCAAACTGCGAGGCTCCGAGTAAAGATGTAAAGTGCGGGATTGGACTAGCATCGGGATGGTTTTACGAAGAATTGGCCGCACTTGCCGAACGGCCCGCAGCCCGGTGCCTAGGACCATGACGTCGGTCTGGCTGCCGGCACCCGGGGCCGTGACGTCGGGCTGGCCGCCGGCGCCCCGGGTTGTGACGTCGGGCTGGCCACCGGTGCCCTGGACCGTGACGTCGGGCTGGCCGCCGGTGCCCCGGGCCGTGATGTCGGGCTGGCCGCTGGCACCTAGGGCCGTGACGTCGGCCTGGCCGTCGGCCTCGACTGTTCCTGATGCCACGCGGGCGTTCGTCGAGGGGTTCCATTCTTTTATGGACAAGTTGTCGCGACGCAGTGCTAAGGAGCGGGCCAGAGCCGAAACACCTAGCGTTCCTTCTTCACCGGTGCCTTCGTCTCCGGCCCCCGGACCCGAGGATTCGTGCGATGCTTCCTTGCCTGTGGAAAGAACCGTTGTTCCCGAGCAGATACTCGACGTCCAAGCTCGTCCCTCAGGTTCCTCTACCGCTCCGGTTGTGATCTCGGGTAAGGAGGATGCGGTGGAATCCATGCCTCCTCCTTCGGAGAAGAAGAAGGAGATCGTTTTGGGACTTCTTGCACCTAGTGCTGCACCGTTACCTAAGGGACGCACGAGGGCTGGTTCTGCGACCGGGTTGGCAAAGAGGAAGAGATACGCTAAGAGCGAAGAGGGCGAGCCTTCGGGGCTGTTGTCGCAGCATCGCTCCAAGGTTTGTTTATAGTTTATCCGTGACGCTTATCTTTTTTTTTGCGGTGATCCTTACCCTTTCTTTTGTGGACAGTTTATGTCGTTGATTGATGGGATGCTCGGTGACGGCGGGTCAGAATTTGTGCGACTGTCAAGGGAGCTGGAGTCGTCGCAGGAGGCTTTAAAGCGTACTGAGGCTGTGTTACAGACCATCGAGAATGCCCATGCTGCCCAGACGTCTCAGCTCGAAGTCCGAATCGGCGATCTCGAACGTGACTTCGGGAAGACCGCGAGTTCGTTGCTCAAAGTGAAGAAAGGGAAGAAACACAAGTCCTCGGAAGTCCGTCGTCTTCAACAGAAGATTCAGAGTCTTGAGGAGACGGGGGCTTGCAAGTTGACGGAGACCGTCGATCCCCGTGATGACTTCTTCGCTCGTCTGACGAAGATGGCCATCCTGTTCGAGTCCCTGATAGCTGTCCGTAAGAGGGACTTGGCTTTGGCGGATATCGAGGGGAGCCTAAACGAGATCCAGCTGTTTAGAGGCAACGGGACCCCGTCTCTAGATTCCAAAGAAGCTAAGGCTGCTGTCGTGTAAGGAAGAGTGGGCGGTTTCCGGAGAGGACTTCGACTCGATTCTGGCTGGTCTGAAATCCGTGTGCACCCTTGTACCGGATTCGGAGGGTACAGAGGACCAGGGCCACGCAGTCGAGGATCGCGAAGCTTGCGCGGATGAGGCAGGCAGTGGTGGTGCGACTAAGGGAGGCGACGGCGAGACCGTTCCTACTTTTGGGTGAGTTTGAGGATGAAGGTGATGCTTCGGGGAGCATCTAGGTTTATCAATCCCTTTAGGGATTTTTTCTTTTATTTTGATTGTGTTTCGGCCGTCATGAGGCGATGATGTATGTTTTTGGGACTGGCCGTTGGTGGCTTTGAATCCTGGCCCTTTTCAGGGCGTTTGTTGAACTTGCGGCTCAATCTACAAAATATTATGTTTTCATAAGAACTTCTGTTTATCGAAGTTAAGAGTCGTCTCATTCCTGCCTCTCAGATGATCACCGTATCCACCGATTATACAAAGCGAGAATTTTTTGCGGTTTACTAATTTACGCGAAAATTCGTGAAACGGACAGACATAAGCGAAGAGACAAGTATCGGGCGTTAATACTATGTCTATGAGATGTTGAGTACCAGCAAGGCTGGGTTTAGGGCAAGACCTAGGTTTACTCTCGGACTGAGGCTTTGCGATGACAAATCGGCTTTCGTTTTGCCTGTTTGTGATTTTAACCTGATTCGTACCGTTTTAAAATCCGCTAAGTGTTATCGGCTTAAATGATTTGTCTGGGTACAAACCGAGCTACTTCCGTTAGGAAGTGATAACCAAAATTTTGGATTTCTTGTATAGCGCGCTATGTTATCCTTGTCGGATGTAAGAGAGCCTACCCTTAGGCGGCTTGTCTGTTTAGGACGTTAGAGTTCGTTTGTTGTGATCAGCAACAATGATATGATATCGTTTTGTAGGCGTATGGAGTTTTTGTTGAAAAATATTTGTTCGAGCATGAAGCGACGTCTCGCAGTGCTGTGAATTAATTTTTCTTATGCCATAAAAGGATTATGGGCTTTTAGACCGCGAATCATTTTCGGGTGATAATTTTTTGGATGTTATAATCGTTTGGTGGATACTGGATCCGTTGTTGTAGCCGTTTAGTAATTGGCGAATTGTGTTGTTCGCAAAGAGTTTCAAAAATTCAGAGTCTTTGTCTGTAAAGAGTTTCGAAAATTCGGAGTCTTCAAAAATCGTGGGAGTATACGAGTATACGCACCCCACTCCCCCCCCCCCTTTAATCGGGGGGGGGGGGGATAGCTGAACCCGCCGGTTAGCGAGTTGCCTACGTACCCCTTTTCGGGGATCAAGCCGTCTCGTAGTTCTTTACTCCACGTTTGTGGTTAGTGGTAGTATTTCTTAAGATGCATCGCGTTCCAAGTTCTTGGGAATTTTACGTCTTGCATGTTTGCTATTTGATACGAACCTGGTCGGACAACTTTTATGACTTTGTACGGTCCTTCCCAGTTCGCTCCCAGTTTTCCTGTGTTTCGTTCGGCAGTGTTTTAGAAAACTTTACGCAAGACTAAATCGCCTTATTTGAACCTGCGATGGCGCACGTTCGCGTTATAGTATCTTGCGGCAGCGTGCTGGTAATTTTCGATCCGAATGAGCGCCTGGTCGCGGCGTTCGTTGATAAGATCGAGATTGTCCAGCAGCATGGCGTTGTTTAGATCTTCCCGTTCGGGAAGGAATCTTCCTCGTACGCCGGGAAATTCCACTTCTGCCGGAATCATGCATTCTGTCCCGTAAACGAGGGCGAAGGGAGTTTCTCCCGTTGCTCGTCTCGGGGTGGTTCGATGTGACCAGAGAACCCCTTCGAGTTCTTCTGCCCATCGCCCCTTTTTGGCTTCTAAGCGTTTTTTCAATCCGTCTAGGACGGTTTTGTTTATGGTTTCCGCCTGTCCGTTGAACTGTGGATACCTAGGAGTTGACTTGTTAAGTCGTATTTTCCATTTCTCGCAGAATGCCTCGAATCGGGTAGAGATAAACTGAGATCCGTTGTCCGTTATGATTTTGTATGGGACGCCATGTCTAGGTATGATGTGTTTCCAGACGAAGTTCTCGACTTGCGCGTCTTTGATACTTGCGTAGGATTCTGTTTCTACCCATTTCGAAAAGAAATCCGTGAGGACTAGGAGGAAACGTTTCTGCTTTGATTTGTGTAAAGGTCCGACAATGTCCATGGACCATCGCATGAAGGGATACGGGGACGAGATAGAGGAGAGGATCTCTGCGGGTTGGCGAATCATTGGAGCGTGCCTTTGGCACTTCTCGCATTTCCGCGCGAATTTCTCGCAATCTTTGATCATAATTGGCCAATAATAACCATGGCGTTTTATTTTGATTGCGAGAGATCTTCTGCCGGAGTGATTTCCGCATGATCCGGAATGGAACTCTTCCATGATTTTTCTCGCCTTTTCTCCTTCCGCGCATGTCATGAGAGGGCCGGAGAATCACCACTTATAAATTTTGCCCTCTATCGTGACGTACCGCGCTGCTTGGGTTTTCACCTTTCGGGCTGCCCATTTCTTAGCGGGTAAAGTCCCGTTCATGATATAGGCTCGGATGGGTTCTAACCAAGGGCTGTCGCAGCCGTACTCGGTTTGATCCGCATTTCTTTCCGGCTGATTTTTGGTTTCTTCCGCATCTTCAATCTGCGCTCTGATCAGATTGATGACCACTGGTGGTCCGATGCTCGGGTGTTCTATGAATTTGACGGGGATTATCCTTTTGAGTCCCGGGTAAGAGTTTGAGGCGAGGGCGGCTAAGGCATCGGCCTGGACATTTTCCGAACGGGGAATCCTTGTGAGGGCGAACTGGTCGAAGTCACGAGCCAAGTCCTGGATGAGTTTTAGATATGGATCCATCCTTTCATCCCTTGCTTCGTATTCTCCGCTGTATTGGTTTGCGACTAACTGAGAGTCGCAGTGAGCGTGAATATTACGGATTTTTAGTCCATGGGCAAGCCGCAAGCCTGCGACAAGCGCTTCGTACTCCGCCTCATTGTTTGATGCGTGAAAATCCAAACGGAATGACTGCTCTAGGATTTCTCTGGTAGGCGAGGTGAGTCGAATCCCGATCTCGGATCCTTGTTTAGAAGACGATCCGTCGACGTGAAGGACCCAAGTCGAATTCGGTTCTTTGTTGGTTATGTCTCCCGTGGGTAACTCTACCAAGAAATCTGCGAGTACTTATGATTTCGCGCAAGTGCTTGGGCGATATTCGACATCGTACTCGCTTAATTTGATCGCCCATTTTGCGAGTCTACCGGACTGGCTTGGGCTGTGCAGAATTGTCTGCAGGGGGAATGTGGTGAGAACCACTATGGTATGAGACTGAAAATACGGTCTCAGCTTTCTTGCTGAAGTTATGACAGCGAATGCAAATTTTTCCATCAATGGGTATCGAGTTTCCGCGTCTAGTAATGTGTTGCTTACGTAATAGATCGGTTTTTGTTCTCCGCGTTCTTCTCGTATCAAGACGCCGCTAACTGCTGATGCGGAGACCGCGATGTAGAGGAATAAAGGTTCGCCTTCTACGGGTTTCGCAAGAATGGGAGGAGTGGCCAGGTAATGTTTCAGCTGTTGGAAAGCCTTCTCACACTCCTCTGACCACTCGAACTTTTTATTTCCCTTCAATGTTTCGTAAAACGGAAGGCACTTATCCGTGGAGCGCGAGATGAAACGATTCAAGGCCGCGACTCTTCTGGTTAATCTTTGGACCTCTCGTTTGGTTCTAGGGGAGACCATTTCTATCAGTGCGTCGATTTGTTTAGGGTTGGCCTCTATCCCGCGAAATGTCACGAGGTAACCGAGGAACTCTCCCGATGCTACCGTGAACCTGCATTTTTCCGGATTGAGTTTCATGTTATGCTGGCTCAGCCTTGCGAAACACTCTTCTAGGTGAGTTATATGATCGTGTTCGTCAAGGGATTTCACGAGCATATCGTCGATATACACTTCCACGGTTTTTCCGAGTTGTTCAGAAAACATCCGGTTGACGAGCCGTTGATATGTGGCACCGCCGTTCTTAAGATCGAACGGCATTACTTTGTAGCAATATGTACCACGATCGGTGATAAATGCAGTTTTCTCGCGATCGTCGGGGCTCATCATGATCTGATTGTAACCAGAGAAAGCGTCCATGAATGATAAGAGCTTGTTCCCTGCGGTTGCTTCGGCCAGTCGGTCGATATGCGGAAGCGGGAAACAGTCTTTTGGGCATGCTTTGTTGAGATCAGTAAAGTTGACGCATACTCGCCACTTTCCATTTTTCTTTTTGACTACGACGGGATTGGCATGCCAGTCGGGATATCTGACTTCTGTTATCGACCCTGCTTTGAGGAGTTTTTCTACTTCCTCATTGACTGCAGTGGCGCGTTCGGGTCCCAGCTTTCGTCTCTTTTGCTTGACGGGTTTGTGAGTCGGGTCGATGTTAAGTTCATGACATGTTATGTTGATGTCGATTCCTGGCATATCTTCCGCGGTCCAAGCGAACGTATTGAGGTTCTTCTTGAGACACGCTATGAGTTCTCCTCTTAACGGTTCACGGAGATTGGCTCCAATTTCGACGCATCGCTCTGGGTAAGACTCGTCGAGGCAGATCGAGATTACCAACTCACAGGTGGGTTCACGCTTCCGTTCTAGGGCTTCGGCTCTTTGCGACTGCCAGAAGACATCCGGAGAGTCTTGCAATGCTGGTTCGTGAACCATTTGCTTTTTCCGGGGGTTTCAATTTTGAAGCTTTTTCGTTTTAACCCAGCGGCTAGGCAGACTTGCGATATTTCACGATCCCCTTGCATCGTTTCGTCCCGAGAGGATTCGGAAATTTGAGGCATAGGTGGAATGTCGAGGGGATCGCTCGCATGGAATTCAACCATGGAGTTCCGACGATCACATTATACGCTGTCGGACCATCGACCACCAGGAATTCCACGGTTTTGGTGACGCTCCCGGCTTTGACTGAGAGATCAATCGAGCCAAGGGTCATTGTAATGTTTCCCGAGAGTCCGACTACTGGACTGGGATCGTCTGTGATAGTGATTAGATCGATCTCCATTCTCTCGAGGGTGTTTTTACAGGTAATATCGGCCGAGCATCCGGTGTCGACCAATACTCTTGCTACGTCGATGTCCTGAATCGTAAGTTCGATCACGAGGAGGTTGTTGCGAGGTTTGGCTTGACGAGCCGTTGCTCGGTCCTCAAATGACACAATGTTGCGGACAGGCGACGTGGTCATGCTGAATCTTAATCGACTGGCGGTTTTTGAGTTAGAGAATCCGACCCCCCCCCCTCCTTCTAGCGCCAAACTGTGGGAACCGAAATTCGCAATATCGATTTTAGTAAGTTAAATATGGAGGAAGGTCAAGATAACCCAACTTTCCCTGAAGGTCCGGATTCTCTGCGTAACCACACGAAATCGAAAAAGAAGAACAGATGACAAAACGTAAGTAAAAAATCGCTCGAAGGCGTTTTATTGATTAAATGATATGAATACAAAATTCCTCCGAAAGAAGAGAAGAGATATGCTGCGACAGAAAATATAGAGCTGCAGGCAGCAAAACGTCCTAAGCCTTGCCTTGCTAGTCTAACCAATTAAGCCCTAAGTTCTCTAAGCTAACAGGAATTCTCTAAGTCTCTAGATCTCGGATTTGCTCTCCTCCCTCTGCCTCTTCCCCAAGCTTCTTTATATACTCTTCCTAGGTCGGTCTATTCTCCCTTTGGGCCGGATCTATCGCGAATCGGGCTTTTTCCGTTTTCATCGATCTTCCATGTTTATCGGGAAACTTGACATTTATCTTCGGGGAACTTGATATTTATCTTGTTATGTAAAGATAAACACAAACCGTCATACTTATCTCGAATTTAATTTAAAAATCGTAAACGGGCCGCTTGGTCATGTTTGTGTCCTTTCGGGCCGTTCTTTAGACTTTCGACGTTCTTACGATTTTTCCGAGAAAGTACTCTTGTCACGATTTCGATCTTCTGAAAGATCTCCAATTCTTCGTATAGTTTAGATGATGGTGTTTTAGGATAACCGTCATCGTCTTATACGATGAATTGAAATCTATCCGTCAACCGAAGCTTTCGCGGTTTTCCGAAACTTTCCCGATGATTCCGATCGAAACGAAACAGGAGTTTTAGATTCCCGATTCTAAGGATTCGAACTGCGAGGCCCCGAGTAAGGATGCAAAGTGTGGGATTGGACTAGCATCGGGATGGTTTTACAAAGAATTGGCCGCACTTGCCGAATGGCCCGCAGCCCGGCGCCCAGGACCATGACGCCGGTCTGGCCGCCTGCATCCGGGGCCGTGACGTCGGGCTGGCCGCCGGCGCCCCGGGCCGTGACGTCTGGCTGGCCGCCGGCGCCCCGGACAATGACGTCGGGCTGGCCGCCGGCTCCCCGGGCCGTGACGTCGGGCTGGCCGCCGGCGCCCTGGGCCGTGACGTCGGCCTGGCCACCGGCGCCTGGGGCCGTGGCTCGGGTCTGGCCGTCTGGCGTCAGGGGCTGTGTCCCCCGGGTAACCCGTTTTGGTTGTTCGTTTTCTCGGTTTTTCTTTTCAACGATTCTTTTGCGGAAAATCCGTAGATAAGAAATAATCTTAGCCGTTGATTTCGAGATAACCATTTTTGACCCCAACAAGTATGATCCAATTCAGACTTCCTAAAGCCACGCCCATTCAAATTAGTACTCAGCTTGTTGTATCAGGCTCTTGGAGATTGTTTCAAGCCATAAATAGCCTTTTTTGAGTCTCAAAACATTTCCTGGTTTCACAAGATGTTCTAGGCTATCTCCTTCAAGTTTACCTACTACTGTTCCCGCGTATACACTTCGTCTTCCAACTCTCCTTGAAGGAAAGCATTCTTCACATCCATTTGCCATAACTCCCACTCAAGGTTCACAGCCACTGATAATACAAACCTGATTGTATGAAGCTTAGCCACAAGAGCAAAGTTATCTATGTAGTCTTCTCCATACGTCTGAGTATATCCTCTAGCCACCAGTCTTGTTTTCTTTCTCTCAATGGTTCCATCAGGTAGATACTTGATGGTGAATATCCACTTGCTAGTTACTGCCTTCTTCCTTTCAGGCAATTCACTTTCATACCATGTATGATTCTTGATCATAGCATTAGCTTCATCACCAACTGATTCTTTCCAATCTTCATGTAACATTGCTTCTTCATATGATCTCGGTACAAGGCTTTCATCTAAGCTCATCATGAATGCACAATGCTCCTTCGGATAATTGGCAAAAGAGCACACAGCCTGAGAGGGATTCTCCACAGCCTGGGCATTGTAGTACACTCTCGTGTTTACCCAGTTGGAAGCATCTCTCTTGAGCCGTGTGCTTCTCCTTAAAGGTACATCAGCTGGTGTTTGCTCAGGTGCTTCTACTTCAGTTGCTTCCACTTCTCCTTGTTCTGGAAGTTCATGATGCTCTTCATTACTTGGTTCAACTCCACTTTGTATCCCACTTTGATCAGGATGCGCAAAATCTTGATTCCCATCAGCCTCAGTTCCATTCCCTCCCTCATGATCAATGTGGGATGGTTCTTCAGCTTCCTGTGCTTCAGATGACTGATCCTCTTTCGAATCCTCGTACATTCCAATCCCAAGGCCTTCTAGTATCTGTTTCAAGCTTGTAGCTCTATCTGAAGGTTGTGAAAGATCGTCCAACCCTTTCCAATCTTTATCTCCATAGTAGCTCTTCTCTTCAAAGAACTTGACATCTCTAGATACAAGTACTCTTCTCGTTTCTGGAATAAAACACTTGTATCCCTTCTGTGTAGTTGAGTATCAGTATCCTATCATCATAGCCTTGATACTCTTTGCTTCCAGCTTGTTTCTTGTCTCTCCCGGGACAAGGACATAGCTTATACATCCAAATACTCTCATATGATCTAGTACTGGCTTGCTGTTGTTGAGAACTTCTTATGGAGCTTTATCTTCTAAGATCTTGGTTGGTATCCTATTGATCAAGGTAGCAAGCAGTGATCACATCATCACTCCAAAATCTCTTTGGCACTCTCATTTGAAACATCATTGATCAGGCCACTTCCATAAGATGTATGTTCTTCCTCTCAGCCACTCCATTCTGTTGAGGAGTGTAGGGACATCTTGTCTGATGAAGGATCCCATGTTGAGCTAAATGATTCTTGAATGCATTGCCAGTATACTCTCCACCATTATCAGACCTAAAACTCTTAATCTTGGCATTATACTGGTTAGAAACATATGATTGAAAGTTTTTAAATGCATCAAGAACCCTATCCTTTGTTTTAATAGTGTTATCTAGGTGTATTTAGATTTTTACTCTATGAATGTGACAAAGTACTTGTAATTATCTCTAGATAGGCAGGAAGCAGTCCACACATCAGAATGAATAAGATCAAAGCAATTATCATAGATAGTAGTAGATCTCTTAAACACAGTCTTACAATGTTTTCTCATAATACAAGCTTCACAATCATTGTTTTTAAACATGACACCTGGTAACATTAATCTCAAGGCTCTAACATGTGGATGTCCTAGCCTAGAATGCCATAATGCACCTTTACTTAAAACAGAACTCAACAAGCAACTAGAACTAGAGATAGGGGAAATGTCTTCAAGTAAATAAAGATCTCCTTTGGTTACTCCTTGCCCAATCAACTTACTGCTTTCAATATCCTGAAATTTCACATCATTAGGACTGAAAATAAGATTGCATTGAAGATCATTGGTACATCTCTTAGCAGATAATAGATTAGAAGTAAACTCATGCATGTATAAAGCTTTAGAATCCTTATTAAACAGTTTCAAGTCTCCTACACCTCTAATAGGGATTCTATCACCATTTGCAATCATTACATGTCCATGAGCATGTTCTATATTCTTTATAAGACTATCATCACTAGCATATGATGTGAAGCACCTGAATCAATAATCAATGGTTTTATTCCTTGAGCAATATGATTCCTAGGTGATTCATTTACAAATTTCAATTTACCAATGAGATCAAGCAATTTAGATTCATTTCCAGGCATTTTATCAGCAGCATAGGTTCTATATAACTCAGATTCAATTCTCATACTATCAAGGTTCCCTATCAAGTTATCACAAGTTCTAGGTAACACATGAGCAATATAGGAATAACCAAGGGTGTTTCCGAGTGTTTTACCAGACTCTTTAAGGGCTTTGATCAGGGCATCAATGTCAGACTTCCTAATCACCTCATGCTCCATGTTCATCCCGGCTCCTTGGTGATGAGAGGCTTAGGCTCTTCCTTCACTTTCTCCTGCATGAGTAGATGAGCCAGCTCCGGATGCGCCAGCTTCACTTGCCTCAGCAGAAAGGTGAGCTCTTCCCTCCATCTCCTTGTTGAACTTAGCCGGCTTGAGATGAGTGTTGGGGTCGAAAACGGTCACGACGAAGTTAACGTCCAAATCTCCGCAATACGTAAGTATGACTCTCCGCAACATAGCTTTTCGAGATAAAGTTCCATCTCGAACTTCATTTAAGATCAAACATAAGCCATCGGAAACACACCCAAACCAATTACGGATAAGTCCGAGTATGACAATCGGATCACGGACAAACCAAGCTCAGTCATTGCGCAACTACCGCACATGCACGCTGTCCGGTCGCTACGTAGCAACCAAGCTCGAGCCAAATAGCGACCGAGCGTTCGTCCCGCTCGGTCACTAAGTAGCGACCGAGCGTCTATCCCTCTCGGCTGCTACGTAGCGACCGAGCTCTTCCGAAACGTCGATACGATACCAGTCCATGCATTCTCGTCTATCCTTTGATGTTATCTCCCGAAGACCGAAGCAAACTCAGTTCATGTTTTCCGTCATTCTAAGTCATCGATCAAACCTTACGGTAAAAACCGCGGAAAGTTCGTTCTTTATCGGAAGAAGTCGTAATAAACGTTTCGAGTTGGAAAACGGCCCAAAGGGACCTAAGACACGACTCGAGGCCCATCTTATGATTTCTTAACCAAAAGCCCGTAAACCATAGGACGGTTTACGTTTGGCGCGCAAGGAAGGATAAATGTCAAGTTTCCGTGGATAAACACAAAATTTTAAAGATAATTACGAAGATCGGAAAAAATGGAATATCTCCATTTTTTGCTATGACGGCTTAAGGGCACAAGAGTAAAAGCGTAAACCGACCTTGGAGTGAGTATATAAGGAGTCCTAGGCGAGAGGCATGGGGGAGGGAGAACTTTTCAGAGCAAACTTAGCACTTAGAGCAACTTAGGCATATTTATGTTTTTGTTATTCGAGCATCGACTCAGTTAGGTTATTGCCGTCTTAGGGTTTTAGAACTAGGAATCTCGCCGACAGCTCTCAAGCCCAGGCTTATACCTTGTTCAGATATCCGCGACCTCTGGGAAATTATGGTTTTCCTAGTTTCCTTATTTAAACGGAAATCGACAGTGCGAGTTTTGGTTCCCACAATGAGGATGGAGAATCCAGCATTGGCTCCTCTTGTGCCCTGACTTCTTGCAATGATCACTGTTGCCACTAAACTTTCTCTCCTCTCCACGGTAAGCAGCTTTGTTTGCTTGGATTTCCTCAGCCTTGTTGGGTAGAGCCATGTCTACTTTTCCACCAGACAAGCTGAGAGACCCTTCTTCCTTCTGAAGTTGTGCACACACCTCCTCCATAGATGGAAGGTTTGGAGACCTTAGAATGTGCTTAATAGAATCATGAAAGGCCGGATTCAGTGTCAGCATCAAGCCAAACACTGATCTTGCTCACGCCTCTCCATGAGTGTCTCTTGATCAATGGTGCTTGGTCTCAATGTCTCTAGCTCAGACCAGAGTGATATGTACTTCCCCAAGTGCTTAGAGAACTCCTCCTCTTCTTGTGCAAGGTTGTTGATGGCTCTCTTAAGCTCAAACACCCGGCTTAGGTTGGTAGTGTTACCAAATGTCTTCAGGAGTGTTTCCCACAGGTGCTTAGGAGTCTCACAGTAGCTGTAGGCGTCTAGGAGATGAACTTCAAGGGACCCTTGTAGTACTGAAAGCACCATCAAGTCTTCTTGAATCCATTTCTTCTCAGCAGCAGCATCTTGATCTCCACCACCTTCACTTCCTTCTCCTTCTTTGGCCACTGGCTTAGGCGCCTCATCCATGATGTGGCTCCATAACCCTAGCCTTCCAATGGCTGTCTTCACAAGCCTAGCCCACAACAGGTAGTTTCCACTACCCTTCAAAGCAACCGGAACGGTAATGACTTTGTAGTTTCCCTCCATCTTGTTTTGATAGATCTGAAAAGATAATGTGAAAAAGGGGGTGAAATGAAGCTGAAGAACACTCTAAATCTCAATACCAAAGCCAGCCTGGGTCTGATACCATGCAACTTTAGAGATTAGAACAGGTATTGAGTGATCAAAGAGAGATTATGGTGAGATTAAGGAAAAATGAGATGGTTTATGAAATGTAAAGGAGAAACATGATGAACAAGAGAGAGAATATGATGAAATCGTGTTAATCATTAATCAAGACAGAGTTTACAATATATAGTAAGAGACATAAGGGTTTTCTGAAAGCATAAGCATGTGAAGTCAAGGATAAGGTTGCTTTAATTCAAATGTAAACCAATGGGGGGGACCACACGCTTATGGCATCTTTTGGTGAGGTTCCTTCTGCCTTTACAGCCTGTCCCAGCCTGCTATGACAAGCCTCAGCTCCCTTAGCCATCCAAACGGTCTTCTCTTCATGGTTAAACCTCCATTGGCCATTAACTCCTTTTACTCGGGTAAAAGGTCACTTTGGGTGAGGTATGGATTGACCATGGTACGGATGGTACGGCCTTATACGGCCTGGTCAATCCATAATGCTTCTTCTCCACTTCTTCAACTCCTTAAGCCATCTTCTCTTACATATTGATCAGCTCATTTCAACATTAGTTACTTGTTTATACTTGTATTTTCTTTTACTTGCATTTAGGATTCGACACAAATACTCATTACTCTTTTTATACTCGTACAAGGCAAGTCAAGTCGCAAGTACACGCAGAATAGCAAGTAACCGCCTTGCGCCCAGCCCTAGTTCAAATAGGTAAAGAGGGATTAGCCCCAACTATAGAATTGCTTAGTTGTGATATTCATTGATTGATTGTTCTTAATTCTTGTTCTAGCCTTGCTAACTAGAATATTGAACCTAGGAATTTGCATGTGCAAGCATCCTTGATTATCCTGTCCTGGATCTAATATGTCATGCTAGGACTGCTAGAGAGAGCTAACCGCTGATTTAAGAGACTAGTGAGCATTATCAACCTGCGCTTAGGGCTTAATTAGAAGCTATCGATCAATATTGTCATCTGACAATTGATCGATATTGCGAAAGGTGTATCGATCGATATCCCTATAGGATCATCGATCGACACTTTCTTGTGATCAAAAGACGACAGTGGAGATCCAAGATCTAGTTAGTTAACCAGTGAAACATTGCCATTGATGATCACTGTGATTAAGGAGTTGAGCTCTAATATATCATGCATGCAACTGTTAGGCATCTATAGGATTATAATCTCCAACACCTGAATAGAAACCCTGCATCTAATACCTTCCAATAAAGTTCACCCCCAATCATCTTGTTAGTCAAGCAATAGCCTTGCTCAATTAGGATTGCTATTTACTTTTAAACCCATAAAATAACAAACACCTAGAATTAATAACTTGACTAGATTTAATAAGTTTCCTAGCTCCTTGTCGATTCGATCCCTAAGTACTGCAACTGAACCTCTTATTTGAGAGAGTAGTTCACTCCTTAGGGTAATTTGAGTGGTATCAATAAGCAACCATTTTTTTCATGCTTTTGGCAGAGTTGATATACCTTGAATTTGACCCATTTTTATCCATGGTATATTAGTATTTTACTATATATATATCTATGTTTTCTACTCTTCTAGGTATGTTTTCAGGTTCAGGTGCATTTCGGAGTAAAGCTATGACTTTGGAGCATTTTGGAGCTTAAAAGACATTTCACCCAAGCTGACCACTTAGAGGTCGACGAGAGGAAGAATAATCGATCGATGCGCATCAGTGCTGACGATCAATATCAGGAAATGCCTCGACAGATGAAGATTAATATCGATCGATGTACACCAGTACCATCGATCGATGTCGAGACCCCAGACGCGACATTTTGGATTCAACAGACTTAAAAACCAAGGCCAAGCCAAATTACCAAAATGCCCTGACGAGTTTTTAACCTAGTAGAATATATACTGCAAGTGTTTTGACGGTAGAGAGAGCTTTTCTTTCTAGACCTAGTTTTGTTACAAGTTTCATTTGGAGAGAAGATCACTTGTGATTGGAACTCCTTGTTTCTATTTCTTTTCATCTATTCTATGAGTTTCTATTTATCTATTGATATGAATTGCTTTGCTATGTCTGAGTACTTCAACTGTTAGATCCAGGGTTCAGATAGGTTTGTGGGATTAGCCCCAAACTATAGATCTGCCTTGTTGTGATATTCATGATAGATTTGTATTCGTTGATTGTTTTAGCCTTGCTAACTAGAACTTGATCATAGGATTGCATATTCAAGCACCCTTGTTATCCCATCCTGAAATATATCTATCATATTAGGATTGCTAGAGAGGGCTAACCGCCAATTTAGGATCTTAGTAGGGCATTTCATACTCGCGCATAGGCCTGGCTAGAACCTGTGGGAACCGAAATTCACACTGTCGATTTCCGTTTAAATAAGGAAACTAGGAAAACCCTAATTTCCCAGAGGACCCGGATATCTGTTAATTACCACACGTCAAGCAATCAGAACACGAGAATAACAACGATAAGAATAAGAAATCAAAAAGAGAGCAAAGTAGATCTTATTCCGAATCTGCGTATGAGCGTTACAACAAGGTATAAGCCTGGGCTCGAGAGCTGTCGGCGAGATTCCTAGTTCTAGCAACCCTAAGACGGCTAAACCTAATTGAGTCGCAGCTCGAAATAACAAAAACGGAAAATTGCCTAAATTGCTCTAAGTGCTAAGTTTGCTCTGAAAAAGTTCTCTCCTCTGCTCCTCGCTTAGGACTCCTTATATACTAGCTCCAAGGTCGGTTTACGCTTTTACTCTTCTGCCCTTAAGCCGTCATAGCATAAAAATGGAGATATTCCATTTTTCCCGATTTTCACAATTATCTTCAAAACTTCTGTATTTATCCGCGGAAACTTGACATTTATCCTTCCTCGTGGGCCAAGCGTGAACCATGCTGTGGTTTACGGGCTTTTGGTTAGGAAAAATCGTAGGATGGGCCTCGAGTCGTGTTTTAGGTCCCTTTGGGCCGTCTTCCGACTCGACACGTTTACTACGAGTTTTCCGCGGTTTCTAATCCGCGAAGTTTGATCGATGAATAAGAATAGCGGGAAACATGGACTGAGCTTACTACGGTCTTCGGAGATAGCATTCGAAGGTTTGACGAGAATGCAAGGACTGGTGTCGTATCGATGTTCGGAAAGGTTCAATCGCTACACAGCGACCGAACTTTGGCTCGAGCCCGGTCGCTACGTAGCGACCGAGCGAGACGAGTGCTCGGTCGCTACGTAGCGACCGAGCTTGGCCGAGCTCGGTCACTACGTAGCGACCGAGCGGGACGATCGCTCGGTCGCTACGTAGCGACCGAGCTTTGGCTCGAGCTCGGTCGCTACGTAGCGACCGAGCGGGACGATCGAGGACGATCGCTCGGTCGCTACGTAGCGACCAAGCGGGACGATCGCTACGTAGCGACCGAGCTTTGGCTCGAGCTCGGTCGCTAAGTAGCGACCGAGCGGGACGATCGCTCGGTACGTAGCGACCGAGTGGGACGATCGCTTGGTCGCTACGTAGCGACTGAGCTTTGGCTCGAGCTTGGTCGCTACGTAGCGACCGAGCTTTGGCGATCGCTCGGTCGCTACGTAGCGACCGAGCGGGACGATCGCTCGGTCGTTACGTAGCGAACGAGCGAGATGGACGCTCGGTCGCTACGTAGCGACCGAGCTTTGGCTCGAGGCTCGGTCTCTATGTAGCGACCGAGCTTGGCTCGGGCTCGGGCTCGGTTGCTACGTAGCGACCGAGCGAGACGGACGCTCGGTCGCTACGTAGCGACCGAGCTTTGGCTCGAGGCTCGGGCTCGGTCGCTATGTAGCGACCGAGCTGTGTGCATGCTTGGTCGCCGCGTATCGATCGAGCTTGGCTTGTCCGCGGTCTGATTTCCATACTCGAGCTTGTCCGCGGCCAATTTGGATACATGTCCGTTGCCTTCGGACAATCGGTATTTAGTGGTTCGATTGAGATTTGGACGAGATTTTACTGCAAGGCTCTTCGTAAAGATATCTTTACGAAGATTACTTTTCGTAAAAACGTTTATGCTGATTTTTACGGACTTTTAGACATTGATTCCGTCGTGACCGATTTTGACCCCAACAGTTAGCCCCCCAGCTCGTTAGAACCATGAGCTTCTAGCGTAAGGTTTTAGCGAGTGGCTTGGCAAGTTAGGTGAGTTAGGCGGAATTAATGGTTGAAAAGGTCTGTGGTAAGTGATCTTCTCGCTCTCCTAAAAGTAGAAAACGCGATAAGATTGGGGCTGCGCCTTATGACGGCTGCCTACGTACCCTTGTTGAAGGGATCAAGCCTTTCGTAGTTCGTCTTGGAGTTAAGGTTCTTATGACTAGTTTTTATGTAGAGATTATAAGGCGTATTGCTGCCGATGGCATTTCGTATGGGTGTAGAGGGAAGACTACGAGTTGTCATCTCGTAGTCTAACTCTATGTGAACTGCTATATCCGTAATCAGTTTCGAGAGTTTTCCGCAGTGTGTAAACTTGCGGGATTTCTGAAGATTCTCGAATATTGGCAAAGAGACAAATTTTGGGATCTCGTATCAGGGTGTTTGATACTATGCCTAGAGATGTTAGAGACCAGTGCGCTGGGTTTAGGGCAAGACCTAGGTTTACTCCTGGTTTTAGAGGGTGTGATGACTAATTCGACTTACGTATCCCGTTTCAGTTTCATCCTGATTCCATACCGATTTAAAGTCCGCGATAGGTTCTCGGCTTATACGACTTGTATGGTTGGAATCGAGCATCTCTCCGGAGACCGGAAGTGCTGGACCAAAATTTCGGATTTCTTTTATAGCGCTATTATCCTTGTGTCGGATGTAAGAGAGTCATCTTCTACGAGATGGCTAAGTCTGTTTAGGACGTTGAGAGTTTGTTGTGATCAGCAACAAAAAAATTACCATTTTGAGTCTTCACGAAGAATATGTTTTGAGAAGGTGTTAGTGTGTATGACTGTCTGGTCTTCCAAGAAAATGTTTTTATCGAGGAAGGAAATTTCGTCGAAGAACGAATCTTCAGGCGCCTGCGACGTCTCGCGATGCTGAAGATTTGTTATTCTTTCGTATGCCGCGTTTCGGGCTTGAAATGTTTGCGGGCTTGAAGATGTTTCGCGATGTTGCAAGGGTTTAGTCTTAGCCCTGTGTTTGAGAAACGTTCTTGTTTGACTACGGATGTTCGCAGCAAAAATTGTTGTTCTTGTTTGGATGCTAATAATTTGATTTTCGATCGAGGAATTAGGATTGAGGTGTAGCGTAAATTTATCCATGGGAAGAAGCGTTTTCCTTCATAATGTTTTTTGAAGTATTGGCCTTCCGAGATCTATTTCGTGCATTTTTGAGGATGTTTCGTATAGCTCTAGGAGCTTTGTTACGAATTTTTCCTTACATGCCGCGTTATTATGGTTAAAACGTTGCGGGCTTAAAGTGAATTGTGGAGCGTATTGAGCTTGGTCAATTTTCGAAAAGTTTAGATTTTCCGTTAACCGTTTGGTTGTTAGGACTTAGTTTCGTTACGAAGAATTTATCATATGATTTCCGACTGTGGGCTATACGATAATTTATCATATCATATCACCGATTTTACGAAGGTCGTAAATCAGTGATATGTATACATATGTCAAAGTAGCATTGTTTCTGCGGGTTTTACGAGAAATGTTTCCGCTGTGATTTTTATCTTAGGTGAAAGTTGCTTGGAGTTACTCATGGAGTATTACCGAAGTTTATTTCAATACGATCTAGTCGCGGAACGTTTTTCATAGGTTTTTCGAGAGGATTCTCATGACACATTCGTTTCTTGAACGAATTGGTCAACCAGAGGTGGATCTAGCTAACCATCGGGAGGAAAGTGATCCTTTTAATGTGCACGATGCTACATATATTCTCGAGTTTTCTTTGTCGCAAATGTTTTCGATGCTTTTCCGTGACTTACTTGGTACAACGGAAACTGAAAGAAATGCTTTGGTGATTGAAGATTTCTCGTAGAAATTTTTTAAAACGAAACTGGCTTTCTGAAGCCGGAAAAGGCTTCAATACTTTGGCTAATCGTCGAGTTTCAGTTTGATATTGGTACAAGTTTTCTGTACGCATGATTGCGACAAGGAATGATGTATAGTTTTTGAGATTATATTCATGATCGTCTGGATATGTTGCTAGCGTTTAGACGAATATTAAGATTGTCGTTTGCCTATTCTTGACGATTTGCACAAGTTTTTGAAGTTTGGGAGTATACGAGTATAGTATACGTACCTACTCCTCCTTTTTTTTTTACGAAAGAAAACGGTTGAACCGATACTTTGAAGGGTTGTGTACGTTTCCTCTTCTGATGTTTGGAATGATCGATAATTCGGGGCAATTTATAGACGACGCTTGGACTGTGATTTGGTTGTTTCCGCGTTGACGACTTGGGATATGTCGGTTCCGAGAAAATTGCCAGAAACGAATCGGTTTTAAGACGACGTTCATGTCTCAAACTTTTTCTCTCTTTAGGAAGCGAGCTTGATATGCGTGGCAATCGTTTCTCGACTTTCGGAGAGTTTAGATCGGTTTGCAAGATCTGGATGAACAATTATGGAATAATATATCGAGACAGGAAAAATCGCTTTAAAACTTAGTTCGCTAGACTATCCGCCTAGGTTTTACGTTCCCTAAAGTTCTATGGCAGCCTCAAAGTTATTTCCTACGAAAATTCCAAGTCTGATTTCAAAAATTTCAAGTCGGAAATACCTTAGTTCTCTCGAAGACGCAGTTTTGTCTCTTCTCAGTTTTGCTTGCTCAATTCCCTTTCCTCTTCTCGTGTATGTTCGCCATTTCCGATATTGGTGTTTATCCTTTGAAACTTGACATTTATCTTTCGAACTTTGACTGTTATCTTCTCCTTAGATAAGACGTCGATTTTTGTAAAAAGATTCAACGTAATCGTATAGTTAAGGCGGCTAAGATGTTAAGTTGACCGTTGCCGTTTTATACGATTAATATGAATCCATGCGAGAAAACAAGTCTTTACGGTTTTTTTTATCGTAAAGTTTCAATGGTAACTCCGATAGAAACAAGAGATGTTTCGATCGAGATTTGAAGGAGAATACAAAGCTGGAGATAAGGGCGAGTAGGAGCAAGCGAAGGAGTTCAGACGAGTCTTATTTGTTTTTGTCGTAAAATCTCGACGGAAACTCCGATTGAGACGAAACGAAAAGTGTTTCAATCGGGATTCAAAAGAGAACACAAAGGAGGACCTCTCTGAGGCCTTACAGGTCGCTATGTAGCGACGGACGGTCTGACAGGTCGCTACGTAGCGAGTGGAAGCAAGCCAAGAAGAGTCCTACTTGTTTTCGTTGTAAAATCTCAACGGAGACTCCGATTGAGACGAAACGAAAAGCGTTTCGAAGAGGATTCAAAAGGGAACCCAAAGGAGGACCTTTCTGAGGCCTTACAGGTCGCTACGTAGCGACTGACAGTCTGACAGGTCGCTACGTAGCGAGTGGAAGCAAGCTAAGAAGAGTCCTACTTGTTTTCGTCGTAAAATCTCAATGGAAACTCCGATTGAGACGAAACGAAAAGCGCGGCGAAGAGGATTCACAAGAGAACCCAAAGGAGAACCCAACAGAAACTCCGATTGAGACGAAACTCCGTATTATCACTCAATACGTAGCGACCGACTGAGTGTCTTGGTCGCTCAATACGTAGCGACCGACTGAGAGTCTTCGTCACTCAATACGTAGTGACCGACGGAGTGTCTTGGTCACTCAATACGTAGCGACCGATCGAGTGGCTAGGTCACTCAATACGTAGCGACCGACCGAATGTCTTGTCACTCAATACGTAGCGACCGACGGAGTGTCTTGGTCGCTCAATACGTAGCGACTGACTGAGTGTTTTGGTCGCTCAATACGTAGCGACCAACTGAGAGTCGTCACTCAATACATAGCGACCGACAGAGTGTCTTGGTCGCTCAATACGTAGCGACCGATCGAGTGGCTAGGTCACTCAATACGTAGCGACCGACCGAATGTCTTGTCACTCAATACGTAGCGACCGACGGAGTGTCTTGGTCGCTCAATACGTAGCGACCGACTGAGTGTCTTGGTCGCTCATACGTAGCGACCAACTGAGAGTCGTCACTCAATACATAGCGACCGACGGAGTGTCTTGCTCGCTCAATACGTAGCGACCGATCGAGTGGCTAGGTCGCTCAATACGTAGCGACCGACCGAGTGTCTTGTCACTCAATACGTAGCGACCGACGGAGTGTCTTGGTCGCTCAATACGTAGCGACCGACTGAGAGTCGTCACTCAATACATAGCGACCGACGGAGTGTCTTGGTCGCTCAATACGTAGCGACCGATCGAGTGGCTAGGTCACTCAATACGTAGCGACCGACCGAATGTCTTGTCACTCAATACGTAGCGACCGACGGAGTGTCTTGGTCGCTCAATACGTAGCGACTGACTGAGTGTCTTGGTCGCTCAATACGTAGCGACCAACTGAGAGTCGTCACTCAATACATAGCGACCGACGGAGTGTCTTGCTCGCTCAATACGTAGCGACCGATCGAGTGGCTAGGTCGCTCAATACGTAGCGACCGACCGAGTGTCTTCGTCGCTCAATATGTAGCGACCGACCGATTGGCTTGGTCGCTCAATACGTAGCGAATGGTCAGACCAAGGCCGATCTACCCCCAGTTTTATCCGTACTTCCACAGTTTGGTCGTTACCGCGCGGTTCCAGGCCTATCAAGTGGTGTTGCGAAGTTGAGTCTTTTCCCGCGAACTTTAGTGGTTCCGCGGGGATGGATTGCTCGAGTCCTTGCCGTTAAGGTTTCAACCTGTTTGGTCAAGGTATTCACGAGCTTATCCTGTTCTTCCGACCTTTTCTCGTAGGTGGCGAACATCTTTTTGAACTCCTCGAGCGTCGCGGTGTTGGCTTGCGCGTTGGCCGCGGATACGTCCGCTACTGGAGTGTGGAGATCGGTGCCGCTGCCTCCGTTAAAAGGAGTTTGCACGTTATCCGCGTCGTTGGTTGACATGTCTGTTTGTGTGTGGCTTTTGCGGGTTAGATTGATCCGTACCCCCCCTCCTTCTAGCGCCAAACTGTGGGAACCGAAATTCACACTGTCGATTTCCGTTTAAATAAGGAAACTAGGAAAATCCTAATTTCCCAGAGGACCCGGATATCTATTAATTACCACACGTCAAGCAATCAGAACACGAGAATAACAACGATAAGAATAAGAAATCGAAAAGAGAGCAAAGTAGATCTTATTCCGAATCTGCGTATGAGCGTTAAACCAAGGTATAAGCCTGGGCTCGAGAGCTGTCGGCGAGATTCCTAGTTCTAGCAACCCTAAGACGACTAAACCTAATTGAGTCGCAGCTCGAAATAACAAAAACGGAAAATTGCCTAAATTGCTCTAAGTGCTAAGTTTGCTCTGAAAAAGTTCTCTCCTCTGCTCCTCGCCTAGGACTCCTTATATACTAGCTCCAAGGTCGGTTTACGCTTTTACTCTTCTGCCCTTAAGCCGTCATAGCAAAAAAATGGAGATATTCCATTTTTCCCGATTTTCACAATTATCTTCAAAACTTCTGTATTTATCCGCGGAAACTTGACATTTATCCTTCCTCGTGGGCCAAGCGTGAACCATGCTGTGGTTTACGGGCTTTTGGTTAGAAAAAATCGTAGGATGGGCCTCGAGTCGTGTTTTAGGTCCCTTTGGGCCGTCTTCCGACTCGACACGTTAACTACGAGTTTTCCGCGGTTTCTAATCCGCGAAGTTTGATCGATGAATTAGAATAGCGGGAAACATGGACTGAGCTTGCTACGGTCTTCGGGAGATAGCATTCGAAGGTTTGACGAGAATGCAAGGACTGGTGTCGTATCGATGTTCGGAAAGGTTCAATCGCTACACAGCGACCGAACTTTGGCTCGAGCCCGGTCGCTACGTAGCGACCGAGCGAGACGAGTGCTCGGTCGCTACGTAGCGACCGAGCTTTGGCTTGAGCTCGGTCGCTACGTAGCGACCGAGCTTTGGCTCAGGCTCGGTCACTACGTAGCGACCAAGCGAGACGGACACTCGGTCGCTACGTAGCGACCGAGCTTTGGCTCGAGGCTCGGTCGCTATGTAGCGACCGAGCTTGGCTGGGGCTCGGTTGCTACGTAGCGACCGAGCGAGACGGACGCTCGGTCGCTACGTAGCGACCGAGCTTGGCTCGGGCTCGGTTGCTACGTAGCGACCGAGCGAGACGGACGCTCGGTCGCTACGTAGCGACCGAGCTTTGGCTCGAGGCTCGGTCGCTATGTAGCGACCGAGCTTGGCTCGGGCTCGGTTGCTACGTAGCGACCGAGCGAGACGGATGCTCGGTTGCTACGTAGCGACCGAGCGAGACGGACGCTCGGTCGCTACGTAGCGACCGAGCTTGGCTCGGGCTCAGTTGCTACGTAGCGACCGAGCGAGACGGACGCTCGGTCGCTACGTAGCGACCGAGCTTTGGCTCGAGGCTCGGTCGCTACGTAGCGACCGAGCTTGGCTCGGGCTCGGTCGCTATGTAGCGACCGAGCTGTGTGCATGCTTGGTCGCCGCGTATCGATCGAGCTTGGCTTGTCCGCGGTCTGATTTCCATACTCGAGCTTGTCCGCGGCCAATTTGGATACATGTCCGTTGCCTTCGGACAATCGGTATTTAGTGGTTCGATTGAGATTTGGACGAGATTTTACTGCAAGGCTCTTCGTAAAGATATCTTTACGAAGATTACTTTTCGTAAAAACGTTTATGCTGATTTTTACGGACTTTTAGACATTGATTCCGTCGTGACCGATTTTGACCCCAACAGAACCCGTCGATCGATGTCCTCAACTGACAATCGATCGATGTTGGCAATGGTGTATCGATCGACGTCTTAATAGACTATCGATCGACACTCTCTTGTGTCTGCATCTAACCGGTGAGACACAAGATCTAGCCTGTTAACCAGTGGTACATGCGACAGCTGATCACTGAGTTAAGCGAATGAGCTCTAATATATCATGCATGCAACAGTTAGGGATCTATAGGAATTATAATCTCCAACACCTGAATAGTGGCCATGCATCTAATATCATTTCCAACGTAAGTTACATTTATCATTTACTCACTTGTTACTATTGCTATTTCATTAAAACATTACAACCTTTAGAATTAATAAACACTAGATTTAATTGTTCCCTAGCTCCTTGTGGATTCGATCCCTAAGTACTACATCTGAACCTCTTTTGATGAGAGTAACACTCCTTAGGGTAGTTTGAGTGGTATCAAATTTGGCGCCGTTGCAGGGGAGCTTTGATCGCCATTAGATTTAGGTTTATTAATTCTTATTCTTTTCTTTACCCCCTTTTCTCATAATCTTTCTTTTTCTTGTCTTTTCAGGTGCATGCCCAGCGGTACCAGAAGCAACAAGGAGAAAGACTTGCTGTTCTCAGACGATCCTGCTCATTTGGAACGCACCATCCGTAGAGGTCAACGTTCCACATCGCTCGACGCAACCACTTCGTCGTCGATCGATACGCACAATCAACCGTCGACCGACACCAGACCGTCATCGTCGATCGATCCCAATCGTTCGACAACGATCGATACTACACCGCGTACGTCGATCGATCCCGTGTCGCCAAAAATGGTAAACATTATTATTCTAACTCAGGATGAGAACGGAAACCTGTATGACCAGGCCGGTCATCTACGTAATGCAACAGGTCGGAAAATAGATGCTCAGGGAACTATAATCCGTGATGCTGATTCTACAGGAGCTGCTCAACCTGTAGATGAGGACGCTCGATCGAAACCACTGGCCGACTACAATCGCCCAAATGAGTACTATTCCAAAAGATCAGCTATTCGACTTCCGGAGATCCAGAAGCAGAATTTCGAGCTGAAGCCTCAATACTACACTCTCGTGTCGCAGATACCCTACTCTGGGTTACCGCACGAGCATCCTATGGACCATTTGGAACGGTTCGAGGATCTAATCGCTGCCATTTGGATGTAAAGAGTCCCCGAAGATTACCTGCTGTGCAAGCTCTTCAGATACACGCTGAATGGAGAAGCGATGCACTGTCTTAGGCAGCAACCCACAGGATCTTTAACATCCTTGAGCGACATCAAGAATGCTTTCTTACGAAACTTCTTCGATGAGGCGCGCGCTGAAGAACTTCGGAACAAAATTTCCACATTCTCGCAGAAGGCTGGAGAGTCTTTCAAAGATGCGTGGATTAGATTTAGGTTCTTCCAGTGAGACTGTCCACACCACGGATTTAATGAAGTGCAGCTGCTAAGCACTTTCTTCCGAGGTTTCACCTTACAGTATCAAATGGCTCTTGATACGGCGAGTGAAGGAAACTTCACTACTCGGAATCCGTTGGAAGCTGTGAGACTTATCGAAAACCTTGCTAACAGCAGCAGCACGAAAAACACTGACTCTGAACGGAAGAAGTCTGTAGCCTCTATCGGGAAGGAACAGATGGACGAAGTAAGAGCTAAGTTAGATATGGTGCACGAGCTTCTTAGGAAGCAAGTCTGTTCAGCTGAAGGAGAAGTAGCAGATACAGAAGGAGAAGAAGATGTGAACTACATCGGAGGTACCGGATTCCAAAAATTTGGAAACCAAGGCGGAAACAAAAACTTCTTTGGAAATGGCCAAAGAAGTAACCAAAGTTCACAATTTCAAAAACCCTTCAACAACAGCGAGAGCTACTCGAACTCTTACTACCAAAATCCACCACCCCAGACTCAGGAAAGCAAGTTCGACGAGATGCTTGATCGAGTACTGTTGGAACAACAACAAATCACCGTGGATTTCAACGGTAAGATAGACTCTGCCTACAACAATCTGAACACCAAAATCGAGACCTCAGGGACTCAGGTGAGAAAACTTGAAACCCAAGTAATTCAGACGGGCGAGACTATAAAGAGGCAAGAAGCTTTCACTAGAGAGGAAGGAGCCGACAAAGGAAAACACCACGTAAATGCCATCATAGATGATGATTTCTGGCAAGTGGTGAGAAATGAAAAGCTTGAGGAAGGAGATTTCGAAATCAAAAGCTCCATGAGTCTCGGCGGATCCCAATGGTGTCGACCGATGTCGATGAACTCGCATCGATCGAAAGACCATGATGAAGATCGATGGATGGATTACTCCAGTCATCGATCGACGTCGTCTGCCAAATCGACTGAATGCAATGCGGTTCAAATTCTAACACATGAAGAACTCGCAGCAAAGCATCCTCACCCACCCTCCCCTTTCTATGAAAAAATCGATCGATCGGTTGAGCCAACCATCGATCGACAGAGTGAGTCCGACGTCGATCGTCACAACATACCTCCCATCGATCGACATGCACCTCTGACATACCGAATGCGGTTACCCTCAATCGATAATGATTACATCAATGCACTCAGACCACCACCTAAACCATTAGCAAACCCACCCGAACCAAAACCCAACCCTTTAAATAGTCCACCAGAATCTGTTCAAGAAGAACAAGAATCTGAAGGGAGAAGGTTAAGGAAAAGAAAGGAGAAGATTCCTAAAAACCTTAAGAGGGAAGCTAACGATAAGGAGATGGATGGTTTCACTAAACGAGTCCTCAGAATCCCAATCGAAAAACCTTTTGATGAAGCTTACTTCACACACCGGTTGTGGATGTTCTTCAGAGAAACAAAGGTAACTGAGGAGGACATTAGGAGAATGTTTCATCAAGTCAGAGAGAAGATGAAACACATGATCACATTGACGAAGAAGAGTGATCCTGGGAAGTTTGCAATACCATGCGTAGTCAAGGGTGTTGAATTTCCCCATTCAATGTGTGACACAGGAGCATCAGTTAGTATCCTCCCTAGGATCATGGCAGACCAGCTTGGTTTGACCATCGAACCCTCAACAGAATCCTTCACCTTCGTGGATCTGTCAGAGAAACGATCAGGAGGTATCATAAGAGATTTGGAGGTACAGATTGGTAATGCCCTTGTCCCTATATATTTTCATGTCTTAGACATCGAGCTTAACTGGAACTCTTCACTTCTGCTTGGAAGATCTTTCCTAGCTACAGTAGGAGCTGTATGTGACATGAACAAAAACAAATTGTGTTTAACGCTCATAGACCCAAACATCCACTACAACCCCATCCGACCTAAGAGAAAGGTCACTAATTCTGTGGATTATGGGAAAGAACTTGGCTTCATTGGCGCATGCCATTGTGGAGCAGAGTATGAATCGGAGTACGAAACAGAGTACTCGGAATCGATCGACACCCCAACATTTCCATCGATCGATTCCAGTGTGTCAACGGTGACCGATGACCGCAACAACACGTCACTCGACGTAATGCACCCAGTTGACCATTTCGCTTCACCTAATCATTGTTACCAACATTTTGCCTTCCAACCTCCAACCAGGAGAGGACATGATGATTATTCCATAGGCAGTTGGGTAGATAGTGGTTTTCATGAAAGTTTTGTAGTTGACACTGTAATTACTTCACCTAATGAGGAACATACCGAGGAATACAATGAGGATTACTGGAAAGAACGTGCAATAGAAATGTCTTTGCAGGATGAAAGACTTGAAACACATAAGTTCACCAACACGTTTCCAACATCGTTCGACGCTGTGCACTCCACATTGGTCGATACCCACCCTCGTCCAGCAAAACAACCGCTGACATCGATCGATACCCCGAAAGGAACATCGATCGATATTCGCGCCGCAGCGAAAATTCAGGAGTTGGAGAATATTCCCTCCCTAACTAGGTTTACAGATACCTATATAAATAGTTTTGCACCTCTAAAACCACCTACACACATCAGAGCAAACACACAAGCAAATAAGATGAACACTGCTCCTTCTACATCAACAGAAAAATCCATGAAGAGCAATCATCTCAAGAACACAAGTTCTGCAGAAATTATTCTGCCATCGATCGATGTAACTGTATCTACATCGATCGATACTACTCTAAACCCTAATCTCTCTATTTCTAAAATGAATAATTATGCAAGCATTGATTACGGTTTTCTAACACCTGATGAATTTGGTATTTTCAGGGACCCAGATGGCAACGCACGTGCAATGGATGGAAGGATTTTACAAGTGTCCAGAGAGGACATAGCAGACATCCTTCAAGTAGCCAATGGACCTGACAACCTATTCTCACAGCAACGTGGCACTCCAGACGTCATTCAAACAGATCCTAACAACCACGCAGGAGTCACCACAGCAGAGACCAACCCAGATCTATCACGCCAACCAAAAGGGCAAGCATCGATCGACGGTACAACGGAGATATCGATCGACAGGGTAACACCAACGTTGATCGATATGAATGAACCGACGTCGATCGACAGACGATATGAATGTGGGAACCGCGCTTTCGACATGTATGGAGCCAAGAAGTTCACTTGGGAACAAAGGGACGAGTATGGAGTCTACAAAGATGAGTGTGGACACGCACGAGGCACAGCTGGTGAGATGATACCTGTCACAAAGGACAACATCAGGAAAATACTGGAAAGAGCATCTCTTTTTGAAGAGAGCCACATCTGTCTTCCAGAACATGCCACTTCCTTCACACTCACAAGACTTGCACCAGAACTCTACACCAAAGAAGAAATCGATGAGATGGTGTTTAGTATTTGTGGAGCTCAGGAGAAACTGGGAGAGGAGCTTAAAACATTGGTGGAAGATACACATCAGCCTTTGGATAGAGGCTACAATGAGCTTTTCAGATGTATGGCAGAAATGAGGACAGAAATTGAGAGTTTACGTCAGCAACTTGAGAAGGAAGCTACGACCTCAGCATCGATCGACGCACCACGTGCAACATCGATCGACGTCAGTCTTCCTACAGCTCAGATCCCTGCAGAACCGCGATGTTCAACACAACACAGGGATGAATGGGAAGTCTCATACATCGACACGAGGATAAACGACGTTTACTGCCCTCTCAACAACAACGTGGACTGGCTGAGCACTAAAATCGAGCTACTACAGCAAGATCTGGACACCATTCGCAAGAAGGACCAACAACCAGCCACATCGATCAACATGTGCACCTTCACATCGCTCGACGCCAAAGTCTCAGCAATGAATGAGAGGCTGAGGACTTACGAGGATATGAATGACCGTTTTATATCACCAGTCATGATAGATTTAAACAAATTGTCTAGTCAATTACTTCATGCCCAAAAGGATATTGAGAACATTACTAATCAAAGTTTTTTGCAGGCAAAATCAGCATCGATCGACAGGCTACGAGGACCCTGGATCGATGGCAAGAAACCTGTGGAATTACTTCCTTACACAGCAGCAGAGGTTGACAAGATCACATCCAAGATCTACACTGCTCTAGACACCATGGAGGAACGACTTGACAAACGCTGCGATGACATCTACTTTTCATTCGACAACAAAATCAGTGGACTAGACAACCACGCAGAATGGCTACAGAAAGAAGTCAAAGCCATTCAGAGGCAACTCGCAGCTCAACATCAGATATCAGCATCGATCGACAGGACAAAAGCGAAATCGATCGACGGCAACTCGCCGAAATCGACCAACGAACACATAATCGCATCGATCGACGCCGAGTCTACACCAATCGGCGAGCAGCTGATACACAAGACAGTAGAGTCAATGCAAAAGGAACTGACAGATCTTTCAGCATACGCCTATGACAACATAGGCTGGCACCAGGTCAGCATTGACAACATTCAAGAAAAGCTACAGAACATCTCCAATGTACTTGAGAAGATGGATGACAAATGGACAAGAAATGATGAGGCCACAAGAAGTTTCATTGCATCTTGGTCCAGAATGCGCAGAGATGACATGGATGCTTGCTTTCCAACAAGCAGCTGCTTCTCAACCCAATAGCCAATCACTACCACAGTCAAACTAAATGACTATAACCAAGCGCTGAGTGGGAGGCAACCCACTATTAGGTATTTTAATTTGGTTTTATTAACTAGCATTTAATTTCTTTCGTTTTATTTCTTTCAGATTTAGGAGACCCAAGTAGGAGGACTTGAATATCGACCGACGACGAGACGTCGACATCGTTCGACATAGGCAACCATACGACGATCGATGTAACACTTACCCATCGATCGATATCTAATCCGGTCAGATGTATCTTCCTTACTTGTTACGTTTCGTACATCAAGTAATTTAAGTCTGGGGAGATATTTACTGATATAATTTATTTTATTCTTATGTAAAAAGGAATTTCAAATAAATTATGCTTAGCTATTGAAAATAGGGACTATAATCTTATATTGATTTAAACATGAATATCTAATCAATCTTTAGCACCATTTTAGATTTACTGATTGCAGATAGCACTAAAGATGCTAAAGCGGATCAACCTATTAACTACACACTTGCCTTGAACCGTATGAAGTAACCAAAGCTGATTTCCAACACTAAACCTGACATAACCGCTTGTCTTGGGGCTTGGTATACATGGTATCGGATTCTTCAGACAGGTCTGGAAGGTAACGCCTGATTTAGATTATTTATCACATTTTCTCTCTCTAGATTTCGATCCTAGATTAGTTAGTGAGTTTCTATTAATAAAAAAAAAGAAAAATAATAATAATAAAAATAATAAAATAATAAAAAAAAAGATCTATTGTTTAATTAGGATGAGTCTGAACAGGACTTGGTGGCTAAAACCATTAAGGCTTGATTCATAAAGACTCAAATAAAAGAGTTCGAAATGGGACTTGGAGGCGGCAATCTTCAAGGCTCGCTTTCGCAAAGAACTCTTGGATATAGGTCAAAAAGAAGTGAACAGAACTTGGTGGCAACCACCATTAAGTTTTGATTCATGGAAGCATGTCCAATCTTGGTCACTGATCCTGCAATGGAAGCAGACTTTGACTCAAGAGAGAAATTTAGAGAGAGAAAAACTAGGAACTAACTTTTACCTGCAGCTCGAGATACCTGTCTGAAATCCTTGCATCATGTGATCGATAGTCCCAAGGTAAAGCATTCACTTTATATTTATGCTAAGAAATGAAATCAGTAGAGGGGATGTCAGACGTGAATTGATGAGTTGTGTTATGTTAGAAATGGTTGCTAAGTTAGGATATTGCATAGTGTGCTTTTGTGATTAGGACTTTTTAAATGTGGTTGCAAAATTGTTGAGGAAAGATTTCTATGTTTTCAAAATCTTAAATCCCTAAATATTTTCAAACCTCTTTCAGAGAGACTGCCTGTATGTTCTGCTTGAGGACAAGCAAAAGGGTAAGTCTGGGGGAGTTGATATACCTTGGATTTGACCCATTTTTATCCATGGTATATTAGTATTTTACTATATATATATCTATGTTTTCTACTCTTCTAGGTATGTTTTCAGGTTCAGGTGAATTTCGGAGTAAAGCTATGACTTTGGAGCATTTTGGAGCTTAAAGGACATTTCACCCTAGCTGACCACTTAGAGGTCGACGAGAGGAAGAATAATCGATCGATGCGCATCAGTGCTGACGATCGATATCAGGAAATGCCTCGACAGATGAAGATTAATATCGATCGATGTACACAAGTACCATCAATCGATGTCGAGACACCAGACGCAACATTTTGGATTCAGCAGACTTAAAAACCAAGGCCAAGCCAAATTACCAAAATGCCCTGACGAGTTTTTAACCTAGTAGAATATATACTGCAAGTGTTTTGACGGCAGAGAGAGCTTTTCTTTCTAGACCTAGTTTTGTTACAAGTTTCATTTGGAGAGAAGATCACTTGTGATTGGAACTCCTTGTTTCTATTTCTTTTCATCTATTCTATGAGTTTCTATTTATCTATTGATATGAATTGCTTTGCTATGTCTGAGTACTTCAACTGTTAGATCCAGGGTTCAGATAGGTTTGTGGGATTAGCCCCAAACTATAGATCTGCCTTGTTGTGATATTCATGATAGATTTGTTTTCATTGCTTGTTTTAGCCTTGCTAACTAGAACTTGATCATAGGATTGCATATTCAAGCACCCTTGTTATCCCATCCTGAAATATATCTATCATATTAGGATTGCTAGAGAGGGCTAACCGCCAATTTAGGATCTTAGTAGGGCATTTCATACTCGCGCATAGGCTTGGCTAGAACCCGTCGATCGATGTCCTCAACTGACAATCGATCGATGTTGGCAAAGGTGTATCGGTCGACGTCTTAATAGACTATCGATCGACACTCTCTTGTGTCTGCATCTAATATCATTTCCAACCTAAGTTACATTTATCATTTACTCGCTTGTTACTATTGCTATTTCATTAATACATTACAACCTTTAGAATTAATAAACACTAGATTTAATTGTTCCCTAGCTCCTTGTGGATTCGATCCCTAAGTATTACATCTGAACCTCTTTTGATGAGAGTAACACTCCTTAGGGTAATTTGAGTGGTATCAAGAGTCAAGCATCTTGTCGTACCCATCTGCGTCCACTCTCAAGACGTTGTACTCAGTCTTAGCTCTGGTTAGAGCCAGTATGAGTGGGTCATTGATCTAGATTTCCTCAATCATTTCCTCTTGAGAGGATAGCGCATGATCTTCGCCTTCAACTGTGTAGGTTGTGGGAACCGAAATTTGCACTGTTGATTTCCATTTAAATTAGAAAAGTAGGAGAACCCTGGTTTCCCATAGGTCCCACATATCTGCTAATACCACACGCCAATCAATCAGAACACGAAACGAGAACAATAATAAAATAAGAAATAAAAAAAGAGAGCAAGATAGTTCTTATTCCGAATCTGCGTTTGAGCGTTTACAACAAGGTAAGTGCCTGGACTACGAGAGCTGTCGGCGAGATTCCTAGTTTTACAACCCTAAGACGGCAAAAACCTAATTGAGTCGCAGCTCGAATAACAAAAACAGAAAATTGCCTAAAATCACTCTAAGTGCTAAGTTTGTTGTGTAAAAGTTCCCTCTTGCGCCTCTCGCCTAGGACTCCTTATCTACTCCTCCAAAGTCGGTTTTAACTTTTCCCCTTCTGCCCTTAAGCCGTCATAGCTCAAAAATGGAGATATTCTGATTTTCCCGATCTTCGTGATTATCTTCGAAAACTTTCACATTTATCCGCGGAAACTTGACATTTATCTTGCCTTTCGAACCAAGCATAAACCGTCATAAGGCTTATGGGTTTTTGGTTAAGAAATCGTAAGTGGGCTTCTAGCTGTGTTTTAGGTCTCTTTGGCCCGTCTTTGACTCGAAACGTTTATTATGGTTTCTTCGATAAAAACGAACTTCCCGCGGTTTTTATCGTAAAGTTTGACTGATGATTTTGAGTGATGAGAAACAAAGAATGGTTTAGCCATGGCTTACGGGAGATAGCATTAAAGAGTAGACGAGAATGCATGGATTCGTGCCGTATCGATGTTTTTGGAGACTTCGGTCGCTACGTAGCGACCGAGCCGTGTGCGTGCTCGGTCGCTACGTAGCGACCGAGCCGTGTGCGTGCTCGGTCGCTACGTAGCGACCGAGCCATCTGCGTGCTCGGTCGCTACATAGCGACCGAGCTGTGTGCGTACTCGGTCGCTACGTAACGACCGAGCCGTGTACGTGCTCGGTCACAACGTAGCGACCGAGCCGTGCGCGTGCTCGGTCGCTATGTAGTGACCAAGCTTGGCTTGAGCTCGGTCGCTACGTAGCTACGGAGCCATGTGTGTGCTTGGTCGCTACGTAGCGTCCGAGATGTGTACTTGCTCGGTCGCTACGTAGCGACTGAGCCTGGCTTGTGTGTTGTCTGATGGCCATTCTTGAGTTTGTCCGTGGCCGATTTGGATACGTGTACGTTGCCTTCGGACAATTGGTATTTAGTGGTTCGATTGAGATTGGAACCAGATTTTACCGCAAGGCTCTTTGTAAAGATTCTTTTTACGAAGAGTAAATTTCGTAGAAAATGTTCATGCTGATTTTTACGGAGATTTGGATGTTAACTTCGTCGTGACCGTTTTTGACCCCAACAGTTAGCCCCCCTCCAGCCCGTTAGAATTGTGGATCGTTGATGAGATTCTAGCGTGCGGTTAGCCGAGTTAGGCAAGATAGGCATGTTTGACAAAGTTCGTATCCGAAGATTCGTAGACAAACATTGACGAAGAAAACTTATGCATATAAAGAAAATTTTTTTTTATTGGGGTTGCGCCTTATTAAGGCTGCCTACGTACCCTTGTCGAAGGAATCAAGCCTTTCGTATTTCGTGTCTTGGAGTTAAGATTCTTATGACCTGTTTTCCAGTGAAATCTTTTATGGTCCGGTTATGTTGCCGTTGATGGCATTTTGTAGTGGACCTTTGTAGGCCTCGAGATTAGCCTTGAAGGCTGTTTGCTTTGGCCGAGTGTTGCCGTATTTAGGTTTTCAGGACTGGGCCATGTGGCCTCGAATCCCTGCCGCTTTGCGGACTTTAACAGAATTGAAGACTATTTTTTTTTCTTTTTTTTTCAGAAGAGCAAGTTTGTATCCGTGCGAATGTAGAGGGAAGAATAAGAGTTGTCATCTCGTATCTAACTCTTTTGTTGGATCGTCGTATTCACTGCTCATTCTAGATGGCATTGTTCGAAGAATTTGATCTTTCAAAAAATTTCGAGAGACTTATAATATTGACGAAGGGACATGATTTAAGATCTCGTCATCACTTTTGGATATCATGCCTCGAGATGTTAGAGACCAATGTGCTGGGTTTAGGGCAAGACCTAGGTTGATTCCTAGTTTTAGAGGGTGCGATGACTAATTCGACTTACGTATCCCGTTTCAGTTTCATCCTGATTCCGTACCGATTTAAAGTCCGCGATAGGTTCTCGGCTTATACGACTTGTATGGTTGGAACCGAGCATCTCTCCAAGGACAATTTTAAGCCTCCTGGATGTGCTGACCAAAAATTTTGGGTTTCTTTTATAGCGCTATTATCCTTGTGTCGGATTTACGAGTTTCATCTCTATGAGATGGCTAAGTCTGTTTAGGACGTTAAGAGTTTGTTGTGATCAGCAACATACTTAATGGTAAAAATTATTGTTTTGAGTCTTCGCGAAGGATGTGTTTTGAGAAGATGTTAGAGTGTATGACTGTCTGGTCTTCCAAGAAGGTGTTTTTATTGAGGAAGAAAATTTCGTCGAAGAACGGATCTTCAGGCGTCTGCGACATCTCGCGATGCTGAAGATTTGTTATTCTTTCGTATGACGATTTTTGTGCTTGAAATGTTCGCGGGCTTGAAGGTGTTCCGGGGTTGCAAGGGTTTAGTCTTAACCCTGCGTTGGAGAAACGTCTTGGTTTATCTGCGGATGTTCGCAGCCAAAATTTTTGTTCCATTTTTGATGTTAAGTAGTTTAATTTATGATTGAAGGATTAGGATCAAGGGGTCGCGTAGATTTATCCCTGGGAAGAAGCGTTTTTCTTCACTATGCTTTGCGAAGAGTCGGCCCTCCGAGATTTTATTTCGTACATTTGAGGATGTTCCGTATAGCTCTAGGAGCTCTGTTACGAGTTTTCCTTAGATGCTGCATTTTATGGGTAAAACATAGCGGGCTATAAAGTTATCGGTGGAACGTATTGAACTTGGTCGATTGTCGACAAGTTTAAGTTTTTCGTTAACCGTTTGGTTGTTAGGACTGAGTTTTGGTACGAAGAATTTATCATATGATATCCGACTACGGGTTATACGATAATTATTTTCTTGATAGTCACATGAAATATTTTTAGATGGAGCGATGATTTCTCAAATAATTTGGCTTGGCATGAAGGATGTGTTCACTCAGATAACCAAGGACGTTGTAGGTCAGGCATTAGACCGTAGTCCTTTCGTGTTAACATTAAGTTCATGTTTGTTTACGATTTTCTTTAAAGGGGATACCAAATTCTGGTTTAGATTTTTACTGGAAGGCGTAATTGACCAAGGGCCAAAGACCGCTTGTCGAGATTGATAGGCCAAGTTTGCCGGGGTTATCCTTGTCAATATGGCTGATAGTCATAGAAAACGATTCTCCGCTCCGGTTTCAGTTATACGATGAATATTTCGTATAATGTTACCTATAGTCTTATGAAAATCGATTCGTTTTTGTTCGAGGAAAACAAATCCCAAGAGGTTTGCTACATAACCAGTGTGTATTCAGCGGCAGGATGACTGCCTTCTCGGATGTGACCGAGGGAAAAGAAAGGCAGAAGCCAGCGAGCCGTATGGCTATGAGATCTATTAGATCGTATTGCGAAGAGATAAAGTTTAGAGTGATCATCGAAAATCAGATCTTACAGGTTTGTGTTTGCTATACAAAACATACTTCTTCATAAAACCTGTTATGTTAACTTTAGAAAGTTTCTTCGTAAGATTTGGTCTGATTGTACGAAGGATTTTTCGCGTAAGTAATGGGGACCGGTTTTACGAAGGTTGTAAATCGTTGATATGTATACATACGTCAAAGTAGTGTTGTTTCTGCGAGTTTTACGAGAAACGTTTCTGATGTGATTTCGATCTTAGGTGAAAGTTGCTTGGAGTTACTCATGGAGTGTTACCGATGATTATTTCTTGACGATCTAGTCGCAGAACGTTTTTCATAGGTTTTTTGAGAGGATTCTCATGACACATTCGTTTCTGGAACGAATTGGTCAAGAAGAGGTAGATCTAGCCAACAATCGGGAAGAAAGGGTTCCCTTTAATGTGCTCGATGCTACATTTGTTCTCGAGTTTGCTTCGTCGCAAACTTTTTTGATGCTTTTCCGTGACTCACTTGGTTCAACGGAAACTGAAAGAAATGTTTTGGTACTTGAAGATTTCTCGTAGAAATTTTTATAAGAAACTGGCTTTATAAGGCCGGGAAGGGCTTCAAGACTTTGGCTAATCGTCGAGTTTCAGTTTGATATTGGTACATGTTTTCTATACGCATGATTGCGACAAGAAATGTTGTATAGTCTTTGAGATTATGTTCATGATCGTCAGGATATGTTGCTAGCGTTTAGACAAATTTTTGATTGTCGTTTGCCTACTTGGGACGATTTGCTTTGACGAAAGCATTTTCTTGACGATTTGCAAAAAAATTTGAAGTTTGGGAGTATACGAGTATAGTATACGTACCTACTCCCTTTTTTTTACGAAAGAAAATGGTTGAACCGATACTTTGAAGGGTTGTGTACGTTTCTTCTTCTGAGGTTTGGAATGATCGATAATCCGGGACGATTTAAAGACGACACTGGGACTGTGATTTGGTTGTTTCCAGGTTAACGACTTGGAATATGTCGGTTTTAAGAAAATCGCTAGAAACGAATCAGTTTTAAGACGACGTTCGTGTCTCTAGTTTTTTCTCTCTTTTGGAAGAGAGCTTGATATGCGTGGCGATCGTTTCTCGATTTTCGGAGAGTTTAGATTGGTTTGCAAGATCTAGCTGAACAGTTATGGAACGATATATGGAGACAGGAAAAATTGCCTAAGACTTAGTTCGCTAGACTATCCACCTAAGTTTTAAGTTCCCTAAAATTATATGGCAGTCTTAAAAGCGTTTTATTGCTTAGTACCTTCCTACGAAAATTCCAAGTCCGATCTTGAAACAAGTCGTACAAACCTTAGTGTTCTCGAAGATGCAGCTTTGCCTCTTCTCAGTTTAGCTTGCTTATTTCCCCTTCCTCTTCTCGTATATGTTCGCCATTTTCGATATTGGTGTTTATCTTTTGAAACTTGACATTTATCTTCCGAACTTGACTGTTATCTTCTCCAAAGACACGACGTCAATTTTTATGAAAAAGGTTCAACGTAATCATATAGTTGAGGCGGCTAAGGTGTTAAGTTAACGGTTGCCGTTTTATACGATTATTTTGAATCCATGCGAGAAAACAAGTCTTTGCGGTTTTTTATCGTAAAGTTTCAATGGTAACTCCAATCAAGGCGACACAAGAGACGTTTTGATCGAGATTCGAAGGAGAACGCAAAGATGGAGGTAAGGGCGAGTAGGAGCAAGCCAAGGAGTTTAGACAAGTCTTACTTGTTTTTGTCGTAAAATCTCAACGGAAACTCTGATTGAGACGAAACCAAAGCGTTTCGATCGGGATTCAAAAGAGAACGCAAAAGAGGACCTTTTTGAGGCCTGACAGGTCGCTGCGTAGCGAGTTGGAGGTCTGACAGGTCGCTATGTAGCGAGTGGAGAGTTCAGTTGCTACGGAGCGACCGAGCTTGGCTGGAGCTCGGTTGCTACGTAGCAATCAAGCCGTGTGCGTGCTCGGTCTCTCCGTAGCTACCGAGTTTGGCTTGAGTTCGGTCGCTACGTAGCGACCGAACTTGGCTGGAGCTCGGTCACTACCTAGCGACCGAGCCGTGTGCGTGCTCGGTCGCTACGAAGTGACCGAGCTTGGCTTGAGCTTCGTCGCTACGTAGCGACTGAGCCGTCTGCGTGCTCGGTCGCTACGTAGCGACCGAGCTTGGCTAGAGCTTGAGTTTTTGGGAGAACGAGTTTTACTTTTCCGAAAAGTTTTAGGAACACGTGTTTTGGTAAAACCCTTACGCATTGAGACTTCTTTACCTCGGTAATGAGTCAAACTTACGGGATTTGATAAAATTTATCGTTTCCCTTTATGTTTAGACAGAGAAATCACGAACTCGTTTCATCGCACTTCCTGGGGCGAAAAGTCGCGGCTAGGTTTTCGATTTTTTTTAGGCACTGTGGTGTTTGCGTAAGCGTTGGCCATAGGCGCAGTGGCGGCTGGGGTTGTCTTACCAGCGTTATTGCCATCTGCTATTTTGTCTTTCTTATTTTCAGACAATGTTTTGATCAAGCGTTTTGTGGCTGAGAGTTAGGTTGATCCGTACCCCCCCCCCCTCCTCCTTCTAGCGCCAAACTATGGGAACTGAAATTCGCACTCTTGATTTCCGTTTAAATTAGGAAAGTAGGAGAACCCTAGTTTCCCAGAGGTCCCGGATATCTGCTAATACCACACGCCAAGCAATCAGAACACGAAACGAGAACATTAATAAAATAAGAAATCGAAAAAGAGAGCAAGATAGTTCTTATTCCGAATCTGCGTTTGAGCGTTTACAACAAGGTAAGTGCCTGGGCTACGAGAGCTGTCGGCGAGATTCCTAGTTTTAAAATCCTAAGATGGCAAAAACCTAATTGAGTCGCAGCTCGAATAACAAAAACGGAAAATTGCCTAAAATCGCTCTAAGTGCTAAGTTTGCTCTGTAAAAGTCCCCTCTTCGAGCTGCGTTTTATGTCTCTTTGGGCAATCTTTGACTCGAAACATTTCTTGCGGTTTCTTCGATAAAAACGAACTTCCCGCGGGTTTTATCGTAAAGCTTGACTGATGATTTCGAGTGATAAGAAACAAAGAATGGTTTAGCCATGGCTTACGGGAGATAGCATTAAAGAGTAGACGAGAATGCATGGACTCGTGTCGTATCGATGTTTTGGGAGACCTCGGTCGCTACGTAGCGACCGAGTTTGGCTTGAGCTCGGACACTACGTAGCGACCGAACCGTGTGCGTGCTCGGTCGCTACGTAGCGACTGAGCTGTCTGCATGTTCGGTCGCTACATAACGACCGAGCCGTGTACGTGCTTGGTCGCTACGTAGCGACCGAGCCATGTGTGTGCTCAGTCGCTACGTAGCGACCGAGCTTGGCTAGAGCTCGGTGATATCACTCAAATTAACCTAAGGGAGTGATTTATACTCTCTCAAATAAGAGGTCGAGTTGGAGTACTTAGAGATCGAATTCACAGGGAGCTAGGGAACCAATTAGATCTAAACAGTTTATGATTAAGCTAGGCTAATAGTTTTAAAGCAGTAAATGAATATAGCAAATCAGTAAACTAAGCAGTAAACAAGTTGAACAATACAATTGTTCAGCTTGGCAGGGAGTTGTTTGATGGAAGGATGGTAGCTAGATCTAGGTTTCTATTCAGGTAATAAGGATTATAATGATATAGAGGCTAATTGTTGCTTGCAAGATATTATAGAACTCAAACAAGAACAATAATCTACCAGCTCTCGCATGTCTAGATTATCTATCACTAGATCTAAGATCTCAGCTCTTGCATGTTGATCTGTAGAAAGTGTCGATCGATTATTCTATAGGAATATCGATCGATACACCTTTCACAATATCGATCGATTAATCTATTGGATCATCGATTGATATCGCTTCTAGCAAGCTTTACGATCGGGTTGAATATGTGTTCACTAGGGTTCCTAAATCAACTCTCGTATGTTTCTAGCAATCCTAGCTCAAAAGAAATTAGTTCAGAGAAAAGACCAAGCGATGGCATTGTGCCTAATGATTCTAAGATCAGGGTTCTATTTCATGACTCTGGAACACAAGCAGTAAGAACAATCCTATGATGAATATCACAACTTAGCAGTTCTATATTTTGGGCTAATCCCTCATAACCTATCTGAACCCTAAACCTAAGAGGTGGATCTATTCAGACATGAAGTTGTCACAGAAAATCATAGATGAATAGATATAAAAAGCAATAGATATTAAAACCAATACCAATGGTGTTCCACGAGGACTCTGAAGGAGTTCCTCCTTTGTCTCCTAACCTAGAACAAGAATTAAAGAAAGCGTAGATAGCGTGTAGCCGTCAACAATGGCTTATAAATAACATAAATAGGGTTTCTTGTCGTCCAATGGTATTCTGGTAATCTGGGGTTACTTCTGGGCTTCAGTCAGTCATAAAATATGCTCGGCCCATGTTCTGGCATCCATAACGTTCGATGTCAAGAGTTCAGCATCGATCGACATACGTTCCTCTTCTCGACAACTTTCTCTCGCGAGGCAGACTGACCACTCCTCAATAAAACAGGCATAACTTCTTCTACAGAATACTTATTGACCTCAAGCCGGTGGCATTGGAAATCTCACTCAAAGCTATATCTTGTGTCCAAAGATGAGGTCAATCTAACGGTCATAAGGTCTCCATCCATAGCAAGACATCTGACACGTCTGTGTAGTTCTGCACATCAAAAGACTCCAAAATCACCATATTTCTCCAGAACGTAACTGAACCTGTAAATACTCTAAATAGACTCTATATAAAAGTGAATATATATTAAAACACTTATAGACCATGGTTAAAAGTGGGTAAAATCCATGGTCTAACAACTCCCCCAGACTTACCCTTTTGCTTGTCCTCAAGCAAAACAAACGGGCAGTCTCTCTGAAAGAGGTTTGAAAACAGCGGGGACTCACATGATTTAAAATTTAGAATCATTACCTCTACAATATTGCAATCCACATCTAAGAAGTCATAATCACAAAAGCACATTATACCATATCCTAGTTTAGCAACCAAATTCACCTAGACAACAACTTAGCAAATCTTGTCTGACATTCCCCTCTACCAACCTCATTTCTTAACATAAATAAAAGTGTAGGCTTTACCTTGGGAGTATCGATCACATGATGCAAGGATTTTCAAACAAGTATCTGGATCTGCAGGTAAAAGTTAGTTCCTATCTTTTCTCTCTACTAATTTATCTCTTTAATCAAAGTCTACTTATATTGCAAGATCATTGACCAAGATTGGACAGGCTTCCATGAATCAAGCCTTAATGGTGGTTACCATCAAGTCCTGTTCACTTATTTTTCACCTATATCCAAGAATTCATATGAATCAAACCTTGATGATTGCCACCACCAAGTCACGTTCGAATTCTTTTTGTTGGAATCCTTATGAAGCAAGCCTTAATGGTTTTAGCCACCATGTCATGTTCAGATTCCACCTAACTAACACCTATTATATATATATTTTTTTTTCCTTTTTCTTTCTTTTCTTTTCGTTTTTTTATATTATTATTTTTATAAATAAATATCTCTACCTATAAATCTAAGGTCGTAATAGAGAGAGAAAATGTGATAAATCTACACAAGGATTTATCTTCCAGACTTGTTTGAAGAATCCGATCCCATGTATACCAAGCCCCTAGACAAGCAGTTGTGTCAGGTTTAGTGTTAAAGGTCAGCTTTGATTCCTTCAAACAATCTCAGCAAGTGTGAATAGTTGACAGGTTGATCCACTTTAGTATCTTTAGTACTATGTGCAATCAATAAGTCCAGAATGATGCTAAAGAGTGGTTAGATAACAAGCAAATATCTAATAAGTTCATTATCCCCTTCTTGACTCAATAAAACTCTTTTGAAAAGATTTTAATAAGACTCATGAACACACTAATATCAGTAAACATCCCCCCAGACTTAAATTACACTGTCCCTAGTGTATATCTAGTTGGAGTTATGGTAAGAATTAATCATAAGTACATAATTTAACAAGTAAGAACGATGACCTGCTCAGTGTCGATCGACACAATGAAGTGACAATCGATCGTTGTTTATGAAATGCTGTCGACTGATAGCGACATGGTCTTATCGGTCGATGGCTAGAGAAATCATTTGATACAATAAAGAGACAATCGATCGATGGATATGAAGTGCTGTCGATCGATATCGAGCTGGTCTCATCAGTCGATGTGCTGAGCAATCGTCTACTCGAATCTTTTTTTCTTCTAAATAGCTAATTAAAACACAATATGACTAGAACCTCCCCCAGACTTAAACAACATTGTGACCAGTGTTATACAGTCTAAGATTGGTGGGGAAATAAATCATAAGGATAAAATGTAACAAGGAAAAACGGTATACCTGACTTTGATGTAAGTGTCGATCAACACAGTTAAGGGGCGATCAATACCCTTGAAGATCTGTCGATCGACACAGTTAAGTGACGATCGATCGATGCTAGTGATGCTCTGTCGATCGATGTTGTGCATTCATCGTCAATCCACGTGCGAACTCGTCTTCCTCAGATTTTTCCTTTTACCTAACATATACAAAACACTAAAAGTTAGTAATAGATAACTAATAAAACCAATTATAAATAGTTTTTTTTCTCGATGAACAGTGTTCTGCTACAGTAACGCATCTACAGTAACTCCCGACTTTCTGCTACAGTGTCGATCGATTTCCTTGCTACAGCGTCGATCGATGCTACAGTGCCTCTGCTACAGTGCGGTTGTTACAGTATGGCTGCTATAGTACCGTCATTACTGTTCATCCGGTTTTTTTGTTGACCTGCAATAAATAAAAATTTAATCAGAAACAATCTAATCTAAACTGAAATAAATTACCTAATAGTGGGTTGCCTCCCACTTAGCGCTTTGTTATAGTCTTTTAGCTTGACTTTGGAGATCTGATTTAGTCCGGATGAGAATGAGAACATGCTCCAAACAAGTCTCAATGTCTACTCTCTGAAGCTTTATCATTCTTGTGTGAAAGCCTCCTCCATAGACTCTTCTCCTTTGTCTATCATCTCAACAATAAGGAGTGCTTGAAGCTTTTCAAATGGATGTGAGAAACATCTGCTGCGCACTCTGGATTTCCTGACATAATCTGTGAAGTGAGGGGTCAATGATACATGAGGACCATCCTTGATCCTTTTTATCTTCTTCCAATTCCTCCTCTTCTTTCCCCCAGACTTGTCTGATCGCGTGGTGGTATCTACATCCCTAAGATTTCCACACACATCGAACTCCTTATGCTCTGATACGCGTCCAGTGTCGATCGACGATGAAGCGGTCGTGTCGATCGATGGTGAAGTGGTAGTGTCAATCTATGTTTGTTCGTTTGTGTCGATCGATGGTATCCGGTTGGTGTCGATCGATACTGATTCTGCTGGGCCCTTATAGACTTCATCTCAAAATCGCAACCCTCTCTGAGAAGCTTCTATGTGCTGATGATCATCCAATATCCCACTGTAGGAATCTAGATGCACACTTCTATCTGGTTGATTAGGAGATTCAGCTTCAAATACAGCGCATGGAACCACAATCTTCACAGGATCATGTATCCTATTCACTCTTTTGTGAAACCCAACAGCTTCTTCTGTCCAGATGGGTGGTCTCTGATGTTTGGGGACAGCAAGGTGTGAGGCCTTAGACATGTACATCCTCTCCTAAATCGGTTCCATCTCAATTATGCAACCTGGCGGAACGTCTAGCAATGGGCATCGATCGATATTAGGTGGGTGGTGTCGATCGATAAGTGGTAGGCGGTGTCGATCGATGTCGGGTGGGTATAGATCGATGATGTGGGGTGGTTGTCGATCGATCTCATCAGGTTGGTGTCGATCGATGCTAGCCTTTGAAGTTTCCAGATCATTTTCTGAAGTGTGCTGATAGTCATCAAGCTTCTTCTCTAAGTTGTGATCCAGATTCTCAGGTTGTGCCTCATCCTCTAGCTCCAAGAAATCTTCCATAGTGCTCTCTCTGTCTAAATCTGGGATAAGATCACAATTTGATACATCGTTGCTCTTCTGTGGTGACACATCAATCGATGTTGAGGTCTTGTCCTCGGTCGACGTTGTGGTCGTATTGTTGATCAACGTTGAGGTCGTGATGTCGATCGATGTTGAGGTCGTATCTTCAGTACCAGCTTCATCTACTCTGCTCAGCTCTCCAAACACATGTTGTTCATCCCTTTTTGCAATAAAATCGTTGAGCAGCTGTACTGGAATCATATACTCATCATCTAAAGATGCCAAGAACCTGTCCCATCTATCATTTTTCTCCTTTTCTCGAGTTGCTTCAGCATCATCAAGAAATTTGTAAAGGAAGGCTCTTTCAATGTCATCCCAGCTGGTTAGATATCCTGGCTGTAGTTGACTGAACCATATGAATGCATCCCCAGAGATAGAATACGGGAAGATCTTCCAGAGCTTGTGGTATTCAGACACTTCATTCTGCTCACTCCTTGACACGAGATCCTCCAGCTCTTCAATGTGTTTTCTAGGATCTTGGTAAGGAAGACCCTGGAAGGGGTCTTGACCTACCCAATCATAAAACTCTCGGCTCAGGTCAAAGTCATTCATCTCAACAACAGCAATCACATCAGGGATCACAGCACCCTGAGCATTAATCAACAGCCATGTGCGTGCTCGGTCGCTAGTGCGCGGTCACTACGTAGCGACCGAGCTGTGTACGTGCTCAGTCGCTACGTAGTGACCGAGCCTGGCTTGTGCATGGTCTGATGGCCATTCTTGAGCTTGTCTGTGGCCGATTTGGATACGTGTCTGTTGCCTTCGGACAATCAGTATATAGTGGTTCGATTGAGATTAGAACAAGATTTTACCGCAAGGATCTTTGTAAAGATTCTTTTTACAAAGAGTAACTTTCGTAAAAAAATGTGCATGCTGATTTTTACGCAGATTTGGATGTTAACTTCGTCGTGACCGTTTTTTACCCCAACATAGGTCTGGGCGTCTATCATCGGTTTCTTAAGCAGTTTGTTCATATCGAAGATCACCTAGCTCAACATGGGATTCTACATCAGACTAGCTGTCCTTACACTCCACAACAGAATGGAGTTGCTGAAAGGAAGAACATACACCTCATGGAAGTGGCCCGTTCAATGATGTTCTACAAGTGTGTCCCTAAGAGATTTTGGAGTGATGCTGTGATGAGTGCTTGCTATCTGATCAACAGGATACCAACCAGAATCCTAGAGGATCAGTCTCCATTTGAGGTACTCAACAAGAGTAGACCAGTTCTAGATCACTTGAGGACATTTGGGTGTGTTTCCTATGTACTGGTGCCAGGAGAGATGAGAAACAAACTTCAAGCAAAGAGCACCAAGGCTATGCTTATTGGATATTCCGCATCTCAAAAGGGATACATGTGCTTTGATCCCACTGCTAGAAGAGTCTTGGTGTCTAGGGATGTGAAGTTCATGGAAGATAAAGGGTATTATGAAGAGAAGAATTGGGAGGAGCTTAAAGAAATTTTTCAACCATCAGATAGGGCTGCTAGTTTGAAAAACATACTAGAAGAACTCGGTATTGGCGTGTCCCAGGATCAGAGCAGGCGTGAAGAGCCTCCTCAAGTGGCTGCTGAAGAACCATCCCACTTTGAACATGAGGGGGGAAGTGAATCTGAAGCTGAAGGGTTAAAAGAAGAAGCTGGAGGTCTAGAAGATCAAGGCTCAGATTCTCCTGTCCAAAGTGGAGATGAATTAGTAAGAGAAGTTCAGAATGAAGGTCAGGAAGCTGGAGAAGAAATCCAGATATAAGAGGACGTTGTTGAGGAACAAGTAGAAGTTCCTTTGAGAAGAAGCACATGGGTAAGGAGGGATTCTTCCGAGTGGGCAAACACGAGAAACTGGGTAAAAACGAGAGTGTTATACAATGCCCAGGCTGTGGAACATCCTTCCCAAGCTGTGTGCTCCTTTCCTGAGTTTCCGGAAGAGCACTACTCCTTTATGGTAAGCTTAGATGAAAGCTATGTGCTAAGAAGCTATGAAGAAGCAATGCTGATTCAAGAGTGGAGGGATTCAGTCAATGACGAGACTGATGCCATGATTAGAAATGATACATGGTATGAGAGTGAGTTGCCTAAGGGGAAGAGAGCTGTGTCATGCAAGTGGATCTTCACCATCAAGTATTTACCTAATGGAAAGATTGATAGGCGTAAGACAAGGCTGGTAGCAAGAGATTTCACACAAACCTATGGAGAGGATTACATTGATACTTTTGCACCTTTTGCAAAGCTCCATACCATTAGAATTGTACTATCAGTTGCAAGCAACCTTGGGTGGGATCTTTGGTAAATGGATGTGAAGAATGCTTTCCTCCAAGGAGAGCTAGAAGATGAAGTCTATATGCTACCACCTCCGGGTCTTGAAGGAATGGTGAAGCCAGGAAATATTCTTAGACTGAAGAAAGCCATCTATGGATTGAAACAATCACCTAGAGCATGGTACAATAAGCTAAGCACAACACTGAATGGTAGAGGCTTCAGGAAGTCCGAGCTTGATCACACTCTCTTTACTCTCAATACTCCCTCAGGCATCATTGTTTTGCTTGTGTATGTGGATGACATCATCATAACATGCAGTGATAAGGAAGGAATCTGAGCCACCAAGGAGTTTCTGAAATCAGTATTTGATATAAAGGATTTGGGAGAGATGAAGTACTTTCTTGGGATTGAGCTGTGCAGATCCAAGGAAGGGTTGTTTATCTCTCAAAGGAAGTATGCATTGGATCTCTTGAAGGATGCTGGTGTGTATGAAGGAATAACAGCCAAGATGCCCATGGAGGATGGGTACAAGTTTCCACGTGACGGGGAGATTGAAGACAGCAAGTTGTTCCATGATCCAAAGCTGTATAGGAAGTTTGTGGGGAAGCTGATATACTTGACCATCACTAGGCCAGACATTTGTTTTGCTGTGAATCAAGTGAGCCAGCATATGCAAGCTCCAAAAGAGCATCATTGGCGCATGGTGGAGAGGGTTCTCATGTACCTGAATGGAACTCAAGGGCTTGGTATATGGATGGGCTTCAATAAAAGCACTGAAGTTGTGAGTTATTGTGATGCTGATTGGGCAGGTGATAAAGCAGACAGAAGGTCTACAACAGGCTACTGCACTTTCATTGGAGGAAACATGGTTACTTGGAAGAGTAAGAAGCAGAAGGTTGTATCATGCTCTAGTGCTGAAGCTGAGTATAGAGCTATGCTAAAGCTTACCAACGAGTTGGTATGGATCAAAGGGATTCTTAGGCACTTGGAGATCGAGCAAGCAACACCAATGACTATGCATTGTGACAATCAGGCGTCTATTCACATTGCTACAAACTCAGTGTTTCATGAGAGGACAAAGCACATTGAAGTAGATTGCCACAAGGTGAGGCAGATGATAGTTTTGGCAGTGATCTTGCCTTGTTATACAAGAAGTGAAGATCAGTTGGCAAAGTGAACAGGACTTTGTGGCAACCACCATTAAGGCTTGATTCATGGAAGCCTGTCCAATCTTGGTCAATGATCTAGCTAATATAAGCAGACTTTGACTAGGAGAGAAATTTAGTAATGAGAGAGGATATGAACTAATGTTTACCTGCAGGTCCAGATACTTGTTTGAAAGTCCTTGCATCCTGTGATCGATACCCCCAAGGTAAAGCATGCACTTTTATTTATGCTAAGAAATGAGGTTGGTAGAGGAGAATGACAAACAAAATTTGCTAAGTTGTTGGCTAGATGAATTTGGTTGCTAAGCTAGGATATAGTATAAAGTGCTTATGTGATTAGGACTTTTTAGATATGGATTGCAATATTGTAGAGGTGATGATTCTGAGTTTTAGATCATGTGAGTTCCTGATGTTTTCAAACCTCTCTCAGAGAGACTGCTCTGTTTTGTTTTGCTTGAGGACAAGCAAAAGAGTAAGTCTGAGGGAGTTGATAGACCATACATTTTACCCATTTTTAACCATGATTTATGAATGTCTTAAGATATATTATTACTATATAGAGTGTATTTAGAGCAATTACAGGTTCAGGTACTATGTGGAAGAAATGATGTATTTGGAGCTTTTTGGAGATCTTTTGAGCTTTGCTAGAAGCAAGAGATGGTCAACAGTCGCAATTCAGTATCGACCGACAGTTACTACCAAATATCGATCGAAGTTGAGTTCCTCACATCGATCGATTATGAAGCCATCCGAGAATAAATGACAAATTAGAAGATTTCAAGTTTCTAAAAAGTCTTAATAATTACTTCATTAGTCCATGGCCGCTTGTTAGACTATTTATTAGGCTTTTGTATCATTTTAGAGGCAGACTGGTCTAGAGACCTTTTTAGACCTAGTTTGGAGGAGTCAAGAAGCCACCATTGAAAGAGGAGAGCTTAAGATTGGAGAGATAGATCATCTCCTACAAAATAGAGAAGATCTTGAACTCCCTTGTTTTCATTATTTCTGTTACTTTTACTATTTATTTTATCTAAGTTTTATTCAGACCATCATAACCATGTGTTTCATGAATATGTATGAGTAGTCCTTACTGTTAGATTTAGGTTTCTCAAATGGGTTGATAAATGTAATACTGACATAACAATTGCTAGGATTTTTAGAAATATAGTTTCTTCACCTAGCTGTGCTTAATGCTAAGATTAGGATTGATCACCCTTTAAACTTAGATCTTAGGATTAATTGGGATCAAGCCATTGCATGACTCAATACCTGAAAATAACTAGAATGATCTAACTGACTAGATACAGACGAGAGTTGGTCTAGTGAGTTAGAGAATATAAATCAAACTTGTTCGTACAGCTTTCTGGAAGAAAAATCGATTGACGCAGCGAGAGCCCTGCCGATCGATATTTTGAAAGGTGTATCGATCGATATTCACAAAGAATTATTGATCAACACTTTCTCGTGATTTAAATACGAGAGTTGAGATCCGAGAACCAGATTTGATAATCAAATAGATTATATCTTAGTTTGAATTTAAGAACAATTAATATTAATAAACCCTAATTTCCCAAGTTAAGTTTTACTTATCATACCTGAGAATATACCTGAATCTAGCTACTTTAACCAACTGTTAACAACCTCAAAATAATCAATCGAGCAATAAATTTTCTCACCAATCGATTTACTGCTTTTAAAACATATAAACCATTCAATCTAGATTTATTTAAAGACCATAATCTATTGTGTAATCCTAGAGTCTTTGTGGATTCAATCCCTAAGTACTACATCTGAACCTCTTATTTGAGAGAGTAATTCACTCTTTAGGGTAATTTGAGTGATATCAACTACTTATTTATATTACAAATTTTTAAACTTCATAAACTACAAATTACTAAGTGATTACTTATTTATATTACAATTTTAAAAAACTTCATAAACGACAAACTTACTAAGAACTTGAATCAGATTCCGAATCCGAATCAGTACAAGCCTCGTCTAATTCATCTTCTGAAATGTATTCGTCATAAGGAGGAACAACTGGCGTGTATTCTAAATCTGAATCATCTTCGACAACATACGCCTCAATGCGCAACATCCCGCTCTGTGCAACCACTTGGTTGTGTGTATCATCTTGTAACTGTTGGGGAAAAAACGGACACGAGGAAGTTAACATCAAAATGTTCGTAAATACGCATGAACATCTTTACGAAAAGTATTCTTCGTAAAGAAATCTTTACAAGGACCTTTGCGGAGAAATCTTGCACTAATCTCAGTTGATTCATCGAAACTAAACACCCATAGTCCAAGAACACGTTCATAAAACATCTGAAAATGATCCAAACAAGGTCGCCACGTAGCGACCGACCAAGCCACTCAGTCGGTCGCTACGTAGCGACCGACCAAGCCTTTCGTTCGGTCGCTACGTAGCGACCGATCCAGCGTTGACTGGGTCGCTATGTAGCAAACAAACTGTATCGGAAATTAATCAATGGGTACGACCCAAATCAATGCATTCTCGTCTGTTCCTTAATGCTAGATCCCATGTACCGCAGCCATATCATTTCTCACTCCCATCGATTGGAGTTATCACTTAAAACTTTACGATAAAAATTGCGGAAAGTTTATTTTTATCGATAAAAATCGTAATAAATGTTTCGAGTCGAAAGACGGCCCAAATAGGTATAAAACGTGATTAGAAACCCACTTACGATTTTTTAAGGAAAAGCTCATAGATACTATGTCCGTTTATATTTAGTCCGCAAGACAAGATAAATGTGAAATTTCCGCAGATAAATGTCAAGTTTCTGCAGATAATCATGAAGATCCATAAAAATGAAATATCTCCGTTTTCGAGTTATGAAGGCTTAAGGGAGTATATAAGGAGTTCTAGGCGTGAGTCACAAAGAGAGAACTTTTTCAGAGCAAATTTAGCACTTAGAGCAATTAGGCAACTTTCGCTTTTGTTATTTCGAGCTGCGACTCAACTAGGTTTTGCAGTCTTAGGTTATTAGAACTATGGAACTCGCCGACAGCTCTTGTAGCCGAGGCTCCTACCTTGTTGTAAACGCTCATATGCAAATTCGGAATAAGATTTCTTTTTGCTCTCTTTTTACGATTTCTTAATTTTCTCGTCTTTATTTCGTGTTCTGATTGTTTGGCATGTGGTTTAGGAGATATTCGGGACCTCTGGGAAATTAGGGTTTCCTAACTTTCCTAATTTAAACGGAAATCGACAGTGCAAATTTTGGTTCCCACAGTAACGCAACAAGAGCATCCTCAGACGTTTCTCGAACCCTTCTAGGCATAAATTTTGTACATTCCCACCAATCGTTGGCTGATGTATGTTGTACCCGCGGAGGAATAAAACAAACCTGATCACAATTACCAGATAAGATAAATGGATCATATTTCTCATACTGTCAGCGCGGAGACACATCAACGATTACTGATTTATGTTTTCAAATTCCCCGACCTTCAGTTGTATCAAACCACTTACATTTAAAAATCATGGCCTTCAGTCCAACAGAACCAAAATACTCAACCATCATTATCTCGTCGATCAAACCGTAATAGTAAGTGTCTGTAATTCCACGAACTTGGACACCGTAATGTTGGGTTTTCTTATCTTGGCCATGGATATGTGTGTGGAAGCAGTAGCCAAGTGAATGGTAAATCGGCCAAGATTTATACTTACGTTGCGGACCTTGTACAAAATCCAACATCCGCATCGGTAACTCATATGTGTTACTCGCTTGCACAACCTGTTAATTAAATTTATATCTATAATTGACAAGTTTCATTCAAATTATAAATCAAATAAGATCAGAAACTCTCATAGTTTTTCACCCATTCGGCAAATTGTTGGTCTTTCAGTATTTGTAGATCATTACTAGACATATATGGGTTTCTCTCCATCATAAACTCCTCGAACATCCTGTGATTTTTTTAAAGAGATTATAACTTCAGATATCCTGAAAAAATAAAAAAAAATAATCGAAGTACCTTTCGTAGGGTTCGAATGTATCATAATTGAGCATCAAAAAAGTATGGAGGACGGTGTAGTCATCATCGGTTAGCCATTTCTCTTCAGATTTTCCACTAACCCGACCATCGTGATAAAACAAGTTAGGCACAATATGTAAACCAAACTTCTCCGTGAAGTGGAACCTCAGGTACCACTTGTGGATCGGATTACCAAAGAAGTTAGCAGAAGCGGTAGATATTTCATCATTCACATATTGTGCAACAATGGAACCTCCAATGTGTGGCTTATTTTAACTTCCTTTTTCAGATGGTACATGTATCGCTCGAAAGGATACATCCATCTATATTTATCTGGACCACCTAAAGCAGCTTTGTCTGCTAAATTTACGGCCAGATGTTCCATAACATCGAAGAACGACGGTGGAAAAATCTTCTCCAAATTGCAAAGCTTCACCGCAATGTTTTCTTTCAAAATGGCAACATCTTCGTGCTTAAGTATGTTCGCAGAGATATCACGAAAGAAGAGTGCTATCTCTACAAAAAAAAAATAGGAGTTAGTCAATAATAACACATATCAAACTAATTATTAAAATTATGTACCTGAAATGGCAATGTGAACACTTTTGGGAAGTAATTCCTTAAACGCAAATGGGAGAAGTCGCTGCATAATGACGTGACAATCATGACTTTTCAGACCTGAAATCTTGCTATTCGTCTTGTCTATGCACCTACCTACTAAATTTTGAAGCGTACCCATCTGGAAATTCTATATCATTTTTCAACCATCGCAGAAATTCTTTTTTTTTCCTCCTTCGACAACCGGAATATCAAGACTGGCATCGTTCCATCATCTTTATATGTAACTCGGACCATCTGCACAAATCATGTAAATCCATCCTCGACTTTGCTTTATCATTTGTCTTCCTGTGAACATTAAGCACCGTGTTGATAAGATTATCAAAGAATTTTTTCTCAACGTGCATGAAGTCCAGGTTGTGGTGAAGAAGAAGGTTTTCTCACTACGGCAACTCCCAAAAGATACTTTTCTTCAACCAATTGTGGTCTTTGCCGTAGCCGTTTATAGTGCTCGCAGGTTTCTCCTGTCTATTTCCTCCACAATCGACAGTTTTCGTTAGTCCTTCGGTGTTGTTGATTCTTTCGCGGAGAATTTCTTCTCCCGTCAACCATGGTGGATGATCATCAGTTACTGTCTGCCCCTTTCGAAAAGCTTGGACATTTCTTCTGTAAGGATGCTCCCTAGGCAAGAACATTTTATGGCAGTCAAACCAGCTATGCTTCCTTCCATGTTGCAATCAAAAAGACTTTGTATCATCAAGACAATATGGACAAGCTAAACGGCCATGAGGCATCCAACCGGACATCATGCCGTAAGCGGGAAAGTCATTAATTGTCCATATTAGTGCGGCTCGCATCGAAAAATTTTGCTTCTTGGAGACATCATATGCTTCAACTCCATCGCTCCACAAACCTTTTAGTTCTTCAATTAACGGCTGCAGATATATATCAATAGTCTTCTTTGGATGCCTTGGCCTAGGAACTAGTACTGATAAAAATAAATATTCTCTTTTCATACACATACCAGGAGGTAGGTTATACGGGGTTAAGATGACGGGCCAAAACGAGTGGGATTCACCGCTCATACCCACTGGATTAAATCCAACTGTTGCTAATCCTAGATAAACATTTCGACTTTCCACGGCGAAATCAGGATATACCTTGTTAAAATGCTTCCACGCTGCTGCATTAGAAGGGTGGTGCATTTCTCCTTCTGGCGACTCATGTTCTGCGTGCCATCGCATTTGTTATGCAGTAGCCTCTTGTTGGTAAAGACGCTTCAACCTCTCTGTAATAGGCAAATAGAACATTCTCTGTTTTGGATGCCTTTTCCCCTTTCCATGGTTCTTCTGGTGATACCTATCTTTTCCACAAAACCGACACGCCAACAGCTCGCGATCTTCTTTCCAAAATAACATGCAATTATCCTCACAAATATCGATCTTCACAACAGGTAGACCAAGCGTCTTCGTCAGCTTCTTCATCTCATAATATGACTCAAGAGCTATATTTGGTTGTGGCAAAACATCTCTAAAAGTTTGTGATATCTCATCCGTACATGACTCCGCCAAATTATGATCAGTTTTTACTTTCATTAAACGAGATGCCAAATATAGTTGAGAAATACCTTCAACACATCCATCATATAGTGGTTGATTAGCGGTTTCGAAAGCTTCAAACACTTTCTTCATATTGCTCTTCATTGGGTTCTTCCATCAAATTCTCTGGTATTTCAGTTGACCCAAAGTCTCCTCCAGAAATGTTCTCTTCATATGGCCCGTCTGCATATCTTGCTTCATCTCCCATAAATTGACCTCCCGTCAATGATTCTCCAACGTCATAGTAGATTTCTCCATGGCTTCACCATACATAATAATTACTTTTGAAGCCGACTCGATAAAGATGGCGAGATACGGTTCTTACATCACATTGCTTTCGGTTTCCACAACTTACACAAGGAAATAGCATGGTTTTTCGCTCCATGAAAGAATTTTGACTCAAGGAAAAGGCGATAAAAACTTCAACACCTTCGCTAAACTCTCTTGAAACGTTATTATCAACTGGATCAATGTGTCGATCCATCCACTCTCGATTTTGAAAATAATAAGACATTGAAATCTCTTTTTTTGGGAAAAATGGTTTGATATCACGTTTTGATTGCTGTTATGGTTGTTGCAACGTGATGGAACTCTCGTGTGTTTGCTTGCTTATATAGAAAAAACCTGGCCACGTTTCTGCCATGATTTGCCAAGATATTTGCTACAATTTTTGCTACGAAATGTCACTAAAATTGCTACGGTTTCGCTACCATTCTTTTCGTGGCAAATATTAGAATCTTTTCTGCGCCCTATCAGACGGATGTGATTGCACTGAGAAAGCTTGCCACGAAATTGCCCACGAAACGTTTCATAGCTTCTTCAGTTTTTATATTTATCACTGCCTTATGTGCAGGATTGGATTGATGGGATTTTTTTCAGTGGGCTAAGCACGGCTTTGCTACGATTCTGTTTGTGGCAATCTTTTTTTTTTTGTTTTTTTCTGGCCGACTAGATAAAATAATAATATATGTCGATACCCTCGATTAAAACGTAGCACTTAAGTGCCACGAATACATTCGCGCCAGCAAAGTTTCACGTTTTCGTTTTTGTAGCATATTGTAGGTGCATCGTAGCTTTTACGTTTTTGCCACGAAATTCGTGTGGCATGTTCATGGTTGTGGCCTTGTTTTTTACTAGTGCAAGAAGGGGATGATGAACTTATTGATTTTGCTTGTTATCTAACCACACCATTCTAGACTTACTAGTTGCAGATAGTACTAAAGATACCAAAGTGGATCAACCTGTCAACTATGTTACACTTGATGAGAGTGTTTGAAGGAACCAAAGCTGACCTCCAACCTAATTGAGCTCAACTCTGCTTGCCATGGGGATTGGTATACATGGGATCGGATTCTTCAAACAAGTTTGGAAGGTAAAGCCTTGTGTAGATTTATCACCCGCTCTCTCTCTATTTTCGAAATATAGATAAAATTATAGTTATTATGCAAAAAATATATATATATATATATATATAGATAAATTAAGAAGATATTCGAACATGACTTGGTAGCTACAACCATTAAGGCTTACTTCATAAAAATTCTATAGGTAAAGGATTAGAACATGACTTGGTGACTACAACCATTAAGGCTTGATTCACAAATAATCTTATGATATAGGTGAAAAAGAAGTGAACAAGATTTGGTGGCTAAAACCATTAAAGCTTGATTCATGGAAGTCTGTCCAATCTTGGTCAATGATCTTGCAATATAGAAATTTTTATCTAATGCTATTATATAATACAGAAATTTTTAAATCATCTACGATAGCAGTTCAGTAAAACGTGCTATAATAATGTGCTATCAATGTAGACTTTTTTTGTAGTTAAGCAAACTTTGACTGAGAGAGAAAATTAGTAGAGATAAAGGATAGGAACTATTGTTTACCTGCAGGTCCAGATACTTGTTTTAGCATCCTTGTATCATGTGATCGATACTCCCAAGGTAAAGCCTACACTTTATTTATGTAAAGAATTGAGGTTGGTAGAGGGGATTGTCAGACATGATTTGCTAAGTTGTTGACTAGATGAATTTGGTTGCTAGACTAGGATATGGTATAATGTGCTTCTGAGACTAGGACTGTCTAAGGCGTTCATTCTAAGTTTTAAATTATATGAGTCCCTGCTGTTTTCAAACCTCTTTTAGAGAGACTGCATGTTTGTTTTGCTTGAAGACAAGCAAAAGGGTAAGGTATATGGGGACTTGTTAGACCATGGATTTAAACAATTTTTATCCATGGTTTATAAATGTTTTAACTACTAATTATTAAATTATAGAGTCTATTTAGCATATTTATAGGATCAAGAGTGATTTGGAGGAAAGTGATGATTTTGGAGCATTTTGGAGATATTTGGAGTAAGCACCCGAGATGACCATTGAGCACGACCATCGGTCCACATTGAGGAAGAATAATCGATCGATGTACATCTTAACATCGATCGACAGCGAAGTGCGCAGAAAGCCCATTTGGCATCAGCCGACTTAAAGCCCAAGTCTTCACCTAATTACAAGATTACCCCTGATAAGTTTTAACCTAACTATATAAGCTTTGCCAACATGTTAGAGGAAAAGTGTGCTTTCTTATTTTGCTGATTTTACAGAAAAGGTTTTCTAGGATTTTTAGTAGATTAGAGAGAAGGTCCAAAGAGATTTGTGATTGGAACTCCATTGATATCTATATATTTATCTATGCAGTTTTTATACTTTATTGTCGTTATAAATTGGTTGGCCATGTCTGAGTAGTTCTCTTGTTAGATTTATGGTTTAAATAGGTTATGAGGGATTAACTCCAACTATAGATTGCTAAGTTGTGATATTGATACCACTCAAATTACCCTAAGGAGTGAATTACTCTCTCAAATAAGAGGATCAATTGCAGTACTTAGGGATCGAATCCACAAGGAGCTAGGGAACCTATTAAATCTAGTCAGGTTATTAATCTAGGTGTTTGTTGTTTTATGGGTTTAAAAGTAAATAACAATCCTAATTGAGCAAGTCTATTGCTCGACTAACAAGATGATTGGGGGTGTAGCTTTATTGGAAGATATTAGATGCAGGGTTTCTATTCAGGTGTTGGAGATTATAATCTTATAGATGCCTAACAGTTGCATGCGTGATATATTAGAGCTCAACTCCTTAATCACAGTGATCGGCGATGATAATGTTTCACTGGTTAACTAACTAGATCTTGGATCTCAATTTTCGTTTTTTGATCACAAGAAAGTGTCGATCGATGATCCTATAGGGATATCGATCGATACACCTTTCACAATATCGATCAATTGTTAGATGACGATATCGATCGATAGCTTCTAGGTAAGCCCTAGGCGCAGGTTGATAATGCTCACTAGTCTCCTAGATCAGCGGTTAGCTCTCTCTAGCAGTCCTAGCATGACAGATTAGATTCAGGACAGGATGATCAAGGATGCTTGACACATGCAAATTCCTAGGTTCAATATTCTAGTTAGCAAGGCTCGAACAAGCATTAAGAAAAATCAATCAATGAATATCACAACTAAGCGATTCTATAGTTGGGGCTCCTGTTCGAAAACGCGTCCGCCTGGCCGAGAAGTCGCCCGATTAAAGGGTCATCGGAAGGTCACTGTGGCGTAGAGGTGAAATCGGTGGGTTTAGGCGACGAATTGAAAACTCAGGCGAAATATCGAAATTTTGGGTGATAAATCATAGTTTATGTTATAGATCTATCATATTCCTATAAAACCCACAAGAATCGCTTGAAAAATCTCTAAAATCATGAAAAAAATAAAGAACACGACATTGAAAATCTGTAAATCGCAGAAGCAAAGGTTGAAGATAAGGGTAAAAATGTCATTTCGTATTCATTAAACGAAAATCATAAAAACTGAGTATAAATGCGCTTACAATAGTTCGAACCCGGGTGCTTTAAAGTGAAAGTAGGAAAACACACCACTTGACCACGTGATCTTGTTGGTACATTCTCACATATTTATACTATATACTTACTATATAATTAAAATATATAAAAAAATTAGGCCCCGCGTATATCTCGTTTAATCTCTAATTTTTTGTTAACTCGCTACGTCCGGAACCACCGCCCGACTAACGCCTAGCGTAGTTCGGAACAGGGGTTGGGGCTAATCCCTCCAACCTATTTGAACCCTGAATCTAACAAATAAACTACTCAGAGATAGCTAAGCAATTCATGACACAAAATATAGATAAAAACTGCATAGAATAGAGCAGATGAATCAATGGAGTTCCAATCAGAAATCTCTCTATGATCTTCTCTCCTAAAACTCTCTCTCTCTCTCTCTCTCTCTTGCTGAAAGTAAGAATACAATGATTGTAAAAGCTCTCTTTTTGCCTCTTAACACTTAGGCAAGTATATAACTATTAGGTTAAAAACTCGTCAGGGGTAATCTTGTAATTTGGTGAAGCCTTGGGTTTAAAGTCGGCTGGAACCAAGTCGCGCGTTCCGCGTCTCGACATTGATCGATGGTACAGGATGTACATCGATCGATCATAATCTTCAATCGTCGAGGCCTCTCTTATGTATCGATCGACGGCACTAGGTGTGCATCGATCGATTGCTTCCTCTGCATATCGACCTCTAATGGTCAGCTCAAATGAAATCTCTTTTAAGCTCCTAAATGCTCCATAATCATCACTTTACTCCAAGATACTCCTCAACATGAAAACATACCTAATAGGATAGAATATATAATATATAGAAAGTAAAACACACATATACCATGGATGAAAATGGGTCAAATCCATGGTATATCAGATATTCATCTTTATGATTGTCATTAATGCATGTTTCTAAATTAGCTACCTAGAACTTGCCCTAGAAGTTGTAGACATAAGCGATAGCTTCCATCTCACCCTAAATCCATCCTAACTGAGATTAGATTGCTAGAGTAGGCGAGAACTCATATAGGAAGCTTAGTAACCATATTCAATCCGCGCATTAACGCTTGACCAAGAGCGGCGATCGATATTCCTATCGAATAATCGGTTGACGTTTCAACAAGTGTATCGATCGATATTCCTATAGAATAATTCGATCGACACTGGTCAATAGACAAACCAAAAAAGCGAAAGCCTAATGGTTTGTTATTAAGTGTTGAGCTCTATAATATCATGTATACAATTTGTTAGGCATCTGTAGGATTATAATCCTTAATACCTGAATAAAAACCCTAAATCTAGCTATTTCCATTTAAGTACCAAAACTCCAATCAATCAATCGAGCAATTTTCTCACAAACCTGCAACTTTACATTTAAATCATTAAACAACCTAGCTTAATAAATCTGATTAGATTTGTTAAGTTCCCTAGCTTCCTGTGGATTCAATCCCTATGTACTACAAATGAACATCTTTTTTGAGAAAGTAATTCACTCCTTAGGGTAATTTGAGTGTTATCAACCAGAAACCCTACAGAAACAACTACAGCAACAACAACAGGAGTTATCGAAACTCATCGTACCAGAAGCCACCACCACATACTCAGGAGAGCAAGATTGAAGCGATGCTTGATAGGGTTCTTGAGGGACAGCAGAGCATGACGGTGGACTTCAATGGGAAGATTGACTCTGTCTACAACAACCTGAACATAAAGTTTGAAACTTTGAGCACTCATGTGAAGAAGCTGAAGATGCAGGTTGTTCATACATGAGAAGCTGTTAAGAGGCAAGAAGCCTTAACAAGAGGGATAGCCGATGATGTGATGAAGCACCACGTGAATGCGATCATATATGATGATTTATGTCAAGTGGTGAAGCAGGAGAAGCTCAAAGAAGTAGATTTCAAAGTAGATAGTTTGATGAGTTTTGGCGGATCGCATTGGTGTCGATCGACGCCAGATCTCGAACATCGATCAACGGACTGCAAACAAAACCGATCGACAGCCTCTCCAGGGCATCATTCGACGACACCTACAGAGTCAACTGCATCTTGCAATGCCGTGAGGATCATGACTCACGAGGAGTTCACAGCAAGACACCCACTTCCGCCCGGCCGTGTTTATGTAAAAATCGATCGGCAAACTGATCCTGCCATCGATCGACAGAGAGAGACCGCCGTCGATCGACAACCTCCAGCGCCCATCGAGCGACACGCACCTCTCACATATCGAGTGTAGATGCCAAAGATAGACGTCACCCGTCTCAATGCACTCCGGCCACAACCCAAACCTTCATCTAACCCTCCAGAGACCACCAGTACACATTCAGGTGATGAAGCAGAGCCTATGGAAGTTGATAAGGTTCTTATGGGGAGAACCTTGAGGAAGAGAAAAGGAAAGGATGCTAAGCGTCTGAAAAGGGGAGCTTATGAGAAAGAGATGGAAAGTTTCCAAAAGAGAGTTTTCAGGATTCCACTTCAGAGAGACCAGAGAGACAGAAGAGGACATTAGTAGAAGGTCCTATGAGGCAAGAGAAAAGATGAAGAATATGATTACACTGAAGAAGAAGAGTGATCCTGGGAAGTTTGCATTACCATGTACGGTGAAGGGTATTGAGTTCACACATGCACTGTGTGATACACGCGTATCAGTCAGCATCCTACCTAGTGTTATGGCACACAATATGGGTCTGAAGGTGGAGCCTTCCAAGGAATTGTTCACTTTTGTGTATTGTTCTCAGAGAAGCTCACGAGGAATTGTAAGAGACCTAGAGGTGAAGATTGGTAATGCCCTAGTTCTAGTTGATTTCCATGTCTTGGATATCAAGCAAAACTTGAACTCTTCTTTGTCGCTTGGGAGAGCCTTCTTGTCAACAGTAGGACCAGTGTGCAGCATGCAAACCAACCAGTTGTGCCTGATGCTCGTAGACCCACATGTCTACTATGATCTTATTCCAGTCATGAAGCCACAGACGTCCCCTGATAGACCATATATTTTACCCATTTTTAATCATGGTCTATAAGTGTTTTAAAGTGTTTTAAGATACAATTATTATGTTTTGGAGTCTATTTAGAGTATTTACAGGTTCAGGGACGTTTAGGAGAAATATGGTGATTTTGGAGTCTTTTGGAACCTGTGGAGGTGCAGAGTTGCACAGACGCGGCAGATGTTTAGCTATGGATAGACACCTTCCGACCGTTAGATTGAGCCCGTATTTTGACACAAGATAGAGCTTTGAGTTAGCTTTCCAATGCCACTGGTCTCAGGTCAATCAGCATCATGTAGCAGCCGTTATGCCCATTTTAGTGAAGAGTGGTCAGTCTGTCTCGCGAGAAGAAGCTGCCGAGAAGAGAAAGCCACGTCGATCGATGCAGCACTCTGCACGTCGATCGATGGAGATCCCAGATCGTGGGCTTTGTATATTTTGTGACTGCGTGAAGCCCAGAAACCACAAATTACCAAAATGCCCTTTGACGACCAAAAACCCTATTTATGTCATTTCTAAGCCATTGTTGACGGCTACACTTCTAGACTTCTTTACGCTTTCTGATTTCATTGTGTCTCTTAGAGGAGAGAAGGGAGGAACTCCTATCAGAGTCCTCCTGCAACTCCTTTGGTTTTATTAATCTATTTCATTTCAGTTTTTATATCTATTCATCTATGATTTATGTTTTCATGTTTGAGTAGATCCACCTGTTAGATCCAGGGTTCAGATAGGTTTGTGGGATTAGACCCAAACTATATATCTGCCTTGTTGTGATATTCATGATAGATCTATACTTATTGCTTGTTCTAGAGTAATTAACTAGAATATTGATCATAGGATTGCATACACAAGCATCCTTGTTATCCCATCCTGACATCTATCTATCATATTAGGATTGTTGGAGAGGGCTAACCGCCAATTTAGCATCCTAATAGAGCAAATCATCTCGTGCATAGGCCTGGCTAGAACCCGTCGATCGATGTCCTCAACTGACTATCGGTCTACGTAGGTAAAGGTGTATCGGTCGATGTCCCTCCGGAGCTATCACCTTACAAAATGAGAAAGACCAGGAATTTACGGTGAATGGCCAACGAGTTAAGCATTACTGGGCAAAACCACCAGCGAAAGTGCCCATGGTGCTGTATGAACCTGATAATTAGTTTAATCAGGAAGTCGAGCTAAAGACTTAAAAATTAAGCGTTGAATGGGAGGCAAACCATTTTTATAAAAATAATATAATAATAATAAAATAAGAATAATTTAATTTCAAAAACCATTAATTAAAATTAATAAATTATATTTACTAGTAATTAATAGTAATTTCCGTATATTAGCATTATTTAGAAAATTTAGAAATTAGAATTTGTCTTTAAAGAGGACATCAATCGACGAGGCATTACTGCCATCGATCGATGCGGGCATATCGACGGTTTTAACACTAACTTCACTCGATTTCAACCCACTTCCTCTTCCACACTCACAAATGAAACCGAAAACAAAAACACCCATTTTCTCTCTCGATTCTCGACGGATTTCGTCCGTTCTTCGCCTAAATCCACTCGATTTTTCACTCTGTAACTGTTAAATCTACTTCCGAAATCAACAATCTAGGTATGCACTCGAAATTTTAATTTTTCGAACAATTAGGGTTTTTCGTTTTGAGTTGGATTAGAACGCTTGATTTAGTGCGATTGAGAGATGTTTTTGTAGTTCATATTACTTATCTAGAGTTCGGTTTGTGATTTCCATGTATTTAGATTCGTATAAACGCGATTTGGAGTTGAGTGATTTTGCAGGTTTCGCGATTCCACATCGGTCGATATGAACTTGTTCGCATCGACCGATGCTCTCTTGTCCGATTGTTCCGACACGACGATATCGATCGATGTTCAGTATAACCCATCGATCGATATTACATTTTATCGACAATGCTAACCTTCTTTTCTTCTTGGTTTCAGATGAGCATCTCAGAGACAAACGCACGAAACAGAGAACTCAGGTCGAAAAGGAGGTTCGACGAGACTAGCAGCTCCTCCAACCCACAGTGTCATCCATGGCCTCACCCAGAAAACACACCATTCGATGTTCCGGGCTATGCTGATCCTAAGGCAGCGATCAACAGCAACGAGTGCCATCAGCGTCCTCTGTCCGATAACTGGGACGACTACGACAGCCTCTTCTACAATGCCTGGCTAGGAATCTCTATCGAGCCCACCAAATTCCTTGACCGACCCATCCTGAAGAAACTCGGGATCGAGGGAGATGTTAAGGACATGATCACACAGCTAGGACTCGGTACCATGCCCCCTCGCGCTTACAACCTCTACCCCGATCTCGTCCGCCAGTTCATGGCCACTGTCGAGGTCATCTACAGGAATTCAGCTGCAAGGGTAGCGGGAGATGGCACTTTGACCTTCTTCGCCAGAGGGACACGCTACAGGATCACTATCTCCGAGCACTGCCGCATCTACGGTTTTGATGAGAGCATCGCCTCTTACACGGTCCCACCTTTCTCACACATTGAGGGATTCTGGGGCATCGTCGGCACAGGAGTTTGGGACACGAACAGGGCCGTGCTATCAGACATCCGCCATCCTGCACTTCGCTACTTCCTACGGCTCCTTGCAAACACACTTGTTTGCAAGATGGAGCCCAACAAGGTCAGGATAAAGGAGCTCACACTACTTTTCTGTGCAGTGAACGGCGTGGTGGATTTGGTTGAGTTGGATGAGGATAGCGAGGTAAGCCCGCCGAACCTCGGAGCTGTCTTTGCCGCACATTTGGTGGAGCTGAAGAAGAAGCCCTTCACCAGCAAGGGAAAGAACAAGAAGGAGACAGTTGGGAGTCTTCTGACCCAGATTTTCCAGTATCTCGGCATCCACCTCGACTCTCGCTCTGCCGACCGCGACCACGCCTTCCTCGACGAGCAGCACTTGATGCACTCGCTATGGCTCGAGGAAGGGAAGCTCTGGCGCCTTATGATCCGCGACGAGCATCGCCTTCTACCCCTACCAGATAGGAGGATCACTGACTTCGGCAACAACGTGGAGCAGCTTCGATGCATGCCAGACGAGGCATTCCTCCGCAACCCGCAGAACATGTCACGCCGACCTCCCAGCATTCGCCGTACCAGAGCTCAGGACGCACAGGCACCTCCTCTTCCCGACTTCCCGAACATCCCGGACATCCCTATGCACGACAAGGGAGACTTTCAGAGGTTCGTGGTGGACGCTCTGCAGGCCATCTGGGCTAGAGTGTCTTGTCGGAGCAGGAGAGCCACAGGAGCGCATGCACCAGCACCAGCAGCACGCAGGGACCCATCCCCAGAGGACGATGAGGCGACTGATGAGGACACTGATTAGTCCTCCCATCTCTATCTCTTCTCCTCTTATTATTAACTTGTTTATTTATTTTCCGAACTTGTAGGATTTATGTTTTTAAACTTATATTTTATGTTTGAGGATGCTTATTATTTCTTAGGCTTGATTGTCTAACAGAGCTAACATTAGGCAAGGAACTTCGAGTTTGACTCCAAGCACATGCGAAAATGTCTTTGCTCCGCCATCGATCGATTTGGAGAGGATTAGATCGATCGATTCTGGGCGAGTAACATCGATCGATATGGCGAGGATTACATCGATCGATGTGTAGTACAGATAGGTACTTCATTCTTACTCTAACATTCTCAAACATCTAACTTGATTTTAACCTACCCTTGGACACTTTGCACCGAGTCGGTGCATTTTAAGTCTGGGGGAGATAGTTACTAACACCATTTTCTTGAGTTTTTGTCAAAAATGTTTTCAAAAATAATTTTATTGAGTCAAGAAGGGGATTATGAACTAATGATTTCTACTTGAATGTCTAACCACTTTCTAGCAACATTCTAGATTTACTGACTGCAGATAATACTATAGATGCTAAAGTGGATCAACCAGTCAACTATGCACACTTGCTAGCTTGTTAGAAAGAACCGAAGCTAACCTCCAACACTAACCTGACTTCACTGCTTGTTTTGGGGCTTGGTATATATGGGATCAGATTTTTCAGACAAGTCTGGAAGGTAACGCCTGGTTTAGATTATTTATCACATTTTCTCTCTCTAAATTTCGACCCTAGATTAGTTAGTGAGTACTAAAAAAAAAAAAAAAGATCTATTGTTTAATTAGGATGAGTCTGAACAGGACTTGGTGGCTAAAACCATTAAGGCTTGATTCATAAAGACTCAAATAAAAAAGTTCGAAACGGGACTTGGAGGCGGCAATCTTCAAAGCTCGCTTTCGTAAAGAACTCTTGGATATAGGTCAAAAAGAAGTGAACAGAACTTGGTGGCAACCACCATTAAGTTTTGATTCATGGAAGCCTGTCCAATCTTGGTCACTGATCCTGCAATGGAAGTAGACTTTGACCCAAGAGAGAAATTTAGAGAGAGAGAAACTAGGAACTAACTGCAATGGACTTAATGCTAAAATTGAGATTGATCGCCTTCATTTTAGATCTTAGGATTAATTGAGTCCAACTAACCGTTTCTCCTCAATACCTGAACCCATTTGCGTGATCTAACTAACTCAGGCGCAACGACAGTTGGTCTGAGAAGGTTAGAGAACAAGTTAAACCCGTTCGCAAAGCTTGCTACAATAACCGTCGATCGACGCAACTATCGTTCTCGGTCGATCGTTACAAAGGTGTATCGGTCGATGTACATCAAGTCACATCGATCGACACTCTCTCGAGATCAAAATACGACAGTTGAGATCCGAGATCTAGTGAAGATAACCTATCCGGTTAAATCAATGTTTAGTTCAAGAACCATTAAACCCTTTAGTCTAAACTAATTACATTTTATACCTGAGAATTGCCTGAATCTAGCTGCTTTCCCAATCTTGAAACCACTTCAATTCAATCTATTGAATCACTGTTGTTTTCGATTTATCATTTACTGCTTTTAAAACTATTAAAACCTTTTAGTCTATCTTTATTTCTAATTATTTAAGTCTGTTGAGTAATCCTAGAGTCTATGTGGATTCGATCCCTAAGTACTACATCTGAACCTCTTTTGATGAGAGTAACACTCTTTAGGGTAATTTGAGTGATATCAACCATCGGTCGACACTCTTTCGTTGTCAACATACTAACCGTTGAGACACGACATCTAGTGAGTTAACCAGTAAAACATGCGACAGCTGGTCACTGAGTTAAGCGGTTGAGGTCTAACATATCATGCATGCAACAAATAGGTACCTATAGGAATTATAATCTCCAACACCTGAATAGAAACCCTAGATCTGGCAATCATCCTTCCATCGAACAACCCTTGCCAAGCTGGACAATTGACTTGTTCAACTTGTTTACTGCTTTATAATCTTTTGGAGTCTTTTGGAACCTTTGGAGGTGCAGAGTTGCACAGACGCGTCAGATGTTTAGCTATGAATGGAGACCTTCCGACCGTTAGATTGAGCCCATATTTTGACACAAGATAGAGCTTTGAGTTAACTTTCCAATGCCACCGGTCTTCAGTCAATCAGCATCCTGTAGCAGACTTTATGCCCGTTTTACTGAAGAGTGTTCAGTCTGCCTCGCGAGAGGAAGCTGCCGAGAAAAGGAAGCCACGTCGATCGATGCAGCACTCTGCACGTCGATCGATGGAGATCCCAGATCGTGGGCTTTGTATATTTTATTACTGCGTGAAGCCCAGAAGCCACAAATTACCAAAATACCCTTCGACGACCAGAAACCCTATTTATGTCATTTCTAAACGATTGTTGACGGCTACACTTCTAGACTTCTTTACGCTTTCTGTTTTCATTGTTTCTTTTAGAGGAGAGAAGGGAGGAACTCCTATCAGAGTCCTCCTGGAACTCCTTTGGTTTTATTGATCTATTTCATTTCAGTTTTTATATATGTTCATCTATGATTTCTGTTTTCATGTTTGAGTAGATCCACCTGTTAGATCCAAGGTTCAGATAGATTTGTGGGATTAGCCCCAAACTATAGATCTGCCTTTTTGTGATATACATGATAGATCTATACTTATTGCTTATTCTAGAGTAATTAACTAGAATATTTATCATAGGATTGCATACACAAGCATCCTTGTTATCCCATCCTGACATCTATCTATCATATTAGGATTGTTGGAGAGGGCTAACTGCCAATTTAGCATCCTAATAGGGCAAATCATCTCGCGTATAGGCCTGGCTAGAACCCGTCGATCGATGTCCTCAACTGACTATCGGTCGACGTAGGTAAAGGTGTATAGGTCGATGTCCCTATAGGACCTTTGGTCAACACTCTTTCGTTGTCAACATACTAACCGTTGAGACACGAGATCTAGCGAGTTAACCAGTGAAACATGCGACAGCTGATCACTGAGTTAAGCGGTTGAGCTCTAACATATCATGCATGCAACAAATAGGTACCTATAGGAATTATAATCTCCAACACCTGAATAGAAACCCTAGATCTAGCAACCATCCTTCCATCGAACAACCCTTGCCAAGCTGAACAATTGACTTGTTCAACTTGCTTACTGCTTTATAATCTATTAGCCTAGTTTATTATAAATTGTGGATTCGATCCCTAAGTACTATAACTCGACCTCTTTTGATGAGAGTAATACTCTTTAGGGTAATTTGAGTGATATCAAATTTGGTGCCGTTGCCGGGGAGCTTTGATCGCCATTAGATCTTGTTTAGTTAGATTTAGTCTAGGTTTTGTTACTGTTCAAAAAAAAACTCATAAATTTTTTTTTTCTTCTATTTCAGGTACATAACTCTTAGTACCAGAAAACAATGAAGAGAGGATTTCTAGGTCCTTCAAGGAAGGAGCCTGATGGTTTATGCCCGATCCGTAAGTCTACGAGGGATGTATCGATCGACACCCTCCAAGCAGCATCGATCGATAGCGTGAGCCAAGCATCGAACGACACTATTCATCATGTGTTTGAAAATACTATTCATCGCCGTACTATTCATCCGGGTTCTATTTATCATGTTACTGTTCATCCGGGTACTGTTCACTGCAATACTATTCATCCAGGTACTGTTCATCTTGACACTATTCATCACGATACTATTCATTCTGTGTCGATCGACACTATTCATATCCCGTAGATCGACACTGTTCATCCCGTGTCAGTCGACTATTCATATCCCGTCGATCAACACTGTTCATCCCGTGTCGGTCGACACTATTCATATCCCGTCGATCGACACTGTTCATCCCGTGTCGGTCGACACTATTCATATCCCGTCGATCGACACTGTTCATCCCGTGTCAGTCGACACTATTCATATCCCATCGATCGACACTGTTCACCCGAACACTGTTCATCGCGATACTATTCAGCCGAACACTGTTCATCGCGATATAGTTCATCCGAACACTGTTCATCAAACACTATTCATCGCGGCACTGTTCCTCCAATGACGAACACCACTTACGGAGAGACAGAGAAGGTCGAAGCGCTCATACTTAAGATCAACAAGAAAGGTATTTGGCGAGACGAAGAAGGTCGCCCTTGCAGCCTCACAGGACAATTGATTAATGCAGAGGGTAATGAAATCCCTGATGTAATTGATGTTGCTGAGATGAATACCTTTGATCTGACAAGCCAATGGTATAATTGAGGAAGTGAGGATCTTTTCCGAGGTCTTCCTCATGAAAATCCCAGAAACCATATCGAAGAGCTTGAGGGTCTAGTTTCAAGGCGTAAGCATAAACAAATATCCGAAGACCTCATACTCTGCAAGATTTTCCCTTATACTATCTCTGGAGATGCTTTTAGCTGGTTCAGTAAGCTGCAGCCAAGATCTCTAACCTGCTGGGAAGACATCAAAGGCGCCTTCCTAGGTAATTTTTTTAGCGAAGCTGTAGCAACTCGAAGTAGAAGGTTTGATTACATGGTGGACAAGATGATTGAAGATCACGAGAAAGGAATAATCACTACTCTTAGTCAGATTAGTACTAGTCAGATTATGGATTTTGCCTATAGTGAGCAGGATGAAGATTTTGAAATCCCGACCACTCATGTCAAGCAGCCAGACATTCAAGTTCACCATGCAGATGAGAGTGAGCAGAAGGACGAACTGAACAGAAAAAAACTGGTCAACCATGATACAGTTAAGGATGATGAATATCATGTATCAGGAGAGCAGAGCAAAGTAGAAGAAGCTGATACAAAAGATCCGACTTCAGCATCGATCGACAGTAGTACCTCAGAATCGATCAATATCCGCACTTCAGAAACGATCAATACAGATATTTGTCATCGATCGATACTTTCTACAATCCCTGATGCTACCACTGTGTATGTTAGAACTGGACGACCGAAGGCAATTAGAGACTATAACAGTCCTGAGGATGCCTATGATAAAAGGTCTGCATTGCGTCGTTCAGTACTTCAGGATACTGTCCTTGAGCTGCACCCTGCATATATCTCTCTTGTGGGTCAGCATTCTTTCCATGGTTTTCCTCATGAAGATCCCACTAGTCACCTGAAGACATTTGTAGATCTGGCATCGACCATCAAATTCAATGGAGTCTCTAAAGACTACTATTTATGCAAATTATTCACATACTCTCTTGCTGGAGAAGCAACATATTGGTTTAGGAAGTTGCCACTAGGATCTCTCACTACATGGAATGACATCAGATATGCCTTCCTCAACAAATTTCTCTATGATGCTGTAGCAAATCTAGAGATTGAGATAAGGTGTATGCTGGAATATATGGTGGAGGATGATGAGCAACATGATTCTAGAAAGCTGAGCACAGTAGAAGTAGCTGATATTAGTGACACGAGCTCATCATCGATCAACACCCTTACCATAACATCGATCGTCACCCCCACCTCATCGTCGATCGACCCCAGTACCTCAAAAATGATCGACACAGACTTTTGTCATCGATCGATTCCACTTGAAATCCCTGAAAGATCGAGTTATCCTCAGGATATTGCCCACTCGACACAGGAGAGCATCGATGAATCAAGCTGTGATATTACCTCAGATGTCAACAAAGTCACTCTGAAAGACTTTCTGGATTTGGAAGAATGGCTTCGGCAGAAGCTTGATGATCAGCCCGCTTCGGGAAAAGGTCTGGAAAATTCCTTAAAGGCTGACGACATCGACCGACATAAACATGATGAGATCGATCGACACCCACGCTACGACATCGATCTACAGTCACCGTCTAACATCGATAAACAAACACCCGACTGTATCGCTCGATACCCACCCGATTGCATCGATCGACACCCATGTTTGGATGAACTATCAGGATACATGATTGAACCAGAACTGGTTGGAAGAAAAGAACACACGTCTGGAGCCTCACACCTTGCTGTCCCCGAAAATCTAAGACCACCTCTATGCGAAGAAGAAGCTGTTGGGATTTGCAAAAGAGTGAAGAGGATACATAATCCTGTGAAGTTTGTTGTTCCATATGAAGTGTTTGAAGCTGAATCTCCTATCCCACCAGATAAAAGTATGGAGTTAAGTTCCTATGGTGGAGTATTTGATGATAATAAGTACGTAGAAACTTCTCAAAGAGGGCTGCGATTTAGAGATGAAGTAGATAACTGCCCAGCAGAAGTACCATCGAGCGACATCAACAGAACAAAATCGATTGACACTATCATTTCATCATCGATCGATACCGGTCAGATACCATCGATCGACACCCTTCGCGAATCAGAGCAAAAAGAGTTTGAAGTGTGTCAGAATCTTTTTGATGGAGGCACTACCATGCGATCAGACAAGTCTGGGGGAAAGAAGAGGCGGAATTGGAAGAAGAGGAAAAAGATCAAGGGAGATCCTCAGTTATCATTGTTTCCCCACTTCTCAGATGGTGTCAGAAAACCCAGAGTGCGCAGCAGATGCTTCTCACAGCCTTTTGCAAAGCTCAAAGCACTCCTTATTGCTGAAATGATAGACAAAGGAGAAGGGTATATGGAGGAGGCTTTCACACAAGAATGATAAAGCTTCAAAGAGTAGACATTGAGACTTGGTTTGGAGCAAGTTCTCATACTTATGCGGACTTAATCAGATCTCCAGAAGTCAAGCTAATGACTAAAAATAAGCGTTGAGTGGGAGGCAACCCACTGTTAGGTAATTTTAAATATGGTTTATCTTTCATTTATTACTTATTCTTTGTTTTCTAAAGATTTCAGGTAAAAAAAATGAACAGTAAAGACGGTACTGTAGCAGAGACACTGTAGCAGCAACATCGAGCGACACTGTAGCAAAACACTGTTCATCAAAAAAAAATATATATATTATTATTAGTTAATTGGTTTTATTAGTTATATATTACTAACTTTTAGACTTTCAGTGTTTTATTTATGTTAGGTACAAGAAAAAGATCCGAGGAAGACGAGTTTCCATAGAAATCGACGATGGCTAGCTAACATCGATCGATAGAGTATCCAGGGTATCGATCGCCACTTAACTGTGTTGGTCAATATTCACATCAAAGTCAGGTATACCGTTTTTCCTTGTTAAATATTGTCCTTATGATTTATTTTCCCACCAATCTTAGACTGGATAGCGCTAGCGATAGTGTTGTTTAAGTATGGGGGAGGTTCTACTAATATTGTGTTTTAGTTAGTTAAAAAAAAAAAAAAACAGATCCGAGTAGACGATTACTCAGCACATCGACCGATGACACCAACTCGATATCGATCGACAGCGCTTCATATCCAACAATCGATTGTCTCTTCATTGTGTCGAATGATTGCTCTAGCCATCGACCGATGAGGCCATGTCACTATCAATCGACAGCACTTCATCAACATCGATCGATTGTCTATTCATTGTGTCGATCGACACTGATGTCGAGCAGGTTATCGTTCTTACTTGTTAAATTGTCTACTTATTATTTATGTTCTAACCATAACTCCGACTAGATATACACTGGGGACAATGTAATTTAAGTCTGGGGGGGATGTTTACTGATATTTGCTTATCTATTAAGTTTTATAAAATGTTTTCAAAACTGTTTTTATTGAATCAAGAAGGGGATAATGAACTTATTAGATTCGTGCTTGTTATCTAACCACTCTTTAGCACCATTCTAGACGTACTGATTGCAGATAGTACTAAAGATACTAAAGTGGATCAACCTGTCAACTATGTTCACACTTGCTGAGATTATTTGAAGGAACCGAAGCTGACCTCCAACCTAATTTGACTTAACTGCTTGTCTTGGGGCTTGGCATACACTGGATCGGATTCCTCCTTCAGGTCTGAAAGGTAAAAGTTTGAGTGATTTTGGTTTCCTTATCTCCTCCCTTTGGCATCCTAATAAAATAAAATAAAAGATTGAGATGATTTCTTGCGGTTTAGAGGGGTAGGTACATTACCGATGACCCCATTATTCTACTCTAATAGAATGATCACACATTGTTGGAAGCGAGGGATAGGTACATTACCGATGACCCCACTATTCGCCTACACTTTGTCAAGAAAAGAAAAAGAAAAAAAAATAATAATAATAATAAATAATAAAAAAATTGAAAAGAAGGTGGATAAGATGGACTGCATCAGCATCTTTGTTCATCAGATAAAAAGGATTCAGAGAAGGGAGATATAGAGTAAAAGAAACCAGAACAAGACTACCTGTTTACTCAGATACCTGTTGGGGTAAGAGTCCATGTGTCTTGTGATCGATACTCCCAAGGTAAAGTATACACATATTTATTTATGTTAAGAAATGAGGTTGGTAGAGGGGAATGTCAGACATGATTTGCTAAGATGTTGGCTAGGTGAATTTGGTTGCTAAGCTAGGATATTGTATAATGTGCTTCTGTGATTAGGACTTCTTAGATGTGGATTGCAATATTGTAGAGGTGATGATTCTAAGTTTTAAATCATGTGAGTCTCTGCTGTTTTCAAAACCTCTTTCAAAGAGACTGCCCGTCTGTTTTGCTTGAGGACAAGCAAAAGGGTAAGTCTGGGGGAGTTTATAGACCATATATTTTACCCATTTTTAATCATGGTCTATAAGTGTTTTAAAGTGTTTTAAGATACAATTATTATGTTTTGGAGTCTATTTATAGTATTTACAGGTTCAGGGACGTTTAGGAGAAATATGGTGATTTTGGAGTCTTTTAGAACCTTTGGAGGTGCAGAGTTGCACAGACGCGTCAGATGTTTAGCTATGGATGGAGACCTTCCGACCGTTAGATTGAGCCCATATTTTGACACAAGATAGAGCTTTGAGTTAACTTTCCAATGCCACCGGTCTCCGGTCAATCAGCATCCTGTAGCAGACTTTATGCTCGTTTTACTGAAGAGTGGTCAGTCTGCCTCGCGAGAGGAAGCTGCCGAGAAAAGGAAGCCACGTCGATCGATGCAGCACTCTGCACATCGATCGATGGAGATCCCAGATTGTGGGCTTTGTATATTTTATTACTGCGTGAAGCCCAGAAGCCACAAATTACCAAAATGCCCTTCGACGACCAGAAACCCTATTTATGTCATTTCTAAACTATTGTTGACGGCTACACTTCTAGACTTCTTTACGCTTTCTGTTTTCATTGTTTCTTTTAGAGGAGAGAAGGGAGGAACTCCTATCAGAGTCCTCCTGGAACTTCTTTGGTTTTATTGATCTATTTCATTTCAGTTTTTATATCTGTTCATCTATGATTTATGTTTTCATGTTTGAGTAGATCCACCTGTTAGATCCAGGGTTCAGATAGGTTTGTGGGATTAACCCCAAACTATAGATCTGCCTTGTTGTGATATTCATGATAGATCTATACTTATTGCTTGTTCTAGAGTAATTAACTAGAATATTGATCATAGGATTGCATACACAAGCATCCTTGTTATCCCATCCTGACATCTATCTATCATATTAGGATTGTTGGAGAGGGCTAACTGCCAATTTAGCCTTCTAATAGGGCAAATCATCTCGCGTATAGGCCTGGCTAGAACCCGTCGATCGATGTCCTCAACTGACTATCGGTCGACGTAGGAAAAGGTGTATAGGTCGATGTCCCTATAGGACCATCGGTCAACACTCTTTCGTTGTCAACATACTAACCGTTGAGACACGAGATCTAGCGAGTTAACCAGTAAAACATGCGACAGCTGATCACTGAGTTAAGCGGTTGAGCTCTAACATATCATGCATGCAACAAATAGGTACCTATAGGAATTATAATCTCCAACACCTGAATAGAAACCCTAGATCTGGCAACCATCCTTCCATCGAACAACTCTTGCCAAGCTGGACAATTGACTTGTTCAACTTGTTTACTGCTTTATAATCTACTAGTGTTAACCCCGTGCTATGCACGGAAATATTTTTTCTTGCAGAAAAACAAACTACTTAGTTATATATATAACGTGCTCAAAAAGTTATATATTTATTACACGCATAATTCACATATAAAAAACGTAGTCGAACAAAATAAAAATAAACATACAAATTACTTTAGATCAGTTTTTAATGTTGATATATATTACTTTGTTTAAGACAAATATCAGTTTGAAGCTTTCGTATACTTCATTTTGTCTTGCTCTTCCATTTTTTGTATTTTTCTAATTCCTAACATGTCACTGAGCAATTTAAGTACTTGTCTTCTGATTTCTAGTAATTCAAGCTAGTGCTTCATTCAACATTTCCATCTGTAAACATTTTGTAAATCAAAGGTTAATTGGAAAACAATTGTACAAATCCAATTGAAACAATAAAATAGTAAAAAAAAAACAGCATGTGTAACACATAATTTAAACTAATTATCTTATTGCGTAAATTTAAAGTACTTTACACATTAGTTTGAGAATATTGTGATCTTGCTATATAAATCTAAAGGACATAAATAAGTCATTTAACTGCCCAAACCATCTTAAAAGTTGTGAGAGATAAGTCATCTTCCTTAAAAAAATTGGTTTATCTTTGAGAACTTTTTTGTCGGATTTTTGGGTCTTGTGCGTTAAGGATCCCTATCCTTGGCTGCTGCTCTCGTATTCACTATACAGTGCTTTTCTTCCTCCTTTCCTTTTTTACGTTCCCACTGCAATGTTGTATTCTGCTTCTCTAGTGCATCTTTATAATTCTTTAATGCTTTGTACTTTTTCTATTTAATATGAAAAAACATGACACAAATGATAAATTATACACCAGACATGACTAAGACATCAAACATCGATTAAAAATTGAATGACATGAGAAAGAAATCTGTTCTTAGTTGACACATCAAGGCATACTATTAATTGACCCTTACATTGACTGAAGAAATCCGATCTAGGATATTAGAGACTCCATTCATAGGTTGTTTTGCAGCTCCATGTTAGAAGAACGACATGATTCTTTAAAAGATCATCTGCTATCCTAGTGCCTGAAAAATATGTTAGAAATGTTCTGAGTATGAAAAAAATCTCCCTAATAGAGATCCCCTTTTGAACGTTATGGCCTTTGAGACATTACTTTCTCGTGGTATATTATCTTTCCAGCTTGACTGAAGATGAACCATATGAACACATACACTTGCATAACAGAGAAAAAAAATCTATCTCAAACACAACATGAACATCAACACACTGTAATTTAGTGACATGACTCATGAGGATTAAGCAAAAACCAAAACATATAGCAAGATCCAAGAATGGCTTAAAAAGAAGAGAAATTATTCAAAATGACTCAAATTATACATGTAATGACTAGAATAACTCTTATAATTTTGTATTTACTAGAATAACTCCTAAGGAAAACAAAAATACCAAAAAACCAGCCTAAGCCCCATTATTCATTGTTTTGCCATTATATTTTATTATTAGGATTTAATTTTAAATTGTCAAAAAAATAAAAAAAGTCGTGATTTCTCATTCTCTTTCGCAGAGACGACTCCAAAGGTGAAATTTTCTCCGACGCTTCCATCTCCCATCTCTGACAGCTCCTTCTCTGTCACCACCTTCGGAAGTCACAGCCGTCTTCAATTCCAAACACCCAACCCCATCTCGTCTTCATGTTTGTTGTTGTTGACGAACCCTAACTCCACACCACCGCCTTCAATTCCCAGAAACTTGAACTCGTAAGTCATAAATTCAATTCCGAACACCCAACCCCATTTGATTGATTGTTTTTAATTTCGAAAACCCTAATTCCCAAATTCCTTTTTCCTCTGAAGTGGAACTCCAAAAACTGTCTATTTATAAAATCGACTAAATATTGAATTCATAGATTAGCAATACGATTTTGGTTTTTTTTATTCAAAAATCTTTGTTTCTATCCAAGACAACAATGACTATTGACACTTTTACTGACTGTAACCGATTGTGTTTGTTGTTTATTACAGGATGGCCTCATCTTCTGCCATTAGAATGTATCATCTCTGCGGTTATACGAAGTTGGGAAACACCAATTCAGAACAGAAGCATGAGTCATAGATGTTTTTTGTTTGAATCTTCTGATGGTTGAAGAAGCTGTTGGTGCAGACGCTTGACTTGAGTTGAGGGCTTGGATAATCAGATTATAACACCACTGCGAATGAAGTTGGCGGCTGATATTTATGAGGAGGTGACTGAGACAGCTGAATAAATTGGTCTTCTGTTTCGTATTTTTGGCTACTGAATGACGGATGTATAACTTGCTGGATTTTAGCTTTAGACAGATTTATAATTTGCTGAGTTTTTGAAGATGTCGTTTTTCAGATGTTCTGGAAAAGAAACTAATTGACATACCAACGTGAAAATAAATCAAACACCAAAGAGTATACCAACAAACACCAACCAAAATGAAAGTCTAATGACCAAATCCTCAAACTAAATCGAATACTAATTGAATACTCATCACTTAAAAAGACATGTGGTAGAATTGTGTCTCACCTGGTTACAAATTCTACATGTGTGTTCTTTAAGAATGATGTGATCCTTGTTTATCCGAGCAACAAGGATTGAAACAAGTGATTAAACCACCGTGAAAGGGGACAATTTGATAAGAAACAAAGAAGGGAAGAAAGAGATGACAACAATACTAAAACTTTACCTAAGTCTGATCTTAACCAACCTAAAAATAAATTTGTTTCAAAATTAATGTAAACCGAGTCAAAATTAAACATTAAATTAAGTTTGGTTTACTAAATCCAGATTTTCGTCAATAAATCTGCCACAATGTAAATTAAAAAGTTTGCCACCATATAAACAAAAAGTCTACCAACAGATTATAAATCTGATATATAACTCTGTCGTAAGAAAATAAGTTGAACACAAGAAAATAAATCGAACATAAGAAAATAAGTCGGTACATAAAAAAATAAGTCGATCACACAAATCTGCCATTTATAACAAATCTGCTACCTCATTCAACAGACATATTGTTTTTAATCTGTTTTCTATATAAATCGGACAATTAACTTTACCATGACAACAAATCTGACGTTTCTAAAAAAGTCTGACACCACTTTAATGGTAGACTTTTTTTGCTATACAGATTTTATAAACAGACTTATTAGTCGACAGATTTATTTTTTTGAAAATAAATCTGCCGTCGATCAAATTGTAAGGGTACTTTAGTAATATTTTTTTTTTGTTATAACTATGGACAAAGGCAATTTTGTCTCGAAAAATAGTCTAATAATTTTCAAAAAATATGAGTCATTCTAGTAATAACACAATTAATTTGTGTCATTTTAGTAAACTTCCCTAAAAAAAAGGGAAGTTTACTAAAATGACACAAATTAGTTATGTTATTAATAGAATGACTCATATTTTTTGAAATTTATTAAAATATTTTTTTGGTCGAAATTACCCTTACACATAGTTATAACAAAAAAAAAAAATTATCCAAATGCCCTTATTATTTAATCGACGGCCGATTTGTTTTCAAAAAAATAAATCTATCGTCCAATAAGTCTGTTTATAAAATATGTGTAGAAAAAAAAACTACTATTAAAGTGGTGGCAGACTTTTTAGAAAGCGTCAGATTTGTTCACACGGCAGATTTAATTGTCAGATTTGATTAAAAAACAGATTTTTAAAAATATGTCTATCGAATATGGTAGCAGATTATTTCTAAATGGTAGATTTATGTGGTCAACTTATTTTCTTCTGGGTAGATTTACTTTTTGTGATCGACTTATTTTCTTAAGGCAGATTTATATAGTCGATTTAAGATTGTTGACAGACTTTTTTTTATGAAGTGGCAGACTTTTTCTTTACGTGATAGCAGACTTTTTGTTTATGTTGCGGCAGATTTATTAACGAAAATCTGGGTTTATGTACATCAATTTTAATTTCGACCCGGTTTACTAATAATTCCGAATATGGTTTAGTTTTTAGGTTAATTAAACTCAGAATTAGGGAAAATTTTGTACTTGTCGTCATCTCTTTCATCCCTCTTCTCTTCCTTTTCAAGTTGTTTCTTTTCATTCTATTTTAAACACTTGTTGCAATCCTTATTGCTTGGAGAAACATGGATCACATCATTCTGGTCTGCGGAATGTGGAAATTTGAAAGAAAAAAATGGTTATTTGAAGTGGATAATGATCAAGGTAGTAAATTACTTACAGGTAACGAGGAAACTAGATATGAAGATTTTGTGAAAACCATATATGAGGATTACGAAGTTGATTTCGCAGAACACGAGTTGGAGCTGACGTACGTTTTGCCAAAACCTAAACTGGTCAAGGAAAACCTCGATACCCCTCCTGTGAAAGTAAGAAACGATAGGCAATTTCATGGATTTTTGTGTCTTCACAAAGTCGAAAACGTTAGACTCTGTGTAAAGTTTAAACTGAAGAAAAAAGAGGTTGAAGAAGCTAGCAAAGAACCAGAAGAATTCCTCCAAAAAGATGACCCATTGTTGGCAGAGGATGAAGATTCAGATGAAGACAATGATCGATTTGATTACTGCGACGATTCTGATGGAGCAACGTCTGATGACGAAAACTTTACCTCATATGGGTTTCCGCCAGACCAAGTACAAGAGAGTCAGGGATCTCCTACAAAGATGAGTTCAGCGACAGTCCTAAAGACACCAAAAGGATATTGTATGCATAATAGGTTCGACTTGAACTCTTTCAAACTGGAAGTGGGGCAGAGTTTTGATTCAAAAGATGCATTGGCTACACGTCTGAAGATCTGTTCAGTCGTCCACAAATTCGATTTTGATGTGGATAAATCTACCCCTAAGCTGTGGTTTGTAAAATGTTGGGTAAAAGGATGTACGAGGAAGCTTAGAGCTACACCAGTAAGTGAATCTTCAAGGTTCACAATCCGAGTATATGTAGATGAACATTCCTGCTCAGTAACAGAGCGTTCGTCTCGTTCTCGACAAGCTACTCCTGAAATTCTTGGCCTCTTGTACAAAGACTATATTGGTGGGGTTGATCGAACTATTTTGCCACGTCATGTTGAGAGTGCTATGAACATGAGCTTCGGAATCAAGGTTTGTTGACTACGCTTTTTACATTGAATCTAATGTCTTATCCGACCTTACTTGTTTTTGACCTGGTTGCTGTTTATTGTATATCGCAGATGGATTACTGGAAATCTCATCGTACACTTATAGTTGCTAGAGATCTCGTAATGGGTTCATCGGAGAATGGATATGAGGAGTTACCTTCTTACCTGCACAAGATTAGAATGGCAAATCCTGGGACCTTAGCTCGACTAGAAGTTGATGCAAACAATAGATTTAAGTATTTATTCCTTGCATTCAGCGCTAGCATTACTGGCTTCCCATTTATGAGAAAGGTTGTGGTGGTTGATGGTACTTTCTTGCAAGGAAAATAAAAAGGAACGCTTCTCATTGCAACATCACAGGATGGAAATTTTCAAATATTTCCGATAGCATTTGCTGTGGTTGACACAGAGAATGATGAATCATGGACATGGTTCTTCCGTCAACTCAGCCGTGTGATACCCGATGATGAAGGATTGGCATTAATTTCTGACAGGCACAAGTCAATAAGGAAGGCAATTTCAGTGGTCTATCCGTTGGCTAGCACGGGAATTTGCACGTACCACTTATATAAGAACATCTTATTACGGTACAGAGGACGTGATCTGTTTGGTTTGGTCAAAAAAGCTGTGTACTCTTTTAGGTTAGCTGACTTTGAAGCAAGCTTCGAGGCGATTAAAGGGTTAAATCCAGATTTACATGCATATTTGGAACGTCCTGATGTGTGTCAGTGGGCTCGAGCGCATTTTAGAGGTGATAGATATAACATCCTTACAAGTAACATAGCTGAATCCATAAACAGAGCTTTGTCAGATGTGAGAAGCTTGCCAATTGTTCGCCTTTTAGAGTCTATCCGATTAATAATGACACGTTGGTTTGCAACAAGAAAACATGATGCTGACTTGATGAAAACTTCTCTGACTCGTGGTGTGGAGAAGTTGTTGGAGGTAATATATGGATAATCAAATTTTTTATTTCGGTAGACTGGTTTCTAATCTAAATACTTTACCATTTTCAGGGCCGTATACCTATTGCTAATCTATTAAAGGTTCAAGCTATCAACATTCAAGAAAAATCCAGCACTTTCATCTCCAACACCAGGCTCCTTTGCTTCCCTACAAACAAGAAAAATAAATTATTAGACTATCGAAATAAGAAGCAAGGATGTACAAGACGAAACTTACAAATCAGAGTTGATGAAGTCCAAAACTTTCTGCACTTTCTCTGCCTCCACCTTAGCTAATGGGTCATAAGGTTCCTTGGAGACTTTCTCACCACTTATAATACGCTTCACTGTTGAATTTCCAACAAACAGCCAAACTTGAGTCTTTGTCAACTGAGGCTTGCGTCTGCGTGTAGGCTCCTTCAAACTTGAAGCAAGTGCTTCCAACACCGCCCTACAGTTTACACTCTTCTCCCACTGTAGATGATTTTCCAAATCTTTTGAAGATATGGATTCATCATTTAGCTGTGGGATCTCGAAGGCCTTCTCTTGCTTAACTCTTTTTAGTGGAGTTCCAGCTTTCTTCTCAGTCTTTATCACCACTTCAGTCGTAAGATTCTGTGTGCTATCCATCGTCTTCTTATCTTTTTTCTCCTTCTTCACAACACAATCAACTGGCAGTCCATCTTGTGAATTGATCTTCTTCTGAACAATCCATGACTGAGTAACAGACGGTGAGAATTAGTATACAATTTTTTTTTAAAAAAATTACAAGAACAAATGCTAAAGAATTGTACCAAGTCATTGCTACAAGCACCATCTTCCTCATCCTCATACGCTTTGGAGGTGGCGACATCAGGAGCAATGTTCACATCAGCGTTTTTTTTACTATCATTTATTTGTGCCTCCAATTTTGCAATCTGATTTCGTAAGTCAGACTCATATGCTCGCACTCTTGCTTCCACCTTAGAGTCAATAGTAGCATCTAATGCTTTAGTAACCTTGTCAGCTACACTATCATCGATGCCTTCTATTTTGGCAGTGAGGATTTTAACCAACTCAGCTAACCCACTTATGGCAACGTTGTGAGCTGCAGCCTTCATATGCATAGGCAAAACAAAACCATGTCATTAACAAAATAAAAAAAAAAAACATTTTTCTATTACTAACTACAAGAACATTTTGTACATACCATATCAGATGCTTCACTTCCATCAGCAGGTTCTTTGTCTTTTCTTCGCATAGTAGAAGGCCTCTGGTTTGGAACAACAGATGCGGCAACACTATTTTTTCTCTTCTGGCATTTGGTAGTGGGCACTGCATCCCAAAACTTCTCATTTAGCTGACTATTAAGGATGTCTTTTATCATGTTGTCCAGATCAGTATAGATTTTATCATTGTCCCACTTCGGATATATATCCTCCACTGGCTTCATAATCATATGCCTCACACGAACCTGCAAAGTAATATACAAGATTAGTAAGACACAAAATTTAAATGGAAGAAATACTACTTGTGTTTATACCTTTGGATATTTTCTTTTTTCTTGGGCACAAAAATCTGAGAAGTTTATACGCGTACGAGATCCCCTCCATGACAGAAGAGGAACATCAGCTCCATCAATCCGATTCCCATATATTTCTCCTAAACCAGGGACACACTCATAAATCCATATTAACAGCGCATGAACACAGCCGTGAAGTGTGTAACTCTTCTTTGCTTCATATGTGAGTACTTTAATGGAATCAACAAGGCTGCTAAATCCAATACGGCCCCATGGATATCGCTGGAAAGCTGCAGTGTCCATCACCCTTTTAGCACAATGCAAAGAAATTCTGCTGTTGCTTGAAATGCCAAATATGCCAATAGATAGCAGACACAACAAACCAATCATCACTCGCTTCTCTCGAGGCCAGTTTCTGCAAATCGGCAATATGGCTTGCAACTCTAGCAATGTAGGTCCATCTGATGTCGGAACGTTCATCTCCAGCCAAAACTCTTGATGGTCAACATCCCAAACGTCATGCTTGTCGAAAGGATCACAATTCAGACCTGTAATCTCTCCAAACTCATATATAGAGAAACGCAATGGCATAGAATCATCTATCAAAGACCAAATCTCATGACTGCTCTCGATTGCCAATTGATTGGCAAGGAAATGGTAAACAACTTTCGCAGACCAAATATAAGGCAGCTCTTTCAGCTTCACAATAACTCCAATAGCTGATTCCCTCAACTCAGACCAAACATCTTCCCCAAGTTCTTCTCTCACGGTTTGAATGTTGGAGAGATAACAACTATGGTTCATGCTCCTACTCTGAACTGGGGTTTTTCCAACCTCATACAAACGACGAGGATACTTTCTCATACCCGAAGAAGAAACCGTACCTGAAAAATAAAGCACTTCACAAGTTAGTTTCTTGTCTAGAAACAATCTCCGATCAACAGACTGTCATAACCAAACTTTAATAACAGAAAAAAAAAGTCTTGAAATTTCAAAGTGAAAGAATGTTGAAATTGGGATTTAGGGTTTTCGAAATCAAACATCTCAATCAAAAAATATGTAAAAAAAGTGTAATAACTAGTGGTAATTGAATTGATTTAGCACTTACAGTTGAAATTGGGATTCATCTCCTACACAAATCAAAAACGATTGCGACTTGAGGAGGAGGCGTCGACGCCGGCTGTGAAGGAGGAGTTGACGACGGCGGCTGTGACAGAGGAGTTGTCGACGGCGGCTGTGGCAGAGGTCTTGACGACGATGGCTGTGACAGAGGACTTAGACGACGGAGAAGAAGATGTCGTCGTGTGAGGACCCGACAAAAGGTTTGTTTCTATTTTTTTTTTTTGTCGATTTTGTTTTGGGAAGTTTAACATATATTTTCTAATTTTTTTATTTAGTGGCAATTTTGTAGTTAATCAAATTAGTAATGGACTTTTAGTACTTTTGCTTATCCCTCATTTTAGTCTAGTAATTTAAATTTAATATGAGTTATTGTAGTAATTTTAAGATGAATGTGAGTTAGTCTAGGTAATTTCTATCATATCCCTTATATACTAAAGCACAAGTCACCTATCCAACAAAATTTTGACACATGGCACCTATTTTACAATTTTTAAAAAATTTCAAATGCAAATAAATTAAAAACCAAAGCAATTTCGTTTGTTAACTGATTTTTATGTATTTTTAAATTAAAAAAAGCCTAATATTTCTCCCACTACTCCCATCATCATCTCACGATATCTGAAACCTCTTTTTCAATTGTATATTTTAACTCACAGTGCTATAAATTTAAGTTCATATCTATTTGCACATAAAAGAGAAAAAAAAAGGTAAAACATACACAAACAAGAGTGGTAAATCAAAAGTAGATCAAAAGAGAAATAAAGAAAATGCAGACAATTGAACAACAAATGCAGACATGGAAGAAGAGCTTTTGAAAAAGATAAACACATTTTCATTAATACGAAAGGAACATATCATTGAATTGTTTTTCTACAGGTTTTACATCAGAAAGTAGACTAAAAGCATTATTCAACATACTATGCGAGCAATTTGATATCTTTTCTCTATAGTTTCAATGTTTCATATTAAAAAAGAAAACTGGTTCATGTACGGCTGTATGGGTGAGATGAACATGAAACGTTAATGATGGCAAAATCAGTGATACCATGGGATGATGGGAGACAAAATTAATAGTATATATTAGCAGCTACTTTTTATATTGATTTTTAATACACAATGTTTTTATTTCAAATGTTTGATATATATATCAATACACAATAATAAAGAAATCATTTTCCAATCTACTGCATCCTTCTGACTGCCAGAAATAATAGGTAGCTAGACAATCAAATTCATCAAAGATGTATATATTTCTAAGGTAAACTTTTGAAGTCTTTTTCGATATATATAATTTTATAGAATTGTTGGAAAAATATGAAATTTTGAAAATCATTATATTTCTCTTTTTCGTGTGTGTGCAATTATCTATTTATACATTAAAAACTGTATATATATATATATATATATATATTTATAACTATTTAGTTATATTATATTTGTAAGAAAAATATATTCCCATGCGAAGTATGGGGGGTCTACACTAGTAAGATACAAAAATTAAATACAGTTTTTATTTAGCTAAAAGCAATGGCAGAAATGGATTTGACAATGACTTCATGTGAGGTTATAACGTGGCTTTATATTAAAAAATAAAACATAATTAAAGCCTATTTTTCACAAGGGTGAAGTAGACAAAGAATGAATGATCAAGTATCAAGCAGTGTAAAGTATTTTCCTACTCAAAATAAATTTTACTTGTTAGAACATAGTTTGAGATCCATGCGTATAGTGTATCCAAATAAATCTAACCAAGCCATCAAAATATGATCAACAAAACATACAATCTAAACTTAATTTCATAACTCACCTGAAACCGATAGGACAACGTTCAAGCTTTTCTCCCTCGATTCTTATAAACCTAGTGACATCTTTGATTTGTTTCCTGCAAAAAGGGTCAATATACAGGTGAAAATATGTATAGAAAATTGGATTGAAATGAAAAAAAAAGACGTGTCTAAACTCTACAACTGCAGTTACTTAGAATCCATGAATCACATAAATAAAAGAAAACTGACACAAGAGAAGCTTTGGAGAGGTAGAAAAGATGAAGAACGGTTTTTCGTGACTGAAATCAAGATGGTTTTGGATGAGCAAAAAAACTCAAAATATTAGAGTGAATGATTTATGCTAATCTTCAATTAGGGATTTTAAATGGAAGGAGAATAGGAATAAGAGATTGTGGATGAATAGTGGGTAGTTATATTTTTTCTACGTTTTATCTGGTTTTGATTTAATTATTAAAAAAAATTGTAAACATTAATTATGTGGTAAATTTTGATTGGACATGTGACTTGTGCTTTAGTATATAAAGGATTAGCCTAGTTTATTATAAATTGTTTAGATCTAATTGGTTCCCTAGCTCCTTGTGGATTCGATCCCTAAGTACTATAACTCGACCTCTTTTGATGAGAGTAACATTCTTTAGGGTAATTTGAGTGATATCATCCTCCATAAGAATTGATGATCCAGGACTCATAGCAGCATGCCACTATGGAGCTGAGTACAAGGCAGAGTACTCTAGGTCGATTGAAACTCATACCGCAACATGGATCAATAGTGCCAATCAAAAATAGATCGACAATCATAAGGAAGAATCGATCGACAGTAGTCCAGACGATTGGGAGAATGACTACTACAATCCCACCATGGCGATGCACACTGCTACCCTGCATACAGAGGAGTATGATGAGGATTACGAGAAGGAACGAGCTATAAATTATAGAGCGATCCTTGCTGAGGAAGATAAACTTCTCCACCATTCCTCTTGGAAATGGAATACGACGTCGATCGACAAAACCGTCCCAATATCGATCGACATTTGTCTTCGTCACACAAGCTGCAGACGAGCATCGACCGACAGTGCCTACTACCCATCGATCGACACTGGAGTCGACCATGCACGAGAAGGAGATTACTCAATTGGAAGTTGGGCAGATGCTCACTATCACGAGAGCTTTGCAGTAGAGATAGCAATATCTCAACCACACGCAGAAGAGCTTCATAAGGGTTTCACTCCTGAGAAACTTCTAAACATGCAAGAACGTGATGAAGTAGATCAACATTGAGCAAAATCTTGTGGGGAAGGAACACATTTTAGCTGCTTTTTCACGAGAGCTACCCGACCGTCGATCGACATTAACGTCCCATCATCGATCGACAGACGCCTGGAGTTTGGAAAAAGAGCCTATAATAGTGGTGGCACTAGGAGATTCCACTAGGAGGAGAAGGATGAGTATGGAGTCTACAAAGATGATCATGGACATGCCAAAGATGTAGGTGGACACATCATCCGTGTATCCAAAGATGATATCAGATGTCTTCTGGAAAGAGCCTCAATAGATGAGCACAGCTATCTATGTCTTCCAGGACATGCTAGGTCATTCACACAAACCAAGCTAGTACCAGAAATCTACGCCAAGGATGAGATCAATGAGATGTTTTATGGAGTCTGTGGAGCCCAAGCAAATAATGAAGGTAACTTCGAGATGAAGCTTGATGGTGTTTACTACCCACTGCATGATAGCATCAGTTGGTTGACTACATGCATGTAGGAGATGAGGCAAGACATAGCCATGATACAGACACAACTTGCGACCGAAGCAACTACACCAACATCGATCGACAAACATCTCTCAACATCGATCGATGATGACCTCAAACATTCAAATACGATGAAGTCTCAACCACATTCTTACACCAGAGCAGAGATTGATCATTTGGTAGAAGAGATCTACAGAACTCTGGAAACATCATAAGAGAGGCTTGATAGAAGATGTGATGACATCTATTTCCCGATGGACCTTACAATGAGTTCTTTGACTTCTCAGATAGAAGCAATACAAATGGAATTAGTAGAGATTCAGAGATACATCGCTCGTCGACCAGAAGCATCAACATCGATCGATAGACACAACAACATATCGACCGACAATCATAGACATGCATCGATCGACGGAGCTACAAACCGAGGTAGGCTAGTACCAAAGATGACATCAGATATGTCTGATACAAACAACCATGGACAGGAGATCTCAGACGACGCATATGCCACACTCCTAAGGAATGAGTTTCAACTTGAGAGTCTTGGAGAAAGACTCCTAAAGATAGAGAATGAAACTGCAACAATGAAGGACAAATGGCGCAGAGGAGAGGAAGCAATGCGAGACTTCACTGGTACATGGTTCAGCAAGCTCATAGAGGAGATGAAAACATACGTTCCAGCAAGTCCTAGCTTTCCACATTAGTAGCCAAATCACCTCCAAAGTCAAGCTAAATGACTATAACAAAGCACTGAGTGGGAGGCAACCCACTATTAGGTAATATCTAATTGGTTTTTCTTAGGTTAGTACTTATGTTAGCTTTTAATTATGCAGGTCATAAAAAGAAAAAAAAAAGATCTGAGTAGACGATTGCCATGAGTATCGACCGAAGAAACACTGTCGACATCGATCGACAGAACATCACCTGCCGCGACCGATGACAACACAATTGCATCGATTGACATCTAATACGGTCTGTTGTATCGTTCTAACTTGTTATATTGAGTCCTTATATTTTATTTGTCAACATAGCTTCGACTGAATTTACACTGGGGACAGTGTAGTTTGAGTCTAGGGGGAGGTTTACTGATATTAGTTTATTCATGAGTCTTATTAAAATATTTTCACTTATTATCTAACCACACCATTCTAGACTTACTAGTTGCAGATAGCACTAAAGATACCAAAGTGAATCAACATGTCAACTATGTTACACTTGCTGAGAATGTTTGAAGGAACCAAAACTGACCTCCAACCTAATTGAGCTCAACTCTGCTTGTCTTGGGGCTTGGTATACATGGGATCAAATTCTTCAAACAAGTCTGGAAGGTAAAGCCTTGTGTAGATTTATCACCATCTCTCTCTCTCAATTTTGAATTTAGGTTTTTATTTATAATATATATATATATATATATAATATATATATTCTTATATATAATATAGATAGAAATATAAAAACTTAGGAAATAATTCGAACATGACTTGGTGGTTACAACCATTAAAACTTGATTCATAAGAATTCTATAGGTAAAGGATTAGAACATGACTTGGTGGCTACAACCATTAATGTTTGATTCACATATAATCCTAGTATATAGGTCAAAAAGAAGTGAACATAATTTGTTTGCTAAAACCATTAAAGCTTGATTCATGGAAACCTGTCCAACCTTGGTTAATGATTTTGAAAATAAAGCAGACTACAAAAACTCCAAAGCAAACAGGTTAACCCTCGCTTCATTCTTGATCAACCGAATCACCAGAAACCTCAGGAAGATCGAGGCGACTAAGGGAAGGATCCGACACCGAGGCAACACCATAATCAAGATCAAGCGAGATCTCCCGGTCTTTAAGACGCCCCAACTCCTCTTCGAGCTCGAAACCACCTTCGCTGTACTCGGTCAAAGCTACGAGCTCGCACCTCCTGCAAACGAATTTCTGCAGCCGTCTCTTCCTTCTTCTTTCGGAGATTATCCTTCACCACGGCAAGAACCATGTCGTACTCTTGGGCAAGAGAACGACGAGCAAGACTGCGTTCCTTGAGAGTTTTCGCTTTGCAACCTTCTATCTCCCGCCTATGATTTTCCTTTATCAAGTCAAGGTAAGTCTGGAGAGCAACTCTCCGCCTCGGTAGCAACCAACTTCCCCTTCAATCCCTCGACCTCAAACTCGCGCTGCTTCTCTGTCACTCGAATGGTCTCCAACTCACCTCTGAGCTGTTGAATCGTGAGAAGGTGACCTCCAACCTCCTCTTTGCTCGGAAAGTCAGCCAAGCGCTTCTCCATCAAAGCGGTGTATTCGTTACTCGCCTCCATAGCCTATGCAAAAGTAACAACAGAGGTCGGGCAATCGTCAGTTAACCCGACAGAACATCAGAAGCAATTGCGAGACATATTACCTTAACATTTGCGACCACCATCCGCACGTAAGCATCACGCTCACGCATATCATCCAGAGGAGGAAGCTCGCATCCCTTCTCTATGATCTTGCGCCAAATCAGAGCAAGACCTTCGGGGTTCTCAAGGATTGGTACCTCGTCGTTATACGAAAATCTCCACGAAGAGGTCTCCTGCACGTCCGGGAGACGAGCGCTCGAGTCGACATGCGAAGTACCTTAGCCAGAAGCTTGTAACGGCGGAGGAAACTCCGAGCTCGGGGAATTCGAACTCACATAATTTATCTCTTCGTGAGCTCGACGTCGGCATCGGTGAGCGGCGAATCGATCTCGTCGTCGAGAGCTTGATCACCAAGAGAACCAGACGAAGTGTTTGGCGCCCTTCGAGCCCCACCTACGGGAATGGCGATCGATACCGGCCTAGCCAAAAGACCGGGAGATTGAGTCTGCGACCTCGACCTAAGGGTCGGTCCACGCCGAGTTTTCTGAGCACGCTCCAACGACCCGACTTCGGAAGACTCGTCAGGACGGTCGGGTAGCACCTCCTTCTCCCTCGCCCCTGAACAAAGCATATTTGGAGAATTGAGCGACACATAGACATTCGATTCTTCCCAAATAAAAAAAGATCAGCTTACTCTTATCGCGACGACCTTTTCCCGGTCGAACAGGTACCACCGAACCAACGGGAGTAGCACGATTTTCACCTGGCGAAAGAGCTTAAGCAGCTCGAATTCGATCTACAGTGAATGCGAGCCATCGAGGGGTACCCCGCTGCAAAGTGGCGATTAGCCCGTGAAGCTCGGGACTCATAGGCGCATAAGCAAAGGGTTCTACAAATAAGCAGAGAGAAGTTAGAGAACGCCAAAAGAAGTCGAAGAATAAAATTCTCTTCGAGAAATAGAACAAAGAAAAGAAGAAACTCTAAACCCCTACCAATCTCGTCGGACCACACCCTAGGGATCGTCTCAAAATCAAAGTCGCCGAAAGACGCCGGATTAATCTTAGAAACGAAAAATTTCTCCCTCCACCGGTCATCCCTGTTAGGAATACCGTCTATAACAGAACGGACAGGCCGAGGAGAAAGAATCATTGTTCCAGGGAAGCCACTGTTCCTCTTAACAGAAAACAGTTGCTTCAATTCTTCAAGGCCAAACCTGATACCCTCCTCTCTAGCTCGGATCCACGAAGTCAAGAAATAGCACCAGAAATTAGGCGCCATCTGGGCAAACGCCATCCCAAGCTCCGCGAGCGCCTCGAGAAGGAAGCGAGGAAGAGGAAATGACAAACGTCCTCCGTCTTGGAAATGCGAATTGTAGGCCCCACAATACCCCGGCCTCACAGTCTCTAGAGTTTTGCCATCTTCGGATGCCTCGATATCAACGGAATAATCGATTCCCAGAGCTCGTAAAGGGTCTCGATATGTTTTGGCTCAATGATCGTCGGGAGATGAGGACAAAATTTCGAGTGCCATAGATTCGAAACAGGAAAAAGAAAATACCAAAGATGATGAAAGAGAAAGAAGGATGGTAGTGCCGAAGAAGACGATCTATCCAGTGAAGTATAATATATATATATATATATATATATATAAAAACGGTTCCCGAAACACTAAAGATTAACCGACCACGAACTCTCGATCTCAAGCCGATGCGCGTGAGGATTTGAAAATGAACTCTCGACACGATTTGAAAATGGACGACAAATCAAATCAAGCCGATGCGCGTGATGTCCCACTTTCCGAGAATTGCGACGCCACCAGGTAACGTCAGTTTTCACCCTTTCGGTGTCCCAAATAAACCAAAAGGTTGGGGGACAAATGTTGGACCCAATTTCGGTCAGTACATTAATGGGCCGCGATCAAAGATATGGGCCGCAAGGAACTGAAGCCCATAGCAAGCAATCGAGCTCGAAAACGAAGACTTCAAAGTCCCGGAGATCGCGGAGCAGTCACGAAGATCGCGGAGCAGTCACGAAGATCGCGGAGCAGTTATGAAGATCACGAGGTCGACTCACTATAAGGGAAGAGGAACCGACATGAAGAAGGGGACGTTGAAAACCCTAGAGAGAGCTACACACATACATCGACCTTGTTTTCATCCCAATCTTAGATCCTTTCTTTACCGATCTCATTTGTATCATTCGATCTAGTTCAACTCATTATATTCTATCTTATTCATCAATAAAATCCATTTTACCTACTGGAAACTGTTTACATCGTTGTGTACTAAAGATATTGTTGCCTACATCATTTGTCTTCCCTAGATCAAACTCCAGATCACTATCAAATACTTAATATAAATTTGGAGTGGTGGTGCTTGTTCTGTTCCGGCGAGGACTAGACCGTGAAAGACAAGGCTTGTGGAGTTGGATACCAGACAGAAGGAGAAAGAGAAGGAGAAGGGGGCAGCGCAAGGAGACCGCACGCCTAAGGTCAGTGGGGTGAACTGCAGACCATCGGCCTTAGCCGATGGATGATCTGATTGTTCCTTGGGGCCGATGGTGTACCAGTTGCATCCTTTCTATCCCTACCTCTTCAAACCACCTTCTCTCTGTATATTGTGTTGATTTATACTTGACCTGATATGGAGAGACTGAACCAAGGCGTTGGCCGGTTCAGAATCAAAGTCCTTGGCCTTTGGCCGGACTTAGGCATGTTCGGATACACCAAAGGATGATCGGATGATCTAGATCGCCTTGTGTGTAATCCGCTTGAGGCCTTGCTTGGGCGCGCTTGATTCACTTAAGAATCTAAGTGTGGCCGGTTGATATATGTACTGACTGGATAGGTTTTGAGCAGAGAACTCTAGGAACCGAACCATGCAATGATAGATCAGTGTGTTAGGTTATCTGATCATATGCTTGTGTGTTGTGATGTGTTGGTTTCAGGTACGGACTTGGACCGTGGTAAAGGAAAGGAACTGTGAGGACTCCAGCCGTGGGAAGATGTGTGGTGAATGGGTCATTCCTAGTAGATGTGAAGTATTGATAGCCTATTGTGCAAACTGTGAACTTATGATAGACTAGTGTGCAACTTTTTTAGTATGAACGATTGAATGATGTATGAATCTCAGTTATTATTTATAAGATGTCGATTTGTCCTACTTGATTCTGATTGTTTAAGTATGATTGAATAAACCTCAAAACTCTGATAAATACTTAGAAAAATATTACACTTATAATCGGAAGTAAATGAATCAAACTGAATAGAAATGGTTAGGTAAGCCGCGGTCTGGTTGGATATACGCTTCCAACACGTATATGCTTCCTATTTTTTTAAAACATCTCGCTCATCCGCTTCAAACAATTATGCTTCCGCATACCCGCTTCTGATTCCATGTAACATAGCTAGCAGTTCTATGTATCAACAATTCATCAAAAACCCTATTAAACCCATAAATTTAACAAGATGATTACTCAGATATAAATAAGCAAAGGATAAAGAATGGCTAATAAATTGCATAAATAGATAGAGTAATAAATACTAATGTTTCAATACAAATCTTCGAAGGAGTCTTTGATCTTTTCTAAATATAAAACTAGTTTCTAAAACGTGGTCTATTTGCCTAAGCAATGAAAAAAGCTAGAAATACTAGGTAGAAAGTCGGCCAGGGAAAATCTTGTAATATGTGGGAATTCTTGGCTCAAGTTGGTTTTGAATCAAGTCAGGCCCGTCTACTCGCGTGGGTGTCGAGCGACACCAAGGAAGAGGTGTCGATCGATGCTTCTTCTAAATCTCGGCTCTGACTTATGATTTCTTGAATAGTTAAAGGTTTCCTCATCCATAAGCTCTAAAATACTCGATAATCTCCACAGTGCTCCAAAAATACATGGATCTGAAAAGACTCTAAAATAGACTGCAAACATAATATAAAGACTCTAAAAAGACTTATACTATGGCTAAAAATTCGTAAAATCCATAGTATATTAATAAAGATAGGAGTTTTATTCATCATCCTGTGTTGAATACCCAAAATAAGAAAAGGAGATTTTTTTAAAATGATTTGCATATTGATGTGAGCATGTTACATGAATAATGAATGGGAGAATAAACAACGAGTGGCTGAAGTTGATTAATCAAGAGAAGCTGTTCGAGAGTTTGTTTTAGTGGCAGCCTAGCGGTAATCTCTTGGGATTAGGTGTGTAGTCACGTCAATCCTAAATTTGATTTCTTTTGGAAACTAAATTATTCCTATTTTTGGGCTTGAGCTTCTGCCCAAATAGTTGACATGGACTTTAACAGACATCCAGTCCACCACATGGCATTAGTCGGAAGGTATTCCAAATTCGGATTGGCAGTGTGGTAGCCAGTCCACTATGTAACGCTAAGTGTGTTCCATCCGTAGATGACCGTATCACCTGATAGGTGTCAATTTACTAGCTTTGCCATTGTTTCTGTTTTACAAGTTGTTTATTTAAATATAGAGAAAGAAAGTGTAGAATCTTATCCAAAAAACTCATTTGTAAACTCTTTCTAAAACCATAATAGATCTTTGATTTTCTGAGTTCATTGTTTGTGGAAGATACTTCTTAATCCGCTATCTCTTGCAGGTGAATTTCGTTTTAGGAACGTTTATTCAAATATTTGGTAACTCGTTTACCTTTAACAGTGGTATCAGAGCTATTGTATCCTCGAAATCAATGGCAAAGACACGATCATAAGCATTTTGAAGGAGACAATAGTACGGGAAACAGAGGAAGCTATTGGAAACACATTTGAAGCTTTGGAGAAAGCGTTCGCATTGCAGAACGAGAAAGTGGCGATTCAAAATGAGAAGACTGAACGCAATATAACAGAGATGGTGGAACCACAACGCTTCCTTTGTCTGGTGACTGAAGATAAGGAGATGTCGTACTTATCACGTACGGACAATGATAACTGTCATCAACTATATTTTGGCCCCGATAGAGGATGCATGAACTGAAGATGTGCTAGGGCGACATGGTGATGATGACTACAACCTATGTTTTCATAGAATCATTTGGTTCCCGTAAGCAATCCTTGGGTTTTGATCTATTGTGTGACTATCTCTGTGAAACAGGCTTTCCACAGGTGCTCGTACTCGAATGCGGGGTGAGATTCAGGCTTGTCGACCATATGGGGAGCCGGATGAGACTCATGACCGCCAGAGCCATGCGAACACTTACGATTAACAGAAGCGGTTAAAAATAAAATGCCTCAATATTTTAAATTACAATAATAAAAATACTATTATTATATAGTAAAAGGTCAACAAACTAAATATTCATTCTAAATTTTTAAATATAACTTTTTGTTCTTTTTTATAAAACTGATAACCAAATTTTCAAATGCTTATGAATCTTTTTTGAATGAAAAAGTAGCCAATATTACTTATTTTTTTCTTATCTTATTTTATAATATTAGTTGTTTTTATTATTTATTTTTATCTGCTTGTTTTACTATTATAACTACTAAAATATCACTAAATAGTCATAAAAACATTATAACCACATGTCCACAACAATGATTATCTTCATCTAGCCCGTATTAAGCATATCCATTAAATATAAAACTTCTAACATAAACCATACTAGATTTTGACCCGCGCTTTCAAAACGCGGATTTTTTTTTTAAATTGACAAATATTTAGTAGATGTCATATTTTCATATATTTGTGTTTTATTTTATAAAAGACTTAATTTTTTTATCTTTATTTATCTTATTTTATTTTAAATGACTATTTATGTTTAAAAAATTAAATTTTATTTCTTTAATGAATTAAGTTGGTATAACTCTGATAAATTAATTTTATTATGTGGTTAATATTTTAATAAAAAAAATTATATACTTTTAATAAAGATTTATACTTTTCAATGAAAAAATTCAATTTTTTTATAAATGCTTAAATTATATTAAGAAAAAAAAAATAATAATAATTAAGAATAGTTGGAAAAAAAAATATTTAAACTTAGACTCAATAGCCCAAAAGAAAAAAAAATGTGAGAATTGGATCTGATTTTTTAATCGGCCCAAATGATCCAAGAAAGATCTAATGTGGGCTGGATCCGAAAAAAATGACCCAATATCGTGTTTTAATAATATAGATATACATACTTTCTATTGTGTAGGATTAATAATAATATAAGTAATAAAAATGCTTTAATCAAAATAATACTAATGAAAGATGTCCTATTAATTAAAAAAAAATTTGCTGCCCTTAGCGAAAGCTTAAAATTCTACCACGGCTCTGATATTGACCACTTGTTCTTCGCATGTCCATACTAGGATTGATAATACTGGCTCTCTACTTGGTCGACCTAACCCTGACTAGAGTATAACAACCACAAAGCTTCCCAGATTGTGAGATCACTAGACAAAACTTCATAAACTGTTTTGTCATTCTATCATCCTCACTTCAGTTATGTAAGTATTGTTCTTCTGTTTTTTGTCTATAAATTAAACCTTTGTTTTAAGAAGATCGTTTTTCCAGTATCCGGTTTCTAAGGCACTTAATTAACCTCTAAACAAATAATATTTTTTTTTTAAGTAACTAGGTTTTATTATATTTCAACAAACGGAAAAACATATTTTATCTCTCTTTTTTCTCTCTTTTTGTTACACATAGTTTAAAAACAATACAAGTGGAGTACATAGCTCACTTTGTTGATTTGAACTCATGGAAAGTAGAATGCAAGAAATGGCTAGACAGTGTAGTGTTGTTGAATGGTATCAATGTCAAGCCCCTTCAGCTTCACTACAGATTCAACGTGGCCCTTTAGAGTGTGAAGCTCTCTCAGCCTACACACCAGATACAAGGCATTCTTATTTATAAATCCATCCATTTTATTTTCTAAGGAATTTGACAATGAGAATTAAGTTGGTTACCTAGCCACTTCGGCACGCCTCTTCGCCTGCTCTGCTATTTCAGAGAGCTCATGGTTCTTGTCATGGAACATTGCTTCAGGTGGTGGTAGGCCATGGAGTGTGCGCTGAGCTAATGCCCATTGAGCCTCCCTCTCTCCTTTGCCGTAATCTTTCTTTGTTGTAAAGGCGGTCTGCAAAACATTAAACATCTATGAAGATCACAAACTCCATGGATTCAAACAAAATTCTTTAATTAAATTTTTATTGATTTTTTCTCACTTTTTGTTGGATCATATTATCCCAAGCCTTGCCAGTGAGAGAGTAACGGATGGTGAACTTGAGAATGTCAAGAGGAATGTAGGTAATGATACTGTATAACCATATGACTCCAGCCCATCCCCATCCACAACCTAGGATCCTTGCAAATCCCCAGTTTGCATACACAGCGATCAATGTAGCAACCTTACTCGTTGAACAAGATAAACACAAGTTTCATACTAACAATAAAATGTAAATAAAAATGGTTAGGAATATGGTAACAAGACAATCTTCTCACCAGCTGTGCTATAACAAAGGCTATAAGGAGCAAAAACCCAGGACGTTCGACAAATGACCAACTCCTTGATCTGGTGACAAAGATAAGTGCTTGGCTTATGATGCTCACTTGAAGGTACAGAGCTGCCATAAGCTCTTCCTCATTCTCTTGAATGGACCTCACACCAAATGTTTTCTGAAATTTTATATTGAAAAATAAGTGTAGTAGGGGAATATAATTGATATCATATTGTATCCTACTTACGCTGAAGAAATTAGTATCATGAGCTAGCCAGAAAAAGAGAACTGTGGTAAGAGCCATGTAGGTTCCTAGCACAACACCCGTAGCAAAAATCTCATTGAGCTTCCATGAATCAGGGACAGGAGAAGGTTTAACTCTGTCCTTCGAGATAGTCATGATAGTTCCATCATTAAGGATTGCGATAATCAAAACCATGAAAGGTGCAAAATCAAATCGCCATATCAAAGCCACAAGCATGAATCCCAAAACAATACGAATGGTGATGGAGACAGCATAGATCGTGTAGTTCTTCATCCTCTGGAAGATTGCACGACTTGTAAGAACGGCACTCACTATCACGCTTAGTCCAGGTTCCGTTAGCACAATGTCAGAGGCGCTTCTAGCCGCATCAGTTGCATCAGCCACAGCGATTCCAATATCTGCTTTCTTCAAAGCTGGAGCGTCGTTTACACCATCTCCAGTCATCCCACAAATGTGCTTCCTCTCTTGAAGCTTCTTTACAATCTCATACTTGTGCTCTGTGTAAGCCAAATGAAAAAAATTATATGTATATATATATATATATATATATATATATATATATTATATTGTTCTTGTTGAATATTTAAATTTGACTAGAACATATAATCTATAGTTTGCGATAGTGTGGTATACTAGTTAAAAAAACATTCGAATTTATAAATATTACCAGGGAAAACTCCAGCAAATCCATCAGCTTTCTCAATGAGCTCATCGACAGGGATCCCAACTAATGATTCATCCTTTGAATTTCCAAGGAGTGAAGTGGATGGGTACATATTTGTTCCCATACCAAGCCTACGCCCGGTCTCTATTCCAATGGCAAGTTGGTCACCAGTAATCATTTTAACGTTGACACCAAGCTCAAGGGCTCGTCTGATCGTTTCTGCACTATCATGTCTTGGGGGATCAAACAGTGGCAATAGACCAATAAACTCCCATGGACTACCATCGCTTTCCTTGCTCTTTTCAGGTACAGTCTACGTTTGAACACAAACGAATGTAAAAGAAAAAAAAATACAATTGTACAAACGATTTTTAAGTGATGAGTGTTTCTGTTACATACTTGTTGAGCAACTCCAAGAGAACGAAGCCCACGTTCAGCAAAACCATCAATCACTTCATGAGCTTTTCTTCTAGCCTCTCCTTGGAGATTGCAGAGTTCAATGATCTTTAAAAAAAAAAAGGTGGTATTAGGTAAAAGAGAAAACATATAATAAGTTTCACTAATATAGATCTTAGTTTCTATTACTTGCTCAGGAGCTCCTTTGCTGCTCCGATACCATTCTCCATTTTCATCAATGTATGTAATGGCTGTACGTTTATCGACAGGGTTAAAAGGCAAGAAATGCACCTCTTTGATTCCTTCTCTCGCCTAGTGATCACATCGTGATTAGTTGCAAAATAAGGATAAAGAGTTGACCAAAATCAACCAAGTTTCACAAAAAGAAGTACCTCTTTTGGATCACCCAACATGCCGACAATGGATGCATCAATGGCGTCTTGGTTTTCGATTCTAGACGCTCTTGCAGCCATCAATACAACTGCATCGGTATCCAAGTTACTTGGAAATACTTCAATCAATGACTTGTCTACGGAGAGCTTGTTAAGAGTGAGAGTCCCTGTCTTATCACTGCAGAGAACATCCATTCCAGCCATTTCTTCAATGGCAGTCATCCTCTTGGTGATGGCACCTTGTTGAGAGAGTCTATGTGATCCAATAGCCATTGTTACCGACAAAACTGTTGGCATGGCGATTGGGATTCCTCCAATCAAAAGCACCAACAGATTATCAATACCGTCTCTATATGTGCGGTGTTGAATAGGGTACATTACTACGATCTCAATCAACATCCCAATTCCAATTGAGCAAATACAGAAGTTACCAATAGCTGTCAAAACCTGAACAAAAGCCAACAAAAAAATATGTTTGTGAGAATGTAGGCTGACGGTTGCATCATCTAACTATTGTTCGTTTCTGAAATTAGTTTCTTACCTTTTGGAAGTGGCCAACGTTGTTGGTACTGTCGACAAGATGGGCAGCCTTACCGAAGAAAGTGTGGACACCAGTGGCTATGACAACGGCCTCAATCTCACCTTGTTTGCAAGTTGAACCCGAGAATACTTCATCTCCAGGGTGTTTGGTGACTGGAAGAGATTCACCGGTGAGAGCAGATTGGTCAATTTTCAGAGGATCTCCTTGGAGGAGACGAGCATCAGCAGGGACAATGTCACCCAGTTTGACGCTTATTAGATCACCTGGAACTAGAATTGAAGCGTCTTGCTCTCCCCATTTTCCATCTCTCAACACCTACATTGCATTAAAGCTCCTTTTTAAGAATATATATTAAACTTTGTATTATAAAATTTGGATCACTGCATACCTTGGTTTTGGGTGCAAGATTAGCCATGAGAGCTGCGGCAGCATTGCCGGCATTATTCTCTTCAATGAAACTAATGGTGGAATTGATAACAAGTAACACCATAATACCGATGAAATCTTGCCAGTCCGGCGGCTTTCCACCACCATTGGCTAAAACAATGGCCATAATTGCAGCAGACTCCATAACCCATGAGAGAGGATTCCACATAAACCCCAAGAATTTTAAAAACTTGTTTTCTGATTTCTCCTCAAGCTTGTTTGCCCCAAATATCTCAAGCCTCTTCTTACCTTCATCACTTGACAAACCTTCCTTTGTGCATTTTAGTTGCTGAAACACTTCTTCCACAGGGATCCGCTCCTGCAGTTGTCACATAATAATTCTAACATCACAAATTTTCAGAAAAAAAAAGTTTTGCAGTTTCGTCATTAATAAGATACATCAGATAAGTAAAGATATATATATATATATATATATATATATATAAAAGTGAAATGTGTTAAATAATTTTTACAAGATCCACGTTCTCATTCTTGATTTCGTCCCAAGAGATTTCAGATGCCATTTTTGCTCCTTAAAAGAGATATGATCTAACAAAAGTAAATAATGAAGAAAGAAAGATATAAAAAGATATATATCCGTTGGAAGAATCAAGTTCTTCCTTCTCTCCTTTCTCTAAAGCCTTTCTCTTAGACGGTCATGGAAGACAGTTCAAGAGGAGGCCATTAGAGGGAGGCAGAGGAAGAAGAAGCTTGTATGAGAGAAAACCTAGGACAAAAAGAAACACAAGACAAGAATACACTTGACACAAATCGTTGTTGTGTTCCATTTAAAGCTGTAACCAGAGATCCAACTTTTTTCTCGGAACTATTTTTCCTCTTCCATTAATCAAGTTGTCTGTGGTTCACCTATGTTTTTGCATAAGTTTTGCTGTCTACATTACCTAAATTTCAGTTAGGTTTCTAAAAATACTGCATCTAAAATTTAAAATGTTCACTTTGATAAAAATAATGTTAAATTGTATCCCAAAATAAACAATACTTCGAGAGTCTAGAAATTCTTCAATAGGAACACCAAATTCCTTTAGGGAATTTGCCAAATATAACCTAAAATTGTTTTGAAATACAAAACTAGACCTCATATTCTATCAACTGCAAACAAACCTAAAGAGATGATAAAAATATTATCTATTTCTTATGCCAAACAAAAAACTAATAAGTTATTTTATGATTTTATCATTCGAAAGTCTATATTTTGATTTAAAAAAAAGTCTACACGGTATCCTTATTCCGAAGTCTACCTCGTAGTTTAGTATAATAATTTTATTTTGAAAATGTATAAAAAAAATTTGTGTGAAATTTATTATAAATCATCAATATAAAAATCAATATGAAGTATATAAACTCAAATTTAATACAACTGAATCATTTAAAAATATATATTGGTTTGGTAACCATGTGTTAGACAATGTTTATGGTTTGATAAGTAAAGGTTCAAAGATGTTGTAGGGTTAGATTTTAGATTTAGATTTTTGTTTTATTAACATAAATTTACGTATAAATATTTAATAATATATGTTTTAAATATTAAATAGTTCTCAATTTCAAAAATATTAAATTATTGATCACAAAATTTTCAATGTGGGACTTTTAATCGTTTTCATAATTTATAGTCATTTTAAAAATTCAGAATATAACATATACGAAAAAACCTAAAATTTTATTATATGGTTAATATTATTGCTTAATTTATTTTAATAGTATAACATTAATAATTAAGGATATGTAAATTGTTATCAAATCTTTATTATTAAAATAATTAATTTTCAAATATATATTATATTAACTTTTGGTAATTCTGTAGCTTTTATTTAAAGAAAGAATGAAAATATTAATTGTAAATTGTTAATTAATTTATGGTTAGTCTAATGATAAGTATATAGTATATGTTTAGTAGACCAACATATTTCTGGAGACTTTAAGAAGCATTTTAGTGATGACACGTTTCAAAGTTAAAATGTTGTAATGTTTCTCTTTTAATATATAGGAGATGTTTAAAAAATTAAATTAGTTTTGTATAAATTGCAAAATATAAAATCATATATTAAAACTATAAAAACAATAAATAAATAAAGTTAAAATATATATTAAAATTATTAACATAATAAAAATAAATAACAGTAATGAAATTTTTGTAGTTGACTTCCAAAAACGTTTACTAGGTAGACTTTCAACGAAGTTTACTCAATAATTTTAACTTTATTAGTCTTCAAGGAAATTCACTATGTCGTAAATTTTAACCTGGTTACAATTTTTTTTTCTCTATATAATGAAAATTTATACACACTCTCTCTAAATTGGTTTCACGGATTTTTTAAATTATCTCCCTTTTCTCTAAAACTCTTTCCATTCTCTCGAAAACTCTCTTATTTCCCTCTAACTTCTTTGAATTTGGAGAAAACATTAGTTTAATTTTTTAATGCAGTAAAATACTTTGAGAAACTACCTATATCTTCTTATGGATTGTACAACACAAATATTAATCTAATGGATATAGAAGATATAGTAAAATGAGAAGTTTACAAAATACCTTAATGTTTGACATGAACAAGTTAGACTATCTTGGTTCAAGAATAATGTGAAAAGATAAACTGATTTATGTGAATATCTATTGAAGAACTAGAAGATTCTTTCAGATGATTTTCATATGTTGTTTTCTCACAAGAAAAATTGATAAAACGGTTTTCACTATCCATAATATATTTGGAATCTACTGGCATGGATACAAGGAGATGTTGCTGGACTGATCACTGTAGATCCTAAAATCTACAATAAGTATTTTGTAGTGATTGAAAGTTTAATCTTGGGAAGATAAGATGATGTGGGCAACGATATATTTAGAACACAATGATATAATCAGATTCCAGTAGGCAAAGATGGATTTTATTGATGAGTTAGATTGAATACAACAAGAGAAATGAGATCCGACATTACAAACTTGATCGATAAGAGAAAAGACTCAAAGCAAAGTGAAACGAGGTTGATGTGTGTGTATAGCTCTCTCTAGGGTTTTCTGTGTGTCTTTCTTAGTGCCCATCGATCTCTTCTTATAGTGGACCGATCTCGGATTTCTCTCAACTTCTCCGCGATCTCCGGCTCTTCAGATCTATCTTCTTTTGCTAACCAAAATCAGGCTCTTTTGCGCGGCCCGGGTCATTTAGGCCCAATCACATAGTTGACCGAAATTGGGTCCAACAATCACCACTATGCATATTTCTAATCCTTGTGAATTTACGTCTTAAATATTTGATGATTATTATTTATCCATTGGGACACATAAAGAAACAATATTAAGACAACAAGCAATAAAAAATTACCACCTTTGGTTTGGGTCAAAAAACCAATCATTTCACATTTAAAACTTTTGGATGTGTAATATACATCCCAGTTGCTTTTTCAAACGAGATTGGAAATATATTTTGGATGTGAATCTCTATTGATCTTATGAATCTAGAGCCATCTAAGAAAGATATATGTAAGACTCGATTTGTAGACGATATACCATGAATTTTACCACTTTTAGACCATGGTATATGTGCTTTTTAGAGATTATTATATGTGTTTGGAGTTTATTTTAAATTATTTTCATGTTCAGATGCGTTATGGGGAACTTTGGTGATTTTGGAGCCTTTTGAGGTGTAAAACTACACAGACGTTTAGCTACGGATGGAGACCTTCCCAGAGTGATACTGAGCTGATATTTGGACACAAGATATATATTTAGGTAGCTTTCCAATGTCACCGGTATGAGGTCAATAATCACCCTTTAGAAAAAGTTATGCATGTTTTACTGAACAGCTGTACGTCTGCCTCACGAGAGGAAGCTGCCGAGGATATGAAGGAATGTCGATCGACGACACAGCCTTGCTGTTTATCAACAGTGATCCAAGAAGACGGGCCGAGCCTACTTCATGACCGAGTTAAGTCCAGAAGTTACCACAAGTTACCAGAATACCGATGGACTACTCCTAACCCTGTTTATAAGCCATTGTTTCGGCTACGCTTTATTCTATTCATTGTTCTTAGTTTTAGAGTTGGAGAGAAGGGAGGAACTCCTTCAGAGTCCTCTTGGAATTTCATTGGTTTTGGTTTTATAATTTATTTCTATTGCTTCTATTCATCTATGATTTCTGTGACATATATCATGTTTGAGTAGATCCACTTCCTAAGTTTAGGGATTTTCTAGGGTTTTGAATGAACTTCTGAACTATACAATTGCTAGGTTAACTATAGATCTTAGACCAGGATTACTTGTAATACTATGATCTAGAGTAGCTAGAAAAGCACGAGAGTGTGACTGATTATTTAAACATAGAATCATAGGACAATTGAGAGGCACGATATTGCAATCGATTAACGAAACTGAATCCTACTGGATTAGATACCTAGGCGCATACGAGAGTTGGTCCATGAATTTAGTTGAAACTTATCGATCTGAGCGTCAATGCTTGTCTGACGAAGCATCGATCTATACCTAGTCAGTAGTATCGATCGACGCTCATTACTAGTTCACATGCGAGAGCTGAACAAAGACTTTGTCATTAGATTAGACTTACAGCGAGAGCTGGTCTTCTTTTGCATTAGATATCGAGTTTTCGGATCAACCCTCAACATCTATAGATTTAGTTCTGATAATGATATACCATGGATTTGATCCATTTTCACCCATAGTATATAAGTATTTTACTATCTATATACTATATATTCTATCATATTAGGTATGTTTTCAGGTTCAGAAGTATCTTGGAGTAAAGTGATGATTATAGAGCATTTGGGAGCTTAAAATAGATTTCATCCGAGCTGACCATAAGAGGTCGATACGAAAGACGAAATCGATCGATGTACATCCTGTACCATCGATCGATGTCGAGACGCGGAGTGCGCGACTTGGTTCCAGCCGACTTTAAACCCAAGACTTCACCAAATTACAAGATTACCTCTGATGAGTTTTTAACCTAATAGCTATATACTTGCCTAAGTGTTAGGAGGCAGGACACAGTTTTTACAGAGTTTTTTTATAGAGTTTTTCAGCCACCATTGTGTTCTTAGGAGAGAAGATCATAGAGAGATTTTGTGATTGGAACTCCAATGATTCATCTATTCTATTATATGCAGTTATTATCTATATTTTGTGTTATGAATTTCTTAGCTATGTTTGAGTAGCTTACTTGTTAGATACATGATTCAAATAGGTTAGAGGGATTAGCCCCTATTATATAATTGCTAAGTTGTTGGTATTCATTGATAGATTGTTCCTACTGCTTGTTGTAGCCTAACTAACTAGAACATGAACCTAGGAATCTGCATGAGTCAAGCATCTTTGACCATTCCTGTCCTGAATTTAGTCTATCATACTAGGACTGCTAGAAAAAGGCTAACCGCTGATCTAGAAAGCTAGTGAGCATTATCAACCTGCACCTAGGACTTAGCTAGAAGCATCGATCGATATTGTCTTCTGACAATCAATCGATATTGCGAAAGGTGTATCGATCGATATCCCTATAGGGATATCGATCGATGATCCTATAGGGATATCCATCGCTGATCACTGTGATTAAGGAGTTGAGCTCTAATATATCATGCATGCAACTGTTAGGCATCTATAGGATTATAATCTCCAACACCTGAATAGAAACCCTGCATCTAATACCTTTCCAATAAGTTACACCCCCAGTCATCTTGTTAGTCGAGCAATAGACTTGCTCTATTAGGATTGCTATTTACTTTTAAACCCATAAAACAACAAACACTTAGAACTAATAATTTAACTAGATTTAATAGGTTCCCGAGCTCCTTGTGGATTTGATCCCTAAGTACTACAATTAAACCTCTTATTTGAGAGAGTAATTCACTCTTTAGGGTAATTTGGCGCCGTTGCCGGAGATCTTTGATCGCCTTTAGATTTAGTGTTATTGATTCTTATTCTTTTCTCTACCCCCATTCTGACACAAAATTTTTTTCTTGTCTTTTCAGGTACATGCCCAGCAGTACCAGAAGCAACAAGGATAAACGCTTGCTATTCTCAGAAGATCCTGTTCACTTGGAACGCACGATCCGCAAAGACCAACGTTCCACATCGCTCGACGCAGCAGCTTTCAAGTCGACTGATTCTCGCACCCAACCATCGAACGACACACGACCTTCATCGTCTACCGATCCACATCGTTCGAATTCGATCTATACTGCACCGCGTACATCGATCAATCCTCAGTCGCGAAACATGGTTGTGATTGTTATTCTCAGACAGGATGAGAATGGAGACCTGTATGACCAGGATGGTCGTCTTTGTAATGCAACATGTCAGAAACTAGACTCTTGGGGGAATGTATTCCCTGATACTGATGCTACAGGAGCTGCTCAACCTGTAGAAGAGGCTGCTCAACCAAAGGCACTGGCTGACTACAAACGTCCAGAAGAATACTAAAGAATTTTTTGCAGTTGTTAAAAAGTGGTGAAATTTTCAGGGTGAGACAAGAAAAGGGACTTGTGAAACCCTACGTGGTTTTGCATTCAGGGGCTGGATTAAATTGGAAAATGTTTGATAAGGATTTTAAAACCTTTCAGAGACTTCCTAAAGTTCCTTCTTCTGACTATTGCTTTTTCCACAGCGATAAGGAAACAATATGTGTGTGTACTCAACTAATTGTCATTGGAAGAGAAATAGAGGGAACTGTGGTGTTTCGCTACGAGCTATAGAATCATAAGTGGTTCAAAGGTCCTTCAATGATCACACCGAGGGTCATGTACGGTTCTGCTAGCCATGGAAAAACCGCATTCTTTGCCGGAGGCACTCAAATGAACGACAATGGGAACCCTATTGTTGTACGAATTGTAGAAAAGTATAATGCTGATGCAAAAAGTTGGACTATGATTAATGGAATGCATAAAGCAAGGAAGTTCAGCTCATGATTGTTGGGGTCAAAATCGGTCATGACGGAATCAATGCATGAACGTAAAAATCAACATGAACGTTTTTACGAAAAAGTAATCTTCGTGAAGATATCTTTACAAAGAGCCTTGCGGTAAAATCTTGTTCAAATCTCAATCGAACCATTAAATACCGATTGTCTGAAGGAAACAGACATGTATCCAATTCGGCCGCGGACAAGCTCGAGTACGGCAATCGGACCATGTACAAGCCAAGCTCGATCGATACGCAGCGACCAAGCATGCACACAGCTCGGTCACTACGTAGTGACCGAGCGTCCGTCCCGCTCGGTCACTACGTAGCGACCGAGCTCGAGCCAAGGTCGGTCGCTACGTAGCGACCGAGCGTGCATTCTGTTTGGTCGTTACGTAGCGACCGAACTCTTCCGAAACGTCGATAGGACACCAATTCATGCATTCTCGTCTATCCTTCGATGCTATCTCCCGAAGACCGTAACAAACTCAGTTCATGTCTTCCGACCATTCTAAGACATCAATCAAACTTTGCAGTAAAAACCGCGGAAAGTTTGTTCTTTATCGAAAGAAGTCGTAATAAACGTTTCGAGTCGGAAGACGGCCCAAAGGGACCTAAGACACGACTCGAGGCTCAACTTACGATTTCTTAACCAAAAGCCCATAAACCGTATGACGGTTTACGCTTGGCGCGCAAGGAAGGATAAATGTCAAGTTTCCGCGGATAAATACAAAATTTTGAGAATAAATACGAAGATCGGAAAAAATGGAATATCTCCATTTTATGCTATGACGGCTTAAGGGCAGAAGAGTAAAAGCGTAAACCGACCTTGGAGCTAGTATATAAGGAGTCCTAGGCGAGAGGCATGGAGAGGACTTTTTAGACTCGGAATTCTCTGCACTTAGAAACTTTAGGCTTTATTCTCGACAAGTTCGGTTTCTATGACTGGCACTCAATTACTAGACGAACTCGCCCAGGCAGTTCGATCTCTTATCCAGCTCTATCAATTGAACTACGTTCGGCTTGATCCTCGAAAGGGGTACGTAGGCAGCCTTTAACAAGGTTCAGTCCGAAATCAATCAAAAACCTTTTATGTATCTTTTTCGTCTTTTGTTATCGAGCTGCGACTCAACTAGGTTTGAGCTTTTAGGAAGCTAGAACTAAGTAACTCGCTGACAGCCTTTGCGGCCAAAGCTCTTATGATCTCTTGTAATGATCGCAACGCTCTTACGCGGACTCGAAATAAGATCTAATGTTTTCTCTAAACTCGTTTGTTATCTTTTCATGATTTCCGCATATATTCGGTCACTTGTCGTTGGCTCTCGCAGAGATCCGGGACCTCTGGGAAATTAGGGTTTTCCTAGTTTCCTTATTTAAACGGAAATCGACAGTGCGAATTTCGGTTCCCACAGTTTGGCGCTAGAAGGAGGGGGGGGGGGGTTACGGATTACTCTTACTCATGGCCGCAAAATGCTTGATCGAAACGATGTCTGGATATATGAAAGACAAACTCGCAGCACTGACTGCTCCTATGGTTAACACTTACGCAAACGCCGTATTGTTCAGCAAAATCGAAAACTTAGTCGCGACCTTCCGCCACAGGAAGAGCACTAAAACAAGCTCGCGATTTCTCTTTCTAAACATAAAGGAAAACGATAAATCTTATCAAATCCCGTAAGTTTGGCTCATTACCGAACAAAAGAAATCTCGATGCGTAAGGGTTTTACCAAAACATGTTTTCCGAAAACATTTTGAAAGGATAAAACTTGTTCTCCCAAAAACCGCTGAAAAACCCCTAGGCTAATCGCGGAAAACGGAAACACAACAAAACGATTACACAGCTCGGTCGCTACGTAGCGACCGAGCACGCACACACTGCTCGGTCGCTACGTAGCGACCGAGCACGCACACACTGCTCGGTCGCTACGTAGCGACCGAGCACGCACACAGCACGGTCGCTACGTAGCGACCGAGCACACACACTGCTCGGTCGCTACGTAGCGACCGAGCACACACACCGCTCGGTCGCTACGTAGCGACCGAGCACGCACACCGCTCGGTCGCTACGTAGCGACCGAGCTCAAGCCAACTCTCCACTCGCTACGTAGCAACCTGTAAAGCCTCAGAAAGGTCCTCCTTTGGGTTCTCTTTTGAATCCTCATCGAAACGCTTTTCGTTTCGTCTCAATCGGAGTTTCCGTTGAGATTTTACTACAAAAACAAGTAGGACTCTTCTTGGCTTGCTTCCACTCGCTACGTAGCGACATGTCAGACCGTCAGTCGCTACGTAGCGACCTGTAAAGCCTCAGAGAGGTCCTCCTTTGGGTTCTCCTTTGAATCCTCATCGAAACGCTTTTCGTTTCGTCTCAATCGGAGTTTCCGTTGAGATTTTACGACGAAAACAAGTAGGACTCTTCTTGGCTTGCTTCCACTCGCTACGTAGCGACCTGTCAGACCGCCAGTCGCTACGTAGCGACCTGTAAAGCCTCAGAAAGGTCCTCCTTTGGGTTCTCCTTTGAATCCTCATCGAAACGCTTTTCGTTTCGTCTCAATCGGAGTTTCCGACGAGAATTTACGATGAAAACAAGTTGGACTCGTCTCGGCTGCCTTTCACTCGCTATAGCGACCGAGATGACATCCTCACTCGCTATAGCGACCCGTCAGGCTCAAAGGGGTCCTCCTTTACGTTCTCCTTTGAATCCTCATCGAAACGCTTTTCGTTTCGTCTCAATCGGAGTTTCCGTCGAGAATTTACGACGAAAACAAGTTGGAATCGTCTTGGCTCCCTTCCACTCGCTATAGCGACCGAGATGACATCCTCACTCGCTATAGCGACCTGTCAGGCCTCAAAGGGGTCCTCCTTTGCGTTCTCCTTTGAATCCTCATCAAAACGCTTTTCGTTTCATCTCAATCGGAGTTTCCGTTGAGATTTTACGATAAAAACAAGTAAAACTCATCTTAAACTCCTTGGCTTGTTCCTGCTCGCCCTACCTCCATCTTTGCGTTCACTTTCGAATCTCGATCGAAACGTCTCTTGTTTCTATCGGAGTTACCATTGAAACTTTACGATAAAAGAAAAAAAAAAAACCGCAAAGACTTGTTTTCTCGCATGGATTCAGGTTAATCGTATAAAACGGCAGAGGTTAACTTAACATCTTAGCCGCCTTAACTATACGATTATGCTGAACCTTTTTACGAAAATTGACGTCTTATCTAAGGAGAAGATAACAGTCAAGTTCGGAAGATAAATGTCAAGTTTCAAAGGATAAACACCAATATCGGAAATGGCGAACATACACGAGAAGAGGAAAGGGAAATGAGCAAGCAAAACTGAGAAAAGACAAAACTGTATCTTCGAGAGGACTAAGATCTTGCAAACCGATCTAAACTCTCCGAAAGTCGTGAAACTATCGCCGCGCATATTAAGCTCGCCTCCTAAAGAGAGAAAAAGTTAGAGACATGAACGTCGTCTTAAAACCGATTCGTTTCTGGCAATTTTCTCGGAACCGACATATCCCAAGTCGTCAACGTGGAAACAATCAAATCACAGTCCAAGCGTCATCTATAAATCGTCTCGAATTATCGATCATTCCAAACATCAGAAGAGGAAACGTACACAACCCTTCAAAGTATCGGTTCAACTGTTTTCTTTCGGAAAAAAAAGGGGGAGTAGGTACGTATACTATACTCGTATACTCCCAAACTTCAAAATCTTCCGCAAATCGTCAAAAATAGGCAAACGACAATCTTAATATTCGTCTAAACGCTAGCAACATATCCAGACGATCATGAACATAATCTCAAAAACTATACATCATTTCTTGTCGCAATCATGCGTACAGAAAACTTGTACCAATATCAAACTGAAACTCAACGATTAGCCAAAGTATTGAAGCCTTTTCCGGCTTCAGAAAGCCAGTTTCGTTTTAAAAAAAATTTCTACGAGAAATCTTCAGTCACCAAAGCATTTCTTTCAGTTTCCATTGTACCAAGTAAGTCACGGAAAAGCATCGAAAACATTTGCGACGAAGAAAACTCGAGAATAGATGTAGCATCGTGCACATTAAAAGGAGCACTTTCCTCCCGATGGTTAGCTAGATTCACCTCTGGTTGACCAATTCGTTCAAGAAACGAATGTGTCATGAGAATCCTCTCGAAAAACCTACGAAAAACGTTCTGCGACTAGATCGTATTGAAATAAACTTCGGTAACACTCCATGAGTAACTCCAAGCAACTTTCACCTAAGAGCAAAATCACAGCGGGAACACTTCTCGTAAAACCCGTAGAAACAATGCTACTTTGACATATGTATACATATCACTAATTTACGACCTTCGTAAAGTCGGTTATATGATATGATAAATTATCGTATAGCTCATAGTCGGAAATCATATGATAAATTCTTCGTAACAAAACTAAGTCCTAACAACCAAACGGTTAACGGAAAATCTAAACTTTTTGACAATCAACCAAGTTTGATACATTCCACAATTCACTTTAAGCCCGCTATGTTTTACCCATAATACGCAGCATCTAAGGAAAAATTCCTACGAAAGCTTCTAGAGCTATACAAAACATCCTCAAAAATGCACGAAATAGATCTTGGAAGGCCAACACTTCAAAAAACATTATGAAGGAAAACGCTTCTTCCCATGGATAAATTTACGCTACACCTCAATCCTAATTCCTCGATCGAAAATAGTATTATTAGCATCCAAACAGAAACAACAATTTTTGCTACGAACATCCGTAGTCAAACAAGAACGTTTCTCAAACGCAGGGCTAAGACTAAACCCTTGCAACATCGCGAAACATCTTCAAGCCCGCGAACATTTCAAGCCCGAAACGCGGCATACGAAAGAATAACAAATCTTCAGCATCGCGAGACGTCGCAGACGCCTGAAGATTCGTTCTTCGACGAAATTTCCTTCCTCGATAAAAACATTTTCTTGGAAGACCAGACAGTCATACGCACTAACATCTTCTCAAAACATATCCTTCACGAAGACTCGAAACGGTATTTTTTACCATTAAGTTTGTTGCTGATCACAACAAACTCTCAACGTCCTCAACAGACTTAGCCATCTCGTAGAGATGACTCTCGTACATCCGACACAAGGATAATAGCGCTATAAAAGAAATCCGAAATTTTGGTCCAGCACTTCCGATCTCCGGAGAGATGCTCGATTCCAACCATACAAGTCGTATAAGCCGAGAACCTATCGCGGACTTTAAATCGGTATGGAATCAGGATGAAACTGAAACGGGATACGTAAGTCGAATTAGTCATCGCACCCTCTAAAACCAGGAGTAAACCTAGGTCTTGCCCTAAACCCAGCGCACTGGTCTCTAACATCTCTAGGCATAGTATCAAACACCCTGATACGAGATCCCAAAATTTGTCTCTTTGCCAATATTCGAGAATCTTCAGAAATTCCGCAAGTTTACACACTGCGGAAAACTCTCGAAACACATTACGGATATAGCAGTTCACATAGAGTTGGATTACGAGATGACAACTCGTTGTCTTTCCTCTACACCCATACAAAATGCCATCGGCAGCAATACGCCTTATAATCGCTACATAAAAACTATACCATAAAGGTCCCACTGGAAAACTAGTCATAAGAACCTTAACTCCAAGACGAACTACGAAAGGCTTGATCCCTTCAACAAGGGTACGTAGGCAGCCGTCATAAGGCGCAGCCCCAATCTTATAGCGTTTTCTACTTTTAGGAGAGCGAGAAGATAACTTACCACAGACCTTTTCAACCATTAATTCTGCCTAACTCACCTAACTTGCCTAACTTGCCAAGCCACACTCGCTAGAACCTCACGCTAGAAGCTCATGGTTCTAACGAGCTGGGGGGCTAACTGTTGGGGTCAAAATCGGTCACGACGGAATCAATGCCTGAAAGTCCGTAAAAATCAGCATGAACGTTTTTACGAAAAAGTAATCTTCGTGAAGATATCTTTACAAAGAGCCTTGCGGTAAAATCTTGTTCAAATCTCAATCGAACCACTAAATACCGATTGTCTGAAGGAAACAGACATATATCCAATTCGGCCGCGGACAAGCTCGAGTACGGCAATCGGACCACGGACAAGCCAAGCTCGATCGATACGCGGCGACCAAGCATGCACACAGCTCGGTCGCTACGTAGTGACCGAGCGTCCGTCCCGCTCGGTCGCTACATAGCGACCGAGCTCGAGCCAAGCTCGGTCGCTACGTAGCGACCGAGCGTGCGTTCTGTTCGGTCGTTACGTAGCGACCGAACTCTTCCGAAACATCGATACGACACCAATTCATGCATTCTCGTCTATCCTACGATGCTATCTCCCGAAGACCGTAACAAACTCAGTTCATGTCTTCCGACCATTCTAAGACATCAATCAAACTTTTCAGTAAAAACCGCGGAAAGTTTGTTCTTTATCGAAAGAAGTCGTAATAAACGTTTCGAGTCGGAAGACGGCCCAAAGGGACCTAAGACACGACTCGAGGCCCAACTTACGATTTCTTAACCAAAAGCCCATAAACCGTATGACGGTTTACGCTTGGCGCGCAAGGAAGGATAAATGTCAAGTTTCCGCGGATAAATACGAAATTTTGAGGACAAATACGAAGATCGGAAAAAATGGAATATCTCCATTTTATGCTATGACGGCTTAAGGGCAGAAGAGTAAAAGCGTAAACCGACCTTGGAGCTAGTATATAAGGAGTCCTAGGCGAGAGGCATGGAGAGGACTTTTAGACTCGGAATTCTCTGCACTTAGAAACTTTAGGCTTTATTCTCGACAAGTTTGGTTTCTATGATTGGCACTCAATTACTAAACGAACTCGCCCAGGCAGTTCGATCTCTTGTCCAGCTCTATCAATTGAACTACGTTCGGCTTGATCCTCGAAAGGGGTACGTAGGCAGCCTTTAACAAGGTTCAGTCCGAAATCAATCAAAAACCTTTTATGTATCTTTTTCGTCTTTTGTTATCGAGCTGCGACTCAACTAGGTTTGAGCTTTTAGGAAGCTAGAACTAAGTAACTCGCTGACAGCCTTTGCGGCCAAAGCTCTTATGATCTCTTGTAATGATCGCAACGCTCTTACGCGGACTCGAAATAAGATCTAATGTTTTCTCTAAACTCGTTTGTTATTTTTTCATGATTTCCGTATATATTCGGTCACTTGTCGTTGGCTGTCGCAGAGATCCGGGACCTCTAGGAAATTAGGGTTTTCCTAATTTCCTTATTTAAACGGAAATCGACAGTGCGAATTTCGGTTCCCACAATGATGTTTCTTGCTTGGAAAATTTTATGTCCTCGGTGGCCGAGATGAGAATGATAAACACCTCACTTGTGGAGAAAGTTATGATGAGACCACAAATTCTTAGGAGTTGATACCTGACATGTTAAAAGACATGACATTCATTACGCCTTCCCAATCTCCGCCTCTTATAGTTGTGGTTGATGACAATCTATACATGTTGGAGACATCTTTGAACGAGCTTCGCGTATATGATATAAACACAAATATTTGGAAGAAACTTGGTGTTGTCCCTGTACCTTTGGTTGGGGGACTTCTATTAAATCGATGGGAGATAGACTTCTGGTTGTTGGCTCTTCTCACTCTTGGCATAGGAAAGGAATAGTCTACTCATGCCGTCCTTCTCCAGACGTGGAAGAGCAGCACTGGGAAGAATTAAAATATTGGTGCAGTGGTGCTAAGCTCCCACAATTTATTCATAACTGTTGTGTGATATTTGTTTAAAGTTGTTTCCGAGGCAAACTTGTTTTGTATTTGTGCTTACAATAATTTTGTGGCCAAGACGCCCAAAACAATTAAAATTGTGGTTTTATGTTGTTTTTGTTTTCTGAATTTTTGTTTTGCATTTGGGATACAAATGTTGTTTTTCGTTTATCTTAAGTGTTTATGTTTGTGCAAAAAAACAAAGATTAATGTTGTTTATGTAATGATTATTGAATTTTATTGTTTTGTTTTTCCCCTCTTTAGCCATTAATGTGACCTAATCATGTTAATTTAAAATCTCTATCATGTTTCAGTTTGTTTTTTCAAAAATATAGGTTTACAAAATTATATACCACACTGAAATCATATGTAATTCTTACTTGCTTGGTTTGGATAACTAGAATTTTCAGGTTATTTGGTTTTAACCATAAACAATGGTTGTATTTTTAAAAAATAAAATTGCCTATTTCATTTTACATGGTTTGATGATGGATTTACTAAAAACATAGATGTACTAATTTAATTTTGGTAAGAAAAATTATTATATTTTATGTGAACCCAAATTGTATTATTTACACAGAGGAGTTGCAAAATAATGGAGTTATAAATAATTTAAAATAAGAAAGCAACAATTATGACAAATGTGCTTGTTTTTCTATAAATAATGATAAGAAAAGTGTTACTATTTTTATAATATTATTCATCAGTTTGATATTAGTGGTTTGATCCCCGTCACTAGTTACTAGATAATCCCAATTTGAAAATCCATGATTTTTGTTCGTAGAAGTGAACATTGTGAACTACTTAAAAGGGTATCAGAGAAGCCGCAAAATATCTATTGCTTTATAATAAAAAATATTTTTTTATAATCTAAGAGTAACTAAATACAGTTTGGTTTGAATCAGGTTAATCACAGAGTGTTAAATTAATACTTGACTTTCTATTTCTAAAGTTTATGTGTTATATATACAAATCGACTTTGATCGAAGAAAAAATAGACAAATTGAATTTCATTATAACTGGAACGTAATCTTTTAATTTGAAATGTGACCTTTTTATTTCACAAGTATTAAATTTGTTATTTATTAAGTTCTTTATTAATGCATACATACTTTTTAAAATTCCAATGAATTAAAATAAGTAAGTTAACTGAAAGCAAAAAATTATTCAAAATCTATTTCTGTCAAAGTGATAAATATTTTCAAACAATTAACAAAAAAATAGTCAAACCTGCAAAGAGTCACTAATTAGTAGTTTTATGATGTATGGGAAAAACTTAAATAAACTAACAAACGTTTAGTCAAAATCTCTAGAGAATGTATTACTTTGATTTATGGTAGAAGGCTGAATAACCATATTGCATTACTATGGTAAGAAAATTAAACAAAAGATAATAATTATGGTAGAGAATTTAAAACAGATATACTATATATATATATATATATATATATATCTGAGTAACTGAGTCATGATTTCATATTTATCTTTTCATCTAACAATATATAATTGGGACTAAAGTGTGAGTTCAATAAAGCATTTTCTATAAGCTATTAAGGTACACATGCAAATTTTATAATAAACCTAATCACTAATTATAATAGTTCATATTCAGATTTTTATACTGTATCACTATCAATCATAAAATATATCTATCTTTGTCATAATATGCTTTTTTGAAATTATATTTTATTAATTTACATTAAATAATACATATTCCCATTTTCATATTTTCTAAGTTCTCTAAATAGTAAAAATTATAACCATAAAAAGCTTGTAATTATATGTTTTTAGAACTGTGATTTCCATTTCTATCGTGTTACAAAATTTAAGATTGCATTTATTCTGTTGTTTTAGATCTCGCAATTGTTTAAAATATTGATTATATTTTTTTTTTACTCTCTTGAAGTATGAATTTCTGAATACGTCAGAAGTTTACAAAAACATTAACTAATAATTATAAAAAAACATTATTGACTTCAATTTAGCTAATGCAATTTTGAATCTCTTTGACTTCCCAGTTTATATAAAAAAAATATTTCTTGTTTATTTTGAATAAATATTGGGAGTTCTAATTCTTAAATTTGTAATTATATGTAGTAAATTTGTGAAGTCAGTTCTTTGCAACTGAGTGATGTTACTCAAAGTATTATTTTGGAATTTACAGGAAATGATGTCAAAAGATATGGCTAAAATAAATCAAGATATGCTAATGCTAAGGGATGACCAGACTCCTAAAGTTGGAGCTAGCTTGAGCCAATCTAAACGAAAGAAGATTTCAATTGTTGGCATTAAACCCAACATACCTGACCTGAATGTGAAACCTTGTTATGATTCCGATGAGGAAGAAAAAGGAAAAGTTACAAATATATTTCAGAATCTGCAGGTTTAAAATCTCATGATGGATGCTATGTTCATCATAAGCTTTTGTACGAGCTTGAGGTCGAGATCTTTGCTCGTCTTCCATGCTTCGAATACTGGAAACTGCAGTTTTTTTACAAGAAATTTTTGCAGTTGTTAAAAAGTGGTGAAATTTTACAAGAAAAGGGACTTGTAAAACCCTACGTGATTTTGCATTCAGGGGCTGGATCAAATTGGGAAATGTTTGATAAGGATTTTAAAACCTTTCAGAGACTTCCTAAAGTTCCTTCTTCTGACTATTGCTTTTTCCACAGCGATAAGGAAACAATATGTGTGGGTACTCAACTAATTGTCATTGGAAGAGAAATAGAGGGAATTGTGGTGTTTCGCTACGAGCTAGAGAATCATAAGTGGTTCAAAGGTCCTTCAATGATCACACCGAGGGTCATGTACGGTTCTGCTAGCCATGGAAAAACCGCATTCTTTGCAGGAGGCATTCAAATGGATGACAATGGAAACCCTATTGTTGTGCGAACTGTGGAAAAGTATAATGCTGATGCAAAAAGTTGGACTATGATTAATGGAATGCACAAAGCAAGGAAGTTCAGCTCAGGATGTTTCTTGCGTGGAAAATTTTATGTCCTCGGTGGCAGAGATGAGAATGATAAACACCTCACTAGTGGAGAAAGTTATGATGAGACCACCAATTCTTGGGAGTTGATACCTGACATGTTGAAAGACATGACATTCATTACGCCTTCCCAATCTCCGCCTCTTATAGCTGTGGTTGATGACAATCTATACATGTTAGAGACATCTTTGAACGAGCTTCGCGTATATGATATAAACACAAATATTTGGAAGAAACTTGGTGTTGTCCCTGTGAGCACAAACACTACCTTTGGTTGGGGGATTGCGTTTAAATCGATGGGAGATAGACTTTTGGTTGTTGGCTCTTCTCACTCTTGGCATAGGAAAGGAATAGTCTACTCATGCCGTCCTTCTCCAGACGTGGAAGAGCAGCACTGGGAAGAATTAAAATATTGGTGCAGTGGTGCTAAGCTCCCACAGTTTATTCATAACTGCTGTGTGATGTTTGCTTAAAGTTGTTTCCGACGCAAACTTGTTTTGTATTTGTGCTTACAATAATTTTGTGGCCATGACACCCAAAACAATTAAAATTGTGGTTTTATGTTGTTTTTGTTTTCTGAATTTTTGTTTTGCATTTGAGATACAAATGTTGTTGTTTTTCGTTTATCTTAAGTGCTTATGTTTGTGCAAAAAAAACAAAGATTAATGTTGTTTATGTAATTATTATTGAATTTTATTGTTTTGTTTTTCCCCTCTTTAGACATTAATGTCACCTAATCATGTTCATTTAAAATCTCTATCATGTTTCAGTTTGTTTTTCCAAAAATATAGGTTTACAAAATTATATACCACACTGAAATCATATCTAATTTTTACTTGCTTGGTTTGGATAACTAGAATTTTCAGGTTATTTGGTTTTAACCATAAACAATGGTTGTATTTTTTAAAAATAAAATTGCCTATTTTATTTTACATGGTTAGATGATGGATTTACTAAAAACATAGAATGTCCTAATTTAATTTTGGTAAGAAAAATTATTATATTTTATGTGAACCCAAATTTTATTATTTACACAGAGGAGTTGCAAAATAATGGAGTTATAAATAATTTAAAATAAGAAAGCAACAGTTATGACAAATGTGCTTGTTTTTCTATAAATAATGATAAGAAAAATGTTATTATTTTTATAATATTATTCACCAGTTTGATATTAGTGGTTTGATCCCCGTCACTAGTTACTAGATAATCCCAATTTGAAAATCCATGATCAACGATTTGACTTTACTATATATTTTTTTCTTTGAAGCCGATTTAAGGAACAATTCAAAGCTATAGGGGCATCAGATTTTTCTTCGTAGAAGTGAACATTGCGAGCTACTTAAAAGGGTATCAAAGAAGCCGCAAAATATCTATTGCTTTATAATAAAAAATACTTTTTTATAATCTAAGAGTAACTAAATACAGTTTGGTTTGAATCAGGTTAATCATAGAGTGTTAAATTAATACTTGAATTTCTATTTCTAAAGTTTATGTGTTATATATACAAATCGACTTTGATTGAAGAAAAAATAGACAAATTGAATTTCATTATAACTGGAACGTAATCTTTTAACTTGAAATGTGACCTTTTTGTTTCACAAGTATTAAATTTGTTATTTATTAAGTTCTTTATTAATGCATACATACTTTTTAAAATTCCAATGAATTAAAATAAGTAAATTAACTGAAAGCCAAAAATTATTCAAAAAACTATTTCTGTCAAAGTGATAAATATTCTCAAACAATTAACAAAAAGATAGTCAAACCTGCAAAGAGTTACTAATTAGTAGTTTTATGATATATGGGAAAAACTTAAACAAACGTTAAGTCAAAATCTCTAGAGAATGTATTATTTTGATTTATGGTAGAAGGCTGAATAACCATATTGCATTACTATGGTAAGAAAATTAAACAAAAGATAATAATTATGGTAGAGAATTTAAAACAGTTATATTATAAATATATATCTGAGTAACTAAGTCATGATTTCATATGTATCTTTTCATCTAACAATATATAATTGGGACTAAAGTGTGAGTTCAATAAAGTATTTTCTATAAGCTATTAAGGTACACATGCAAATTTTATAATAAACCTAATCACTAATTATAATAGTTCATACTCAGATTTTTACAGTGTATCACTATCAATCATAAAATATATCTATCTTTGTCATAATATGCTTTTTTGAAATTATATTTTATTAATTTACATTAAATAATACATATTCCAATTTTCATATTTTCTAAGTTCTCTAAATAGTAAAAATTGTAATCATTAAAAGCTTGTAATTATATGTTTTTAGAACTGTGATTTTCCTTTTCTATCGTGTTACAAAATTTAAGATTACATTTATTCTGTTGTTTTATTTATATTAGCTCTCGCAATTGTTTAAAATAATGATTATATTTATTTTTTACTCTCTTGAAGTATCAATTTCTGAATACATCAGAAGTTTACAAAAACATTAACTAATAATTATAAAAAAAAACATTATTGACTTCAATTTAGCTAATGCAATTTTGAATCTCTTTGACTTTCCAGTTTATATAAAAAAAAATATTTCTTGTTTATTTTGAATAAATATTGGGAGTTCTAATTCTTAAATTTATAATTATATGTAGTAAATTTTTTCAATCAGTTTTTTGCAACTGAGTGATGTTACTCAAAGTATTATTTTGGAATTTACAGGAAATGATGTCAAAAGATATGGCTAAAATAAATCAAGATATGCTAATGCTAAGGGATGACCAGACTCCTAAAGTTGGAGCTAGCTTGAGCCAATCTAAACGAAGGAAGATTTCAATTGTTGGCATTAAACCCAACATACCTGACCTGAATGTGAAACCTTGTTATGATTCCGATGAGGAAGAAAAAGGAGAAGTTACAAATATATTTCAGATTCTTGCAGGTTTAAAATCTCATGATGGATGCTATATTCATCATAAGCTTTTGTACGAGCTTGAGGTCGAGATCTTTGCTCGTCTTCCATGCTTCGAATACTGGAAACTGCAGTTTCTTAACAAGAAATTTTTGCAGTTGTTAAAAAGTGGTGAAATTTTCAGGGTGAGACTAGAAAAGGGACTTGTAAAACCCTACGTGATTTTGCATTCAGGGGCTGGATCAAATTGGGAAATGTTTGATAAGGATTTTAAAACCTTTCAGAGACTTCCTAAAGTTCCTTCTTCTGACTATTGCTTTTTCCACAGCGATAAGGAAACAATATGTGTGGGTACTCAACTAATTGTCATTGGAAGAGAAATAGAGGGAATTATGGTGTTTCGCTACGAGCTAGAGAATCATAAGTGGTTCAAGGATCCTTCAATGATCACACCGAGGGTCATGTACGGTTCTGCTAGCCATGGAAAAACCGCATTCTTTGCAGGAGGCATTCAAATGGATGACAATGGAAACCCTATTGTTGTGCGAACTGTGGAAAAGTATAATGCTGATGCAAAAAGTTGGACTATGATTAATGGAATGCATAAAGCAAGGAAGTTCAGCTCAGGATGTTTCTTGCGTGGAAAATTTTATGTCCTCGGTGGCAGAGATGAGAATGATAAACACCTCACTTGTGGAGAAAGTTATGATGAGACCACAAATTCTTGGGAGTTGATACCTGACATGTTGAAAGACATGATATTCATTACGCCTTCCCAATCTCCGCCTCTTATAGCTGTGGTTGATGACAATCTATACATGTTGGAGACATCTTTGAACGAGCTTCGCGTATATGATACAAACACAAATATTTGGAAGAAACTTGGTGTTGTCCCTGTGAGCACAAACACTACCTTTGGTTGGGGGACTGCGTTTAAATCGATGGGAGATAGACTTCTGGTTGTTGGCTCTTCTCACTCCTGGCATAGGAAAGGAATAGTCTACTCATGCCGTCCTTCTCCAGACGTGGAAGAGCAGCACTGGGAAGAATTAAAATATTGGTGCAGTGGTGCTAAGCTCCCACAGTTTATTCATAACTGTTGTGTGATGTTTGCTTAAAGTTGTTTCCGAGGCAAACTTGTTTTGTATTTGTGCTTACAATAATTTTGTGGCCATGACGCCCAAAACAATTAAAATTGTGGTTTTATGTTGTTTTTGTTTTCTGAATTTTTGTTTTGCATTTTAGATACAAATGTTGTTGTTTTTCGTTTATCTTAAGTGCTTATGTTTGTGCAAAAAAACAAAGATTAATGTTGTTTATGTAATGATTATTGAATTTATTGTTTTGTTTTTCCCCTCTTTAGACATAAATGTCACCTAATCATGTTCATTTAAAATCTCTATCATGTTTCAGTTTGTTTTTCCAAAAATATAGGTTTACAAAATTATATACCACACTGAAATCATATCTAATTTTTACTTGCTTGGTTTGGATAACTAGAATTTTCAGGTTATTTGGTTTTAACCATAAACAATGGTTGTATTTTTTAAAAATAAAATTGCCTATTTTATTTTACATGGTTAGATGATGGATTTACTAAAAACATAGAATGTACTAATTTAATTTTGATAAGAAAAATTATTATATTTTATGTGAACCCAAATTGTATTATTTACACAGAGGAGTTGCAAAATAATGGAGTTATAAATAATTTAAAATAAGAAAGCAACAGTTATGACAAATGTGCTTGTTTTTCTATAAATAATGATAAGAAAAATGTTATTATTTTTATAATATTATTCATCAGTTTGATATTAGTGGCTTGATCCCCGTCACTAGTTACTAGATAATCCCAATTTGAAAATCCATGATCAACGATTTGACTTTACTATTTTTTTTTTTCTTTGAAGCCGATTTAAGGAACAATTCAAAGCTATAGGGGCATCAGATTTTTCTTCGTAGAAGTGAACATTGCGAGCTACTTAAAAGGGTATCAAAGAAGCCGCAAAATATCTAGAGAAAATTACTAGAATGTTACACATTTTATGGTTTATTACTAGAATGTTGTACATCTTTGTTTTATTACTTGAATGTTTTGTCTTTCCTAGTAATTTACAATAAGGGGCTTTTGTTATGTTTTATTTTCTGAAACTAATTTTAAAGATCAAAGCCACATAAGTTATTAAAAATCCACATCACATCAGTTATTTTCTGAAACCAAACCGTCTCTATCACTATCACTATCATACATACGGTTTTGTCAAAAAAAAAGAAAGAAAAGAACACGAAGAACTGTGTTGTGTCGAAGAAGGAACCGCAAACCGAAATCCTCTCACCCTTCGAAACCCTCGTCGACATTGTTCTTTACTTCCTCAAACTCTCTCTAACTCTCTGTCGTTGAACTCTCTATAACTCTCTGTCGTTGAACTCTGTCTCGTCGGAGTTTTTAGAAACCGTAGTCTGTACGAAATCGCCTTCACCGCATTCTCATCAACGAGTTCATCTTTTCCGGTAAGATGTCGCGACGTTATATATTGTATTTTGGTTGAGTTTGTGTGTCAGTTATATACTGCGACTGAGATTGTTTGTGTTTTGGTTGAGGCTGTGATATGGGTGTGTCGAGGTTTTTGTTGCGACTGAGTTAGGGTTATGTTGACTGTGCTATGGGTTTGTCGAGGATTTTGTTGTGTCTGAGTTAGGGTTATGTTGCGGCTGAGATATGTGATTGTCTAGGCTTTTGTTGTGTCTGAATTAGGGCTTTTTGTTGTGGCTGAGTTATGGTTATGTTATAACTGAGTAATTATTATGTTATGGCTGAGTTATGGTTATGTTATAACTGAGTAATTATTATGTTATGGCTGAGTTATATATATGACCTAATATATTTTAATATTATGATATGGCTGTGTTATTTTTATGTTGTGGCTGATTTATTGTTGTGTTATATGATCAGATGGATGTTAGTCAAGTCGAACCACGTGATTACCCTCCAAGACTTTACCCTTCTAACCTAGAAGGTAAAGATATCAATCATAATTTCCGTGCAGGACATTTCCCCCACATTAAAGAAACAATAGGACTCGATGTGTGGGAAGAACTGGTGAACTCTCCCATTGGAGTAGTTGCTAGGCTACTTTCACGCGAAAGCATTTGGTCTGGTAGGACCGTACACTATCTGCTATGTAGACAGCTGCGAGTGCATAAAAAGGAGATATGGTCTGTTGTGGTTGATGATGTTATCAGGTTTAGCTTGCTCGAGTTTGGTGAGATCACTGGGTTAAACACAGGTCCATTGCCAACAGAAAGTTTTGAACCTGATCAATACAAAGAGTTTTGGGAGGAGTTGAAGGTGCCGCTTGGGATGGGACCCAAGTATGATGAGCCGAAGGCAGCATTAGAGTTCTGTCCTGGTTGGAGTTTTGAAAAGCGTAAGTGGTTGGGGATGTTATTTCTTCAAGCCATGAGACTGTACTGTTTGCATCACAATTCAAGGATACCCTTTCAAAGTGCAATAAGGGTATTCGACGATGAAGCCATGAGGTCGTATCCATGGGGTCGGACTGCATACGAAGTTCTTGTTGACTCTCTGAAAACACTGTCTCCAGATGGAAAGTCATACACAGTAAGCGGCATGAAGGACGTTTTATTGGTTTGGGCGTATGAGTCCATCGTCTGTTTCGGTGAGAAGTTTGGGAGAGTGGTCAACAATGAAGACGTTCCTCTTTTGCGATGGGGTGGAAGGCGTACACGTTCAAGTTTTGATACTGTCTTGTCTGACGAAATCAAAGATCATGGCGAGGTAATGTTTAACTGCTACTTATACGACTGAGTTAACAGCTACTTAATGGTTGAGTTTATTTTATATTGTTGCCGAATTAGTCTATTTGATGGCTGAGTTTATTTTATATTGTGACCGAATTAATTTATTTGATGGCTTGGTTTTGTGTTATTTGATGGCTGAGTTTATTTTATATTGTGACCGAATTAATTTATTTGATGGCTTGGTTTTGTGTTATTTGATGGCTGAGTTTATGATAAACTGGTGTTGCAGGTCCGTTTGAGGAGAATGGTTATGAAGGAGTCAATTGAAGAGATGTTTCCTGTATGGTCGGATGAACCTGACGACCCACAACTCGTTAGGTTGGTAGAAGACATACACGCAGGTAGATACGTGAAAGGTTTCTGGGAAGTACAGAGGGATGAGCAGGGGAAGGGGAATGAGAAGAAGAAGAAGAAGAAAACGAAGGGAGTTTCATCAGAAGCTGAGCCATCAACAAAGAAGCAGAAGAAAGAAGCTGCTGAAACGAGAAAGGGTTCTAGCGAGGAGGAAGCTGTATTGGACAAAGCGACTCTGACGAATCTTGTGAGTGCTCTGCAGAATATTTCAGCAAAATTTGACGCTTACGATTTTGACCGGAACCGGCCAGTGATGGACGAGAAGACCCTAGATAACGTGGTGAAAGCTGTAGTGCAGCAGAGTCTGAAAGTTTTGGTGGAAAGGAAAATTCCCGACAACGATGCTAAACTCTCCTCCGCCGGCGTAGAAAAATCTTTATCGGTGACATCATCACCTCGTAGGAGGTCGCCACCGGAAAAGTCGGACAAAAGTCCAGTGGTAGAACCGCAGGCCCAGGAGGAGAAGTCTGTAAAAACTCCAGTGACAGAACCGCGGCAGCAGAAAAAGCCTGTCAAAAGTCCAGAGCCGCCGCAGCAGAAAGAGAAGGCTGTCAAAAGTCCGGTGCCGCCGCAGCGGAAGGAGAAGGCTGTCAAAAGTCCGGTGCCGGCGCAGCAGAAACAGCAGAAGTCAGTCAAAAGTCCAGCGTTAGCTGAGGCCCCTGCAAAGAAGAATTCGGAGCTTGAGAAGGATACAGTGGTGCGAAGGATTTTGGGTGATGATTTTAATGAAATTGATTTCATCAGTGTTTCTCCTGCAAAGATTACTAAGGATGCTAAGGATGGTAAGGATGCCAACGTTCCAGCCTATGGACGCGGCTTACGGGGCAAGGCCAAGCGTACTGTTACTGTAAAGGATGAGGCTATCGAGGATAAGAAAAAGGCACAGCGGGCAGAGCCTGCGTTGAAGAGGAAGGAGAAGCAAGAGGCTAAGAAAAAAGAGAACGAGGAGAAGAAACATAAGAGAAAAGCGGCTGAGTTACAAAAGAAACAAGAGGCTGGGTTACAGAAGAAAAAAGAAGGAAGACGAGGCTGAGTTACCGAAAAAAAGAAGGAAAAAGAGGCTGAGTTACCGAAGAAGAAGAAAGAAGAAGAGGCTGAGTTACAGCGGTCTGAGGAATGTGTTGTGACGAACGACGAAGTTCTTGCGGAAGATAACGCATTGGCGGCGGAGTCTGATGTCGAGCCAGCTGAATTGATTAGATCTTCCGTGATAAAGGAACTGCGGGAGAAATCAGTTAAGTTATCTCCACAAGGGTTTTCATTGACGAACCTTGATTCAGCACCAGTTTTTCCGTACATTGGAGACAATGGACAGACGACTTGCATGAGGAAGAACATTACGCCTTCATCAGCAATATACGACCCTTGCGCACCTGTTGATCCGGCGCGACTGGAAAAACTGAAGCAATACATTAAGGCAATTCCACCCAAACCACCAGCACCTAAAGATAAACCAGAAGAACTCTCAGCTGATCATGAGAGTGACTTCTACAGCATACTCATGCATGAAAGACCGTGGCCTGACAAAGAATATGGATGGGTGTTTGATAATGTAAGTCTTTATTAAGGCTGACTTATATATTTAATTCATTATATTACGGCTGACTTATTATTTTTCTTTGTCTAGCATATCGCTGCGTATATGAACGTCCTCATACAAAGGTCCATGCAATATCCCACTCCATTCTGGTCCAAGCGGATTGGTTTCATAGACCCTTGGTTGTTAAGTTCTTGGGCGGCCCTCGATTACAGGCAGTTCAGGATGAAACCTGCTTCGTTCAAGTTCAAAGACTGTGGTTATGAAGCGTTGGTAAACGTGAGATACCCCGAAGAATTTACAACAAACTTGAAGTGGTATGCAGATGTGGATCACGTGTACGGATGTCTTCAAACCGGCGGTAATCACTGGGTGGCGTTTCACGTGGATCTGATCAAGGAGAAGATAGATTGCTACGATCCAATCTATGGAGAGTCAACACCCGAAAGTGAGCAAAAAATGCTAAATGCTTTTAGACCTCTACTGGAGATGCTTCCCTGGATGTTGAATGAGCTTATTCCTGCCGATCTCCGAAAGCATTCTAGGAAGAGGTTCGCATTCAGACGGAGGAGCAAAAGATACATTCCACAAAATAACATGTCAGGTGATTGTGGGGTTTATTCGTTGAAGTTTGTGGAGTGTCTAGCGCTTGGTGTATCTTTTGATGGCATAAACGATAGTAATATTCAAGGGTAACGGGTGAAGATGGCAGCAGATATCCTCGAGGAAGGAGGAAATGTTGGAATGAACAATTTGTTGTCAAAATGAAACTGTGTTTGTTTGTGAACCTGTGTTTGTTGTTATGTTAACTATTTGACTTTGGATAACTGCTGTAATAACTCAGTCGTATCGATTAGTAATACTCAGCCAGTACTCATTGATAACTCAGTCATACCTCAAACATACCCTAGAATCAAAATAATTAATAATTTTTCATTCGAATGTTATATATAAAGTCCAATTATCAAAATAATTAATAATAACTCAATGTGTGAGCATGATCTTTGTTGACTATACGAGTTTGGAATCGATTATAATCTTGAGGTATATGTTGTCTCTTACGAGTACCTAAAACTCTAGGCAGTGATATGAGGTGTGAGCATGATTCAAAACACGTAAACTGTTATTGTGTTATTTATTACGAATTTGTGATATTTATCATATCTTGTGGTTCTTACATCATAAATCATAACCCTAAACAATCTTATTCGGAAACCAAACCCTAAATAACTAAACCCTATACCCTAAACGGCAAACAACAAATCAGCCGTAAAGGTTTTAATAACTCAGCCTGTTAGTGTAAGTTAATATTTACATATGGCGCGAAACTTTTAGATATTTTATCTCGTGACCTTTGCTGTTCTATACTTCCCCTATATATAGCCCCCTTCTCTTGCACCTTCTCGCCTTATCTCACTAGAAAACCTAAACAATATCTCTATATCGCCTTACAAAGTTATGATTGTTCCTGGTTATTCAGAAAGGTTAGAGAACAGAGTCAATGAGATACTAAACTCTGAAAATCGTGAAAACCTTCCCGTTCTATACCCTGGCCCGGGTGTGTTGCTTGACAGCGTAATCTGGTTTAAATTTCTAAGCGATCTCTCCCTGGCCATCCCGTCGATTTTAGCAGAAGGATGGGTTCATGATTGGCCGACATGGCGCGCCATTCCCGATCATTTTAAGGAACGCTGGTTTCTTCAACTCGCTGTAAGGACAACATCTTTGAATTGTTTTTGATATTAGACATAATAACAACACTTACATTTGGGAATTGGTTTTTTGTTGTAGCGCAAACGCACGTGGGCACGAAGATATAATTTTCAAGTTTGGACAAATTTTAATCTGGTGGCCAGAACGGTGTTTCGTTGTCAGATGCGCCTCTTGAAGAGGAGGTGGGCACATGGGGGGTGAGAAGCCTGCGTGGATGCTAACTATAGTTTGGCGTGATCTTGTCCACATGTTTGAAGAATTTGGTCCTGATAATTTTGGTTTTAGAAATTGATTTGTTGTTTTTGTTTGTATTCAGCCGTCAAGGTTTTGTAAAGTTGTTTAACTCAGCCGTTAAGTTTCTAAAAAGTTGTTTAACTCAGCCACTAAGTTTCTATTAAGTTGTTTAACTCAGCCGTTAAGTTTCTATAAAGTTGTTTAACTCAGCCGTTAAGGTTTTATAAAGTTGTGTAACTCAGCCGGAATTGTTTGCGTCAAACGTCAGTGTTTCAGTTAAGTAACTCAGCCGTAATACGAATTAAGATACTAATAACTCAGCCTTATATTGTAAAAATACAAAGCCATAGTTAACGCTATTTTCAATGTATTATTATGGCCGCCATTACATAATCGAGACCATTATTAGAGTCTTTTATTCTCTTATTATTATACGTGCGAGAAATTCCATCGTCATTGAGAATATCGAGACTCATTATTATGTGCATGAGAAATTTCGTTTGCATTGAGAATATCGAGACTCATTATTATACGGCTGGCATGCATGTATCGGATTATTTACATAATCGAGGTATTGTTATTTTTAATGTAACTCAGTCAATACGTCTACGTTAACTCAGCCAAAATATAGACGCTAACACAGCCGTAATACGAATTCAACTTAAGTGTTTGATAAAATAATAAAGAACCTTTCGTATTTCTTGATTTGATTGAGTTCTGTAATAATTAAAGTGCGTCAAGTGTGTGGAAAAATACGGCTCAAACCTAATATCGAGGCATTTAATAGTTTATTAATTTAAATTATTCCTCTTTATTTGAATTTTTTTAAAAAAAAGATTTTATATTACTACCACTATTGTTTTAACTTTGTCTTTCACACCAATTTCTCTTTCATTCAAAGAAAATGTCTTCTTCATCATCTGTGTCTGGTAACACTTACTTTCACCGCGGCATGTGGAAAGAGGAACGCCGAAACAGTGTTGGTGTGGTGAACCCGCTGAATTATGTACATCTGCATCACGGGCTAATCCAGGAAGACTGTACTATTCATGTCGCAAAGGATATATTAAGGTTTGATTTTTAATTTTATTCATTATACTGTCAATGTGATACTAAGAGCTGGGCATGTTGGTGAAATCAGAGACATTTATTCAAATGGGCGGACGAGTGCTTGGTGGAAGAGGTAGAAGATATGAAATCGGTGATGAGTGACATGACCAAAGGCATATCAGATCTGAGCGGAAAAGATGAAGTGTTTGATGTTTCCAGTGGTGGTTTGTAGGTTTGGTATGGCCATATTTTGGCACTATTTCTTTGCGTAGTCATGTGTTGTAATCATAATTTAGACGCAATGTTTTTAGTAACTCAGCTATTACGTTCAATGCAACTCAGCCAGTACGTTAATTAATTCATAATCAAACAATAACCCAGCCATAATACGAGTATTCGTCAGTCATAACGTTTTAATAACTCAGTTATAACGTTCACTGCAATTCAGCCGTTACGTTAATTAAGTCACTATCAAACAATAACCCAGCCATAATATGAGTATTCGTCAGTCATAATGTTTTAATAACTCAGTTATAACGTTCACTGCAACTCAGCCGTTACGTTAATTAAGTCATAAACAAACAATAACCCAGCCATTATATGAGTATTCGTCAGTCATAATAAGATAGTAACTCAGCTATAACGTTCAGTGGAAGTCAGTCATAATCAAACAATAACATAAACAATAACTCAACCATAATATGAATATTAGTCAGCCATAAAAAGAGACATACATAAATTTCTGGTTCGACATACATAAGTTTAGGTTCAAAATCACTCTTCCCTTTCCGGACATACACACATTAATGGAGTAGTTTTCCCATCTCCAACCACATTGAACACAAATAAGTCTCCTATGGCGCAACTGTTAGCACGACAGAACTTTCTCCAGCCTCTTCTGATGTAATACATGCCGTCTGCTTCGCTAAATCGCAAACTCACAGTCCATGAATTTCCCTCTTTGTTGACAAGTATTATCTCTTGGCATTGTTTGTTCAAAGCAGTACAAGTCGTAGCTCCCTCAGGAAGATACTGCAAACACAAAACGTAAAGACACAGAACAGATCAAACCATATGTTAATAACTAACTAAATACTGCAAACACAGAACGTAAAGACACTGAACAGATCAAACCATATGTTAATAACTAACTAAATATGGTCTATAACTGAAAATCGACTCACAAGTTTGTCTTCTTTTAGATTCGAAGCAGTGACCTCAGCCTGAAAACAATAGTCAAATGAGAAAGAAGGAGCATCATCCGCATCGGCTTCTTCCTTGATGATGTGAGGATGTGTATACTGAATCTCACAACAGCTAGGACCAAATGGTGTGACATGAAACACCATATCTCCTTCGTGTTTGAAGATGACAATGTCACCGATTTGAAGGTCATGTGCTGTGGTGAAATCTTTCCAACCTCCGGTGAGTCTCCTGCCTTCTTGTATCACTTCCCAAGTTTGATCTGTAGCGTCCGATCTTGGTTTCCATATTTTACGGTTTGTCTTCCCTTCTATGTGCTGTGAGAAGAAGCCAAGTGGTATTGTCTGCAGGTCAGAAAAGCCAAAGTTAAGCAAACTCTAAAATAGGAACATATACACATGAGAAATAGAGAGTGTGTGTCTACCACGCCACTGTGGAAATCGGGAAGCAGAGGCTTCAAGAAATGAGGTTTGTGCGAATTAGGCATCTGCAAACAAGAAAAGAATGGGAAGAAAACATCATCGAACCTAAGCTGAATCCACAAATCTGCAAAAGAGAGGCTTCGGTTTTACCTTCGTATCGAGACGCTTCGAAATCGCCTGTCGTCGAGAGCTTTTCTTTTTTTTTTCGCGTTGGGACGAAAATGATTACTTTTTTTTTTCCTTGTGTAAAGTAAATAATGCCGGAAAATATAGCTCAGCCGTAACATTGTTAATAATTAATAATGCCGAAGAATAAAACTCAGCCGTAACATTGTTAATAATTAATAATACCGAAAACTAAACCTCAGCCGTAAAATTGTTAATATTTAATGATGTCTAAAAATAAAAGTTGGCCAAAAGAGTCATACATAATTTAACTCAGTGTCGAGTTATGTCCTGACACGCATGTCCGAGTAATTTACGATATCGAGATCATTATATGTTTATTTTATTTGGACACGCGTGATCTTTATATTTAATATGATTTCCCTATTATATTTTCAATATTTACAAGTAAAAGATAATGGAAAAACCAGAGTCGACTTCTAAAACCTAAAGTAAGTCTCTTTCGTCCAAAATCGATTTTGAATTATTTTTTGTATTTTGGCCTTGTTCGATTTTGCATTATTTTTGTGTGCTATGATGTATAAATTAGATGGATCTACAGCGTGGAATTCCAAGGACGTGCGACTGTGGAGCTGCTACCATTGTGTTAACGTCAGGTACAATAAAGAATCCGGGTAGAAGATTTTATCGATGTGGAGCAAATTCGGGTCAAAACCATGTTTTCAAATGGCTTGATGAAGCACATGATGAAGAGTTTGTAGTTGTGGCAAACAAACTCGCGACGATAGAGCAGGATTTGGCCGCTATAAAAGCAGAATTAGATGATATGAAGAAAGACATAACTGAGATCATAAAAATTATTGAATGTCTTAGGATGAAGTCTTAAATGTATTAGTTGCTACTACTACTTCTTTGTTTACTCAGATTCTGTACTCATAAGCCAGTCTATGTTTATGTAACTCGGATTTAACTCAGCCGTTGTTAATTTCTTCCGAAACAACAAATCAGCCGTAACATGTAATAATATCAGTCTTAACGTTTAGGTGAACAATCAAAAAACAGTCATATTTCTAACAATCAAAAAACAATCAAAACTTAGGCATTTAATAAAGCCATAAGATGAATAAATGAGAATAACTCAGCCATAAGATGAAAATAACTCAGCCGTAAGATGAAAATAAGTCAGCCATAAGATGAAAATAACTCAGCCATAAGATGAAAATAAGTCAGCCATAAGATGAAAATAACTCAGCCATAAGAAAATAAGTCAGCCATTAAAACATAATATATAATTTTTTTGTTCGACATACATAATGGCATAGCAAAAAACATAAAAAAGATAAGATTCTGATGCAGAGACATCTTCACCACTTACTTGTGTCCCTAAACAGGCTTATCGGTTCAAAATCACGAAAGAACAAGGAAATCTCTTTGATCCAGAAACAGCGCTCACACATGTTGTCGTCCTTAGTCACATCAATGTGCCATAGGCAGAGACATTGTCGGTCCACAACATTTGCACATTGGCAAAGGTAGAAGGACGGAACATAAGTAGAAGTGAACATGGCCTTAATTTGACGGAACTCGTCAGTATGCCACAAACCCCATCCCCATTTCGCATATCGAACAAGTTTCCCGACCCTGTCAACAGTTGCTCTTGGAATTCTCCAAAAATACTGTGCATCACCGTAAAAGATTGCTTGAGTCATAGCGTGTGTATACATTGCACGCTCATATCCTGTATCTGCTGCACGCTTGATGAGAGAAAGGCCATAATCTTGCTCATCGTATGAGTAGAAAAACTGTACACCCTTTACATAAATTGTGCTTGGATTGTTCTCAGCGTAGCAAGTTTTCAACAACTGAGATGGCATAATGAGACCCCAGGGAAAGGATAACACATCGAAATAATGGTATACCCTACGCATCTCTGCTAACGCCTTCATAGACCTGGACGATGCTCTGAGGCGGTAGAGATCTTGGAAGGAGTTACGGGCCACACGTTCAACCACCATTGCCTGAAGATCTTCAGGCAATTCAAGCAGAGGGAAATATTCCATTTTCTCTGAGAGGACAGTTGTGTAAAAGATAGAGAGTTGAAGATGTGTAATTGTTTGAGAAGTACCTTATTTATCTGCAGTTAACGGTTGTAGTTTCGTATCACGGCGTTTCTTATTTCTTATTTTGAGCGGGAATTTAATCCATAACCCAGCCGTGTATTACAATAACTCAGCCTTAGTTGACTTCGCGACGTTTCGTGTTTCTAGCGGGGAAGTTTTTTTCAACTGCGTTTGAATAAAAGAGCTGACATTAGAAATCACGACAATTATTAGGCGTGTGAGTAACATTATCTCAGCCAATAAAGATTAATTTCTCTTAATTTAATTCGCTACTTTCGTATTCCACTTTAAAATCAATAATTACGTAGGGGCTATTACGTAACGTAGGGCAATTAAGTACGGACATTTCGTTTTTCGATGTCTGTGTCTCTCTTGAGTAATGGGAAGCGGGCAAATAATGAAAATAAAACCCAACCACAATACAAAATTTGAAAAACATTAACGCAGCCGTCATAGAACATTAAAACAAAAAAACTCAGCCGTATTACAACACAAAACCCAGCCGTATTACAATTAATAATCCAGCCGTTGTGCAAATCAATGAAAATAAAACCCAGCCGTATTACAACACAAAACCCGGCCGTATTACAACACAAAACCCAGCCGTATTACAAAACAACATGAAAAGCAATTGCTTATATCGGACAAGTTCTCGCATTATGTCCACTTTGACTGCAACGAGAACATATGTGCTCTTTCCTAGGACGTTTGTTTGCAAGTGCAACTTCTAAAGCAGATTTCATCCTATTTTTTTTAGGTCTTCCCGGTTGTTGACGAATAAACGGTGGAAAGCACTGTACGTTAGCCACGTTATCTGGAACAGGTAGCGCTGAGTCAACCGGCATGACCGATTCAGCGTATGCGCTAGCTAAATAAGTGCTTTTATAGTAAGGACTGCACAGTGATATACGAGAAACATTTCTTTCCTCTGCAGCTGCGATTGCGTGTACACATGGTATTTTCTCGACATCGAAACGCCGACATGTGCACTTTCGCTCAACCAAATTAACAACATTCAAAGACTCGCCAGAAGCGCCATATTTAACTTCAGTGTGATGGTCATCAATCCTTTGAACCGTCCAATCCCGGGAGGCACTTACACGTCTCTATTAACAAAACTCAATATTCGTGAAACGGCTTACTTATTATTTATAAAGCTGGCTTATGCAATATAACGACTGACTTATTAGATTTGAAGACTGACTTATTTTACTGTTACGACTGACTTACTTGTAATAGTTTCTCCACACCGCGCGTGAGTGTGGTTGACTGCGATCTGGCATCCACTCTTCGTTCAGCAAACCATCTGGTCATCATAACCCGTATCGATTCCAATATTCGAACAATGTTAAGACCTCTAGCATGCGATAATGCTCTGTTCATTGATTCCGCTATGTTCGTAGTCATCAAATTGTACCTCTCGCCCGGGAAATAAACACGTGTCCACAGTCTGACATCAGCTCTTTCGAGGTAGCCGTGGAGATCAGGATTAAGTGCTTCAATCTCCTCGAAAATCATATCAAAGTCAGACATTCTAAAACATCTCGCCGCTTTTTTCACCAGCCGAAATACATCTTTTCCTTTGTACCGTCCCAATATGTTTTTATACAAATGATAGGTGCATATTCCACGAGCAGCTAATGGATACACATTTGTAATTGCTTTCCCTATCGAGTTATGCCTATCTGATATTATCGCAAGACCCTCCTGGTCAGGAATCAACACTTTTAGTTGCGTAAAAATCCAATTCCACGAATCATCATTTTCAGTGTCAACCACTGCGAAGGCTATTGGAAAAATCTGAAAGTTACCATCCTGAGCTAGTGCTGTGAGTAGCGTCCCTTTATATTTACCATTAAGAAACGTACCGTCGACGACAACAACTTTGCGCATGAAAGGAAACCCATTAACGCTCGCACCAAACGCAAGAAACACATACATGAATCTTCCAAGCTCATCGATTTGAAGACGCGTAACTGTATTCGGATTTGCCCTTCTTATCATGTATAAGTAAGAAGGCAAGAGTTCAAAACCACACTCAGGTGTGCCCTCATCGATTTCCCTTGCACATTTAAGCGTCCGGTGTGATTTCCAATATTCCATCTGCTCACATGAAAAAACAATTTACATAACTCAGCCACATCATATCATTAAGACGGTCACAACGTAAACATAACTCAACCATAGTTTTGTAACTCAGCCATTTCTAACATAAAATAACCCAGCCTATACTCTAACATAACTCAGCCGTTGTAACATAATTACCTTTACACCAAACTGCTTAGTAATAGCTATTCCGACACTCTCAGGGCGAACGGCCGGACCAACGTCGCCGAGAAAGTTCTTGTACAACTCTCCTAAAATATCCGGTGTTGCATTTCGAGATCGATTAGAACGCTCAGTTACAGAACATGCATGATCCGAGTCGTAAATACGAATATAAAACTGCGGGGACAATCCTTCGGTAGATGCACGAACTCTCCATGTACATCCATCAACCCAACACTTAACAACGTATGTTGTCAGGTTTGATATTTCTACATCAAAATCAAATTGATGCCTCACTGTAAAAAGTTTCAGTCGTCTCTTCAAATGCTTTTTAGTCAAGTATTGTTGTCCTACCGCAAGGTCTAACGACGACATCTCCAACTTCAAAACCTCCAGATTCCCTTTAGATTCGCTCATCAAGAAGTTCTGATATCTCTTCTTGGAAGGTAGCGTTGGTGAATCTTCGTCTTCTTCGATAGGAGACTCACCGTATGTGCTGAAGTTATCATCTTCAGATGACGCACCGTCCGAGTCATCGAACATATCAAATCGACTTTCAAATTCATCATCTTCTTCGTTTTCTTTGCCTATTTCATCTTCTCCGGCTACGTCGTGTATTTCAACGTTACTAAAGCAGTCATTCTCAATTTCATCTTGTTCATCCTCCAAACTGCAACCATCGTAACTCCCATTCTCTATAGACTCAACTTCTAAAGCTTCTTCTTCTAAAGCTTCTTCTTCTGAAGCTTCTTCTTCTGAAGCTTCTACGTCTGAGCTGTCATTCTTTTTCTCTGTAATCTCCACACAGAGACGTAGTTGTTCGCTTTTCTTTAAGCTTAGAAAACATTGCAATTGTCGAGTGTTGGACACGTAAACTGGTGGAGTGTTGTGCGCCATTGTTTTCAATGTTTTATTCGAAAACATGTAGCTAAGCAGAATATGAACCTTCAAATCATTCAAACCGTAATCGTCGATGACAGACTTTGTGAAATCTTCAAGTTTAGTTTTCTCACCTAAATCAAGAACTCTACACCCTCTACTGTCGACGTTGAATACATATCGTTTTTCATAATCCATTTACCGGAAACAATAATAACGGGATCCATTACCATATGAGAAAGATGAAGAGGATAGATAACTGAGATGATGAAGAAGAAAAGAAAGGCTGTGTAATCATTCAAAAATAAGATGTATCATTCTAGTCAATACACCTAAAATATGTAACATTCTAGTAAACTTCCCAAATATCTATTGCTTTATAATAAAAAATACTTTTTTATAATCTAAGAGTAACTAAATACAGTTTGGTTTGAATCAGGTTAATCATAGGGTGTTAAATTAATACTTGACTTTCTATTTCTAAAGTTTATGTGTTATATATACAAATCGACTTTGATCGAAGAAAAAATAGACAAATTGAATTTCATTATAACTGGAACGTAATCTTTTAATTTGAAATGTGACCTTTTTATTTCACAAGTATTAAATTTGTTATTTATTAAGTTCTTTATTAATGCATACATACTTTTTAAAATTCCAATGAATTAAAATAAGTAAATTAACTGAAAGCCAAAAATTATTCAAAAAACTATTTCTGTCAAAGTGATAAATATTCTCAAACAATTAACAAAAAGATAGTCAAACCTGCAAAGAGTCACTAATTAGTAGTTTTATGATATATGAGAAAAACTTAAACAAATGTTAAGTCAGAATCTCTAGAGAATGTATTACTTTGATTTATGGTAGAAGGCTAAATAACCATATTGCATTACTATGGTAAGAAAATTAAACAAAAGATAATAATTATGGTAGAGAATTTAAAACAGATATATTATAAATATATATCTGAGTAACTAAGTCATGATTTCATATGTATCTTTTCATCTAACAATATATAATTGGGACTAAAGTGTGAGTTCAATAAAGTATTTTCTATAAGCTATTAAGGTACACATGCAAATTTTATAATAAACCTAATCACTAATTATAATAGTTCATACTCAGATTTTTACACTATATCACTATCAATCATAAAATATATCTATCTTTGTCATAATATGCTTTTCTGAAATTATATTTTATTAATTTACATTAAATAATACATATTCCAATTTTCATATTTTCTAAGTTCTCTAAATAATAAAAATTGTAATCATAAAAAGCTTGTAATTATATGTTTTTAGAACTGTGATTTTCCTTTTCTATCGTGTTACAAAATTTAAGATTACATTTATTCTGTTGTTTTATTTATATTAGCTCTCGCAATTGTTTAAAATAATGATTATATTTATTTTTTACTCTCTTGAAGTATCAATTTCTGAATACATCAGAAGTTTACAAAAACATTAACTAATAATTATAAAAAAAAAACATTATTGACTTCAATTTAGCTAATGCAATTTTGAATCTCTTTGACTTTCCAGTTTATATAAAAAAATATTTCTTGTTTATTTTGAATAAATATTGGGAGTTATAATTCTTAAATTTGTAATTATATGTAGTAAATTTGTTCAATCAGTTTTTTGCAACTGAGTGATGTTACTCAAAGTATTATTTTGGAATTTACAGGAAATGATGTCAAAAGATATGGCTAAAATAAATCAAGATATGCTAATGCTAAGGGATGACCAGACTCCTAAATTTGGAGCTAGCTTGAGCCAATCTAAACGAAGGAAGATTTCAATTGTTGGCATTAAACCCAACATACCTGACCTGAATGTGAAACCTTGTTATGATTCCGATGAGGAAGAAAAAGGAGAAGTTACAAATATATTTCAGATTCTTGCAGGTTTAAAATCTCATGATGGATGCTATATTCATCATAAGCTTTTGTACGAGCTTGAGGTCGAGATCTTTGCTCGTCTTCCATGCTTCGAATACTGGAAGCCGCAGTTTCTTAACAAGAAATTTTTGCAGTTGTTAAAAAGTGGTGAAATTTTCAGGGTGAGACAAGAAAAGGGACTTGTAAAACCCTACGTGATTTTGCATTCAGGGGCTGGATCAAATTGGGAAATGTTTGATAAGGATTTTAAAACCTTTCAGAGACTTCCTAAAGTTCCTTCTTCTGACTATTGCTTTTTCCACAGCGATAAGGAAACAATATGTGTGGGTACTCAACTAATTGTCATTGGAAGAGAAATAGAGGGAATTGTGGTGTTTCGCTACGAGCTAGAGAATCATAAGTGGTTCAAAGGTCCTTCAATGATCACACCGAGGGTCATGTACGGTTCTACTAGCCATGGAAAAACCGCATTCTTTGTAGGAGGCATTCAAATGGATGACAATGGAAACCCTATTGTTGTGCGAACTGTGGAAAAGTATAATGCTGATGCAAAAAGTTGGACTATGATTAATGGAATGCATAAAGCAAGGAAGTTCAGCTCAGGATGTTTCTTGCGTGGAAAATTTTATGTCCTCGGTGGCAGAGATGAGAATGATAAACACCTCACTTGTGGAGAAAGTTATGATGAGACCACAAATTCTTGGGAGTTGATACCTGACATGTTGAAAGACATGATATTCATTACGCCTTCCCAATCTCCGCCTCTTATAGCTGTGGTTGATGACAATCTATACATGTTGGAGACATCTTTGAACGAGCTTCGCGTATATGATACAAACACAAATATTTGGAAGAAACTTGGTGTTGTCCCTGTGAGCACAAACACTACCTTTGGTTGGGGGACTGCGTTTAAATCGATGGGAGATACACTTCTGGTTGTTGGTTCTTCTCACTCTTGGCATAGGAAAGGAATAGTCTACTCATGCCGTCCTTCTCCAGACGTGGAAGAGCAGCACTGGGAAGAATTAAAATATTGGTGCAGTGGTGCTAAGCTCCCACAGTTTATTCATAACTGCTGTGTGATGTTTGCTTAAAGTTGTTTCCGAGGCAAACTTGTTTTGTATTTGTGCTTACAATAATTTTGTGGCCATGACGCCCAAAACAATTAAAATTGTGGTTTTATGTTGTTTTTGTTTTCTGAATTTTTGTTTTGCATTTGAGATACAAATGTTGTTGTTTTTCGTTTATCTTAAGTGCTTATGTTTGTGCAAAAAAACAAAGATTAATGTTGTTTATGTAATGATTATTGAATTTTATTGTTTTGTTTTTCCCCTCTTTAGACATTAATGTCACCTAATCATGTTCATTTAAAATCTCTATCATGTTTCAGTTTGTTTTTCCAAAAATATAGGTTTACAAAATTATATACCACACTGAAATCATATCTAATTTTTACTTGCTTGGTTTGGTTAACCAGAATTTTCAGGTTATTTGGTTTTAGCCAAAAACAGTGGTTGTATTTTTTTAAAATAAAATTGCCTATTTTATTTTACATGGTTAGATGATGGATTTACTAAAAACATAGAATGTACTAATTTAATTTTGGTAAGAAAAATTATTATATTTTATGTGAACCCAAATTGTATTATTTACACAGAGGAGTTGCAAAATAATGGAGTTATAAATAATTAAAAATAAGAAAGCAACAGTTATGACAAATGTACTTGTTTTTCTATAAATAATGATAAGAAAAATGTTATTATTTTTATAATATTATTCATCAGTTTGATATTAGTGGCTTGATCCCGTCACTAGTTACTAGATAATCCCAATTTGAAAATCCATGATCAACGATTTGACTTTACTATTTTTTTTTTCTTTGAAGCCGATTTAAGGAACAATTCAAAGCTATAGGGGCATCAGATTTTTCTTCGTAGAAGTGAACATTGCGAGCTACTTAAAAGGGTATCAAAGAAGCCGCAAAATATCTATTGCTTTATAATAAAAAATACTTTTTTATAATCTAAGAGTAACTAAATACAGTTTGGTTTGAATCAGGTTAATCATAGGGTGTTAAATTAATACTTGACTTTCTATTTCTAAAGTTTATGTGTTATATATACAAATCGACTTTGATCGAAGAAAAAATAGACAAATTGAATTTCATTATAACTGGAACGTAATCTTTTAATTTGAAATGTGACCTTTTTATTTCACAAGTATTAAATTTTTTATTTATTAAGTTCTTTATTAATGCATACATACTTTTTAAAATTCCAATGAATTAGACTTCTGGTTGTTGGCTCTTCTCACTCTTGGCATAGGAAAGGAATAGTCTACTCATGCCGTCCTTCTCCAGACATGGAAGAGCAGCACTGGGAAGAATTAAAATATTGGTGCAGTGGTGCTAAGCTCCCACAGTTTATTCATAACTGCTGTGTGATGTTTGCTTAAAGTTGTTTCCGAGGCAAACTTGTTTTGTATTTGTGCTTACAATAATTTTGTGGCCATGACGCCCAAAACAATTAAAATGGTGGTTTTATGTTGTTTTTGTTTTCTGAATTTTTGTTTTGCATTTGAGATACAAATGTTGTTGTTTTTCGTTTATCTTAAGTGCTTATGTTTGTGCAAAAAAACAAAGATTAATGTCGTTTATGTAATGATTATTGAATTTTATTGTTTTGTTTTTCCCCTCTTTAGACATTAATGTCACCTAATCATGTTCATTTAAAATCTCTATCATGTTTCAGTTTGTTTTTCCAAAAATATAGGTTTACAAAATTATATACCACACTGAAATCATATCTAATTTTTACTTGCTTCGTTTGGATAACTAAAATTTTCAGGTTATTTGGTTTTAACCATAAACAATGGTTGTATTTTTTAAAAATAAAATTGCCTATTTCATTTTACATGGTTAGATGATGGATTTACTAAAAACATAGAATGTACTAATTTAATTTTGGTAAGAAAAATTATTATATTTTATGTGAACCCAAATTGTATTATTTACACAGAGGAGTTGCAGAATAATGGAGTTATAAATAATTAAAAATAAGAAAGCAACAGTTATGACTAATGTGCTTGTTTTTCTATAAATAATGATAAGAAAAATGTTATTATTTTTATAAGATTATTCATCAGTTTGATATTAGTGGCTTGATCCCCGTCACTAGTTACTAGATAATCCCAATTTGAAAATCCATGATCAACGATTTGACTTTACTATATTTTTTATCCTTTGAAGCCGATTAAAGGAACAATTCGAAGCTATAGGGGCATCATATTTTTCTTCGTAGAAGTGAACATTGTGAGCTACTTAAAAGAGTATCAGAGAAGCCGCAAAATATCTATTGCTTTATAATAAAAGAATACTTTTTTTATAATCTAAGAGTAACTAAATGCAGTTTGGTTTGAATCAGGTTAATCATAGGGTGTTAAATTAATATTTGACTTTCTATTTCTAAAGTTTATGTGTTATATATACAAATCGACTTTGATCGAAGAAAAAATAGACAAATTGAATTTCATTATAACTGGAACGTAATCTTTTAATTTGAAATGTGACTTTTTTATTTCACAAGTATTAAATTTGTTATTTATTAAGTTCTTTATTAATGCATACATACTTTTTAAAATTCCAATGAATTAAAATAAGTAAGTTAACTGAAAGCCAAAAATTATTCAAAAAACTAATTCTGTCAAAGTGATAAATATTCTCAAACAATTAACAAAAAATAGTCAAACCTGCAAAGAGTCACTAATTAGTAGTTTTATGATGTACGGGAAAAACTTAAACAAACTAACAAACGTTTAGTCAAAATCTCTAGAGAATGTATTACTTTGATTTATGGTAGAAGGCTGAATAACCATATTGCATTACTATGGTAAGAAAATTAAACAAAAGATAATAATTATGGTAGAGAATTTAAAACAGATATACTATAAATATATATCTAGTAACTGAGTCATGATTTCATATGTATCTTTTCATCTAACAATATATAATTGGGACTAAAGTGTGAGTTCAATAAAGCATTTTTAATAAGCTATTAAGGTACACATGCAAATTTTATAATAAACCTAATCATTAATTATAATAGTTCATACTCAGATTTTTATACTGTATCACTATCAATCGTAAAATATATCTATCTTTGTCATAATATACTTTTTTGAAATTATATTTTATTAATTTAAATTAAATAATACATATTCCCATTTTTATATTTTCTAAGTTCTCTAAATAGTAAAAATTGTAATCATAAAAAGCTTGTAATTATATGTTTTTAGAACTGTGATTTTCCATTTCTTTCGTGTTACAAAATTTAAGATTGCATTTATTCTTTTGTTTTATTTATATTAGCTCTCGCAATTGTTTAAAATAATGTTTATATTTATTTTTTACTCTCTTGAAGTATCAATTTCTGAATACATCAGAAGTTTACAAAAACATTAACTAATAATTATAAAAAAACATTATTGACTTCAATTTAGCTAATGCAATTTTGAATCTCTTTGACTTTCCAGTTTATATAAAAAAAAAATTTCTTGTTTATTTTGAATAAATATTGAGAGTTCTAATTCTTAAATTTGTAATTATATGTAGTAAATTTGTTCAGTCAGTTTTTTGCAACTGAGTGATGTTACTCAAAGTATTATTTTGGAATTTACAGGAAATGATGTCAAAAGATATGGCTAAAATAAATTAAGATATGCTAGTGCTAAGGGATGACCAGACTCCTAAAGTTGGAGCTAGCTTGAGCCAATCTAAACGAAGGAAGATTTCAATTGTTGGCATTAAACCCAACATACCTGGCCTGAATGTGAAACCTTGTTATGATTCCGATGAGGAAGAAAAAGGAGGAGTTACAAATATATTTCAGAATCTTGCAGGTTTAAAATCTCATGATGGATGCTATGTTCATCATAAGCTTTTGTACGAGCTTGAGGTCGAGATATTTGCTCGTCTTCCATGCTTCGAATACTGGAAACTGCAGTTTCTTAACAAGAAATTTTTGCAGTTGTTAAAAAGTGGTGAAATTTTCAGGGTGAGACAAAAAAAGGGACTTGTAAAACCCTACGTGATTTTGCATTCAGGGGCTGGATCAAATTGGGAAATGTTTGATAAGGATTTTAAAACCTTTCAGAGACTTCCTAAAGTTCCTTCTTCTGACTATTGCTTTTTCCACAGCGATAAGGAAACAATATGTGTGGATACTCAACTAATTGTCATTGGAAGAGAAATAGAGGGAATTGTGGTGTTTCGCTACGAGCTAGAGAATCATAAGTGGTTCAAAGGTCCTTCAATGATCACACCGAGGGTCATGTACGGTTCTGCTAGCCATGGAAAAACCGCATTCTTTGCAGGAGGCATTCAAATGGATGACAATGGAAACCCTATTGTTGTGCGAACTGTGGAAAAGTATAATGCTGATGCAAAAAGTTGGACTATGATTAATGGAATGCATAAATCAAGGAAGTTCAGCTCAGGATGTTTCTTGCGTGGAAAATTTTATGTCCTCGGTGGCAGAGATGAGAATGATAAACACCTCACTTGTGGAGAAAGTTATGACGAGACCACAAATTCTTGGGAGTTGATACCTGACATGTTAAAAGACATGACATTCATTACGCCTTCCCAATCTCCGCCTCTTATAGCTGTGGTTGATGACAATCTATACATGTTGGAGACATCTTTGAACGAGCTTCGCATATATGATATAAACACAAATATTTGGAATAAACTTGGTGTTGTCCCTGTGAGCTCAAACACTACCTTTGGTTGGGGGACTGCGTTTAAATCGATGGAAGATAGACTTCTGGTTGTTGGCTCTTCTCACTCTTGGCATAGGAAATGAATAGTCTACTCATGCCGTCCTTCTCCAGACGTGGAAGAGCAGCACTGGGAAGAATTAAAATATTGGTGCAGTGGTGCTAACCTCCCACAGTTTATTCATAACTGCTGTGTGATGTTTGCTTAAAGTTGTTTCCGAGGCAAACTTGTTTTGTATTTGTGCTTACAATAATTTTGTGGCCATGACGCCCAAAACAATTAAAATTGTGGTTTTATGTTGTTTTTGTTTTCTGAATTTTTGTTTTACATTTGAGATACAAATGTTGTTGTTTTTCGTTTATCTTATGTGCTTATGTTTGTGCAAAAAAACAAAGATTAATGTTGTTTATGTAATGATTATTGAAATTTATTGTTTTGTTTTTCCCCTCTTTAGACATTAATGTCACCTAATCATGTTCATTTAAAATCTCTATCATGTTTCAGTTTGTTTTTCCAAAAATATAGGTTTACAAAATTATATACCACACTGAAATCATATCTAATTTTTACTTGCTTGGTTTGGATAACTAGAATTTTCAGGTTATTTGGTTTTAACCATAAACAATGGTTGTATTTTAAAAAAATAAAATTGCCTATTTTATTTTACATGGTTAGATGATGGATTTACTAAAAACATAGAATGTACTAATTTAATTTTGGTAAGAAAAATTATTATATTTTATGTGAAACCATATTGTATTATTTACACAGAGGAGTTGCAAAATAATGGAGTTATAAATAATTAAAAATAAGAAAGAAACAGTTATGACAAATGTGCTTGTTTTTCTATAAATAATAATAAGAAAAATGTTATTATTTTTATAATATTATTCATCAGTTTGATATTAGTGGCTTGATCCCCGTCACTAGTTACTAGATAATCCCAATTTGAAAATCCATGATCAATGATTTGACTTTACTATATTTTTTTTTCTTTGAAGCCGATTTAAGGAACAATTCGAAGCTATAGGGGCATCAGATTTTTCTTCGTAGAAGTGAACATTGTGAGCTACTTAAAAAGGTATTAGAGAAGCCGCAAAATATCTATTGCTTTAAAATAAAAGAATACTTTTTTATAATCTAAGAGTAACTAAATACAGTTTGGTTTGAATCAGGTTAATCATAGGGTGTTAAATTAATACTTGACTTTCTATTTCTAAAGTTTATGTGTTATATATACAAATCGACTTTGATCGAAGAAAAAATAGACAAATTGAATTTCATTATAACTGGAACGTAATCTTTTAATTTGAAATGTGACCTTTTTATTTCACACGTATTAAATTTGTTATTTATTAAGTTCTTTATTAATGCATACATACTTTTTAAAATTCCAATGAATTAAAATAAGTAAGTTAACTGAAAGCCAAAAATTATTCAAAAAACTATTTCTGTCAAAGTGATAAATATTCTCAAACAATTAACAAAAAAATAGTCAAACCTGCAAAGAGTCACTAATTAGTAGTTTTATGATGTATGGGAAAAACTTAAACAAACTAACAAACGTTTAGTCAAAATCTCTAGAGAATGTATTACTTTGATTTATGGTAGAAGGCTGAATAACCATATTGCATTACTATGGTAAGAAAATTAAACAAAAGATAATAATTATGGTAGAGAATTTAAAACAGATATACTATAAATATATATCTGAGTAACTGAGTCATGATTTCATATGTATCTTTTCATCTAACAATATATAATTGGGACTAAAGTGTGAGTTCAATAAAGCATTTTCTATAAGCTATTAAGGTACACATGCAAATTTTATAATAAACCTAATCACTAATTATAATAGTTCATACTCAGATTTTTATACTGTATCCCTATCAATCATAAAATATATCTATCTTTGTTATAATATGCTTTTTTGAAATTATATTTTATTAATTTACATTAAATAATACATATTCCCATTTTCATATTTTCTAAGTTCTCTAAATAGTAAAAATTGTAATCATAAAAAGCTTGTAATTATATGTTTTTAGAACTGTGATTTTCCATTTCTATCATGTTACAAAATTTAAGATTACATTTATTCTGTTGTTTTATTTATATTACCTCTCGCAATTGTTTAAAATAATGATTATATTTATTTTTTACTCTCTTGAAGTATCAATTTCTGAATACATCAGAAGTTTACAAAAACATTAACTAATAATTATAAAAAAAAACATTATTGACTTCAATTTAGCTAATGCAATTTTGAATCTCTTTGACTTTCCAGTTTATATAAAAAAAATATTTCTTGTTTATTTTGAATAAATATTGGGAGTTCTAATTCTTAAATTTGTAATTATATGTAGTAAATTTGTTCAGTCAGTTTTTTGCAACTGAGTGATGTTACTCAAAGTATTATTTTGGAATTTACAGGAAATGATGTCAAAAGATATGGCTAAAATAAATCAAGATATGCTAATGCTAAGGGATGACCAGGCTCCTAAAGTTGGAGCTAGCTTGAGCCAATCAAAACGAAGGAAGATTTCAATTGTTGGCATTAAACCCAACATACCTGACCTGAATGTGAAACCTTGTTATGATTCCGATGAGGAAGAAAAAGGAGAAGTTACAAATATATTTCAGAATCTTGCAGGTTTAAAATCTCATGATGGATGCTATGTTCATCATAAGCTTTTGTACGAGCTTGAGGTCGAGATCTTTGCTCGTCTTCCGTGCTTCGAATACTGGAAACTGCAGTTTCGTAACAAGAAATTTTTGCAGTTGTTAAAAAGTGGTGAAATTTTCAGGGTGAAACAAGAAAAGGGACTTGTAAAACCCTACGTGATTTTGCATTCAGGGGCTGGATCAAATTGGGAAATGTTTGATAAGGATTTTAAAACCTTTCAGAGACTTCCTAAAGTTTCTTCTTCTGACTATTGCTTTTTCCTCAGCGATAAGGAAACAATATGTGTGGGTACTCAACTAATTATCATTGGAAGAGAAATAGAGGGAATTGTGGTGTTTCGCTACGAGCTAGAGAATCATAAGTGGTTCAAAGGTCCTTCAATGATCACACCGAGGGTCATGTACGGTTCTGCTAGCCATGGAAAAACCGCATTCTTTGTAGGAGGCATTCAAATTGATGACAATGGAAACCCTATTGTTGTGCGAACTGTAGAAAAGTATAATGCTGATGCAAAAAGTTGGACTATGATTAACGTAATGCATAAAGCAAGGAAGTTCAGCTCAGGATGTTTCTTGCGTGGAAAATTTTATGTCCTCGGTGGCAGAGATGAGAATGATAAACACCTCACTTGTGGAGAAAGTTATGATGAGACCACAAATTCTTGGGAGTTGATACCTGACATGTTAAAAGACATGACATTTATTACGCCTTCCCAATCTCCGCCTCTTATAGCTGTGGTTGATGACAATCTATACATGTTGGAGACATCTTTGAACGAGCTTCGCGTATATGATATAAACACAAATATTTGAAAGAAACTTGGTGTTGTCCCTGTGAGCGCAAACACTACCTTTGGTTTGGGGACTGCGTTTAAATCGATGGGAGATAGACTTCAGGTTGTTGGCTCTTCTCACTCTTGGCATAGAAAAGGAATAGTCTACTCATGCCGTCCTTCTCCAGACGTGGAAGAGCAGCACTGGGAAGAATTAAAATATTGGTGCAGTGGTGCTAAGCTCACACAGTTTATTCATAACTGCTGTGTGGTGTTTGCTTAAAGTTGTTTCCGAGGCAAACTTGTTTTGTATTTATGCTTACAATATAATTTTGTTGCCATGGCGCCCGAAACAAGTAAAATTGTGGTTTTATGTTGTTTTTGTTTTCTGAATTTTTGTTTTGCATTTGGGATACAAATGTTGTTGTTTTTCGTTTATTTTAAGTGCTTATGTTTGTGAAAAAAACAAAAATTAATGTTGTTTATGTAATTATTATTGAATTTTATTGTTTTGTTTTTTCCCTCTTTAGCCATTAATGTCACCTAATCATGTTCATTTAAAATATCTATCATGTTTCAGTTAGTTTTTCCAAAAATATAGGTTTAAAAAATTATATACCACACTGAAATCATATCTAATTTTTACTTGCTTGGTTTGGATAACTAGAATTTTCAGGTTATATGGTTTTAAACAAAAACAATGGTTGTATTTGTTTTAAATAAAATTGCCTATTTCAGTTTACATGGTTAGATGATGAATTTACTAAAAACATAGAATGTACTAATTTAATTTTTGTAAAAAAAATTATTATATTTTATGTGAACCCAAATTGTATTATTCTACACAGAGGAGTTGCAAAATAATGGAGTTATAATAATTAAAAATAAGAAAGCAACAGTTATGACAAATGTGCTTAATTTTCTATAAATAATGATAAGAAAAATGTTATTATTTTTATAATATTATTCATCAGTTTGATATTAGTGGCTTGATCCCCGGCACTAGTTACTAGATAATCCCAATTTAAAAATCTATGATCAACGATTTGACTTCACTATATTTTTTTTCTTTGAAGCCGATTTAAGGAACAATTCGAAGCTATAAGGGCATCATATTTTTCTTCGTAGAAGTGTACATTGTGAGCGACTTAAAAGGGCATCAGAGAACCGCAAAATATCTATTTCTTTATGATATACCTTGGATTTGAGCCGTTTTCATCCATGGTATATAAGTGTTTTATTCTATATATATCTATGTTTTCTACTCTTCTAGGTATGTTTTCAGGTTCAGGTGCATTTCGGAGTAAAGCTATGACTTTGGAGCATTTTGGAGCTTAAAGGACATTTCACCCGAGCTGACCATGTAGAGGTCGACGAGAGGAAGAACAATCGATCGATGTGCATCCAGTGCTGTCGATCGACACCAGGAGATGCCTCGACAGATGAAGATTAATATCGATCGATGTACACAAGTACCATCGATCGATGTCGAGACATTGGACACGCGACATTTTGGATCCAGCGGACTTAAAACCCAAGGCCAAGAAAAATTACAAAAATGCCCTGACGAGTTTTTAACCTAGTAGATTATATATTGCCTAAGTGTTTTGACGGCAGAAGAGCTTTTTGGTTACAGTTTTACTTTGAGAGGGAAGAGAGAGTTTGGGAGAGAAGATCACTTGTGGTTGGAACTCCTTGTTTCTATTTCTTTTCATCTATACTATGAATTTATATTTCTTCATTGTTATAAATTGCTTTGCTATGTCTGAGTAGTTCAATTATTAGATCCAGGGTTCAGATAGGTTTGTGGGATTAGCCCCAAACTATAGATCTGCCTTGTTGTGATATTCATGATAGATTTATATTCATTGCTTGTTTTAGCCTTGCTAACTAGAATTTGATCATAGGATTGCATACTCAAGCACCCTTGTTATCCCATCCTGACATCTATCTATCATATTAGGACTGCTAGAGAGGGCTAACCGCCAATTTAGTATCTTAATAGGGCATATTATACTCGCGCATAGGCCTGGCTAGAACCCGTTGATCGATGTCCTCAACTGACTATCGGTCGACGTAGGCAAAGGTGTATCGGTCGACGTCCCAATAGGACCATCGATCGACACTCTTTCATTGTCAACATACTAACCGTTGAGACACGAGATCTAGCTTGTTAACCAGTGAAACATGCGACAGCTGATCACTGAGTTAAGCGATTGAGCTCTAACATATCATGCGTACAATAAATAGGCATCTATAGGTATTATAATCTCCAATACCTGTAGTGGCCCTGCATATAATATCATTTCCAACCAAGTTACATTTACTATTTACTTCGCTTGTTACTATTGCTATTTCATTTAAACATTTACAACTCTTAGTATTAATAAACACTAGATTTAATTGTTTCCTAGCTCCTTGTGGATTCGATCCCTAAGTACTACATCTGAACCTCTTTTGATGAGAGTAACACTCCTTAGGGTAATTTGAGTGGTATCAAATTTGGTGCCGTTGCCGGGGAGCTTTGATCGCCATTAGATTTAGTTTTATTGATTCTTATTCTTTTCTCTACCCCCTTTCTAACATAATCTTTTTCTTGTCTTTTCAGGTGCATGCCCAGCAGTACCATAAGCAACAAGGAGAAAGATTTGCTGTTCTCAGACGATCCTGCTCACTTGGAACGCACCATCCGTAGAGGTCAACGTTCCACATCGCTCGACGCAACAAATTCGTCGTCGATCGATACTCACAACCAACCGTCGACTGACACCAGACCATCATCGTCGATCGATCCCACTCGTTCGACAACGATCGATGCTACATCGCGTACGTCGATCGATACCGTGTCGTCAAAAATGGTAAACATTATTATTCTAACACAGGACGAGAACAGAAACCTGTATGACCAGAACGGTCATATGCGTAATGCAACATGTCAGAAAATAGATGTTCAGGGGACTGTAATCCCTGATGCTGATGCTACAGAAGCTGCTCAACCTGTAGATGAGGACGCTCGATCGAAACCACTGGCCGACTACAATTGCCCAGATGAGTACTATTCCAACATATCAGCTATTTGACTTCCGGAGATCCAGAAGCAGAATTTCGAGCTGAAGCCTCAATACTACACTCTCGTGTTGCAGATACCCTACTCTGGATTACCGTACGAGCATCCTATGGACCATCTAGAACGATTCGAGGATCTAATCGCTACTATTCGGATGGAAGGAGTCCCCGAAGATTACCTGCTGTGCAAGCTCTTCAGATAAACGCTGAATGGAGAAGCGATGCCACAGATTTAACGATGTGCAGCTGCTAAGCACTTTTTTATGCGGTATCGCCTTACAGTATCAAATGGCTCTTGATACGGCGAGTGAAGGAAACTTCACTATTCGGAATCCATTGGAAGCTGTGAGACTTATCGAAAACCTTGCTAATAGCAGCAGCACCAAAAACTCTGACTCTGAACGGAAGAAGTCTGTAGCCTCTATCAGGAAGAAACAGATGGACGAAGTAAGAGCTAAGTTAGATGTGGTGCACGAGATTCTTAGGAAGCAAGTCTGTTCAGCTGAAGGAGAAGTAGCAGATACGGAAGGAGAAGAAAATGTGAACTACATCGGAGGTATCGGATTCCAGAAATTTGGAAACCAGGGTGGAAACAGAAACTTCTTTGGAAATGGTCAAAGAAGTAACCAGAGTTCACAATTTCAAAAACCCTTCAACAACAGCAAAAGCTACTCGAGCTCCTACTACCAGAATCCACCACCCCAGACTCAGGAAAGCAAGATCGAAGAGATGCTTGATCGTGTACTGTTGGGACAACAACAAATCACCGTGGATTTCAACGGTAAAATAGACTCCGCCTACAACAATCTGAACACCAAAATCGAGACCTTAGGGACTCAGGTGAGAAAACTTGAAACGCAAGTAATTCAGACTGGCGAGACTACAAAGAGGCAAAAAGCTTTCACTAGAGAGGCAGGAGCCGACAAAGGAAAACACCACGTAAATGCCATCATAGATGATGATTTCTAGCAAGTGGTGAGAAATGAAAAGCTTGAGGAATGAGACTTCAAAATCGAAATCGACATCGATCGACAGACCATGACGAAGATCGATGGACGGATTACTCCAGTCATCGATCGACGTCGTCCGCTAAACCGACTGAATGCAATGCAGTTCGAATTCTAACTCATGAGGAATTCGCAGCTAAGCATCCTCACCCACCCTCCCCTTTCTATGATAAAATCGATCGATCGGTTTAGCCAACCATCAATCGACAGAGTGAGTCCGACGTCGATCGTCACACCCCACCTCCCATCAATCGATGGGCACCTCTGACATACCGAGTGCGGTTACCCTCAATCGATAATGATTATATCAACGCACTCAGACCACCACCTAAACCATTAGCTAGCCCACCCGAACCAAAACCCAACCCTTAAAATAGTTCACCAGAACCAGTTCAAGAAGATCAGGAAACTAAAGGGAGAAGGCGAAGGAAAAGAAAGGAAAAAATTCCTAAGAACCTTAAGAGGGAAGCTAACGAGAAGGAGATGGATGGTTTCACTAAAAGAGTCATCATAATCCCAATCGAAAAAGCTTTTGATGAAGCTTACTTCACACACCGGTTGTGGATGTTCTTCAGAGAAACAAAGGTAACTGAGGAGGACATTAGTAGAATGTTTCATCAAGTCAGAGAGAAGATGAAACATAGGATCACATTGACGAAGAAGAGTTATCCTGTGAAGTTTGCAATACCATGCGTAGTCAAGGGTGTTGAATTTCCCCATTCAATGTGTGACACAGGAGCATCAGTTAGTATCCTACCTAGGATCATGGCAGACCAGCTTGGTTTGACCATCGAACTTTCAACAGAATCATTCACCTTCGTGGATCTTTCAGAAAAACGATCAGGAGGTATCATAAGAGATCTGGAGATACAGATTGGTAATGCCCTTGTCCCGGTAGATTTTCATGTCCTAGACATCAAGCTTAATTGGAACTCTTCACTTCTGCTTGGAAGATCTTTCCTAGCTATAGTAAGAGCTGTATGTGACATGAACAAAAACAAATTGTGTCTGACGCTGATAGACCCCAACATCCACTACGACCCTATCCAACCTAAGAGAAAGGTTATTAATTCTGTGGATTACGGGAAAGAACTTGGCTTCATTGGCACATGCCATTGTGGAGCAGAGTACGAATCGGAGTACGAAACATAGTACTCAGAATCGATCGACACACCCAGTTTTCCATCGATCGATTCCAATGAGTCAACGCTGACCGATGACCGCAACAACACGTCGCTCGACGTTGATCAGCCGGTTGACCATTTTGCTCCACCTAATCATTGTTACCCACATTTTTTCTTCCAACATCCAAGCAAGAGAGGACGTGATGATTATTCTATAGGCAGTTGGGCGTACAGTGGTTTCCATGAAAGTTTTGCAGTTGACACTGTAATTACTTCATCTAATGAGGAACATACAGAGGAATACGATGAGGATTATTGGAAAGAACGTGCAAGAGAAATGTCTTTGCAGGATGAAAGATTTGAAACACATAAGTTCACAAACACGTTTCTAACATCGATCGCCGAAGTGCACTCCACATCGGTCGACACCCACCCTCGTCCAGCAAAACAACCGCTCACATCGATCGACACCCACACAGGAACATCGATTGATATTCGCGCCGCAACAAAAATTCAGGAGCAGGAGAATATTCCCTCTCCAACTAGGTTTATAGATATCTATATAAATCGTTTTGCACCCCCGAAACCACCTCAACACACCAGAGCAGACACACAAGCAAATAAGATGAACACTCTTCCTTCTACATCACCAGGAAAATCTATAAAGAGCAATCATCTCAAGAACACAAGTTCTGCATAAATTACTCTGCCATCGATCGATGCATCTGTATCTACATCGATCGATACTACTCTAAACCCTAATCTTTCTATTTCTAAATTGAATGATATTGCAAACATTGATTATGGTTTTCTAACACCTGATGAATTTGGTATTTTCAGGGAACCAGATGGCAACACACGTGCAATGGATGGAAGGATCTTACAAGTGTCCAGAGAGGACATAGCAGATATCCTTCAAGTGGCCAATGGACCTGACAACCTATTCTCACAGCAACGTGGCACTCCAGACGTCATTCAAACCGATCCAAACAACCACGTAGGAGTCGCCACAACAGAAATCAATCCAGATCTTTCATACCAACCAAAAGGTCAAGAATCGATCGACGGGACAACTGAGACATCGATCGACAGGGTAACACCAACGTCGATCGATAAGGATGACCGGACGTCGATCGACAGACGTTATGAATTTGGAAACCGTGCTTTTGACATGTACGGAGGAGCCAGAAAGTTCACTTGGGAACGAAGGGACGAGTATGGAGTCTACAGAGATGAGTGTGGACACGCACGAGGCGTAGCTGGTGAGATGATACCTGTCACAAAGGACGACATCAGGAAATTACTGGAAAGAGCATCTCTTTTTGAAGAGAGCCACATCTGTCTTCCAGAACATGCTACTTCCTTCACACTCACAAGACTGGCACCAGAACTCTACACCAAAGATGAAATCAACGAGATGGTGACTGGTATTTGTGGAGCCCAGGAAAAACTGGGAAAGGAGCTTAAATCATTGGTAGAAGATACACATCAACCTTTGGATAGAGGCTACAATGAGCTTTTCAGAAGAATGGTAGAAATGATGACAGAAATTGAGTGTTTACGTCAGCAACTTGAGAAGGAAGCCACGACCTCAGCATCGATCGACGCACCACATGCACCATCGATCGACGTCAGTCTTCCTACAGCCCAGATCCCTGCAGAACCGCAATGTTCAGCAAAACACAAGGATGAATGGGAAGTCTCATACATCAACACGAGGATAAACGACGTGTACTACCCTCTCAACAACGTGGACTGGCTGAGCACTAAAATCGAGCAACTACAGCAAGATCTGGACACCATTCGCAAGAAGGACCAATAACCAGCCACATCGATCGACGTGTGTACTACCAAATCGCTCGACGCTAAGATCTCAGCCATGAATGAGAGGCTGAGGACTTACGAGCACATGCATGACCGCTTCATATCACCAGTCATGATAGATTTACACAAATTGTCTAGTCAAATACTTCATTCCCAAAGGGATATTGATAACATTACTAATCAAAATTTTTTGCAAGCAAACTCATCTTCGATCGACAAGCTACGAGGGCCTTGGATCGATGGCAAGAATCCTGAGGAGTTACTTCCCTACACAGCAGCAGAGGTTGACAAGATCACATCCAAGATCTACACTGCCATAGACACCATGGAGGAATGACTTGACAAACGCTGCGATGACATCTACTTTCCATTCGACAACAGAATCAGTGGACTAGACAGCCACGCAAAATGGCTACAAAAAGAAGTCAAAGCCATTCAGAGGCAACTCGCAGCTCAATACCAGATATCAGCATCGATCGACAAGAAGCGAGCGAAATCGCTCGATGGTAAGTCGCCGAGATCGACCGACGAACACATAATCGCATCGATCGACGCCGAGTCTACACCAGCCGGCGAGCAGCTGATACACAAGACGATAGAGTCAATGCGCAAGGAACTGACAGAACTTTCAGCATACGCCTATGACAACATAGGATGGCACCAGGTCAGCATTGACAACGTTCAGGATAAGCTACAGAACATATCAAATGTACTTGAAAAGATGGATGACAAATGGACAAGAAATGATGAGGCCACAAGAAGTTTCATTGCATCTTGGTCCAGAATGTGCAGAGATGACGTGGATGCTTGTTTTCCAACAAGCAGCTGTTTCTCCACCAAATAGCCAATCACTACCACAGTCAAGCTAAATGACTATAACCAAGCGCTGAGTGGGAGGTAACCCACTATTAGGTATTTTATTTTGGTTTTATTAGCTAGCATTTATTTACTTTCGTTTTATTTGTTTCAGATTTAGAAGACCCAATTAGGAGGACCTGAATATCGACCACCGACGAGACGTCGACATCGCTCGACATGGAGAACCACACGACGATCGATGTAACATTTTCCCATCAATCGATATCTAATCCGGTCAGATGTATTTTCCCTACTTGTTACATTTCGTACATCATGAACTATTCCACCTTAACTCCGGCTGAGTTACACTGGGACAGTGTAATTTAAGTCTGGGGGGAGATTTACTGATATAATTTATTTTATTTTTATATAAAAGGAATTTTAATAAATTATGCTTAGCTATTGAAAATAGGGACTATAATCTTATATTGATTTAAAACTTGAATATCTAACCAATCTTTAGCATCATTTTAGATTTACTGATTGTAGATAGCAATATAGATGCTAAAGCAGATCGACTTATCAACTACACACTTGCCTTGAAACGTATGAAGTAACCAAAGCTGATTTCCAACACTAAACCTGACATAACAGCTTGTCTTGGGGCTTGGTATACATGGGATCGGATTCTTCAGACAGGTCTGGAAAGTAACGCCTTCTGTAGATTATTTATCACATTTTCTCTCTCTAAATTTCGACCCTAGAATAGTTATGAATTTCTATTTATTTAAAAAAAAAATATATATATATATATATAAGATCTATTGTTTACTTAGGATGAGTCTGAACAGGACTTGGTGGCTAAAACCATTAAGGCTTGATTCATAAAGACTCCAATAAAAGAGTTCGAAATGGGACTTGGAGGCGGCAATCTTCAAGGCTCGCTTTCGCAGAAGAACTCTTGGATATATGTCAAAAAGAAGTGAACAGAGCTTGGTGGCAACCACCATTAAGTTCTGATTTATGGAAGCCTATCCAATCTTGGTCACTGATCCTGCAATGGAAGCAGACTTTGACTCAAGAGAGAAAATTAGAGAGAGAGAAACTAGGAACTAACTTTTACCTGCAGCTCTAGATACCTGTCTGAAATTCTTGCATCCTATGATCGATACTCCCAAGGTAAAGCATTCACTTTATATTTATGTGATATACCTTGGATTTGACCCGTTTTCATCCATGGTATATAGGTGTTTAACTATATATATATCTATGTTTTCTACTCTTCTAGGTATGTTTTCAGGTTCAGGTGCATTTCGGAGTAAAGCTATGACTTTGGAGCATTTTGGAGCTTAAAGGACATTTCACCCGAGCTGACCACGTAGAGGTCGACGAGAGGAAGAACAATCGATCGATGCGCATCAGTGCTGACGATCGATACCAGGAGATGCCTCGACAAATGAAAATTAATATCGATCGATGTACACAAGTACCATCGATCGATGTCGAGACATCAGACACACGACATTTTGGATTCAGCAGACTTAAAACCCAAGGCCAAGCCAAATTACGAAAATGCCCTGACGAGTTTTTAACTTAGTAGATTATATACTGCCTAAGTGTTTTTGACGGCAGGAGAGCTTTTTGGGTAGAGACCTTTTTGTTACAAGTTTTGGAGAGAAGATCACTTGTGATTGGAACTCCTTGTTATCATTTCTTTTCATCTATACTATGAGTTTCTATTTTTTCATTGTTATGAATTGCTTTGCTATGTCTGAGTAGTTCAATTATTAGATCCAGGGTTCAGATAGGTTTGTGGGATTAGCCCCAAACTATAGATCTGCCTTGTTGTGATATTCATGACAGATTTGTATTCATTGCTTGTTTTAGCCTTGCTAACTAGAACATGATCATAGGATTGCATACTCAAGCACCCTTGTTATCCCATCCTGACATCTATCTATCATATTAGGACTGCTAGAGAGAGCTAACCGCCAATTTAGTATCTTAGTAGGGCATTTCATACTCGCGCATAGGCCTGGCTAGAACCCGTCAATCGATGTCTTCAACTGACTATCGATCGATGTTGGCAAAGGTGTATCGGTCGACGTCTTAATAGACCATCGATCGACACTCTCTCGTTGTTGACATACTAACCGTTGAGACACGAGATCTAGCCTGTTAACCAGTGAAACATACGACAGCTGATCACTGAGTTAAGCAATTGAGCTCTAATATATCATGCATGCAACAAATAGGCATCTATAGGTATTATAATCTCCAACACCTGAATAGTGGCCCTGCATCTAATATCATTTCCAACCAAGCTACGTTTACTAGTTACTTCGCTTGTTACTATTGCTATTTCATTTAAACATTTCCAACTCTTAGAATTAATAAACACTAGATTTAATTGTTCTCTAGGTCCTTGTGGATTTGATCCCTAAGTACTACATCTGAACCTCTTTTGATGAGAGTAACACTCCTTAGGGTAATTTGAGTGGTATCAAATTTGGCGCCGTTGCCGGGGAGCTTTGATCGCCATTAGATTTAGTTTTATTGATTCTTATTCTTTTCTCTACCCCCTTTCTAATAATCTTTTTCTTGTCTTTATAGGTGCATGCCCAGCGGTACCAGAAGCAACAAGGAGAAAGACTTGCTGTTCTCACACGATCCTGCTCATTTGGAACACACCATTCGTAGAGGTCAACGTTCAACATCGCTCGACGCTACAACATTGTCGTCGATCGATACGCACAACCAACCGTCGATCGACACCAGACCTTCATCGTCGATCGATCCCAATCGTTCGACAACGATCGATACTACATCGCGTACGTCGATCGATACCGTGTCGTCAAAAAAGGTAAACATTATTATTCTAACACAGGACGAGAATGGAAACCTGTATGACCAGGACGGTCATCAGCGTAATGCAACAGGTCAGAAAATAGACACTCAGGGGACTGTAATCCCTGATGCTAATGCTACAGAAGCTGCTCAACCTGTAGATGAGGACGCTCGATCGAAACCACTGGCCGACTACAATTGCCCAGATGAGTACTATTCCAGTAGATCAGCTATTCGACTTCCGGAGATCCAGAAGCAGAATTTCGAGCTGAAGCCTCAATACTACACTCTCGTGTCGCAGATACCCTACTCTGGGTTACCGCACGAGCATCCTATGGACCATCTGGAACGGTTCAAAGATCTAATCGCTACTATTCGGATAGAAGGAGTCCCCGAAGTTTACCTGCTGTGCAAGCTCTTCAGATACACGCTGAATGGAGAAGCGATGCACTGGCTTAGGCAGCAACCCACAGGATCTTTAACATCCTGGACCGACATCAAGAATGCTTTCTTACGAAACTTCTTCGATGAGGCACGCACTGAAGAACTTCGGAACAAAATTTCCACATTCTCGCAGGAGGCTGGAGAGTCCTTCAAAGATGCGTGGATTAGATTTAGGTTCTTCCAGCGAGACTGTCCACACCACGGATTTAACGAAGTGCAGCTGTTAAGCACTTTCTTCCGAGGTCTCGCCTTACAGTATCAAATGGCTCTTGATACGGCGAGTGAAGGAAATTTCACCACTCGGAATCCGTTGGAAGCTGTGAGACTTATCGAAAACCTTGCTAACAGCAGTAGCACCAAAAACACTGACTCTGAATAGAAGAAGTCTGCAGCCTCTATCGGGAAAGAGCAGATGGACGAAGTAAGAGCTAAGTTAGATGTGGTGCACGAGCTTCTTAGGAAGCAAGTATGTTCAGCTGAAGGAGAAGTAGCAGATACGGAAGGAGAAGAAAATGTGAACTACATCGGAGGTACCGGATTCCAGAAATTTGGAAACCAGCGCGGAAACATAAACTTCTTCGGAAATGGTCAAAGAAGTAACCAAAGTTCACAATTTCAAAAACCCTTCAACAACAACAAAAGCTACTCGAACTCTTACTACCAAAATCCACCACCCCAGACTCAGGAAAGCAAGATCGAAGAGATGCTTGATCGAGTACTGTTGGGATAACAACAAATCACCGTGGATTTCAACGGTAAAATAGACTCCGCCTACAACAATCTGAACACCAAAATCGAGACCTTAGGGACTCAGGTGAGAAAACTTGAAACGCAGGTAATTCAGACGGGCGAGACTATAAAGAGGCAAGAAGCTTTCGCTAGAGAGGCAGAAGCCGACAAAGGGAAACACCACGTAAATTCCATCATAGATGATGATTTCTGACAAGTGGTGAGAAATGAAAAGCTTGAGGAAGGAGACTTTGAAATCGAAAGCTCCATGAGTCTCGGCGGTTCTCAATGGTGTCGACCGATGTCGATGAACTCGCATCGATCGACAGACCATGACGAAGATCGATGGACGGATTACTCCAGTCACCGATCGACGTCGTCCGCTAAATCGACTGAATGCAATGCAGTTCGAATTCTAACTCATGAAAAATTCGCAGCTAAGCATCCTCACCCACCCTCCCCTTTCTATGATAAAATCGATCGATCGGTTGAGCCAACCAACGATCGACAGAGCGAGTCCGACGTTGATCGTCACAACACACCTCCCATCGATCGACAGGCACCTCTGACATATCGAGTGCGGTTACCCTCAATCGGTAATGATTATATCAACGCACTCAGACCACCACCTAAACCATTAGCTAGCCCACCCGAACATAAACCCCACCCTTTAAATAGTTCACCAGAACCAGTTCACGAAAATCAAGAAACTGAAGGGAGAAGGTTAAGGAAAAGAAAGGAGAGGATTCCTAAGAACCTTAAGAGGGAAGCTAACGATAAGGAGATGGATGGTTTCACTAAAAGTATCCTCAGAATCCCAATCGAAAAAGCTTTTGATGAAGCTTACTTCACACACCGGTTGTGGATGTTCTTCAGAGAAACAAGGGTAACTGAGGAGGACATTAGGAGAATGTTTCATCAAGTCAGAGAGAAGATGAAACACATGATCACATTGACGAAGAAGAGTGATCCTGGGAAGTTTCCAATACCATGCGTAGTCAAGGGTGTTGAATTTCCCCATTCAATGTGTGATACAGGAGCATCAGTTAGTATCCTCCCTAGGATCATGGCAGACCAGCTTGGTTTGACCATCAAACCTTCAACAGAATCCTTCACTTTCGTGGATCTTTCAGAAAAACGATCAGGAGGTATCATACGAGATCTGGAGGTACAGATTGGTAATGCCCTTGTCCCTGTAGATTTTCATGTCTTAGACATCGAGCTTAATTGGAACTCTTCACTTCTGCTTGGAAGATCTTTCCTAGCTATAGTAGGAGCTGTATGTGACATGAACAAAAACAAATTGTGTCGACGCTGATAGACCCCAACATCCACTACGATCCTATCCAACCAACCTAAGAGAAAGCTTATTAATTTTGTGGATTACGGGAAAGAACTTGGCTTCATTGGCGTATGCCATTGTGGAGCAGAGTACGAATCGGAGTACGAAACATAGTACTCAGAATCGATCGACATACCCAGTTTTCCATCGATCGATTCCAATGAGTCAACGCTGACCGATGACCGCAACAACACGTCATTCAACGTAAAGCAGCCGGTTGACCATTTCACTCCACCATATCATTGTTACCCCCACTTTGCCTTCCAACCTCCAAGCAAGAGAGGACATGATGACTATTCCATAGGCAGTTAGGCAGACAGTGGTTTCCATGAAAGTTTTGCAGTTGACACTGTAATTACTTCATCTAATGAGGAACATACAGAGGAATACGATGAAGATTATTGGAAAGAACGTGCAATAGAAATGTCTTTGCAGGATGAAAGATTTGAAACACATAAGTTCACAAACACGTTTCTAACATCGATCGCCGAAGTGCACTCCACATCGGTCGACATCCACCCTCGTCCAGCAAAACAACTGCTCACATCGATCGACACCCACACAGGAACATCGATTGATATTCGCGCCGAAGCAAAAAATCAGGAGCATGAGAATATTCCCTTTCCAACTAGGTTTATAGATATCTATATAAATCGTTTTGCACCCCCGAAACCACCTCAATACACCAGAGCAGACACACAAGCAAATAAGATAAACACTCTTCTTTCTACATCACCAGGAAAATCTATGAAGAGCAATCATCTCAAGAACACAAGTTCTGCAGAAATTACTCTGCCATCGATCGATGCATCTGTATCTACATCGATCGATACTACTATAAACCCTAATCTTTCTATTTCTAAATTGAATGATATTGCAAACATTGATTACAGTTTTCTAACACCTGATGAATTTGGTATTTTCAAGGAACCAGATGGCAACGCACGTGCAATGGATGGAAGGATCTTACAAGTGTCCAAAGAGGACATAGCAGATATCCTTCAAGTAGCCAATGGACCTGACAACCTATTCTCACAGCAACGTGGCACTCCAGACGTCATTCAAACAGATCCTAACAACCACGTAGGAGTCACCACAACAGAAATCAATCCAGATCTGTCACGCCGACAAAAAGGGCAAGCATCGATCGACGGGACAACTGAGACATTGATCGACAGGGTAACACCAACGTCGATCGATAGGGATGAACCGATGTAGATTGATAGGGATGAACCGACGTCGATCGATAGACGTTATTAATTTGGAAACCGCGCTTTTGACATGTACGGAGCCAGAAAGTTCACTTGGAAACGAAGGGACGAGTATGGAGTCTACAGAGATGAGTGTGGACACGCACGAGGCGTAGCTGGTGAGATTATACCTGTCACAAAGGACGACATCAGGAAATTACTGGAAAGAGAATCTCTTTTTGAAGAGAGCCACATCTGTCTTCCAGAACATGCCACTTCCTTCACACTCTCAAGATTGGCACCAGAACTCTACACCAAAGATGAAATCAATGAGATTGTGTTTGGTATTTGTGGAGAAATGAGGACAAAAATTGTGAGTTTACGTCAGCAACTTGAGAAGGAAGCCACGACCTCAGCATCGATCGACTCACCACATGCACCATCGATCGACGTCAGTCTTCCTACAGCCCAGATCCCTGAAGAACCGCAATGTTCAGCACAACACAAGGATGAATGGGAAGTCTCATACATCAACACAAGGATAAACGACGTATACACTGCAATAGACACCATGGAGGAACGACTTGACAAACGCTGCGATGACATCTACTTTCCATTCGACAACAAAATCAGTGGACTAGACAGCCACGCAGAATGGCTACATAAAGAAGTCAAAGCCATTCAGAGGCAACTCGCAGCTCAGCACAAGATATCAGCATCGATCGACAGGAAGCGAGCGAAATCGCTCGATGGTAAGTCGCCGAGATCGACCGACGAACACATAATCGCATCGATCGATGCCGAGTCTACACCAGCCGGCGAGCAGCTGATACACAATACGATAGAGTCAATGCAAAAAGAACTGACAGAACTTTCAGCATACGCCTATGACAACATAGGTTGGCACCAGTTCAGCATTGACAACATTCAAGATAGGCTACAGAACATCTCCAATGTACTTGAGAAGATGGATGACAAATGGACAAGAAATGATGAGGCCACAAGAAGCTTCATTGCATCTTGGTCAAGAATGTGCAGAGATGACGTGGATGCTTGTTCCCAACAAGCAGCTGTTTCTCCACCAAATAGCCAATCACTACCACAGTCAAGCTAAATGACTATAACCAAGCACTGAGTGGGAGGCAACCCACTATTAGGTATTTTATTTAGGTTTTATTAGCTAGCATTTATTTACTTTTGTTTTATTTCTTTCAGATTTAGGAGACCCAAGTAGAAAGACCTGAATATCGACCGCCAACGAGACGTCGACATTGCTCGACATGGAGAACCACACGATGATCGATGTAAACTATTCCCATCGATCGATATCTACTCCGATCAGATGTATCTTCTCTACTTGTTACATTTCGTACATCATGAACTATTTTATCATAACTCCTACTGAGTTACACTGGGACAGTGTAATTTAAGTCTGGGGGGAGATTTACTGATATAATTTATTTTATTCTTATATAAAAGGAATTTTAATAAATTATGCTTAGCTATTAAAAATAAGGACAATAATCTTATATTTATTTAAACTTGAATATCTAACCAATCTTTAGCACCATTTTAGATTTACTAATTGCAGATAGCACTATAGATGCTAAAGCAGATCAACATATCAACTACACACTTGCCTTGAAACGCATGAAGCAACCATAGCTGATTTCCAACACTAAACCTGACATAACCGCTTGTCTTGGGGCTTGGTATACATGGGATCAGATTCTTCAGACAAGTCTGAAAGGTAACGCCTGGTGTAGATTATTTATCACATTTTCTCTCTCTAAATTTTGATCCTAGAATAGTTAGTATTTAAAAAAAAAATAAAAAAAAATAAATAAATAAGGTCTATTGTTTATTTAGGATGAGTCTGAACAGGACTTGGTGGCTAAAACCATTAAGGCTTGATTCATAAAAACTCTAATAAAAGAGTTCGAAACGGGACTTGGAGGCGGCAATCTTCAAGGCTCGCTTTCGCAAAGAACTCTTGGATATAGGTCAAAAAAAAGTGAACAGAACTTGGTGGCAACCACCATTAAGTTTTGATTCATGGAAGCCTGTCCAATCTTGGTCACTGATCCTGCGATGGAAGCAGACTTTGACTCAAGAGAGAAAATTAGTGAGAGAAAAACTAGGAACTAACTTTTACCTGCAGCTCCAGATACTTGTCTGAAATCGTTGCATCCTATGATCGATACTCCCAAGGTAAAGCATTCACTTTATATTTATGCTAAGAAATGAAATCAGTAGAGGGGATGTCAGATGTGAATTGATGAGGTGTTATGTTAGAAATGGTTGCTAAGCTAGGATATTGCATAGTGTGCTTCTGTGATTATGACTTTTTAAATGTGGTTGCAAAATTGTTGAGGAAACGATTTCTTGCTTTAAAATCGTAAGTCCATAATATTTACAAACATCTTTCAGAGAAACTGCCTGTATGTTTTGCTTGAGGACAAGCAAAAGGGTAAGTCTGGGGGAGTTGATATACCTTGGATATGACCCGTTTTCATCCATGGTATATAGGTGTTTTACTATATATATATCTATGTATTCTACTCTTCTAGGTATGTTTTCAGGTTCAGGTGCATTTCGGAGTAAAGCTATGACTTTGGAGCATTTTGGAGCTTAAAGGACATTTCAACCGAGCTGACCACGTAGAGGTCGACGAGAGGAAGAACAATCGATCGATGCGCATCAGTGCTGACGATCGATACCAGGAGATTCCTCGACAAATGAAGATTAATATCGATCGATGTACACAAGTACCATCGATCGATGTCGAGACATCAGACACGCGACATTTTGGATTCAGCAGACTTAAAACCCAAGGCCAAGCCAAATTACGAAAATGCCCTGACGAGTTTTTAACCTAGTAGATTATATACTGCCTAAGTGTTTTTGACGGCAGGAGAGCTTTTTGGATAGAGACCTTTTTGTTACAAGTTTTGGAGAGAAGATCACTTGTGATTGGAACTCCTTGTTATCATTTCTTTTCATCTATACTATGAGTTTCTATTTCTTCATTGTTATGAATTGCTTTGCTATGTCTGAGTAGTTCAATTATTAGATCCAGGGTTCATATAGGTTTGTGGGATTAGCCCCAAATTATAGATCTGCCTTGTTGTGATATTCATGAGAGATTTGTATTCATTGCTTGTTTTAGCCTTGCTAACTAGAACGTGATCATAGGATTGCATATTCAAGCACCCTTGTTATCCCATCCTGACATCTATCTATCATATTAGGACTGCTAGAGAGGGCTAACCGCCAATTTAGTATCTTAGTAGGGCATACCATACTCGCGCATAGGCCTGGCTAGAACCCGTCGATTGATGTCCTCAACTGACTATCGATCGACGTTGGCAAAGGTGTATCGGTCGACGTCCCAATAGGACCATCGATCGACACTCTCTCGTTGTCGACATACTAACCGTTGAGACACGAGATCTAGCCTATTAACCAGTGAAACATGCGATAGCTGATCACTGAGTTAAGCGATTGAGCTATAATATATCATGCATGCAACAAATAGGCATCTATAGGTATTATAATCTCAGCACCTGAATAGTGACCCTGAATCTAATATCATTTCCAACCAAGTTACGTTTACTAGTTACTTTGCTTGTTACTATTGCTATTTCATTTAAACATTTACAACTCTTAGAATTAATAAACACTAGATTTAATTGTTCCCTAGCTCCTTGTTGATGTGATCTGGGCTAGCAATGGAACTGAAGAGATGGATCAGCTTGAACCAGAGCTTAAGGAAGTTGAAGAAAGAACCAGGGAGCTGCTTGAACATGAGGAAACAAATGAGAAGGACCTAGAAGTACCTATTGGTCCAATGACAAGATCAAAGCAAGCAAGATTTCGACAAGCTCTTCATCAACTACTTCACACTATCCAGGGCAGTCTAGAGTGTGCTTATCCAACCACTCTGGTTGTGATTCAAGCCATCTAAGACAATCATCAAGAGAGGTGTTGTGACTTTCACTCTTTTCCTTAGTTTGGTTTTGCCCCAATGGGTTTTCCAAACAAGGTTTTTAATGAGGCTTGGACACAACACTTATACATGAGCCTCTTGATGAAACTAAGCCTAAACCAGGCCCATTTCCTACTCTAATTTCGTGCATGAAGAAACCAGGAGCCTTTTCTTATTTTCAAATTTAAACTTAAGTCTTTGTTTTAATTGTTTTGTGTGTTTCCAAGAAGTTGTGCATGTACAGTCTTCTTCTCTTTATATTCTGATCAAAACTCTCAATAAAATCATCAAACTCTTTTCTAATAAAAATTCTCTATGAATCTTGTTTGATCAAGCTTGTTCTAAGTGTATTTCGGATCCTTGATCCTTACCTTGCAAGCAAACCCTTGATAGTCCAAGAGTCATTCCGCAACTCTTAGAAGTATCACTCAATCCACTGCTTATTTCATCATCACAATCATTGGAGAACATTCAGGGACGTGATCATCTCACCTAGGATCACTTCAAGTGGTATCAGAGTAGATCTCCATCATCAGGTTGTGTTTTTCCAGATCTGCAACTTTTAGACTTTTCATATTCTGTTATCAGATCTGTTCTAAAATCTAGATCTTGTTAGAAACGTGTTTATTAGGGTCAGATCTACCTAGAAAAAGTTTTTAAATTGCTAAATAATCTGATTTGATTTTCGAAATTACAGAGAAAAGAATTAGGGTTCTTCATAAAAAAAATTTCAGAAATCTGATTATTCTAGATTCAATCCTATTACTTTCTGTTATATTATGTTTCTGTGATTTCTTTTACTGGTTTTGTGTTTGGAAATTCAACAGGAACCATGGGAGAAGAAAGCAGTCAGAACAATGGAATGGATCAACTACTACTTGATGCTTTGACTGCACGCATGACTAATGTGATGACTACTTTGATGGATCAGAGACTAGAAAACTTCAGAACTGAGGTTTCCCATTCAGAACGTGAGAGATCTAGGAGGAGTTCAAATCAGTCTGCTTCAGAAAGCTATTATAGTCATACCAACATATCCAATGGCACCAGGAGAAGGAGATGTAATCAGGAAGCAAGGCCACAAACCAATGATCCTCTTGGTGGTTTGAAACTGAAGATTCCTGAGTTTAAAGGCACTGCTGATCCTGAAGAGTATTTAGAGTGGGAAAAGAAGATTGAACTTGTGTTCAATTGTAGAGACTACACACAAGAGTACAAAATGAAGCTTGCTCCTACTGAGTTCAAAGAGTATGCGCTAAGTTGGTGGGATAACTTGGTTACAGCAAGAAGAAGGGCTGGAGATTTTCCTGTTGAAACCTGGAACCAGATGAAGGTGATTATGAGGAAGAGATTTGTACCGAGCCATTACCACAGAGAGCTGCACTTCAAGCTCAGAACACTGTCTCAGGGAAGTAAATCAGTTGAAGAATATTATAAGGAGATGGAAACCCTTATGCTGAGAGCTGATATACAAGAAGACAGAGAAGCAACAATGGCCAGATTCATGGGTGGTCTAAACCGAGACATCATGGACAGACTTGAAGTTCATCATTGAGATGGAAGAGCTTCTGCACAAGGCAATTATGTTTGAACAGCAGTTGAAAAGAAGAAGTTACAAGTCTAGCTGTGGAACAAGCAATCCACACTACCAGAAGGACGAAAAGACCAGAGAATCCAAACCATTCTCCAAGCCTAAAGTGAAGGAACAAAGTATTAAAGGAAAGGAAGTAGCCACTGCATCCAAAACCAGAGACATACAGTGCTACAAGTGTAAAGGTTATGGACACTATGCCAGTAGCTGCTCCAACAAAAAGGTAATACTCATCAGAGAGAATGGAGAGATTGAATCAGAGGAAGAGGAACAATCTGAGTCTGAAGAAGAAAGAGTGGAGATGCCAGCTCGTGGAGAGTTACTTGTCGCAAGAAGAACACTGAATCTGCAAGCCAAGATTGTTGGAGATGAGCAAAGAGAGAATCTGTTTCATACTCGCTGTATGGTTCAAGGCAAGGTGTGCAGTTTGGTTATAGATTGAGGAAGCTGTACCAACGCTGCAAGTGAAACCATGGTTAAGAAACTTGGTCTGAAGATCATGAAAAGGCCAACAACTTACAAGTTACAGTGGCTTAATGATGAAGGAGAGCTGGAGGTGAAACACCAAGTCAAGATACCATTGTCTATTGGGAAGTATGAGGATGACATATTGTGTGATGTCTTACCAATGGATGCTGGACACATACTGCTTGGAAGGCCTTGGCAATCCGATAGAAGAACTCTTCATGATGGGTTCACAAACAGATACTCGTTTGAGTACAAGGGAAAGAAGACTGTCTTAGTTTCTTTAACACCGCAAGAAGTCCATCTTGATCAGATAGCTTTGAAGAAGAATAAAGCTTCATCAGAATCAAAGACAAAACAACCTGCCAATCTGTTGCTTCAACCAAAGGGAAGTTCTTTACCTCACTTGATATTTGTTTTTAAAGAATGCCCAAACATAACAAAGCCAGTGCAGGATCTTCCTAGCAAAATACAGATGCTTTTGCAGGAATTCAAAGATGTTTTTCCAGAAGAAGCTCCACAAGGATTACCACCTATCAGAGGAATAGAGCATCAAATCGATTTTATTCCAGGAGCTTCACTTCCAAACAAGCCAGCCTATAGAACCAACCCTGTGGAGACCAAGGAACTACAACAACAAGTCACTGAGCTTATGGAGAAAGGTCATATCCGTGAGAGCATGAGCCCATGTGCAGTTCCAGTCTTGCTTGTACCAAAGAAAGATGGTAGTTGGAGAATGTGTGTCGATTGCAGAGCCATCAACAATATCACTGTAAAGTATCGACACCCCATTCCTAGATTAGATGATATGCTTGATGAATTGCATGGTTCTAGCATTTTTTCTAAGGTTGATTTGAAAAGTGGGTATCACCAGATTAGAATGAAAGAGGGTGATGAGTGAAAAACCGCTTTTAAAACAAAACAAGGGTTATATGAATGGTTAGTGATGCCATTTGGGCTGACGAATGCACCTAGTACTTTCATGAGACTAATGGACCATATTCTTAGATCATTTATAGGTCATTTCGTTGTGGTTTACTTTGATGACATTCTGATCTACAGTAAGAATTTGGATGAACATATTGAGCATCTTAGAAAGGTTCTAGAAGTACTTAGAAAAGAATCCTTGTTTGCTAATCTAAAGAAATGTACTTTTGGAGCAGATAACCTTGTCTTTTTAGGTTTTGTTGTGAGTGCAGAAGGTATTCAGGTTGATGAGGAAAAGATTAAAGCGATTAAAGCAATCAAAGAATGGCCAAGCCCAAAGACAGTTGGTGAAGTGAGAAGCTTTCATGGTCTAGCCAGGTTTCTACATAAGATTTGTCAAAGATTTTAGTACTTTGGCTGCACCACTGAATTAATCAAGAAAAACGTGGGGTTCAAGTGGGAACAAGCACAAGAAGAAGCATTCCAAGCCTTAAAAGAGAAACTCACCAATTCACCAGTTTTTTCTCTCCCTGATTTTTCTAAAACATTTGAAATAGAATGTGATGCATCTGGTGTTGCTGTATGTGCTGTGCTTATGCAGAAGAATAAACCTATAGCTTTCTTTAGTGAAAAGCTTGGAGGGGCTACTCTGAACTATCCAACGTATGACAAAGAACTCTATGCGCTTGTGAGGGCTTTGCAAACTTGGCAACACTATCTCTGGCCAAAGGAGTTCGTCATCCACACTGATCATGAGTCTCTCAAACATCTCAAAGGACAACAAAAACTGAACAAGAGACATGCTAGATGGATTGAATTCATAGAAACATTTCCTTATGTGATCAAGTACAAGAAAAGTAAGGAAAATATAGTTGCTGATGCACTATCTCGAAGGTATGTTCTCTTAAACACTCTTGAAACCAAACTACTTGGATTTGAACATATCAAAACTTTATATGCCACTGATTCTGATTTTAAGGATATATATGCTTCTTGTGAGAAGTTTGGTCGTGGTAAATACTTCAAGAGTGATGGTTTTCTCTTCTTTGAAAATAGACTATGTGTGCCTACCTCCTCTTTGAGAGATTTGTTTGTCAAGGAAGCTCATGCAGGTGGACTTGGAGGACACTTTGGCGTGGCTAAAACACTGAATGTAATGCAAGAGCACTTCTATTGGCCACATATGAGGAGAGATGTAGAAAAATCTTGCGAAAGGTGTGTCACTTGCAAACAGGCTAAGTCCAAAGTCCAGAACCACGGTCTGTATACTCCTTTACCCATTCCTTTGCATCCATGGCATGACATTTCAATGGATTTTGTTGTTGGGTTACCTAGAACTAAAACTGAAAGAGATTTTGTGTTTGTAGTCATTGATAGGTTCTCTAAAATGGCTCACTTTATTCCATGTCATAAGACTGATGATGCTGTGAATGTTGCTAATCTGTTCTTTAAGGAAATTGTTAGACTTCATGGAATGCCTAGGACAATTGTTGCTGATAGAGACACTAAGTTTCTTAGCTTCTTTTGGAAAACCTTGTGGTCTAAATTAGGAACTAAACTGTGTTCTCTACTACCTGTCATCCACAGTCTGATGGACAAACTGAAGTTGTCAATAGAACATTGTCTACCTTGTTGTGTGCATTGATTAAAAAGAACCTTAGAACTTGGGAAGAATGTTTGCCACATGTAGAATTTGCTTATAATCATGCTAAGCATTCTGCAACTAAGTTCTCTCCATTTGAAATTGTCTATGGTTTCAATCCTTTATCACCTTTGGATCTAATGCCTTTACCTTTGAGTGAAAGAGTTAGGTTGGATGGATAAAAGAAAGCTGAACTTGTTAAGCAGATACATTAGAAGACACGGATCAATATAGAAAACAAGACCAAGTTGTATACTAAGTATGCTAACAAAGGAAGAAAGGAGATGATCTTTGAAGAAGGAGACTTAGTTTGGATACACCTGAGGAAGGACAGATTTCCTAATGAAAGAAAATCTAAACTTATGCCTAGATTGGATGGTCCTTTCAAAGTCATCAGGAAGATCAACAACAATGCCTATCAACTGCATCTCCAAGGTAAGTATAATGTTAGTTCAAGCTTCAATGTTACTGATTTAGTTCCTTATTGTGCAGAAGAAACGGATTTCAGGTCAAATCCTTCTCAAGTGGGAGAGGATGATGTGATCTTGGCTACCAATGGAACTGAAGAGATGGATCAGCTTGAACCAGAGCTTAAGGAAGTTGAAGAAAGAACCAGGGAGCTGCTTGAACCTGAGGAAACAAATGAGAAGGACCTAGAAGTACCTATTGGTCCAATGACATGATCAAAGCAAGCAAGATTTCGACAAGCTCTTCATCAACTACTTCACACTATCCAGGGCAGTCTAGAGTGTGCTTATCCAACCACTCTGGTTGTGATTCAAGCCATCAAAGACAATCATCAAGAGAGGTGTTGTGACTTGCACTCTTTTCCTTAGTTTGGTTTGTCCCAATGGGTTTTCCAAACAAGGTTTTTAATGAGGCTTGGACACAACACTTATACATGAGCCTCTTGATGAAACTAAGCCTAAACTAGGCCCATTTCCTACTCTTATTTCGTGCATGAAGAAACCAGGAGCCTTTTCTTATTTTCAAATTTAAACTTAGTCTTTGTTTTAATTGTTTTGTGTTTTTCCAAGAAGCTGTGCATGTACAGTCTTCTTCTCTTTATATTCTGATCAAAACTCTCAATAAAATCATCAAACTCTTTTCTAATAAAAATTCTCTCTGGATCTTGTTTGATCAAGCTTGTTCTAAGTGTATTTCGGATCCTTGATCCTTACCTTGCAAGCAAACCCTTGATAGTCCAAGAGTCATTCCGCAACTCTTAGAAATATCACTCAATCCACTGCTTATTTCATCATCACAATCACTGGAGAACATTCAGGGACGTGATCATCTCACCTAGGATCACTTCACTTGTGGATTTGATCCCTAAGTACTACATCTGAACCTCTTTTGATGAGAGTAACACTCCTTACGGTAATTTGAGTGGTATCATTATGCTAAGAAATGAAGTCAGTAGAGGGGATGTCAGACGTGAATTGATGAGTTGTGTTATGTTAGAAATGGTTGCTAAGCTAGGATATTGCATAGTGTGCTTCTGTGATTAGGACTTTTTAAATGTGGTTGCAAAATTGTTGAGGAAAAGATTTCTATGGTTTAAAATCTTAAGTCCCTAATATTTTCAAACCTCTTTCAGAGAGACTTCCTGTATGTTTTGCTTGAGGACAAGCAAAAGGGTAAGTCTGGGGGAGTTGATATACCTTGGATTTGACATGTTTTCATCCATGGTATATAAGTGTTTTACTATATATATATATCTATGTTTTCTACTCTTCTAGGTATGTTTTCAGGTTCAGGTGCATTTTGGATTAAAGCTATGACTTTGGAGCATTTTGGAGCTTAAAGGACATTTCACCCGAGCTGACCATGTAGAGGTCGACGAGAGGAAGAACAATCGATCGATGTGCATCCAGTGCTGTCGATCGACACCAAGAGATGCCTCGACAGATGAAGATTAATATCGATCGATGTACACAAGTACCATCGATCGATGTCGAGACATTGGACACGCGACATTTTGGATCCAGCGGACTTAAAACCCAAGGCCAAGCCAAATTACGAAAATGTCCTGACCAGTTTTTAACCTAGTAGATTATATATTGCCTAAGTGTTTTGACGGCAGAAGAGCTTTTTGGTTACAGTTTTACTTTGAGAGAGAAGAGAGAGTTTGGGAGAGAAGATCACTTGTGATTGGAACTCCTTGTTTCCATTTCTTTTCATCTATACTATGTATTTCTATTTCTTCATTGTTATGGATTGCTTTGCTATGTCTGAGTAGTTCAATTATTAGATCCAGGGTTCAGATAGGTTTGTGGGATTAGCCCCAAACTATAGATCTGCCTTGTTGTGATATTCATGGTAGATTTGTATTCATTGCTTGTTTTAGCCTTGCTAACTAGAACTCGATCATAGGATTGCATACTCAAGCACCCTTGTTATCCCATTATGACATCTATCTATCATATTAGGACTGCTAGAGAGGGCTAACCGCCAATTTAGTTATCTTAATAGGGCATATCATACTCGCGCATAGGCCTGGCTAGAACCCGTCGATCGATGTCCTCAACTGACTATAGGTCGACGTAGGCAAAGGTGTATCGGTCGACGTCACAATAGGATCATCGATCGACACTCTTTCGTTGTCAACATACTAACCGTTGAGACACGAGATCTAACTTGTTAACCAGTGAAACATGCGACAGCTGATCACTGAGTTAAGCGATTGAGCTCTAACATATCATGCATACAACAAATAGGCATCTATAGGTATTATAATCTCCAACACCTGAATAGTGGTCCTGCATCTAATATCATTTCCAACCAAGTTACATTTACTATTTACTTCGCTTGTTACTATTGCTATTTCATTTAAACATTTACAACTCTTAGAATTAATAAACACTAGATTTAATTGTTCTCTAACTTCTTGTGGATTCGATCCCTAAGTACTACATCTGAACCTCTTTTGATGAGAGTAACACTCCTCAGGGCAATTTGAGTGACTTTGTAATAAAAAAAATACTTTTTATAATCTAAGAGTAACTAAGTACAGTTTGGTTTGAATCAGGTGAATCATAGGGTGTTAAATTAATACTTGACTTTCTATTTCTAAAGTTTATGTGTTATATATACAAATCGACTTTGATCGAAGAAAAAATAGACAAATTGACTTTCATTATAATTGGAACGTAATCTTTTAATTTAAAATGTGACTTTTTATTTCACAAGTATTAAATTTGTTATTTATTAAGTTCTTTATTAATGCATACATACTTTTTAAAATTCCAATGAATTAAAATAAGTAAGTTAACTGAAAGCCAAAAATTATTCAAAAAACTATTTCTGTCTAAGTGATAAATATTCTCAAACAATTAACAAAAAAATAGTCAAACCTACAAAGAGTCACAAATTAGTAGTTTTATAATGTATGGAAAAAACTTAAACAAACTAACAAACGTTTAGTCAAAATATCTAAAGAATTTATTACTTTGATTTATGGTAGAAGGCTGAATAACCATATTGCCTTACTATGGTAAAAAAATCAAGCAAAAGATAATAATTATGATAGAGAATTCAAAACATATATACTATAAATATATATCTGAGTAACTGAGTCAAGATTTCATATGTATCTTTTCATCTAACAATATATAATTTGGACTAAAGTATAAGTTCGATAAAGCATTTTCTATAAGCTATTAAGGTATACATGCAAATTTTATAATAAACCTAATCACTAATTATAATAGTTCATACTCATATTTTTATACTGTATCACCATCAATCATAAAATATATCTATCTTTGTCATAATATGCTTTTTTGAAATTATATTTTATTAATTTACATTAAATAATACATATTCCCATTTTCATATTTTCTAAGTTCTCTAAATAGTAAAAATTGTAATCATAAAAATCTTGTAATTATATGTTTTTAGAACTGTGATTTTCCATTTCTATCGTGTTACAAAATTTAAGATTGCATTTATTTTGTTGTTTTGTTTATATTAGCTCTCGCAATTTTTTAAAATAATGATTATATTTATTTTTTACTCTCTTGAAGTATCAATTTCTGAATACATCAGAAGTTTACAAAAACATTATTGACTTCAGTTTAGCTAATGCAATTTTGAATCTCTTTGACTTTCCAGTTTACATAAAAAAAATATTTCTTGTTTATTTTGAATAAATATTCGGAGTTCTTATTCTTAAATTTATAATTGTATGTAGTAAATTTGTTCAGTCAGTTTTTTGCAACTGAGTGATGTTACTCAAAGTATTATTTTGGAATTTACAGGAAATGATGTCAAAAGATATGGCTAAAATAAATCGAGATATGCTAATGCTAAGGGGTGACCAGACTCCTAAAGTTGGAGCTAGCTTGAGCCAATCTAAACGAAGGAAGATTTCAATTGTTGGCATTAAATCCAACATACCTGACCTGAATGTGAAACCTTGTTATGATTCTGATGAGGAAGAAAAAGGAGAAGTTACAAATATATTTCAGAATCTTGCAGGTTTAAAATCTCATGATGGATGCTATGTTCATCATAAGCTTTTGTACGAGCTTGAGGTCGAGATCTTTGCTCGTCTTCCATGCTTCGAATACTGGAAACTGCAGTTTCTTAACAAATTTTTTTTGCAGTTGTTAAAAAGTGGTGAAATTTTCAGGGTGAGACAAGAAAAGGGACTTGTGAAACCCTACGAGATTTTGCATTCAGGGGCTGGATCAAATTGGGAAATGTTTGATAAGGATTTTAAAACCTTTCAGAGACTTCCTAAAGTTTCTTCTTCTGACTATTGCTTTTTCCACAGCGATAAGGAAACAATATGTGTGGGTACTCAACTAATTGTCATTGGAAGAGAAATAGAGGGAATTGTGGTGTTTCGCTACGAGCTAGAGAATCATAAGTGGTTCAAAGGTCCTTCAATGATCACACCGAGGGACATGTACGGTTATGCTAGCCATGGAAAAACCGCATTCTTTGCAGGAGGCATTCAAATGGATGACAATGGAAACCCTATTGTTGTGCGAACTGTAGAAAAGTATAATGCTGATGCAAAAAGTTGGACTATGATTAATGGAATGCATAAAGCAAGGAAGTTCAGCTCAGGATGTTTCTTGCGTGGAAAATTTTATGTCCTCGGTGGCAGAGATGAGAATGATAAAAACCTCACTTGTGGAGAAAGTTATGATGAGACCACAAATTCTTGGGAGTTGATACCTGACATGTTGAAAGACATGACATTCATTACGCCTTCCCAATCTACGCCTCTTATAGCTGTGGTTGATGACAATCTATACATGTTGGAGACATCTTTGAACGAGCTTCGCGTATATGATATAAACACAAATATTTGGAAGAAACTTGGTGTTGTCCCTGTGAGCACAAACACCACCTTTGGTTGGGGGACTGCGTTTAAATCGATGGGAGATAGACTTCTGGTTGTTGGCTCTTCTCACTCTTGGCATAGGAAAGGAATAGTCTACTCATGCCGTCCTTCTCCAGACGTGGAAGAGCAGCACTAGGAAGAATTAAAATATTGGTGCAGTGGTGCTAAGCTCTCACAGTTTATTCATAACTGATGTGTGATGTTTGCTTAAAGTTATTTCCGAGGCAAACTTGTTTTGTATTTGTGCTTACAATATAATTTTGTGGCTACGACGCCCGAAACAATTAAAATTGTAGTTTTATGTTGTTTTTGTTTTCTGAATTTTTGTTTTGCATTTGGGATACAAATGTTGTTGTTTTTCGTTTATTTTAAGTGCTTATGTTTGTGCAAAAAAACAAAGATTAATGTTGTTTATGTAATGATTATTGAATTTTATTGTTTTGTTTTTCCCCTCTTTAGCCATTAATGTCACCTAATCATGTTCATTTAAAATCTCTATCATGTTTCAGTTTGTTTTTCCAAAAATATAGGTTTACAAAATTATATACCACACTGAAATCATAACTAATTTTTACTTGCTTGGTTTGGATAACTAGAATTTTCAGGTTATTTGGTTTTAACCATAAACAATGGTTGTATTTGTTTTAAATAAAATTGCCTATTTCAGTTTACATGGTTAGATGATAAATTTACTAAAAACATAGAATGTACTAATTTAATTTTGGTAAAAAAAATTATTATATTTTATGTGAACCCAAATTGTATTATTTTACACAGAGGAGTTGTAAAATAATGGAGTTATAAATAATTAAAAATAAGAAAGCAACAGTTATGACAAATGTGCTTAATTTTCTATAAATAATGATAAGAAAAATGTTATTATTTTTATAATATTATTCACCAGTTTGATATTAGTGGTTTGATTCCCGTCACTAGTTACTAGATAATCCTAATTTGAAAATCCATGATCAACGATTTGACTTCACTATATTTTTTTTCTTTGAAGCCGATTTAAGAAACAATTCGAAGCTATAGGGGCATCATGTTTTTCTTCGTAAAAGTGTACATTGTGAGCTACTTAAAAGGGTATCGGAGAAGCCGCAAAATATCTATTGCTTTATAATAAAAAAATACTTTTTTATAATCTAAGAGTAACTAAATACAGTTTGGTTTGAATCAGGTTAATCATAGGGTGTTAAATTAATCCTTGACTTTATATTTCTAAAGTTTATGTGTTATATATACAAATCAACTTTGATCGAAGAAAAAATAGACAAATTGACTTTCATTATAACTGGAACGTAATCTTTTGATTTGAAATGTAACTTTTTATTTCACAAGTATTAAATTTGTTATTTATTAAGTTCTTTATTAATGCATACATACTTTTTAAAATTCCAATGAATTAAAATAAGTAAGTTAACTGAAAGCCAAAAATTATTCAAAAAACTATTTCTGTCAAAGTGATAAATATTCTCAAACAATTAACAAAAAATAGTCAAACCTGCAAATAGTCACTAATTAGTAGTTTTATAATGTATGGGAAAAACTCAAAAAAACTACCAAACGTTTAGTAAAAATCTCTAGAGAATTTATTACTTTGATTTATGGTAGAAGGCTGAATAACCATATTGCATTACTATGGTAAGAAAATTAAACATAAGATAATAGTTATGATAGAGAATTCAAAACAGATATACTATAAATATATATCTGAGTCAAGATTTCATATGTATCTTTTCATCTAACAATATATAATTGGGACTAAAGTGTAAGTTCGATAAAGCATTTTTTATAAGCTATTAATGTACACATGCAAATTTTATAATAAACCTAATCACTAATTATAATAGTTCATACTCATATTTTTATACTGTATCACCATCAATCATAAAATATATCTATCTTTGTCATAATATGCTTTTTGAAATTATATTTTATTAATTTACATTAAATAATACATTTTCCCATTTTCATATTTTCTAAGTTCTCTAAATAGTAAAAATTCTTATCATAAAAAGCCTGTAATTATATGTTTTTAGAACTGTGATTTTACATTTCTATCGTGTTGCAAAATTTAAGATTGTATTTATTCTGTTGTTTTGTTTATATTAGCTCTCGCAATTGTTTCAAATAATGATTATATATATTTTTTACTCTCTTGAAGTATCAATTTCTGAATACATCAGAATTTTACAAAAACATTAACTAATAATTATTAAAAAAAACATTATTGACTTCAATTTAGCTAATGCAATTTTGAATCTCTTTGACTTTCCAGTTTACATAAAAAAAAATATTTCTTGTTTATTTTGAATAAATATTGGGAGTTCTAATTCTTAAATTTGTAATTTTATGTAGTAAATTTGTTCAGTCAGTTTTTTGCAATTAGTGATGTTACTCAAAGTATTATTTTGGAATATACAGGAAATGATGTCAAAAGATATGGCTAAAATAAATCGAGATATGCTAATGCTAAGGGATGACCAGACTCCTAAAGTTGGAGCTAGCTTGAGCCAATCTAAACTAAGGAAGATTTCAATTGTTGGCATAAAACCCAACATACCTGACCTGAATGTGAAACCTTGTTATGATTCTGATGAGGAAGAAAAATGAGAAGTTACAAATATATTTCAGAATCTTGCAGGTTTAAAATCTCATGATGGATGCTATGTTCATCATAAGATTTTGTACGAGCTTGAGGTCGAGATCTTTGCTCGTCTTCCATGCTTTGAATACTGGAAACTGCAGTTTCTTAACAAGAAATTTTTGCAGTTGTTAAAAAGTGGTGAAATTTTCAGAGTGAGACAAGAAAAGGGACTTGTGAAACCCTCCGAGATTTTGCATTCAGGGGCTGGATCAAATTGGGAAATGTTTGATAAAGATTTTAAAACCTTTCAGAGACTTCCTAAAGTTCCTTCTTCTGACTATTGCTTTTTCCACAGCGATAAGGAAACAATATGTGTGGATACTCAACTAATTGTCATTGGAAGAGAAATAGAGGGAATTGTGGCGTTTTGCTACGAGCTAGAGAATCATAAGTGGTTCAAAGGTCCTTCAAACGTGGAAGAGCAGCACTGGGAAGAATTAAATATTGGTGCAGTGGGCCAATGGAGATATGCAGATTGGCGTTTTCATGGTGCCATCTGAGAGTATAAGGTGGCACATGCGTCTCTCGAGCAATGCCTAGTTTGTCCACAGCCTCTTCGGAGATTATGTTTCTGCTACTACATGAGTCAATCACAAAACTGCAGATACATCTTTTGATCGTACAAGTGGAACAAAAAATGTTAGTTCAAAATCACTTTCCTTGCGGTGTGAGACACGTCCTGCATAGAACAAGTGTCACATATCGTATGTGGTGTGGTGGTATCGTCAATGACTTGGTCATCATCTTCTTGAGAGTCATAAACTTCATGGTCGTTGAATGCATCATTGATTGATAACCCTCGGTGTGTTGCATGAGGACATGTTGCTGTATGTGGTCCAATTCTCCACAAGAGTAGCAACAAACGGCGCTCAGTCATGTTGAACGTCATAGTTGTTGCTCGTCTTGTACCATTGGTTTACTCGAAGATTTAACGGTTTCACCAGCCTCCTTCGTTGATGTTGATGGATTGTTGCTTCCTGTGTGGTCTTGAGTACGAACCCGATGTGTCGATTGTATCCAGCTAGATGATCATGATTGACCCGCTCGTTGATGTGCCTCACCAATTATGGACCAAAACTATGCCATCGCTGTCAGTAATTGCGGTCGTAGTCCCTCAATGAAACGAGAAATGTTGGGGTCAAAAACGGTTACGACGAAGTTAATATCCAAACCTCCGCAAAAACAATTGTGAATCTCTTTCCGCGACAAATTATGTCACGACACATGATCTCGAGATAAAACCTCATTCGAGTTCCGGTTAGATCAAACACAAGTTGTCGCATGGTAACGGAAACGTATCTAAACCAGCCACGGATAGGTTAGAGTGTGACGGTCGGAACACGGACAAACCAAGCACAGTCACTACACAACGACCGAACATGCACACTACCCGGTCGCTACGTAGCGACCGAGATCGAGCCAAGCTCGGTCGCTACGTAGCGACCGAGTACGCGTCCCGCTTGGTTGCTACGTAGCGACCGAGCTCGAGCGAAGTTCGGTCGCAACGTAGCGACCGAGCTTTTCTGAAACGTCATACGACACTAATCCATGCATTCTCGTCTACCCTTTAGTGCTATCTCCCGAAGACCGTAGCAAACCTATTTCATGTTTCTCGTCATTTGAAGGCATTAATCGAGCTTTACGATAAAAACCGCAGAAAGTTTGTTTTTATTGAAAGAAGTTGTAATAAACGTTTCGAGTCATAAAACGGCCCAAAGAGACCTAAGACATGACTCGAAGCACACTTTACGGTTTATTAACAAGCCCATAAACCATCGGATGGTTTACGCTTGGTTCGCAAGGAAAGATAAATGTCAAGTTTCCGCGGATAAATATGAAATTTTGAAGATAATTACAAAGATCGGGAAAATGGAATTTCTCCATTTTTAGGCTATGACGGCTTAAGGGCAGAAGGGGAAAAGCGTAAACCGACCTAGGAGGGAGTATATAAGGAGTGCTAGGCGAGAGGCATGGAAAATGAACTTTTTCACAGCAAACTTAGTACTTAGAGCAATTAGGCAACTTTCCGTTTTTGTTATTTCGAGATGCGACTCAATTAGGTTTAGCCGTCTTAGGGTTGCTAGAACTAGGAATCTCGCCGACAGCTCTCGAGCCTAGGCTTATACCTTGTTGTAAACGCTCATACGCAAATTCGGAATAAGACTTCTCTTTGCTCTCTTTTTACGATTTTTATACTTTGTGGTTGTTATCTCGTGTTCTGATTGCTTAGTGTGTGGTATTAGCAGATATCCGGGCATGTCAACTGACGCTTAACCAGACATGTCAACTGACGATGCGGACAACGTGCAAACTCCTCTCAACGGAGGCAGCGGCACTGATCTCCACACTCCAGCAGCGGACGTATCCGCGGCCAACGCACCAGCCAACGCTGCGGCGCTCGAAGAGTTTAAAAAGATGTTCGCCACCTGTGAAAAAAGGTCGGAAGAACAGGATAAGCTTGTGAGCACCCTGACCAAACAGGTTGAAACCTTAACGGCAAGGACTCAAGCAATCCGTCCCCGCAGAACCATGAAAGTTCGCGGGAAAATACTTGACTTTGCAACCCCGCTCGTCAGGCCTGAGACCACGCAGGAATGACCTTCGGGTCAAAACCCTAGCGAAAAATCCCCTGTCGAAAAAGAGAAACCTGAGAATCATCTACCTCCCGCGAAGAATTCAGAGGATAAGGAAGTCGAGCACGTCGACTTGGATCCCAGCGACGTCTCCAACGATACCATGCTAGCTGAGTGAAAATGCCAAAGTGGATCACCTGCCAATAACAACCATGCTAGCTGAGAAAGTCTAAAGAAACCAAAGCTGACTTCCAACCTTAATCAACTCAACTTGCTTGTTTTGGGACTTGGTATACATTAGATCGGATTCCTCTTTCAGGTCTGAAAAGTCTGTAATTTTTTGGTTTCCTTCTCTCCTCTCTTCGGCATCCATAAAGAAATAAAAAGAAAAGATTTAGATGATTTTCTGAGATGCAGAGGGGTAGGTACATTACTGATTACCCATATATTCTAATTTAAACGAATGATCACATATTGTTGGAAGTGACGGGTAGGTACATTACCGATGACCCCACTATTCGCCTACACTTTGCCAAGAAAAGAAACAAAAAACAAATCAAAAAGAAGACGAATAAGATGGACTGTAACAACGTCATTATTCATTGGAATTAAGATAAAATGATGTCAGTAGAAGGGTATGTCAGGCGGAATCAGCTAAGCAATAGGCTGGATGGTTTAGTCAAGGTAAGCTCTAGTTAATGAGGTGCCTCTAAATTTGGAATTGATCTGATGTGACTTGAAACATTGCAGACGTGAAAGTAGAAAATTTAAAATTGTGTGTCCCTGCGTTTTCAAACCTCTTTCACGGGATTACTCTATGTTTTGCTTAAAGACACGCAAAAGGGTAAGTCTGGGAGAGTTGATATACCATGAATTTTACCACTTTTAGACAATGGTATATGTGATTTTTAGAGACTATTATATGTGTTTGGAGTCTGTTTTAGAGTATTTTCAGGTTCAGGTACGTTCTGGAGAACTTTGGTGACTTTGGAGCATTTTGAGGTGCAGAACTGCACATATGGGTCAGATGTTTATCTATTGTTGGAGACCTTACCACGGGGTGATTAAGCTGATATTTAAAAAAAAAGATACATCTTTGAGTTAGCTTTCCAATACCACTGGTATGAGGTTAATCAGCATCATGTAGCAGAAGTTATGTATGTTTTACTGAAGAGTGGTACGTCTGCCTCGTGAGAGGAAGTTGTCGAGGAGATGAAGGAATGTCGATCGACAGGGATCTCAGAAGACGGGCTGAGCCTATTTTATGCCCAACTTAAGCCCAGAAGTCACCACAAGTTACCATAATATCCATGGACGACTCAGAACCCTAGTTACGTTTTTTTCTAAGTTGTTGTTGACGGCTATTCATTGTTCTTAGTTTTAGGGTTAGAGAGAAAATATGAAGTCCTTCAGAGTCCTTTTGAAACTCGATTGGTTTTGGTTTTATTATTTATTTTTTTTGGATCTATTCATCTATGATTTCTTTAACAACTATCATGTCTAAGTAGATCCACCTGCTATGTTTAGGGATTTTCTAGGATTTTGAATGAACTTTTAAACTATAGGATTGCTAGGTTAACTATAGATCTTACACCAGGAAGGCTTGTAATACTAGGATCTAGAGTAGCTAGAAAAGCACGAGAGTGTGACTGATTATTTGAACCTATAATCATAGGACAATTGAAAGGCACAAGAGCACAATCAATTAACGGAACCTGAATCCTGCTGGATTAGATACGTAGGCGCATACGAGAATTAGTCTAGAAATTTAGTTGAACGTTATCGATCCGAGCATTAATGGTTGTTTGAGGAAGCATCGATCGATACCTAGTCAATAGTACTGATCGACGCTCATTCATTGTTCCAATACGAGAGCTAGAACAAAGATTTAGTCAATAGATTAGACTCTCAGCGAGAGTTGGTTGTCTTTTGGATTAGATATTGAGTTCTAGGATCAACCCTTAGTATCTATAGATTGAGTTCTGTTTACCTGAATGAAACACTAAGTCTAGCAACCATCCTTCCATCAAACAACTCATCAATCAATCGAACAACTACCTTGTTCAACTGTTTACTTTATTTACTGCTTTATATTATTTGACCTAGCATACTCTGAAGCTATAAGTTTATTGTGTGAAGTGTCGAGACTTTGTGGATGCGATCCTTAAGTACAGCACCCGATCTCTTATTTGAGAGAGTTGATCTTAAAGGTTAATTTGAGCATATTATAGACCGAAACAGAGTTGGTCTTTCCAACATAAAGGGGAGAAAATAAACCGGAAAAGAAAGTATGTTGAAATGAATTATCATTGATCTTCGGACAAAAAAGATGTGGAATAAAAGTCCAAAAGATAATTCAGTTATAAAGCTTAGTAAAATAGTTTCCAGACACATTTATTGACCCAAAAAATAGAGTGACCAAGTCATATATACCAGTTGTAAATGCTCCAATAAGAACTGATATCCTAGAAGGAGAAAATCAAACTACTACTGAGTTGGAGTCACACTTGAAGCGTGATAGACATATTGGTTCAAGAGATAAAGTTCTCGTAAATGAAAAGGAGCATAAATTGATAATAGTCAACCTGAGGAAACAAAGTTATCTCCTAAAAGAGACATTAAACATGACTGAAAAAAATTCAGGTACCTGAGACAATAAAGAAATCTTAATAAACTATGTCATGTACAAAATTAAATGGAACCGATAAGAAAATCATCGTCGATGATATTTATACATGCAAAGTTGCAGTCTATATGATAAATGAGAAAGAAGATGATATCACTCAAATTATCCTAAAGAGTGTTACTCTCATCAAAAGAGGCCGAGTTATAGTACTTAGGGATCGAATCCACAAGGAGCTAGGGAACCAATTAGATCTAAGCAATTTATAATAAACTAGGCTAATAGATTATAAAGCAGTAAAATAGCAATTAAATAAACAAAGCAGTAAACAAGTTGAACAAGTCAATTGTTCAGCTTGGCAAGGGTTGTTCGATGGAAGGATGGTTGCTAGATCTAGAGTTTCTATTCAGGTGTTGGAGATTATAATTCCTATAGATACCTATTTGTAGCATGCACGATATGTTAGAGCTCAACCGCTTAACTCAGTGATCAGCTGTCGCATGTTTCACTGGTTAACTCGCTAGATCTCGTGTCTCAACGGTTAGTATCTTGATCACGAAAGAGTGTCGACCGATGGTCTTATTGGGACATCGACCGATACACCTTTACCTACGTCGAACGATAGTCAGTTGAGGACATCGATCGACGGGTTCTAGCCAGGCCTATGCGCGAGATGATTTGCCCTATTAGGATGCTAAATTGGCGGTTAGCCCTCTCTAGCAATCCTAATATGATAGATAGATGTCAGGATGGGATAACAAGGATGCTTGTGTATGCAATCCTATGATCAATATTCTAGTTAATTCCTCTAGAACAAGCAATAAGTATAGACCTATCATGAATATCACAACAATGAAAATTTATAGTTTGGGGCTAATCCCACAAACCTATATGAACCCTGGATCTAACAGATGGATCTACTCAGACATGAAAACAAAAATCATAGATGAATAGATATAAAACTGAAATGAAATAGATAAATAAAACCAAAGGAGTTCCTCAAATAAAGTGTGTAAAAAGCGTCGCCGTCAACAATGGCTTAGAAATAACATAAATAGGGTTTCTGGTCATCCAAGGGCATTCTGGTAATTTATGGTTACTTCTGGGCTTCACACAGTCATAAAATATACAAGACCCACGGTCTGGGATCTCCATCGATCGACGTGCAGATTGCTGCATCGATCGACGTGGCTTTCTCTTCTCGGCAGCTTCCTCTCGCGAGGCAGACTGACCACGCTTCAGTAAAACGGGAATAACTTCTTCTACAGAATGCTGATTGACTTGAGACCGGTGGCATTGGAAAGATAACTCAAAGCTCTATTTTGTGTCCAAATATGGGCTCAATCCAACGGTCGGAAGGTTTCCATCCATAGCTAAACATCTGATGCGTCTGTGCAACTCTGCACCTTCAAAGGCTCCAAAAAACTCCAAAATCACCATATTTCTCCTAAACGTCCCTGAACCTGTAAATACTCTAATTAGACTCCAAAAGATAATAATTGTATCTTAAAACACTTTAAAACACTTATAGACCATGATTAAAAATTGGTAAAATATATGGTCTATCAGAAGACCATAAAATAAAATCTATTAAAAATGTACACAAAGAAATGATAGACGGAGTAAGAAAGAATCAATAGACAAAGATATAAGCTCTTGTAAAAAGAGAAGTAATTGGACTAGTATTCGATACACAAAATGGTGTAAAACAAGAGAGATAGAATTGAGTCATTGTGTCAAAAATGATAAAACGCATCTGATTATGAAATGATATATTCTCATGTAGTAGATGTAACTACATTCAAGTTCTTTATCAGTCTGACAATAAAAGAATAACTTGACTTATACAGCCCACTAGATAATCCCTAAAGATAAAATCCATGAAAGATTAATGATACTAAAATTATATTCCCCCTGAAAAATCTAGATATTCAATCGAATTAAAGAATATATATTTTTCATGAGTATAAGATATATTATAAGGTTAACCAATATACACATTCGTATTTATCAAGGGATTATGAATGAACATAATCATTGATTGATTTGAATATATCTATTCTATTAAAACAGCAGTATGACCAGTTGATAAAGGTTGTGTCTAACATATTTTATAACCATCTTCTAAATATCAATTATAACTGACTTTTATGCGTTTATACAAATATTGTAACTACTAATTCAATTAGCAAAATATGCCGGACTCATTTATCTCTCTCTCTCAAACTGTCGACTAACTTTAACTTCAAATCGTACAATTTTATATAACTAACAATTTGTGTAAGTATGATACAAACACAAATTTTCGTAGGTTGAATCACAAAAACAGACATATTTTTAGGTTCAGAAACGCGGGCGTGGTGATCGATTGCTCGGTGATGGAGCGCTCGGCGGAGAGTTACCGTGGCAATTTTGCCAAATTCGGTTAATAAATTGGTTTTGTAAAAATAATCCATTTTCCTGGGTTTTAAATGTTTGGAATGGAATTTATATACCAGATCTACAAAATTGATGAAGGATCTAAAAGAAAACCGCAATATTGCAGCCTATAATGATAACTTTTTTTATGATGGCCATGGAAATGTTTTTGCAGAAACCTAGAAGCTATCATAAGGAAGATGAAGATATATTTACAATAGTGCCATTAATAAAAGAAATTATTTAGAAAAAAAAAAACAAAAAGTGTTGTAATTCGATTGAACACGTGACATGCTGTAAAAATAACATCATCTCAATGCACTAAGACAAGGTAAATCATTAGTACATGAACTGCAACGCATCATATGTAATACCAGTTTCAAAGTTTATGTTTGTCTAGGTTTTAAATTAATCAAATTGATGTGTAAAAAAATGTTATTCAAATATTTAATATTGAAAAGTAATTATCCATTGCTAAATGTTTTGAAAACAGGACCGGGCATTGGCATCGGATCAATGGTCAGACCGGTCCAATCAAGTTTCAAATTTTAATTTAATTTTAAATTAAGTAATTATATATATACACATATATGTGTATATATAAAATTATTATTATAAATTTTTTTTTCAGAATCTAAAAACTATATGAAAATATAATGAAAATTTTAAAAATAATATATAAATGTAATGAAAACTAATATATTTATATAGATATTAAAATAATATTATTTTTATGATTTTTTAAAAAACAATTGTATTTTTTACTTGAATTTCATAAAACCATGTTTAAATATAAACCGGATCATCGGTTTTAGCAAATTTTCATGGTTTTTAACCGTTTTTTTACCAGATTTGTCGGTTTAACTCAAATCCGATTTAAGCACAATCTGGAACCTGTTAGAAGTACGAGTCACAGTCTAGCCGGTTTAGGTTTCAAAACACTGCTATTGTTTTATATCATTGTGCTCAAATTTATTTTTTATGCACAAAAACTATCGACTTTTTATGTTCATACAAAAATGATATACAAGATATGTTATCATATTTAACCTGTTTAGCAAAATATAAAGTCTTCCACATGTACAAAATTTATCATTGCCAAAAATATTTAACATATTTAAAAAACATAAAAATTTGTAAAAAAATCCATGTCCTGATTTTGCAAAACTGTAAAATTTTAATGTTTCAAATAATCATGTTGTATCCTATAAAAATAATTAACACTATTCAAATTTTGTAAAAATAATAAATCAAAACATATCCGCGTTTTTAAAGCGCGGGTCAAAATCTAGATTATTATTTGATTACTAAATAAAATTATAACTATACTTTGTTATTTAAAAAATTAATAACTGTTTAGGAATAAAGTATAAGATTAATGTGTGAAATCGCTATGGCACAAATGTATAGTAATGCAACATCACAAATTCAATGCAATTGCCAAAACCTCTTACGAATAATTAAAAAGATATTTTACACAAATATTATTATAAAAAAACATAAATATGATTATTACAAAAGAAAACAAAATTAAACTTCTAAAAATATAAAACAAAACATATAAAAGGGCGGGTCAGAATCTAGTCAAAACTCTTAAAGACTTATAGAAAACATAGTTTGGAAGAATTTATCTTGAAAGACTACATTCTCTTTATCTATTACAAATAAACATCTACAAACAGATGTTATCCCAGTAAGTCCTTAAAGGATCATAGTAAAATGCTCATATATGTTTGGTTCTATATACCATAGTTAAAGCGTTATTTGAGCAAGTTATTCATCTATTTCATAAAGAAACATGTGTATTCATAAGACGATAATATAAGTCATAATAGTAACTTTTATAACAAGAGCATAAATAACTCGTATGTAGAAGATATACATTTAGACTATTGCATGTAAAGAAATTTGGAATGATGTCCAAATACACTACAAAAATATTGTATATGTTAAAAGAGAGTTATGGACTATAAATCCTAGGGGTGTGATGGATCCGGACATCCATGAAATTTAGGATATCTGGGAAATTTAGAATATCTAGATTCGGATTTGGATCCTTGTATCAAGTATACGGATCGTGCTTCTGGATATCCGGATTTTAGATATCTTTATAAATATTATACTACATGAGGATATACGGATCTGGATCTGAATCTGGATCTAGATCTAGATCCTGATCCGTAAAAATAATAAAAAACAAATTATATTTTTTTAAATACTAAATTTTAAAAATAATACTTAAATTAAATATTTATACAAGATTTATAAATAAATATCTATATATATAATCAGACTAATTTTATGTGTATATATATATATATTAACATATCAGATATCATTATTAAATAAAATAAAAAATTAATATATTTTAAATATACGGATCCGGATCTAGACCGGATCTAGGATCAGATCTTGATCATGGTTAATAAGTCCCAGCCCTAATAAGTCAAATGACCATATGTATGGAAATCAGACGAGATTATTGATTAAGGTTATGCTCAACTCCTCAAAGATGTGTATGATTGGAATATCTAGAAGATGATACTTCCAAGAGGAGAAATATATGATATGTCTGGTTATACTCTCTTTTCCTCATCATAGTTTTATCTTACTAGACTTTTCTATGAAAAAGTTTAACGACAATAGAGAACCTATATAAATGATAGACTTTCAAGTCAAATATTATAGTTATAAAGATAAGTATGTCACTATTCGAAAAGTTTGTCATACATTGATGACATCATGTATAAAAGATGATGATCAAGAGAAAACATAACAACCATTTTAGAAGAATGACAATGAGATTGTTTACAAATTTGATTCAAGTGAAGATTTAACATCATAAATTTATCGAGGAGTGTCTGACTAAATATTTTTTTTTGGCAGCAAACAGCTATTCTATTACTCAAGCTTGAGGTGGTATGGGAAGCCAGACCGGAATAGAACAACCAATAAAACATAAGGGTCTATGAAAAGAATGTGCATTCCTAGCTAACGAATCTGCAAATTTATTTTGCGTCCTTGGAAAGTAGCTGATCTAGAAGTCTGAAAAACACAACCGAAGAGTTTGAATTGTTTCCAGTTCAGTTGAGAAATTGGACCATGTGGTTGTTCTATCATTGCAATCAGATCCTTGCTGTCCGTCCCAAACCTCTGACAGATCGAATGTTGTAGCATGCTCTCCATTGCCCACTGTAGCGCTTCCAGTTCTGAATGTAAAGCTGTTTGCCTCCTCCTCAGGTTTCTTGACCCCATGACTATATTTGAAGGAGCTATATTTCATCATAAAAGGATTATATTAACTCGAAGATCTCATGTTCTCATGGGTGAAAGTTAATGCCCGTTGTACTCTTTTCTCCTTCACCATGGTTTTTCTGGTAAGATTTTTAACGAGGCATCATCTTACGTGCTTTATGACTTATTTTGTGTAACGTATATTCAAGGGTAGTGTTATGAATATTAGATATTGATGACCATTAAATAGATAAATTCATAGGATATTCTAGGCTATACTTATATCTTAGATTTACTTTTTTTTGTATGGTTATTATGCTATTACAAACTATGAGAAATATTACATAGACAATATTACCGACAACTTTACATGCCTTATGAAGATTCACGTCTGACTGTGTCACCCTGAGCTGCCCTATGAGATCCATTCCTGACGGTACTCTTTGCGTCATGCTAAAGATCTTTTTGTAATTATTTTCCTTTTTTTCTGCATAATTCGCATTCTTCGGGAATTGAAACACATATCTCTTGGTGTAGAAATTGCATCGTCTGGGATTTGAATCCCAGACCTGGGTGTAGATGCCTATAAACCTTGACAACTTGGCCACGGTGCTTCCACCATATCTTATATTTAGTGTATCTCCAAATATTGTATCCCTATATTTTTTTTTTCTTTTTGACGTCGAACGGCTATTCTATTACTCAAGCTTGAGGTGGTCTGGTTACCCAGACCAGGAATAGAACAACCAATGAAAAATAACTCCCTACGGAAGGTTCTAGCAGTCTTAGCTAAAAAATCAGAAAACTAGTTGCGCACTCGTAGTATATGGGTGATTTTGAAGTCCGGGAAGCAAATCAGCAGCGTTTCTATCTTCTCCAATTCTGTCGCGAAGCGTGGCCACTCGTGGGGTTTCTTTATCATTGCAATCAGCTCCTTGCAGTCTGTTCCAAAGTTCTGGCATGGCGAGTGTTGAAGCATATTCTCCATCGGCCATCGCAATGCTTCTACCTCCGAATGCAGTGCTGATTCACATCGAGTGTAGTTCCGAGTTTCCATGAGTTGTATTTTCTCCCCACTGTCCATCCAGGCCCATCCACATCCACTAAATCGATCGAGAGCTGTCCAAGATCCATCTAACAGGCAAATATTACCCAAGCTTAAGACTTGGCATTCCTCATTATAGCTATCATGTACCACATGTGGTATCATCTCATTTACGTTAAACCATGCTTGACACTCACTTTCTGCGTATCGAACTAGTTCCAAAGGGTCTCTGTCTATTCTCCTGAAGAGTTTATCATTACGAGCCTTCCAAATGTACCATATTATCCAGGGATAAGGATCCCTGTCTTGGTCTGGTTCTAAGATATCATTCTTCCTCCAGAAAAGATAATCCATGTTTGTGTAGACACTTGACACTGGAAATGTACCTGGGCATGAAGGAGTTGTTGATAAGGACCACACTTGGAGAGCCGGAGGGCATTTAAATATTGCGTGAGTTACAGATTCTTCTATTTCTCCACACCTTGGGCAATAATTATCACACCTCATATTCCGCCTTACAAGATTTCTCGCTACTGCCACCTGACCCGTTATCAATTGCCATATAAGATGGCACATCTTCCTAGGGAATAACACAATAACAATTCTCTTTTTTTTTAGGATTTTTTTCAAATATGACCGAAAATTTCAAGTCAAACAAAAAAATAACTCATGTTTTTTTTGAAACTTTTTTTTCTATTTATCCTAAAAGTTCGAGTTATTCACGAAAATGCCATTAATTGTTTTTTTTTCTTTTTTTCAAAAATGAGTCTTGTACCTTATCATCTTCATCTTCACCAAGTATTTACAATATTGACATTTCCATCAATACACTAACCACCATGAACAACCAATTTGAAGCTCTTAATGCACCAAAGTTTTGATTTTTACTCTTCATATCTCATTACTTATGCACACAAATCACATCTCTTTCACTTTCTCTTCAAATTCATCCAAGAAAACCAATATTCTGATTCCGAGCTTTGTAAAATTCATAGATACATTAAAGCTCATGATTTGTAGTCATTAACGACTTTGTAGCTTTTGTAGTGAAGTTTTGGGTGCTTGGTGAAATTAAGCAAGTCATCTCACAGGTTCAAACTATGAAATCTTTTTTATTCTCAGATCTGTTCGCGAAGACTTTCAGAAGACTTAGGGAAGACTTTCAGAAGAGTTCGTTAGATGTGTTTTCTGTTAAATAAAAGAAGAGAAGAGACATCAAGGTGAAGGCATGAAGGGATGAGAGGATTCTGAATAAGGAATCAGTACATTAGGGATGTCCGTACAAGCCAAGGCCGTACAAGTGAGGCCGTACACTTAGGGAAAGAGGATCAGCCTAAAGTTACCCAAGTGGAGTTAACTTGAGAAATTAACCTTGTTACAGTCTTATCCTGATCAGTCCGTTGAGGGAAGAAGACCAGCGCGTCTCTAGCTGTTCCAGGCTGTAAAGCAAACAGCATCTTGGTCTTAGATGCCAAGATACCAAAGCGTGTAGGCTCTCCCATTGGATCATTTCAAATGGACGCTCCTCTTCCCCTTTGACTCCACATGCTTCTACTTTCCCTAATGTTTAACCTAGTGTCTCTCTTCCTTACTATATAACTTGTACTCTGATTGATTAATGAGATAACACACGAGTTTATGAGTCTCTCTCTCTAGTTCATCATGATAATCTCATACACTTTCTCTTAAACACTCTAATCTCTCTTTAATCTCTCTTAGACTTCTCAATACCTTCCTTATTCTCTAAAATAGTATGGTATCAGAGCCAGGTTGGCTGTGGTATTGAGATCTTGTGTTCTTCAGCTTCAGATAAAAGTTCTTTCTTGTTAGATTCAAATGAAAGTTCAAGCAAATCCAGATGGGAGGAAACAGGGTTATTACGGTTCCGATTTCACTTAAGGGTGGGGGAAACTACTTGTTGTGCTCTAGGCTTGTGAAGACAGACATTGGGAGGCTAGGGTTATGGGGTCACATCACAGATGAAGCTCCAGCACCAGTGGCCAGTGCGGAAGAAGGTGGAAGAGAACTCGCGGTTGCTGATGGAAAGAAGTGGATTCAAGATGACTTGATGGTGCTATCTGTGCTGCAAGGATCACTTGAAGAACCTCTCTTGGAAGCCTACAGCTACTGTGAGACTCCAAAACACCTGTGGGAGGTACTCCAAAAGACTTTTGGGAACGTCACCAATCTGAACCGTGTGTATGAGATCAAGAAAGCTATCAACACACTGGTACAAGATGGAGAGGAGTTCACCAAGCATTTGGGCAAGTATAGATCCTTGTGGTCTGAGCTTGAATCGTTGAGGCCAAGCACTAATGATCAAGAGCTACTCATGGAGAGGAGGGAGCAGGATCAGGTGTTTGGATTGCTGTTGACGTTGGATCCTCCATTCAATGATGTGATCAAGCACATGTTGAGGATGCCAAATCTCCCATCTATGGAGGAAGTGTGTGCGCAGCTCTAGAAGGAGGAAGGGTCTCTTGGTCTCTTCGGAAGCAAGGGAGACTTAGCTCTAGCCAACAAGGCTGAGGAAGAAGCGCAAGCTAACCATGCAGCATACAAGACTGATGAGAGGAAGTATGGTGATGAGAGAAGGTTTGGAGGCAACTGTGATCACTGCAAGAAGCCATGACACAAGAGGAGCCAGTGCTGGATCCTTCATCCCCATCTCAAGCCGGCCAAGTTTAACAAAGATCGAGAAGCAAGAGCTAACCTGTCTACTGAAGCAAGTGAAGCCGGTCCATCAGGAGCAGGCTCAAGTGCACAAGTGGGTGAAAGCGCAGGCAAGGCAATGGCAACTCACTACACGGCCACAAAGAGTTTGGAGCATGAAGTGATCCGCAAATCCGACATTGATGCCCTCATCAAAGCTCTTAAGGAGTCTGGTACATTCGGAAACACTCTTGGTTACTCTTATACTGCTCATATGATGCCTAGGAATGAGAATAGGTTGATAGATATCATTGAGGAATTAAAACTGAGAAATGAATCACCTAGAACTCATCTTGCTAGAGGCATAAAACCATTGATTGTTGACTCTGGTGCATCTCATCACATGATTAGTGATGATACCTTGATCAAAAACATAGAACCTGCTCATGGACATGTAATGATTGCAAATGGAGATAGAATTCCTATTAAAGGTGTAGGAGACTTAAAGCTATTTGATAAGAACTCTAAAGCATTTTACATGCCTGATTTCACTTCTAATCTCTTATCTGTTAAAAGATGTACCAATGATCTACAATGCAATGTTATCTTTAGTCCTAACAATGTGACATTTCAGGATATTGAGAGCAATAAGTTGATTGGACAAGGAGTAACCAAGGGGGATCTTTATGTACTTGAAGACATTAACCCCATTTCTAGTTGTTTGCTGAGTTCTGTTTTAAGTAAAGGTGCATTATGGTATTCTAGGCTAGGACATCCACATGTTAGAGCTTTAAGCTTAATGTTACCAGGTGTCATGTTTAAAAATAATGATTGTGAGGCTTGTATTTTGGGAAAACATTGTAAGACTGTGTTTAAAAGATCTACTACTATCTATGATAAGTGTTTTGATCTTGTTCACTCTGATGTATGGACTGCTCCCTGCTTATCTAGAGATAGTTACAAGTACTTTGTCACATTTATAGATGAAAAATCTAAATACACCTGGATAACACTCATTAAAACAAAGGATAGGGTTCTTGATGCATTTGAAAACTTCCAAGCTTATGTATCTAACCAGTATAATGCCAAGATTAAGATTTTCAGGTCTGATAATGGTGGAGAATATACTGGCAATGCATTCAAGAGTCATCTAGCTCAACATGGGATTCTACATCAGACAAGTTGTCCATACACTCCTCAACAGAATGGTGTAGCTGAGAGAAAGAATAGACACCTAATGGAGGTAGCAAGGTCTATGATGTTTCATACAAGCGTGCCTAAAAGATTCTGGAGTGATGCTGTGATCTCGGCTTGTTATCTGATCAATAGGATACCAACCAAGATCATGGAGGATCAAACACCTTATGAAGTTCTAAACAGAAGCAAACATGTGCTGGATCACTTAAGAGTCTTTGGATGCGTGTGCTTTGTACTTGTACCCGGGGAGCTAAGGAATAAGCTAGAAGCAAAGAGCACAAGAGCCATGTTCATTGGCTACTCAACATCACAAAAGGGATACAAATGCTATGATTCAGAGGCCAGGAGAGTTCTTGTGTCTAGAGATGTTAAGTTCTTGGAGGATAAGAGCTTTTATGGAGATAGAAAGTGGGAAGATCTTGAAGATTTGTCTCAACCATCTGATCGAGCTACAAGTCTTAGGCGTGTACTGGAAGGACTTGGAATCAACATGTCCCAGGATCAGCAACCAACAAAGGAGAATGAAGCTGAAGAACCATCACACCATGATCATGAGGGGGGAAATGAGGCTGAGCCTGAAGATCATGAAGATCAAGACTCAGATAGTCATGGTCAAGGTGTGATACAAAGCGAGGAAGAATCCATTCAAGAAGATCATGTGGAACCAAATGAAGTAGAAAGAGAAGCAGTTCAGCCTACGGTGGTTCAGCCTACGGTGGTTCAGCCTACGGTGGTTCAGCCTACGGTGGTGGAGGTGGAACCAGTTCCATTAAGGAGAAGCACACGGTTGAAGAAGGATGCTTCCAACTGGGTAAACACGAGAGTGTACTACAATGCTCAGGCTGTGAAGCATCCCTCTCAGGCTGTGTGCTCTTTTGCGAGTTACCCAAAGGAACATTGTGCATTCATTACAAGCTTAGATGAGAGCAGTGTACCAAGATCATATGAAGAAGCAATGTTACATGAAGATTGGAAAGAATCAGTGGGTGATGAAGCAAATGCTATGATAAAGAATGACACTTGGTTTGAAAGTGAGTTGCCAAGAGGGAAGAAGGCAGTAACAAGCAAGTGGATATTCACTATCAAGTATCTACCTGATGGAACTATTGAGAGGAAGAAGACAAGATTAGTGGCTAGAGGATACACTCAAACATATGGGGAAGACTACATTGATACATTTGCTCCTGTTGCCAAACTACATACCATAAGAATTGTATTATCTCTTGCTGTGAATCTTGAGTGGGAGCTTTGGCAGATGGATGTGAAGAATGCCTTTCTCCAAGGAGAGCTAGAGGATGAAGTGTATATGCATCCTCCACCAGGTCTAGAGCACCTTGTGAAACCTGGAAATGTATTGAGACTCAAGAAGGCTATCTATGGGTTGAAGCAATCTCCTAGAGTATGGTACAACAAGCTGAGCACTACCTTAAACGGGCGTGGGTTCAAGAAGTCTGAATTGGATCACACTCTCTTCACTCTCACTACACCCTCAGGTATCATTTTTCTACTTGTATATGTTGACGACATTATCATAACATGTAGTGATAAGGCTGGTATAAAAGCCACAAAGGAGTTTTTGAAATCTATGTTTGAAATCAAAGACTGAGGAGAAATGAAATACTTTCTTGGAATTGAGTTGTGTAGATCTAAGGAAGGATTGTTCATTTCCCAAAGGAAGTATACACTTGATCTTTTGAAAGATGCAGGTATACAAGGAGATAAGACAGCAAAGATGCCTCTTGGAGATGGATACAAGATTCCACGTGAGGGGGAGATTGAAGATAGCAAGGCCTTTCATGATCCAAAGCTATACAGGAAGCTAGTAGGGAAGCTCATCTACCTCACTATCACAAGACCAGACATATGCTTTGCTGTGAATCAAGTGAGCCAGCATATGAAAGTCCCAAAGGAACATCACTGGCGCATGGTGGAAAGACTTCTCTTGTATCTGAACGGGACATCAAGCCTTGGAGTGTGGATGGGATGCAACAAGAGTACTGAAGTGGTGGGATATTGCGACGCTGATTGGGCTGGAGATAAAGCAGACAGAAGATCAACCACCGGCTATTGTACATTCATTGGAGGCAACTTGGTGACTTGGAAGAGCAAGAAGCAGAAGGTGGTGTCTTGTTTAAGTGCTGAAGCTGAGTATAGAGCAATGCTGAAGCTTACCAATGAGTTTGTATGGATCAAAGGGATCTTGAAGCATTTGGAGATAGAGCAAGCAACTCCAATGACTATGCATTGTGATAATCAAGCGGCTATACACATTGCAACCAACTCAGTCTTCCATGAGAGAACCAAGCACATTGAAGTTGATTGTCACAAGGTGAGGCAGATGATTGTCTTGGGAGTAATCTTGCCATGCTATACAAGGAGTGAGGATCAACTTGCGGATGTGTTCACCAAGGCTGCAAGACAAAAGACTATGGAGTCCATTCACATCAGATTGGGACTCATAGATCTTACACCAAGGAGCTGATCCCCTTAGCCATGAGTTCTTCACTCTTTTTCCCTCATCAAAGTTTTGTCCCAATGGATTTTCTTTGGTGATGTTTTTTTAATGAGGAAGATCTCATGGCCTTTCCAAGCTTAGCTTTGCAAGAGTCTAAGCTTGAGGGGGAGTGTTAAATAAAAGAAGAGAAGAGACATCAAGGTGAAGGCATGAAGGGATGAGAGGATTCTGAATAAGGAATCAGTACATGAGGGATGTCCGTACAACTCAAGGCCGTACAAGTGAGGCCGTACACTTAGGGAAAGAGGATCAGCCTAAAGTTACCCAAGTGGAGTTAACTTGAGAGATTAACCTTGTTACAGTCTTATCCTGATCAGTCCGTTGAGGGAAGAAGACCAGCGCGTCTCTAGCTGTTCCAGGCTGTAAAGCAAACAGCATCTTGGTCTTAGATGCCAAGATACCAAAGCGTGTAGGCTCTCCCATTGGATCATTTCAAATGGACACTCCTCTTCCCCTTTGACTCCACATGCTTCTACTTTCCCTAATGTTTAACCTAGTGTCTCTCTTCCTTACTATATAACTTGTACTCTGATTGATTAATGAGATAACACACGAGTTTATGAGTCTCTCTCTCTAGTTCATCATGATAATCTCATACACTTTCTCTTTAACACTCTAATCTCTCTTTAATCTCTCTTAGACTTCTCAATACCTTCCTTATTCTCTAAAATCATATTTTCCATCAAGAGGACTTCTAGGGCTTCTAACTTTTCTTCATTATGAAAAAAGCCGAAACATCCCATAGAAGACTTCTCGAGAAGTCTTTTCGGATAAACAAATTAGTTTTGTAATTGACCAAAGTTTGTCTGAAATTTGACTTTCTATAGAAGACTTCTCCGGAAGTCTTCTCGGGAAAAACTTTTATTGAAATCTTCTGAAAGTTTTCCCAAAGTCTTCTCACTGTCACAAGAAGTCTGCGTGGGTTACTTTTCCAATTAAAAAAATAAAAGCAAAATATTTAATATAAGTCTTCTCAAATTTTATTCCGAGTTTTGGTCAAACCTTTGGGTACGAGAGAAGATTTCTACAGAAGTCTTATGATGAAAAACTTTTATAGAAGTTTTCTCACGAAAAACTTCTATAGAAGTCTTCTCTAGAAGCTGTCAAAAAAAAAAAGTCTTCTCTAGAAAATTTAAATATAGTCAATTGAAAAAGTATCCCTGTAGACTTCTTACGACATTGAGAAGACTTTCAGAAGATTTCTATAGAAGTCTGAGAAGCATTTTCGAGAATTTTTCAAATTCAAAAGTAAGCCAATATTTACAAAGGAAGACTTCTCAATCTGTCTTATGTAGAGTAGACTTCCTAAGAAGTCTTCCTTCGTAAATTTGCAATTGCAAAAATGACCTAAATAGAAGACTTCTTCGTCAATGTTTAATAAACTTTTATTTTCTCTACAATTAAAATGACTTTTTAATATTTTCTTATTAATTCATGTGTATTAGTAAATATTAGGGCTCGTGGATGAAACTCATAACTTATTTGGTGATAATTATGAGATTTCAAATATTTATGTTTACTAATGTTTCTAGCTAATTCGAAAAGACTTCTTAAGAAGTCTTCTACGTTAGATTTTCTAGAGTGTTAAGCAACTCAAGGTATGTTTTTTAACTTTCAAAAGTGTTTAAGTAATTTCAAGAATATCAAGTCATGTGGTTTAATGTGTCTTTTTAGATAATAAAAATAGTTTTTAATTTACATGAGATTTAAAATTTCGACTTTCACTTAAAATTCAGGTTTGATCTTTTGTGAATTTAATCTAAGTTTTCTTGTGAAGTCTTCTCCCTGAGTTTTAGTAAATTTGACTAAGCTTTTGTAATGTTGTGTTTTGTTATGAGTGGGTAGAATGGCTAAAAAAAATTTGGTATGATGTATCAATAACTTCAATGATGTCAAGTACTTTAGGCAGAACATAAACATATCTACCAAATTATTTTGATTAACATCTATTCAAGTTTACAAAAGAATTCACAACTAAAATAGTACACATACAAATCACAAAACAGAGTATAAACAAAACTATTACACATGGAGCTAGATATCATTCCTCAACATAGACAAGCTTGGACTCCACTTGACATCATTCCTTTGTACCACTTTGGGCAAAAGACTTCGGAAGACTTCCCGAAGATTTCTTGAGAAGTCTTGTAACATAAAATACATTAGAAAAATTCCCAAGAAGTGCTTCAAGAGTTTTCCAAGAGTCTTATAAGAAATCTTTCAAAGTCGGACTCAGATCTGAAAAAATATGTATATTCAAAAGCATTCAAATGGCTTCAAAACAGAGAAAGTTTCAAAAATATTTTTTTTATGCATAAATAATAAACAAAACAACCACATTAGGTTGAATCTATAACTTTTTAGAATCTAATATATAAAACACACAAGATACATATCTAAAATTTGTACCACTTTGGTCGGAAGACTTCGGAAGACTTCTTGAAGATTTCGTGAGAAGTCTTCTAGAATAAAATGCATAGAAGACTTGCCTAGAAGTCTTCCGAGGAGTCTTCTGAGAATTGTTTCAAAGTTTCTTTCAGATCTGAATAGGCTGCAAACTCAAAAACATTCAAGTGGCTTTTAAATAAAGAAAAACTTCAAAAATATAATTTTATGATTAAATAACAAACAAAACAGTCACATTAGGTTGAATCTATAGCATTTTAGAATCTACTATATAAAACACACAATAATACATATCCAAAATTTATAGATTTACTTTTAAATGAGTGAAAGATGAGAATCATGTAATACAAAAAAAGATAAATTAGTGAAAAGAAATAAGAAAAAAATGAGAAATGGATTTAAAGTTAGGTGTTTTGATGTTCAAATTAGAGAGAGGTTAGGAGCGTTTTAGAGTGAAAAACATTACATTTTCGTTGCAGACATTTGAGAAGAAGAAATAGAATGTGTACATTTTCTTAAATAGAGACAAAAATTCTTATTATGTTAAATATTTTTGATACATAAGACTTCTTGAAAGTCTTCTAAGAGAAAACTTCTTATGAAGTTTTGTAGACCTTAAAATCAAATACATGAGAAGACTTCTAGAAGACTACGCTTCAGACGGGAAACCTAAATTCTACTAAAATTTAGACGGAAAATCTAAATTCTACTAAACTTTAGGCAGGAATGTGTCAAAAGACTTCCAAACCAAAACCTAGAATTCTCTTGGAAAGTCTTCTAGAAGTCTTTTGGAAATCTTCTTGGATATTTTTCTAGGAGTCTTACAAACCAAAACCTAATCAAATAACTAACTAAATAACAAATAATAAAGTTGATTTTAAGAAGTTGGATCAGTATTCAAAAAACATGAATGAACATGTTCTCTCACACTATTTAATCTTTAAATGGATATAAGGTGACTCGAGCGTTAATCCATAAGGAAAATAAACAAGAAAATACAAAACTATGCCTACCTGTTCATTTGAAGGAAGACAGTCTGAAACATGAGTTACAACAGCAAGTTGATCTCTGCATCCTGTTGCAGTGACAACTGGGCCACCAAGGGAGATAACATGTTTCTGAAGGAAATGACATGTTCTTTTCAGATCAAAAAAATCAAAGTATTTCACTAGTGAGGTACACATTATACACTAGCACCCCCTAGTTTAGTTAGAAACTGTGGAAGTCGGTAAATAGACTAAATCAGTCATTCCCTAGCACTCAGTTCAAGTTAGTTTTTCGAGAATTGCAGATTCTCATTGTAACTACAGGATGAAACAAACATTCAACTACATAACCTTTTCATCTCACAATACAGTATACACCAGTAAGAGACAAACATGGAACATAACACAACAGCAAGTTCAGTAGAGAAAAACGCACTTTAAGGTAAACAACGATCAATCAATTGCGTAGACTATCAGCTTACGTCAATGGTGACACATGATAAACCATAGAAAGCAAAAGAAGAGACCTGTAAACCACCCTCGCTAAATATGTGAAGCAAATTGAGGCTTGTAATCGCAGCTACCAAACCAGAACCGTTAGCGACAACCTTCACCTCTTCAAACCTCATTGTCCACTTCATGTTTTCAATAAAAACAAAGCAAGTCAATTATTTTCTATTCTGGTCTGTAAGTTGGGATGAATTAAGTGTAAGGATTCTAACCTCACTATTACTGGCCCAGCTTCTGAATGGTCGATACATAAGAACACTCATGTTCTTTTCTCCCTTGCTGGGGTTTGCAAAGACACCCACTTTCACTTATTACTATAACATATTGTATGTTACTAAACCTTAAACCAAAGTCTTCTTGGAGTCTTCTAGACCCAAGAAGACTTCCTTAAACTTAAACTTCCTTAAACATAAATAAACACTTCCTTAAACTTAAAAAATGTTTAAATCATGTTATTAGATATGCATTAAACACATATAGGTGAAACTAAAAAAATTAAAAAGATAACATATGTTACCATACCCTAAATCAAAGCCTATCATGACTCAGTCTACATTCACTCATCTATTTTAAAAATAATTCAATTTTAGTAAAACTAAATTTCCATCATTTAGAAATGTTTATTAATACATGATTTTGATTTTTTTCTCTTTCAAAATATTTTTTTATAAATTACTTTTAAGATCTAATATATGAGAAAACTTCTCGAAGACTTCGATTTAGGAGGGAAACTTAAATTCTTCTAAAATTTAGGCGGAAACCCTAAATTCTACTAAAATTTAGACGAGATATGTCACAAGACTTCTTGAAAAGTCTTATGTGAGTCTTCCAGACCCTATAACCAAATAACTAAACAAAATAAAACAATTTCTTAAACTTTTAAGATACATAGAAAGTGTTTAAATCAAGTTATTAGATAGTCACTAAATACACATAGGTCAAATCTAAAAATAAAAAATAAGATTTCAAAATCTAACCCTAAAAATACCAACAATACTATAACATATGTTACCAAACCCTAATCCAAGAACTATCATGAGTTAATTTATATTCACTCATCTATATTAAAAATAATTCAATTTTAGTTAAACTAAATTTAGATTATTTAGAAATATTTATTATTACATGATTTCAATTTTTTCCCATTAAAATATTTTTTATAAAAAATTAAATTTTTTTAAATATCTACTAAACGAGAAGATTTATAAAGAAATCTTCTCTGAGAAGACTTCTTTGTAAGTCTTCTCACGCGGAGGGTTATAATAGTAAAATTCAATACACGTTTTTGTTTAGTCATAAGGATGTTGTTGTAATTTCACTAGCCTTTTGGGTTACTTTTGCATTTGAATGAATTTGGGGTACACTTTTGTATTTAAAATCAAGTTTTGAGTCATTTTTGGCAATATTCCTCTTTTTTCTTTTATTTTTTTTTTCACAACAACAATGACGATTTTGACTAAAATTTTATGAAGAGTTAAATATTTGATAAAAAAATTTATTTGTATAATTATTTTGAAATATTTATCTATTTGTATGGCACATGAAACCAACTAATTAATACTATTAAAACATAAACAATTTTTATCTAGTTACAAATAGTCTAGGTTGGACCATTACATTTAACTAGCTTCCCTATTATTTCTACTTATATCTAACTTAATTATTATTCAATATATTCCCTAGCCTAAAATAAACAAACTAAATAAACAGTCTATTGTTTTTTAACACTAAATTTAAGTAACTAATCAATTATATACTAATTCTTATATATATACAGCTATATTTAATTCAAATGCAAGAAACAAATTCTTCAAACCTCTCACCAAATACATAATAATATAATTCTTATAGACAGAGTATTAAAATTATATATATTTATATATTTGATAAAATAAATATTAATATTTAAATATATGATGGAACATGTTATTATTGATATTTTTAGTATAGTTTTACGGGTTATTCTAAGAAAACATGTAAAATATTTATCAAAAATAAAAGTTATTTAATAAAACATAAAATATACTTTAAATTAGGCTTGGGCGTTCAGGTACCCGTTGGGATACGAGTTGTGTATTTTATTTTTTGGTTCTAATTTTATCACATCCTAGGTTCCATTTTGGTAATTTGTAAGTAAGGATCAAGTTCAGATATAACATATCGATTTTGATTATAATTTATATCACATCCTAAAACCCATAGAATAACCATATATCGTTCGGATAAGGTTATATTGGTTTGGTTCGGATATATCTGAAATTAAATCCAAAATTTAAAAGAAAAACGTAAGAAATAAATATTTGCTTATATAGAATTGGATATTTAAGGTACTTATTAAAAATTAAATACTTATATCATTTAAAAATCAATATATAATTGAATATTTAAAGTACATATTTATGTTTCAAATATTTGTATTTGTGATATATTGGACATTTCATATCAGATTTCGGATTATTTTGTTTTTTCGATTTTCAAGTTGTCTGTTCGGGTTCAGCTAATAGAATTTTGGGTTTAGATATGTTTTGTCCATCCTACAAAACTCATTCTGGTATTTCTTATATTTAAGACCTAGTATGGATCGTTTTTTGTTCTGTACTCGGTTTGGATTTTGGGTTACAGATTTTATACCATGCCAAATTTAAGTAAAGAGAAAATATGATTCATTGAAAATTTATTATTCTGCGCTTTGAAAGCGCAAATCAAAATATAATTAAACAATTAAAAACAGAACAAAAACACAAAATATCATAAAATGTCAAGTTCAGTTCAAACACACAACAATGTCAATAAAAACCCCAGTCTATCTTCATGTACTTTATTGTTTAAGACATTTTCGGTTTATTGGTTCAAAATCACAATACTAAAAGGGCAATATATTGTATTGTGAGGCTGCCACGTCCTCAAAAAAAATCAACCAATAATATGTCTCTATTTTGCCAGTTCACATATTTTTTGTCGACATGGGCTTTTAAATTGTTTGTGGCCCATTTGAAATTTTTTTGCTATCTTCTTCAATCGTCTCCCCGACGATTCCCATCCACGGCCATGGTTTTCACTCTCTCCAAATCTCTGTTACTCTGAATAACTGACTCTGCTGTTTACACTTTCATTTAAGATATATCTTTTCACCTCCTTTTTCTTTTGCTCATATATTATCTCTTTCTCGATTCTTCATATACCCTAATCTACAACCTCTTCGAACAAAGATCAAACTATGGCCATGAGATCTGCTTAATTGTACCGGAAAGTATCCAGCCAAGTCAGAACTAAGCTTTGAGCTTCTCCTTATCGGCGAGCAAGTATCATATTTTTTTAACTTCTTCTTCCATGATCCAAATCAATCTTTGTTGTATTCTTCGCACTAAAACCATAAAGTCCAGCGCAACAATGGCCCACAACTCGAAATCTACTGCGTCAATAGCACAACGAGTTTACAAAAATTGACCTTCTCCTCGTTGCGCAAGCCGCTTTGGTTTTCAAATCCACCAATTCGGGTTGGTCATCAGACAACCTTATACTCATTGAGGAAAAAGCATTGGTTCATATTTTTTTCCCGTTCTTTGTTGTTTGTAAATTTATCTTTTGTTGTTTGTACAACATCTAGAACATGTGATCAAGCCAACCTTTCCAGGCATCCATATGATTATTAACAGAAAATGTGAGAGCTGGAATATAAACTTAGTAGTCATGGAAAGCCTCTACCATCTGAAACTGGGGTAAAACTGTGTATTTTTCTATCTTTAATTTTTATTCTTAGATATTAAGATTTGATTACTGTTAAAAAAAGGGTTTGATTACTGTTATGGTGCAGGGAAAGTTATTACTTTTCGATCAAATATTCAAGAAGTGTGTTGATGGAGTGTATGTCTTTGCCACTTTTGCTGCTAATATTTATAAATTTAAACCATGAGTTGTTATAGTAATTGTGTTCCTATAACTCTTAACCAATATAAAGTGAATCAGAAACAAAACAAAACATGCAATAACCATCTTTCATCTTTCTTTGTGTGCTTCTTTTACTACCAGGTTCATGCGACCTTGATGGATCCGGTTCACAAGTCTGTGAATGAGACGGTACGTTCTGTTCTTCTGTTTGTACTATATATACGATCTTAAGACTTATTTACTTTGGCTCAGTGTTATAGACGGCTTGAACATGTGTAAGGATTGAACCAATACCAAACTCTGAGTGCGGCGATGAAAAATACAGCCATAGAGTCAGTGAACAAGAAGTGGGAGGGAAGTAAGAACGCAACACTGCAGCTGGTGGACATGGAGTGCAGTTACCTCACTGTTGATTTCTTCAGGAAGCTCTCCACAGCTCTGAGAATGCCGAGTGTTTTGCTCCATTGTGGTCGGTGTGATTCAGTCCAGAGAATATTGCTGATGCTTAGGTATGAAATTGTGACTGCCTCTACTCTTGCAAATGAAAAGTGTATGTATTGAAGGAAATTGTGTTATTTCTGGTCAAACCATGAATACCAATTCCAAAATTCAAAATGAGAATTCGGGGGACAGCTCCACTTTGCATGCAAATCTTTCATGTTAATTTTTTCCGTATTCTTCTTCTCACGGGTAGTTTTCCATTAAAATATTCCATTCCATCCTTGCTTCTTTTGTTTGACAGCTAAGCTTCCACAGACCATAGACAGGAAGAGGAGAAGCGTTTTTTGAGGGAGCTATTGGGGCAGAGAGGAAGCGCAAGAGAAGAAGAAGAAGAAAAGGTACAAGAGAGAGAAAAGTGTGAAGCTGGATAGAGAAAAGCTGCTAGAGTAAGAGTGAGACAAGAAAAGGAATTTGCTGTTGGAAACGGAACTTGGGAATGGACCGGCTGCTACACAAGTAAGTTATAATTTATTTCCGACTCACTGCTTATAATTCGCTCAATAAAGGTCACTCAATTACTTAGTCTATGCAAATAAAATCAATACTCTTTAGTTCATTGCAAAAATCTTCATACTAAGACATAATATTTGCAGAGGTTTCTGAATCAATGGACGTGAATTGCCGTATTACATAATACATAGAAGAAACAATTTCAAGAGGCATGGCCGAAAACGTCTGCTTTCTCTGGTTAGAGTAAGACAACATTGGATATACTTGGCGCGAAGCTTTCATGGAGAGAATTGAGACGGACTATGGTTGTTCTTTCTTATACTTGGATCTCTGAAGAAAGAAAAACATCCTTTTTATTTAATCACAACTATTTATCAAATATGTGAAAGCGGTGGGAAAATGGGTTCGGTGGTTATGGCTGAGGGATACTTTGTTTTCTTATGGTTATGGAACAATGTGGGTTTCTATTTAACCACCGGACTGATGCTGTGTCTGTTGAGTTAAGGGAAAGAGAGTCTGTTTTTGTAGTATCTTCTGTTCGAGGTTTACACTCTTGCAGGAATGGTGATCTCACCAAACTCGAGAGGTATCACAATCGGAGACCTTGGTTCTATCGTGGTATTAATAATTTTGGGCTTGGTAGTTCTTCCATGATATTGTCCTCGGTCTGTGTGAGGCCAAACTGGTTCCATCATCACTACCTTTTTGAATCATAAGGCAACTTTCTACTTGAACTTTAAAAGTAACACAAAAACTCTGAATCTGATGAGTGATGACTAATTGACGCTACTTTTCTGTGCTCACTTAGTCACTGTCATGGATATGGCTTTTCTCAGATGTCATGGAGAATTAAAGTAAGCTGAGGCTGCGCCTTCAACACAAAATGGAGAACTTTACGGTTGTAGCATAGACTGAAAAGAAGCTGACGAAAACACATCAACTTGACAATCGAGCAAGAGAAAGAAATGAAAGAATTTTTATACAGCCCACTAAATTATGACATGTCCATCTACCTCTTAGAGTCAATTTCAGTGTGTTTTTCAGTGTCCAGATAAATGAAAAATGTACATGTTTGGGTCTTAGCGATGCACTGATGCCTCTTATCACTGTTTTTGATATTAATATTAATTTTATTTGTTTGTCCCCGAGACATTTACAGATTTGGAATGAGAGGGCCTGGGGCAGTAATAGCGACATCAACAACATGGAGGGGTTACTCGAGCAGGGATCTCGTTCTTAAAGATTTTGAGTGGGTCATACCCATCCTTTCTGGTTCATAGAACGGATCAAAATAACTCCACAAGTGATTGTTGAAGCCAAAGACCGTTTTACCAATATGGTGCTTCAGAGATGCAAGATGCATACAGAGTTTGTTTTGAATGATCCAAAGAAGATCAGTTAGCCATTGTCAAGTCGAGATAACATTTCTTATTTAAACTGAGAGAAAGCGAGCGAGCCAGGTACAAACAATGGAGAGAATGTGGTGGAGCTTTTGTTTGGTTTTGGTTTATGCGCAGAGAAACACAAGCAAAGGAAGCAACATTGTTCTTATTCAGGTCATTCTTGCTCTTAAATATTTCTCAGCTTTTGTTTTCTCAGAAGGCCACATCTCTGCTATAGTGTCTCAATTTAGATTATCATCACTTGCCTTGATGCTCTGTAGTGATATATATTGTCTTCTCCTGTATTACAAAATGATTTCTATTCAAGATGAACCCAAGTATCTCCAATCTTTTTATTGTTTTACATCCATGAATACACGAGACTTTTCTGTCCAGCACAAAGAAAGGACTTTTCTGCAAGCCAAGCCTTACAAGGACCATCCTACCATTGCAAGATGACCTTAAGGTACTTTTGAGTAGAAGTTTCCCAAATTAAACCTTTTTTTAACTTAATCATGTATTTGGTTAACATGTTTCAGCATTTCTCTATGGTTATCAATAGGTTGTCCAGGCAAAGTTTCCAAAAACTGAAGTAGGTAAGTTAATCAAGATTTCCCTATGATTTATTAGTTAAGTATTGGTGCCATGCCTTAGTCTGCTATATGTTTGGATCAACGGTTTCCAAGGAAGCTCGAGCTATGGTTCTACATGGTGCTGAATACTGTTTTATCTCACTGCTTTTGGCTGTGAAGTTCAAGACGAGGGATTGGATTCACGTGATCATTGGAGTAGAGTCATGAAAGGGCATACTGGAGATAATATGGTGAGCTATTAAGTTTAATCTCTGTTCATTTTCAAAGCCTCTTAGTGTCATCTTGCTTGACTTCGATCTTTGATTACAGTTGGAGTGGCTTTGTTAAAATACAATGATGGTCCTATCCAGTTTTGAAGCCAAATCTGCAAGTTTGAATTCACCTCGCATCCGCTCCAAGGTAAATAAAGAACGTAAGTATTATTATATCTTACTGCAAAGTAAATTTTCCTGAATAAGATGCATGCATACCCTGGTAAAATTGTGAAAAACTCAACAGAAGCAATAGAAATTGTCCACATTTAGCTAATCTGGATATATGAATTTTTTCACACACTAATAGAATATCTGGTTGCCCTTTCCAGTGATCTTTATTACCAAACTGGTTGTTGAAGACACTGATTGTGGGGCAAGTTAACAGCATAGGCGGAATATCTGGTTGTCTTTTCGGGTGATCATTGTAACTTTTGTTACCGTTTATCAGACGGGACCCAGGACCAACTTGAGGAGGGAGACAAATATAATCCACTCGAAGTCCCTGAGTGTCCAAAACTGTGAGAAAAAATCTAATCATAGTTGATAAATTTGGTTTCTTCAGATTAATAGCAATGGACAGTAAATGTATGAATTGCACCTGAATTACACTTGCTTGAGAAGGTCATTGGGTCATAATCAAGTGACAGACTTATAATTGTCGACATTATGCTTATTAGTTATTAACTTATATTTATTAATTTTTTCTTTTGAAAATTTGTATCATGTTTCCATACAAATAAGTTTTAAAAGCGTTTCTTCTAAAGGTTTGCGTTCGTTAGTCCTATAAACATGTTATGGCAGCTAACAAACTCATGAAATGAGGGAAAAACATGGAATCTAACGGAACATTATTATATTTTCTTAATCTTAATTTCGAATTCGTTTTGCTACATGGTAACAACAGTATTTGACATGATTTGAGATTCTTTTAATGTACATCAGTTTTAGATTTCAATAGCTTTTCATTTCCCCCATTGCCATAACACATAAGAACAAATTCATATAAATTATTTTTAAAATGCATATTGATTGATTTTAACGTTAAAACAAAGTTTGAACTATACACTAATTTAACCATATTTTCATAAAAAACTCAAGTAAAAGAGAAAAGAATAACAAAACTTTAACTAAGATTCAATTTACTTTTTCTAAATTTGTTTACCAGCTTATATGTATTTTTTATATTTTGAAAAGAAAGATGTGAATTTGAATAATATCCAATTTGTAGTTACCAAAAACAACACAAAAGAATAATTCTGTCTAATAATTTATTGTCTAAATATAAAAAATATAATATAAACTTTAAAATAATCTAAACTTAATTAAAATATATAGGAGTTTGATAAAATATATATATGAACAAATCCGAGCGTAGCCTAGAAAAATCTATAGTATTATAGAATAATTGAAAATAGTTTTACAATACATGTAACTACATCCGAATTAAACCCTACTAAACCCAAACTGAATCTAAATCCAAATCCAAAAAGACTGAAATTCAAGAATCCAAAAAATCCGGAACTCGAATGCACCGGAACCTAAATCCGATTAAGACCCTAATTGTCCAGCCTAGGCTTGTTCTTCGAATGATAATAAATTTTATTTTATCCCAAAACAAAAAGAGGTTTTTGCCAAAACTAACCCACAACTTGATTTTAATCCCAAACCTATACCCAAACTTGAATCAAATGCAAAACTAACCTAAAAGCCTAGTGAAATTACAGCTCAGCCCCTTGTGACCAAACAAAAAAACAGAAGCCATTTTTACGAATATAGCCCCAGTAAATCGTCTGAGTCGTCTGAGATGTTGGAAGTCGTCTGGACGACTGAAGTGTAAGTCATCTGGTACCAGTTTATTTTCAAAATAATTTATAAATCTTGTAAAAAAATATTTTGATGCGTAAAAAATAAAAATCAAGTAATTATAAACAGTTTTAACTGATATAAATTAAGATATGATAAAATTGATTTGTTTTGAAGATAGATGAGTGGAAGTAGTGAATCATGAAATACTTTGGTTTAGGAGTTTGGCAAACATATGTTGTAGTATTGTATGTATTGTTAGGGTTAGATTTTGGAAAACTAAAATGTTTTTTTCAAAAATTAGTTTTCACCTATATGTGTTTATTTCTGTGTATAGTAAACACTTTTCAAGTTTGATTTGGTTTTATAAAGTGTTTAATTAGATAATTAAGTTTAGGGGTTATGTTTAGGGTGTGGACGACTTATATTTCAGTCGTCTGTTGAATAATTTACCCGGACGACGTATATTTCAGTCGTCCACATCGTACTGAACCTTATATTTTACCAATGTACGTTTTAACCTAACCGGATCATTTTACTCGGACGACTTACATTTCAGTCGTCTGGTGAAGAAATTAAAACAGACGACTTACATGTAAGTCGTCCATAAGAGTTTAATATTTTTAGCGGGAAATTAAATTTTTTTAGCGGGAAACTAAAATAGAAGACTTTCCAGACGACTTACAAGCGGGAAAATAATTTTTTTAAAAAATTTTAGGCGGGAATATTTGGACGAATTACATGCAAGTCGTCTGTTTTAATTTCTTCACCAGACGACTGAAATGTAAGTCGTCCATGAAGTCGTCTGAGTTAAAAATATTTAACCTAATTGGATTTTTGTCTCCCTATATAAAGAAAAATTTACACATTCTCTCTCCTCCTCTCAAATGGCTGCAACAAAAATGTAATGTTCATCATTCTAAAACTCTCCAACCTCTCTCTAATCTCTTTGACTTGAAAACACCAAACTTTATATGAATTTTTCAGTTTTGTCTCATGTATTTCTTACTAATCTATCTCTTTGCAGGTTTTTAATCAAATGGTACTCATCTTCCACTAATTTAGAGGTAGATCTATTAATTTTAGATATGTATTTTTGTGTGTTCTATAAATGTAGATTTATCTAATCTTCCACTCATTTTCTCTATTTTTAAGTCATTTGAACGTTTTTGGATATGCAGGTTTTTCAGATCTGGATTTGATCTGCAGGTTTTTCAGATCTGGAAGACTTCTGGGACGACTTACCTGTTAGTCGTCTGGAAGTCGTCAGGAAGTCGTCTGGACTTCCAGGAAGTCGTCTGGACTTCTAGGAAGTCGTCTGGATTTTTCTGAGCGTTTTGGTAAGTTCTTATGTCTGATTTTTCTTCATTTGGTAACTTCTTGTTGTATAAAGTTCTTACTTTTTTCCCAAACTAAAACTCTCCAAACCCACTCTAATCTCTTTGACTTGAAAACACTAAACTTTATATGAATTTTTCAATTTTGTCTCATGTCTTTCTTACTAATCTATTTTTTTTGCAGGTTTTTAATTAGATGGTACTCATCTTCCACTAATTTAAAGGTAGATCTATTATTTTTAGATATGTATTTTTGTGTGTTCTGTAAAGGTAGATTTATCTAATCTTCCACTCATTTTTTCTGTTTTTAAGCCATTTGAACGTTTTTGAATATGCAGGTTTTTCAGATCTGGATTTAATATGGAGGTTTTTCAGATCTGGAAGACTTCTGGGACGACTTACTTGTTAGTCGTCTGGAAGTCGTCTGGAAGTCGTCTGGACTTCCTGTAAAGTCGTCTGGAGGTCGTCTGAACTTCCTAAAAGTCTTCTGGCAAAGTCGTCTGAACTTCCTGGAAGTCGTCTGGACTTCTTAGAAGTCGTCTGGACTTCTTAAAAGTCGTCTGGTCTTGTCTACTCAAGTGGAATCCAAGCTTGTCTTTGTATCTATAATAGTTTTGTTTGTGGTCTGTTTTGTGAATTGCATGTATACTCTTTTAGTTGTGAATTTTTTGTAAAATCATAATGTTTTCCAAGATGTATTAAATGTGCTAACAATGTGTTTACACATTTACAAATCAATGAAATAATAGACTTCAGTAGCCTTTTTCTTATCTTTGGATCTCTCATATGCAATAATAAACTCCAATGGCCTTTTTCTCATCTTAATAAACAAGAATGTTGGTAGCTTCATATTGATACAACATTTTAAGAAGCATTTTAACCCTTCTTCCAACTCATAACAATAGTCATCATTATTGTCTATAACAATAATACTTAAGAGATGGAAACAAACAATAGTAACTAGTCAAAGCATATTATATTTTTTATAAGTTTGCATTGAAAAACTTAGTCAAATTTAGTAAAACTAAGGGAGAGAACATATTTTGTAAATATGAGTTTTACATATCTTGAAGTTACTTATCACTCTTAAAAATACAAGTTATTCAAAAACTAACGTAGAAGACTTAAAAGCTAGTGGAGAAGACGCGGACGACTTCAATCTAAGTTGTCTAGACGACTAAACTATATGTCGTCTGGTCAACGCAGAGGTTATTTTTGCAATTGACTTTGAAATCTGTTATTTCGGACGACTGAAAGTTAAGTCGTCTACTATTGTTTGATTAAAAAAAACTCCAAAAAAGCTAGACGACTTACATTTCAGTCGTCAGAGGTTAGTTTTGCATTTGACTGGATTGTTTCAGAAGTTTGACTTTTTGGACGACTTACATTTCAGTCGTCTAGTGAAAATTAAAATAATACTATTTTTTTAAAAGTAGACGACTTACAGTTAAGTCGTCATAGGTTAGTTTTGCAATTGAAAAAAAAAACTTCAAGATATAATTATATACAGACGACTGAAATGTAAGTCGTCCAGGATTTACGAGGTTTGACCAGAATCTCGGAAAAAAATCCTGGACGACTTACTATTAAGTCGTCTGGTGGACGACTGAATTATAAGTCGTCTATGTATAATTAAATCTTGAAGTTTTTTTTCAATTGCAAAACTAACCTATGACTACTTAATTGTAAGTCGTTTACTTTAAAAAAAATATTATTATTTTAATTTTTGCCAGACGACTGAAATGTAAGTCGTCTGGGGAAGTCAAACTTCTGAAATTATCCAGTCAAATGCAAAACTAACCTATGACGACTGAAATGTAAGTCGTCTAGGTTCTTTGGAATTTTTTTTGAAACCAAACAATAGTAGACGACTTAACTTTCAGTCGTCTCAGGTTACAGATTTCAAAGTCAATTGCAAAAATAACCTCTGCGTTGACCAGACGACTTCCAGGTAAGTCGTCTACAGCCAGACGACTTCCCAAGTAAGTCGTCTACAGAACAGATCTGGAAAAAAACTCGATGTCATACCTTAAATTGGTGAGATAAGTTCCTTAGCATACATAAGGCTTCTCCAAGCACACAGAATCACAAACGAAAGTCACCCACCCATAATCGTTAGCTTCTATGACTCTATGAACCATAAAATTTTTAGAATCAAAATCTTGGGTTTTTTTAGCTCATTGTGGAGAAAAAGTGAGAGATATGTTGTGTTTAGTTCACAAGAATGGAAAAAGAAGAAGGGTATATCGATATTGAGAGCATTAAGAGCTTCAAATTGGTTGTTCATGGTGATTGTGGTATTGATGACAATGGCAATCTTGTAATTACTTGAAGATGATGAAGGTGAGAGAGTAAAAATGTCATTTTGGGAAGAAAAAAATTGATGGCATTTTCGTAAATGATTTGAACTTGTGGGGTGAATAGGGCAAAAACCAATTTTCAAAAAAAAAGGAGATTAGTTTTGTGTTTGACTTTAAGTTGTAGGTCAATTTTGCAAAAACCCCAAACAAAAAAATGTGAAAAGGGGGAAATAAAACTCCCGGGCATCACACACTCAAATTCGCGCCAAATGGGAACGAAAGAGGGATAAAAGTAAAACCCTAACAGCAACAGCAACAGGAGGCAGAGGCGACAAATGCGATGAAGTCACGAACGCTTAAACTTCGTGAAGCCCATAAAGTCTGCGGAAGCGGCGCCGCGTTTTGCTCTATTCTCTGGGACCAGAAAGCGCAACACTTTGTCACTTCATCTTCTTCGGATCCATCCATCTCCGTCCACGATGGACGCTCGCCTTCCTCTTCGCCCCCGACGATTCTCCGCCATCACCAAGACGGCGTCACCGCCTTGGCTCTTAGCCAGGACTCTTCCTTCCTCGCCTCTGGATCTATAGATCATTGCGTTAAGCTCTACAAATTCCCAAGTAATTTCTTAGCTATTGTTTCTTTGGTTAGTTAATTCATCTAACAAGCCTCCCTTTTAAAATCAGGTGGAGAATTTCAGACAAACATAACCAGATTCACGCTTCCGATTCGGGTGCTTGCCTTTAATGGCTCAGGGAGTTTATTGGCAGCTGCTGGAGACGACGAAGGAATCAAACTCATCAACACCGTTGACGGCTCCATTGTTCGAGTTCTAAAAGGGCATAAAGGACCTGTGACTGGCTTAGATTTCAACCCTAATGGTGAGCTCTTGGCTTCGCTTGACTCAAACGGGACTGTTCTATGCTGGGAACTCCAGAGTGGAATCGTTTCTTACACCCTTAAGTCTGTTGCTCCCGACACTGGTTTCAGCACTTGTGTTGTGAATATTCTTAGATGGAGCCCTGATGGTCGGATCCTCGCCGTGCCTGGTTTGAGAAACGACGTGGTGATGTATGATAGATTCACCGGGGAGAAGCTTTTTGCCCTGAGAGGAGACCACCTCCAGTCTATATGCTACATAACGTGGGCTCCTAATGGCAAGTATATAGCTACTTCTGGTTTGGATAACCAAGTGCTTCTCTGGGATCTTGATAAGAAACAAGACATAGATAGGCAGACGTTCGAGGAGAGGATATGTTGTATGGCGTGGAAACCAAATTCTAATGCTTTGTCTGTGATTGATGTCAGGGGTAAATATGGAATTTGGGAGTCTTTGGTTCCATCATCAATGGTTGCTCCTACTGTTGGCATTCCAGACATACTACCAAAGAGGAGGAATGAGATTCTTACTTTTGATGAGGAAATGGAGGAAGAACTATCTCCAAGTTTAAATGATGATGATGATGGAGAATCTCATCAGCCTAGCAGGAAAAGAATCAGGAGAAAAACCGTCATTGATGATGATGTTGATCTAGATGAGGAATTTTATGATGATGGTAGCAGCATACCTGGCTACAGGAAGAAATCACACGGTGTGAGAAGTGGGCTTCCCAGAAGCATTGCCCGATCAACCAACTTCAAAATGCAAAAACCTTTTCAACCGGGTGCAACACCCCCGGAACAAGGAAAGAGGACATTCTTGTGTTACAATATGTTGGGATGCATAACTACAATTGAACACGAGGGAAACTACCGTATTGAGGTGCTTGAGGCTTACCTTTGTTATGCTTCTAATTTCTAATGTCTTCCTTATATAAGTTCTCCATAAAGAAAAGATTCTTGTGTGTAATTTCTGGATGTTTTTCTTCTTGTCACTCTAAATGCAGACAGATTTTCATGATACTGGAAGAGGTCCACGAGTTTCATCAATGATCGACATCTATGGCTTCACTATGGCATCAATAAATGAAAGTGGATGTGTCTTTGCAAACCCGAGCAAGGGAGAAAAGAACATGAGTGTTCTTATGTATCGACCATTCAGAAGCTGGGCCAGTAATAGTGAGGTTAGAATCCTTACACTTAATTCATCCCAACTTACAGACCAGCATAGAAAATAATTGACTTGCTTTTTTTTTTATTGAAAACATGAAGTGGACAATGAGGTTTGAAGGTGAAGAGGTGAAGGTTGTCGCTAACGGTTCTGGTTGGGTAGCTGCGATTACAAGCCTCAATTTGCTTCACATATTTAGCGAGGGTGGTTTACAGGTCTCTTCTTTTGCTTTCGATTGTTTATCATGTGTCACCATTGACGTAAGCTGATAGTCTACGCAACTGATTGATCGTTGTTTACCCTAAAGTGTTGTAAATCGTTTTTCTCTACTGAACTTGCTGTTGTGTTATGTTCCCTGTTTGTCTCTTACTGGTGTATACTGTATTGTCAGATGAAAAGGTTATGTAGTTGAATGTTTGTTTCATCCTGTAGTTACAATGAGAATCTGCAGTTCTCGAAAAACTAACTTGAACTGAGTGCTAGGGAATGACTGATTTAGTCTATTTATCGACTTCCACAGTTTCTAACTAAATTAGGGGGTGCTAGTGTGTAATGTGTACCTCACTAGTGAAATACTTTGATTTTTGTGATCTGATAAGAACATGTCATTTCCTGCAGAAACATGTTATCTCCCTTAGTGGCCCAGTTGTCACTGCAACAGGATGCAGAGATCAACTTGCTGTAGTAACTCATGTTTCAGACTGTCTTCCTTCAAATGAACAGGTAGGCATAGTTTTCTTTTTTCTTGTTTTATTTTCCTTATGGATTAACCCTGGAGTCACTTGATATCCATTTAAAGATTAAATAGTGTGAGAGAACATTTTCATTCATGTTTTTTGAATACTGATCCAACTTCTTAAGATCTATCTTATTGATGTGGTTTCATTACATGAAACTTCGATTTTTAAAAGAACTCTGAACTTTGACCAAAAAAGGAAAAAATAATTATTTGATGGACATTTCATTTATCTACAAATATGACAAACAAACATACGCCCAGGTTGTTATGTACGGTACATCCTCGGCTCATTCTTGTGTTTACAATATGCAGGTGATGGAATTTAGAGTCTTGAACATAAGCAAAATGACTCAACAGTTGAACGGCCGTGTTGCCTTAACCCCTGGCTCACATTTAACATGGATAGGATTCAGTGAAGAAGGTTCTTTCAGCTCATTTGATTCTGAGGTCAGTTTGGCTGACTCATTTGCTATGTTTTTGGTACTCATTTCATAAAATATGGATTACAACAACAACATTTTTATTGCAGGGGGTACTGAGGGTTTTTACTAGTCAATATGGTGGCTCGTGGATCCCGGTCTTCAGGTTTGTTAACGTAGCTATCTACAGTTTCTGACAAGTTCCTTATTATCTTTTCTCAAATGGTATTTGTACGTTACTGAATTCATTGTCATTTTCAGTACCACCAAAGTGAAGAAACAGGAAGAAAACTACTGGGTGGTTGGTTTGAATACAACCAGTTTATACTGTATAGCTTGTAAACACCCAGAACGTTTCCCACAGGTAATATATATTATAGTTGCCGAGACTATGGTATGGTGTTTACTGTATCTGCAAAAGGATAGGATGCCTCACCACTCTTCTTCCTTCCATTTCAGGTGACACCAAAACCAATCCTTAGTATTCTGGACCTCTCCCTCCCGCTTGCATCTTCAGATTTAGGAGCAGCATCTCTAGAAAATGAGTTCATTCTAAAGCAGCTGCGTTTATACGAGGTTTTCCTCTCTCCTTGTTACACCATTTATAATTGCTATTATGTCTCCCTTCATTTTTGTAAGAAGTTTTATCTGAGTTGTTCGCGTCAGGAATGTGTGAGTGAAACTGTCAAAGTTTTTTAGGTAACAAACAGGGAGGAGAAATCTGCGTAGATTAGTATCAAATATCTATATATTTTCAAGCAATTCTAATATATCTTTTCCTCCTGATCCCAGACTCAAAGAAGGGTGGACGATATGGCTTTTGCCGAGGTGGACACGACAGCACTTGAAGATGAGGCTTTCGACCTGGAAGTTTCTCAAGATAGATGCATACTAAGGCTCATCAGCTCGTGTTGTAGCCGTAAGTCAATTATTTTACATTTGTTGTTCGTACACGCGTTTGTGAGCGCTTACATACTTAGAACATGTCGAATTCTATGTGAAGTTATTTTCCAGATTTTGACAACAATTTTCTTTACTTTCTTTTAGGTGACAAGTTTGTAAGGGCCGGTGAACTTATGAGGTTACTATCTCTAGAAAAATCGATGAGGGCCGCAATAACACTGGTTACCAAACTCAAGCTTCCATTCTTGGCAGAGAAATTCTGTAGCATACTCGAGGTACTCCTCTGCAAACACCTTTTAACAATTCTTATATTCTGCACAAAAGAAAGAAAGAAAGAAGGTTCAACCACCGATTCTCATTCTCATGATGCTAACTTATGGTTTTTCACTAACAGGAAAAGTTGCTCGAAGAAGCTAACGAGGCTACCGAAAATCATCCGCAAAATCCAAGCAGAGAAGTGGTTAAATCCAAGGTCCAGAATTCTCCGGCTCTGGTTCAGACAAGCGAAAACACAGAGGCAGTTCTGAAAGCTTCTGCACCTAAACCGTCTGCTACTACACTTGTTAGGAAAGCAAACGTTTCAGAAGGTCTCAACCTGGGAAAAGAACAAATAAAGAGAGACGAAACTGACGATGTGAAGAAAAGAGAGGTAAATAAATTGAACTTGATGAAGAATCCTGTGAACAGTGTTAATAGTGAAGACAAGGGACTGAGAAAGGAAGCGAATCAACCAGACGCACGACCTTCTTCAAACCCGTTCCTGAAATCAATTGTTTAATGAGTTTTGGATGTTTTTGATTCTGGTTTGCCACCGTCAGCCTCTACGTCACTTTCTGCCAAACTCTCTGTGTTCAGTTAGAAATGACTTTCAAATCTATTTCTCTGTCAGCATGTATGTGAGTTTCTTCATGGGTTTTCCCAAACTTAACTTTGTTGTCCAGTTCGATGATGTTTGTATCTCTATGACCTTGAAAGTTTTCAGCTCATGCTCTTAAACCCCAACACAGAGACTTCTTTCTACTTCTTTTTTTTTTTTGAGCAAGACTGGTTTCTGCTTTTATTAGAATTTCATTCCTTTCTTTTCCGGTATACCCAGCAGAATGTTAATCCCTTTTCTGGATAATCAACAGATAATGGCCCAAGAAAAGGTGCAGCTTCCTTGAAGTTGATCTGTTTCTGTGCAGAAAAGCCTTGTTTATTTTTATCAATCTATTGTTCAGTACAGGACATTTTTCTTACTGTGTCGTAAGATTTATCAACTTTATCACTAATGACACTAAAGATGTCGAGGAAGATTTATCACATAAATCCGGCTTACTAAAGGTATTGACAACTTCCATGGGCGAAACCAACAATCTTGTCCAACAATCCTGTCCAACGGCTGGTAGCGAGTTCAAACTAAGTGGATACCAACCAATACACAGTCATTATGCGGTTAAGTAGTTACTCAACAATCCAAAATCTCCAGAGTAAGGCACGGCATATACGCGGAGTAGTTGGAACGAGTTGAAGTGTATAATATACAAGCAAATACCATTATTTTACATACCATTACTGAGTTGTTTCACTTGATACATAGAATACTTTCTTTGAGCTGTATCATCTTCGGCTTTATTCATTTGTATGCACCATATTCATTGTCAATAATAAAATCCAGTTCCAGTTCGAGCAAACTATCTTAGAGATCTACAAAAACAAAATCTCTTTCCCACTATTTTCCTAAACCTTACTCTGTTTTTATTAAATTTTCGATTACGGGTTTTACCTTCAATTATTTGGCGCTGTCTATAGAGAGGCCATAAAAAATCTTTAACTCAAAAGCCTAATCAAAGATCAGCCATATCGAAATGGTTCCAAGAACCAAGAAATTCACCAAGAACAACACACTGATTCACCGTACCGCTCCAACTTTCCCAGACACATCTCAGTCCCCGAGCTATCCCATTGACGGATTGAGCCTTGGCATTCACCGACTTCATCCAACCATCTCTCCTACTCCACTTAACACTGAGTCTTAAGGCTTCATCTTCCGCCATGAAGTTATGGGTGGATCTGAGCTTCAACATATATGAGCCCATTGCTCGTTGGCTTCCCCACCGGATAAGACTTTAAAGCGTTAAAGAGTTGTAACGACCCCATTTTGCTCAGTTCTTATTTTTAGTCTCTGTCTCACAATTATCCATGATTACGGACAATGACCCCCATCTTTGGGCAGTCCGTCATAGGATGTGGTCCATTGCACACAAAGCATCCTCTCTTAAGTACACATTGTCTTGGTTGGTCGGGCAGTATCCTGTCTCTCCCCTACCCTTGGTCACAACCTTCTCCTTCCTCTTAAAGGACTCGAAAGTACCTGAAGTGGAAAAGGCAGTCCATGATTCGACCACCGCGATAGCTTCATCGACAGACTGCACTTCTTGTCGCTGCAACTCTTGCTTCGCCGAAGACTGCAACCCATCAGAAAAGTACTAGACGAGATCTTCGTCTATCATGTTTGTAATCTAAACATGAGAGTAGTGAACTCCTTTACATAGTAACAAATTGTACATTGCTCTCTAAGTTCCCTCAACTTCAAACGGGCTCCATATACACCATTCTTTGGATGAAATTGTCACAAAACTCCTTCAAATCCTTCCAAGTATCAATTCGGAAAGTTTCCCGTTCGATGATGGTATGCTTCCTCCGCCACCACATCGCCGTGTCCCCCAAGTAAGACGTCATGGCCTTCACCTTTGCATGCTCATCCACCATGTTGAGATTATCGAAGTATTGCTCTATCTGCCAAAAGAGGAGAGAGAGAGAGAGAGAGAGAGAGAGAGAGAGAAGTCTCTTAGAGGGAAATCATGAGCAGATCCTATAGAAAGAGAAAGAGGGTGGGCACTTACATATGATTTCCGACTTGTTCTACTTAGAATACTCTCTTCGAGTCATATTATCTTTGATATTATACTTTTGTATTCGTCATATTTATTGTCAATATTAAAGTCCAGTTCGATCAAACTATATTATAATTCTACTCACATACACTCTCTCAGACCGAATTCATAAACCTAACTTTTATTCTATTATATTGTTGATTGCGGGTTCTAATCCCACACTAGGGTTCCACAAGTTTGATCTTTTGTTGTTTAGACTATGACAGATGGATCATTTACGAGAGATGGTAAGGAGGCAAACAGTACAAGTTTTATACACTGGAAGTAGTGTTATTGTTTCGGATAGGCATGAGGATTATGAGCTGGAACTTGCAAGCCTCTTGCAGTTACCGGCAAACACAAGATGAATGTATTGGTAGAAAAGAAGTTGATAACCTAGGTACTTGTTTTGCAGTTCTGAATACATAATCATTTTAGCTTATGTTTAAATTGTCTGCACAACATATATTTTTCAGACCATAGACATTTTAAGATCAGAATACAGGTGTTCAAAACTGTTTGTCCTGATGGTTTTAAAGCTAGATGCATATGAAGAGTTTGATTAATGGACTTAGAAATATGTTTCTGCAAACAAACCAATTATACAGCAATTCAAATGAGAAATAGGGCTAAGTTGTTATGGTGGATAAAGAGCTAAGACTAGCCAAATAAAGATGAGGGTAGTAAGAGTTTCTTACTACAGGCTACTCTCTACAATAGAACATTTAAGGTCGTGCTCTTTTGTTGCTACATGCAGGGCACTTGTACTGTTTGATATGCTCAGCTCTAGCTGGAGTTATCTTCACACACTTCCCATGGAACCATACCTCGCAAACGTCACAGCAGATCCAGAAATCATCAGTACCAGTACCATCACCGTCTCCACAGGCACCACAGAGGGTTTCCCCGTGTTCATCCTCATCCTCTTCCTCTGATCCATCTTCCTCATTGCTTGCCTGCACGGCCTTTGAGTTTTTGCCATCCGAAGATCTCTGCATTCCGAGACAAACAATATATTATATATTAACCTACAGCTGAAAACCTAAGAAGAAACTCAAAACTAATCCAACCAACAAGGTAAAAATTTAAGTTGGGTTTCAGGTAAATAGTCTTTACCACTTTCGAATCAGACTTGGATAGATTGCCATTTCGATTTGCAGCAGAGGACTTTTCCTTTGTTTGCTTTTTCATATTTCCAGTGACTACTTCAAAAATGGTAGGAACCCCATTGATCATATCAAACAAGCGTTTCCTGAATTAGACAAGCCATACAAGTTAGCAATATAAAACAGACATGTGTTTAAAATCATGAAACCATCTACCTATCAGCTTTGTCGAAAGCGAATCTGGACCCGAAGTAAAAAGAGACGGAGAGCAACCAAGTGTCGCTGTGGATAGCAACAAGAGAAAGCCATTCCTTCTCAGAAAGCCCATCTCTTGCAAAGTTAATGCCTAAAGCTGGCTCTGGAAGCTCTGGAGGCACCTCTTCAGCTGGTAAGTTAACTTCCCATTGTTCGTTTGGTAACCCATACAAGCAAAGATTCTCTTTCTCTGATTATCATAGAAAAACAAACAATTTATAAGAGTAAGGATTGGGAAGAAAATCGAGCGAAAGAGAAACCCTAACCAGGGTCGCATTGCTGGTAAAACTCTCCAACATCTGCAAAAGAAAAAGAAAACAAAAAATGAAAAAGAAAACAAAAAATGAAAATCAATTAGATCGGCGATGAAATTATAAATACAAAAAAAAAATGAGATAAAATTGCGAATACCGGAGGTGAGAGCTTTGACAATGGCGGCTCTACGGCCTTTGAAATCCCTGAAAACTTCTTCGACGGTGCGAGGATTGTAAAGACCAGCTCCTCCTTCCATAGCTATCTCTCTCTCTCTCTCTGTGGTTTGGATCCTTTTTAAAAAATTAAATCGAGAAGACGCCGTGGACTATGCTCAGACCAGACCCGATCTTCTTTCTTATTGACAAAAAGTCTGGAGTCAGTTTTTGCTTTTGGTCAAAGTTGGATTCGGGTCAGATCGTAGGTACAAACCGAAAAGCCCAGGCTCGTTAATTAATTATTGGACAATGGATATTTTTATTTGGTGGGAAGGGGTGTTAAATGAAAACAAACCTCAACTAGACCCATCCATATATTTGGACAATTCTCTCAAATAGATTTTTTTTTTTTAAGTTTTTGTCACAAAACAACTCTAAAAAAAGATAATAACCAAAATAACTTTTTTTTTATTTTGAAAATTTTAATATTTATTTTTTATTATTTTTAATTGGAAACTCTATCCCCAAAACTTCATCCCTTAACTCTAAACCTTAAGTTTAGATCAGTTAACCGTAAGGTAAAAATACATTTTTATCCTTCAATAAAACTTATTTTGGTCATTTTCTTTATTGAAAGCTATTTTTGTGACAAAAACTTAGAAAGGGTTATCGAAGGGAATTTATATATATACATATTTTGGTTCCTTCACAACTTTCATTAACCAAGTGGATAATACATGATTGTTACATATACACAGATTAAACCAAACATACAATAGAGTCAACTAATATCACCTACGATCACATAGATAGATTCTATGCTACCCAAACGATACCCTATTGTAATTTTGCCCGTCCAAAACGAGCTAACTACACATCAGAATAAGCCGCCTCTTAAAGTGAACTAAACGCTAAAGTATAGAAAACTTGGAAAATGGCCTAAGTCTGATCAAGGGAGTAAAGAGTCGTCCCAATAGTACGTAAATGGGTTGGGTCCCTTCACAAAGTCCGTAAATGTGATGATATTGGGGGTGATTGGTTGGGCTTTATCTCCATACTTTAGCTTTATTTATTTTTAAATCACTAAATTTTACCAATCATGTTGTAGCTTTACTTTTAAAAATTAAAGTCTACATGAAGTTTTTATTTAGTTTTACCAATCATGCTTTAGCTTTATTTTTAAAGCTACAACAAAAAAAAAATAAAGCAAAATTTTTTCTTATGTATTTTAGGCAAAAATGCTACATCATCTTTTTATAGGCTGTAGAATCTGTAAAAAATTTTTAAAAAATATCTATAATATCAAATAAATTATATAATCATAAAAAAACTTTTATAAATATTTTAATTTTGAATTTGAGTGTTTTTTAATTATTAAGATATTTAAATAATATAAATATTACTTACTTATCACATTTTAAATTACAATAAATTTTGATACTTTATAAAAAAAATATTAATATAAATTATTTTAATTCATATAAAATAATAATTTTATATATACAACACACATTTCATATATTTTATTTTAAAATATCTACAGCCTATAACTTACAGCTACAACAAATTTAACTACAACAAAAGTCTCTGCAGAAAAAGTCTACAGTAACAACTTTACAGTGACAACCGATTTATCTACAGCTAAACATCTACAACTAAAATTTTAAAGCCACAGTCGAACCAATCATCACCATTATTTATGAAAGCAGTTAGGGATATATGGAAAAGTCTCGGAGCAGTGCATCAAATTTGATAAGTCATCTCTACTCTTTGGTAAGAGAGTCCTTGGGAATGTGAAGTAAACAATCAAAGATGATTTAGAGATTCAAAATTAAGGTGGAATGGGCTCATACTGGGAATACCATAAGGTATTAGTGGTAAAAAATGCAAACATTTTGCCTTCTTATAGAACATATTACAACATAGAGTTGATGGGTGGTTGGCAAGATGATTGTTAAAAGGAGGAAATGAGGTTCTTATTAACTCTATTACACTAGCTTTTCTTAACTATATTACGTCTAGGTTTTGCTTCCCTTAGAAATTTGTGAATGCAAGAGCCACGATTCTGATGGAGTTAAAATCCACCAAAAAGTGTTATATGGGAAAAATGGTAGAAACTTTGCATTCCAAAAGATGAACCTGGTCTTGGTTCTCTTATGATCCACGAATTTAATCTAGCGTTGTTGGCAAAACAATTATGGAGACTAGTACAATTTCTGACTCTTTGCTTGCGTGAGTGATGTGTGGCAAGTATTACAAACTTAGCTTGCCTTTGTGATTAAGTTCTCTAGATAATGCTTCTTATGTATGGACAAGTCTTTTAGCTTTGAAGCCATTATTTACGTTGGACAGAAAGTGCATTTGGTTATGAGGTTAGAGCTTGGCATGCTCCTTAGATTCTGACTATTCCTTTGAGGTTGGCATGGCCTAACATTCCGGTAGTCCACTTGAGATTATAATTATTGATTTTTTCAAGATAATCCTAAGGAAGGGAATGTGAAAGTACTTAAGAGTTAAGTTGTATCGGAGGACATACCGCTTACTCGGAGCTTGTCCATAAGCTAAACCAAAGCTTCAAGTCTTTACTTGTAAAATTAATGCTCCTCAAAAGATGCACCATCTTATATGGCAGATTGCAACACACTACAAGAAAACAGAAGTTTAACGAGGAAAATTAACGAGGAAAAACAATCCTCGTAAAAGTACGTTGATTTTGCGAGGAAAGTACGTGGAAAAAGAAAAGCATCGTTATTTCCTCGTAAGGTCACGATAAAACAGATTCGTCGTAAAGACGATGTAAATTGGCGTGGTTTTTACGAGGAAACACTATTTCCTCGTAAATACGACGTAAACTTCGCGAGTTCTTTACGAGGAAATAGTTTACGTGTACTTAACGAGGAAATTTTGAATCCACCAACTTGGTAGGTGCCTCACGCTTTTTTTTGGCCATCTTATTAATTTTCGTCGTAATTTCATAGGAAAATTACAACTACCAGATTCGAAATTTCCTATAAATATGGATGTTTGAACATCATTTTAAACACACCAACAACAAAAAACGTGAAAGAAAAAAAAATGGCTGGCTCTGCACTACAAGAAAACGTAAGCTTAACGAGGAAATTTAACGAGGAAAAATAATCCTCGTAAAAGTACGTTGATTTTGCGAGGAAAGTACGTGGAAAAAGAAAAGCATCGTTATTTCGTCGTAAGGTCACGACAAAACATATTCGTCGTAAAGACAATGTAAATTGACGTGGCTTTTACGAGGAAACACTATTTCCTCGTAAATACGACGTAAAGTTCGCGAGTTCTGTACGACGAAATATTTTACGCGTACTTAACGAGGAAATTTTGAATCCACCAACTTGGTAGGTGGCTCACGTTTTTTTTTTGGCCATCCAATTAATTTTTGTCGTAATTTCATAGTAAAATTACAACTACCAGATTCGAAATTTCCTATAAATATGGATGTTTGAACATCATTTTAAACACACCAACAACAAAAAACGTGAAAGAAAAAAAAATGGCTGGCTCTGAGACTATTTACGAGTTGCAGAATTGGATGTATATGCATAGAGATGCTAACGGGAGAGTGACGAAAGAATACCTTGCGGGGCTGGAGACATTTATGCACCAAGCAGATTCAACACCGCTCGCCCAAGAAAGTGGTAAGATGTTCTGTCCTTGTCGGAAATGCAACAATTCGAAATTGGCAAACCGTGAAAATGTTTGGAAGCATTTAATAAATAGAGGTTTCACGCCAAATTACTATATCTGGTTTCAACATGGGGAAGGTTTTAATTATGATCAGAATGAAGCTAGTAGTAGTAATAGCAATTTTCAGGAAGAACCGGTTAATCATCATTTGCATAATGAACATAGTTACCATTAGGAGGAGATGGTAGATTATGATAGGGTTCATGATATGGTAGCTGATGCACATTCGTAGCTCATGATGAAGATGAAGAACCTAATATAGATGCAAAAAAGTTTTACGGAATGTTAAACGCGGCGAATCAACCACTTTACAGTGGTTGTAGAGAAGGTCTCTCTAAATTGTCGTAGGCTGCTAGAATGATGAATATTAAAACTGATCACAATCTACCTGAAAGTTGCATGAACGAATGGGCGGACTTGTTTAAAGAGTATTTGCCGGAAGACAATATGTCTGCTGATTCTTATTATGAGATTCAGAAATTGGTTTATAGTCTTCGGTTGCCTTCGGAGATGATAGATGTCTGCATCGACAACTGCATGATCTATTGGGAAGATGATGAGAAGCTAGAAGAATGTCGATTCTGCAAGAAGCCACGATTCAAGCCGCAAGGACGGGGACGTAATAGGGTACCGTACCAAAGGATGTGGTACCTACTAATTACAGACAGATTGAAAAGATTGTATCAATCAGAGCAGACTGCTGGAAAGATGAGATAGCATGCCGAGCATACTCAGACGGATGGTGAGATGACTCATCCATCAGATGCAAGAGCCTGGAAACATTTCAACAAAGTACATCCGGATTTTGCTAGCAATAGCCGGAATGTGTATCTCGGATTATGCACAGATGGATTTAGTCCGTTCGGAATGTCAGGGAGACAATATTCATTGTGGCCAGTCTTTCTTACGCCATACAACCTGCCACCGGAGATGTGCATGCAACGGGAGTTGCTATTCTTGACCATATTGATACCTGGTCCGAACCATCCAAAAAGGTCCCTGGATGTTTTCCTACAACCACTGATAAAAGAGTTGAAGGATTTGTGGTCAACAGGGGTGAGGACGTACGACTGTTCAACGAAGACGAATTTTACGATGTGAGCTATGCTTCTGTGGACCATAAGTGACTTTCCTGCCTATGGGATGTTGTTTGGATGGACTACACATGGGAGATTAGCTTGTCCATATTGTAATGGAACGACAGATGCATTTAAACTGAATAATGGTAGGAAGACAAGTTAGTTTGATTGTCATCGTCGATTTCTTCCCATTGGCCATCCTTACCGAAGAAACAAGAATTTGTTTAGGCACAAAAAGGTTGTGAGAGACACTCCTCCACCATATCTAATTGAAGCACAAATTGAAGCACAAATCGACTACTACGGAGCTAACGAAACAGTTCGTTGGGGTGGTAATTGGCATGTCCCTCGTAATATGCCTGATTCTTACGGTGTTCATCACAACTGGCACAAGAGAGTATATTTTGGGAGTTGCCATATTGGAAGGATCTTCTTCTGCGCCACAACCTCGATGTGATGCATATAGAGAAGAATTTCTTTGAGAACATCATGAATACAATATTGAATGTCCCAGGAAAGACAAAAGACAACATAAAATCGAGGTTGGACTTGCCGGATATTTGCTCAAGAAGCGAGTTACATATTAAAAGCAATGGACAAGTTCCCGTTCCGATATTCAGACTGTCTTCAGAAAAAAAGTCTGTGTTGTTCAACTAGGTGGCATCAGAAGTGAAGTTCCCCGATGGGTATGTTTCAAATCTCTCTAGATGTGTTGAAAAGGGTCAAAAGTTCTCCGGGATGAAGAGTCATGATTGTCATGTCTTTATGCAACAACTACTGCCCTTTGCATTTGCGGAGCTACTTCCAACAAACGTACATGAAGCACTTGCAGGTTCGTAGTGTATTATATCACAATAATTTTATAACTGTCTAGTTTTTTAAAATAATATATAACTAACAATGTGTTTAATTGTTTTTGGAATATAAAAGGCATTAGAGCATTTTTCAGGGATCTGAGCACACGCACTCTTAAAGAAGAAGTTGTGGAACAGCTTCAGGAGAACATTCCCATCTTATTGTGCAACTTGGAGAAGATATTTCCTCCTGGATTTTTTGACGTCATGGAACATCTAGCTGTCCACCTCCCATATGAAGCATTGCTTCGTGGACCTGTACATTACGAATGGATGTATCAGTATGAGCGAGCCATGAAATATTTGAAGGAAAAAGCAAAGAACCTCGCCAAAGTTGAAGGTTCTATAATTTCTGGAAGTTTGACGGAAGAAGTTTCTCACTTCACATCGTACTACTTTGCGTCAAAAGTACGTACCCGGAGAAGAGCTCCAAAAAGATATGATGATGGTGGGGTTGCGCCAACATATGCAGTTGCTGGTGTTCCAGACATCTTTAGCCAGATTGGACGACTCGGTGGGAAGTCTAAAGAGGTTTGGTGGTCGAATGAACAAGACGCTCATAGTGCACACACCTATATTCTACTCAATTGCGAGGATCCATTGATGCGTTATTTTGAAAGGTAACATATATGGACACTTCAAAACACATATAATTAATTATATAATTGCAAGAGATTCATTCCTATGAAATGTGATTAATTTTACAGCCTATTTGTTTCTCAAGTCGAAGAAACATTTCCTGGTATATACACAAGTGACGTAGACAAAAGGAAAGATCAGCACTTCATTAAGTGGTTGCGGAATCAGGTATTAACTCAAACTATTTTTTCATACATGATTTGTATTTTAATGTTCTCTTTATTTTTGCAGGTTGATTATGACGACGATGCAGATTATCCTAAGTGGTTACACGAAGTAATTCAATCTCCACTTGTAAAGGTCACCACATCACATATGTATTTCACACGAGGCTATACTTTTCACACATATGAGTATGGTAGACAGCGGGCGACCAGTAACTATGGAATATGTGTGAAAGGGGAAACAAATTTCTACGGGATCTTGACGGAGATTATTGAAGTCGAATTTTCAGGGATACTGAAGCTGAAATGCGTCCTCTTCAAATGTGAATGGTTCGACCCCGTCGTCAACAGAGGTGTTCGGTCTAACAAATTTGGTGTAGTTGATGTCAACGGTGGATGACGGTACAACAAATTCGAGCCTTTCATCTAAGCTTCACAAGCAGACCAAGTTAGCTTCCTTCCATACCCTCGGATGAGATATTCGGGTATAAATTGGTTAGCAGTGATCAAAGTTACACCTCGAGGACGAATCATCAGTGGAGAAGAACCACCATTGCAAGAAGAACAGATAAATGAAGTCGAGGAACCTGAACAAGAAATTGATGACATCCTTCTCATTGATCCGCATAATCACGAATACGAAGATCTTACCGATGATGCCACAGACGAAGCTGTAGAAGACGAGTTTAATGAAAATGATGATATTTCAAGTGATGACGAGAATGTCGATGTATCCGATTGATGTATTTGACTTTGTGTAGTTTGTTTTATGAATAAGGTAATGTGAGAGTTTGTTTTATGAATAAGGTAATGTGGGAGTTTGTTTTATGAATAAGAAAATGTGGGAGTTTGTTTTATAAATAAGTAAATATGGGAATTGTGGTTTGGAATGGAAATAAAGATGGGGTTTGGAATATATGAAGTAGAAGATAAGGAATATGGGTTTTGGGGTTTGGGGTTTCGGATTTTAGGGATTTAAACGTACTACTCGTTAATTCCTCGTAAGTTGACGTCGAATGTACGACGTAATCCTCGTTTATTCCACGTAGGACAGAATCGTCGTAAAGAACTCGTTAGGTAACGTGGAAATAACGACGAAATTAAAAAAATAAAGAAAGCAAAACCCGTTAATTCCACGCAGGACGGAATCGTCGTAAAGACCTCGTGAGGTAAATAGACGTAAATACCCCGTAAAGTAAATGACGAAGGAGGCACTCTTTAATTCCACGTAGGATGAATTCGTCGTAAACACCTCGTAACAAAAATCGTCGTAAAAACCTCGTAGAGTAAAAACTAGAAAAAAAAAGAAAAAGAAGAGAGATACCAGATTTACATGTGGCAAGACTTCCAGCAATTATAATACTTAAGTCTCGCCCACATAAATTCCAATATCTTCTTCTCTTCTTTTTTTCCAAATATTTCTAATTTGGTAAAAAGCGGGACTTGCTACTTTCTCATAGTATAAAAACTAGTAAAAAAAGAAAAGAAGAAAGATTCTGGAATTATATTTTTGGCGAGACTTATGTCTCGTCCACATAAGTTCCAAAATCTTCTTCTCTTCTTTTTTTTTCAAATATTTCTAATTTGAAAAGCATTTTGGTGAGGTGTGTGATTTGAGATAGAGTGTGTTTTGTGAGTTTGTGTGTGGTTTGAGAAGGAAAGTTGTGGGTATTTATAGAAAATATAAGCTCGCTAATTCCTCGTAACAAGTTAACTCGTTAATTCCACGTAACATAACTCGTCGTAAAAACGTCGTTAACGAAAACACGGGCCTTTGTAATTCGTCGCTATTTCCTCGTATAAGAAAACGCGGGCCTCTGTAATTCCTCGTAACTTTACGAGGAAATGACGAGGACAAGTAATCTTATATATATCCCCGAGCGAGCTCGCTCTTTCTTTCCTCTCCACTTCCTCCCTATTTCATAGCAATGGTAAGTCTCTCTAATTCCTCTCTAGTTTGATTAGTTTAGGATAGATTAGGTGGTTAGTATAGGGAATTTAGATAGGTTTACGGATCTTTTGTTATTTAGTGTTGATTAGGTGGATAATGTTGGAAAGTATATTGTTCACGAAAATTTAAAAAATTAAATTTTTTTCTCAGGTTCGAAAAGGTAGACTTACTGCCCATTACAGAGAGATGTTCGGTGAGCCGGGTAGTCGTTTAGACCCGTCTTCTTCGTTAGCTCCCGGTTCTTCGGGTCAGGAGACTGTCCCCGAGACTCAGTACACTCAGAGAGTCTTTGGATCTCCTTCTTCTAGTGCACCATCGGTTCCTCACGTGCCTCCCCCGATGGCTCCTCCTCCTGTGCCTCCTCCGATGGCACCTCCGATGCCCGCCGAGATTCATCCCGATTTGATGGTGCCTCCGAGTGCTCCTTACTCGCACTACACCGTAGAGGACATTCTCCGTCTGCCAGGCAGAGAAGGTTTACCAGTCATCGACCCCGACCGACTGGACGGAACTTTGTGGTATGTTTCATTATTTTTTTGTTCTTTTTAAATTCTTTTATAACTTTAAAAAATAATTTAAATTTTAAATTTGTATTTTCCAAGTTTGGGATTGACGGATGTCTTGCATCGGACGTAACCGACACGATAAAAGGTTACTTCTCCATGGCACATCCGAACTGGAGTAAGACGCCTCACTACGTCAGAAAGACGTGGTTCAAAATTTACGCTGTAAGTTTCTATTAATTAATTATATATCTTTAAATTTTTTCATTATTTATATATATATTTCTTTCTGAAAAACTAATTATAAATTATTTTTTCCAACAGCAAAAATATAATTGGGCCTTGGGGATCACTGAGAGGGTGAGGAAGAAGTTTATCGCGAAGGCGAAAGTTCGCTTGTTGGACACGGTCTCCAACTGGAAGGGTGACTGGATCGTGAAGGGGTATGAGCGTGGCAAACCTGCTGAGCTCACCACAGATGTCTGGGATGGCCTCATCCGATATTGGCGTCTTCCTGATTCCATTAGAATCGCCCAGTCTTGCTCTAACTCCCGTAACACAGTCGATGAGCACGGGAACGGGCCGATGCTTCACACTACGGGCCAAAAACCCCCACGCCGGTGTCCGTTTGGAAATGGTAATTAAATATTTAATTATATTAAATTTTTAGTATATTTTTATATATATTCTAAGAACTTTCTTAAATGTTTTTAGGCCAAAGAGACGGGAATTCTCCCGTCTCTTATGCAACTTTACGAGAGGACCCACAAGAACAAGGCGTGCCGATTTATAGATGGCAAGTCCGAGCAAATCTACAACGATTTGGCTGCTCGGGTTGAAGAACGCGAGACCCAGCAGACCCAGCAGTCCACCGATGGATTACCGGTCACCTTATCCACACCTGAAGTGGATAAGCTTTACGAGGAGGTAAATTTTCTAAGATTTTAATTTTTTAAATTATTCATTTAATTTAACTTTAAATTTTTACTAACAAAATTTATTTTTTGTTTTTTAGGTTGCCCCTAAAAAAAAGGGACGGACGTTGGGGATTGGCTCCGTCAACGATGTTCCGAGAGCGACATCGTCTTATGTTCAGCGACGGGATGATGAAGTCTCTCAGCTGCGTAGGGAGTCCGAAGAGCTGCGTTCACAGCTCGTGTGGGTGGACTCGAGGGCTTCTTGGACGTTGTAGCGGCCACAAATCCGGAATGAGAGACTTTGTTGAGGACCATGCGACAACAAAATCCTATCCCAGGCGAGTCACCAACCGACGACTCAGATGTCGAGGCGGATGTAACGGCGAGGAGTGATGAATTCTACCGGGCGATTAACAACCCTTAGTTCTTTTTAATTTCGGTTCTTGTATTATGAATTCAAAACTTATTTATATATAAAATATTTTGGTTTTGATTTTTTTAGAATTTTAATTTTATTAATAATTTAAATTATTTAAATTATTTTTTTAATTATAATTTTTTATATTTCTGTAAAATAGCGAAACAAAGTAAATTCGTAGCTAATTTTTCGGCTTCTTTACGTGGAAGCTTAACGTGGTTTTTACGAGGAATTGTTTACAAGGAAATAACGTGGTAAGCTATCAAGGTATTTACGTTTACTTTACGAGGAAAGCTATCAAGGTATTTACGTTTACTTTACGAGGAAAGCTATCAAGGTATTTACGTTTACTTTACGAGTATTTATTTACGTGGGTTTTACGAGGAAAGTCTTTCGTGGTATTTACGAGAAAACTTAGCGACGTCCTTACGTGGAAACTTTACGTGGTCTTTACGACGAAATATTCCTCTTCGCTTTTACGACGAAATTATTTCCTCGCTATGTTACGACGAATTAGCGAGGATATATGCGTTACGACAAATGTATAACGACGAAACGGGTTTCCTCGCTAATTCCTCGTAACACTGCTTTTACGACGAAGTCACGAGGAAAACTGCCCTCGTAAAACTTGTGTTTTCTTGTAGTGCTGGGACTATTTACGAGTTGCGGAATTGGATGTATATGCATAGAGATGCTAACGGGAGAGTGACGAAAGAATACCTTGCAGGGCTGGAGACATTTATGCATCAAGCAGATTCAACACCGCTCGCCCAAGAAAGTGGTAAGATGTTCTGTACTTGTCGGAAATGCAACAATTCAAAATTGGCAAACCGTGAAAATGTTTGGTGTTGGGGTCAAAAACGGTTACGACGGAATTACCACCCGAAAATCCTCAGAGATCGTATTTCCGAAAGAGTTAGTAAAAGAAGGGATGTAATTTTCGTAAAAATAACCTATACGAGGTTATTTTTACGAAGAAGTATTCTTTGGGATTCAAACCGAACGATCGTCCCGCTCGGTCGCTACGTAGCGACCGAGCTCGGGCCAAAGCTCGGTCGCTACGTAGCGACCGAGTGATCGTCCCGCTCGGTCGCTACGTAGCGACCGAGCTCAGCCAAGCTTGGTCGCTACGTAGCGACCGAGCGATCGTCCCGCTTGGTCGCTACGTAGCGACCGAGCTTGAGCCAAAGCTCGGTCGCTACGTAGCGACCGAGCGATCGTCCCGCTCGGTCGCTACGTAGCGACCGAGCTCGAGCCAAAGCTCGGTCGCTACGTAGCGACCGAGCGATCGTCCCGCTCGGTCGTTACGTAGCGACCGAGCTCAAGCCGAAGCTCGGTCGCTACGTAGCGACCGAGCACTCGTTTCGCTCGGTCGCTACATAGCGACCGGGCTCGAGCCAAAGTTCGGTCGCTGTGTAGCGATTGAACCTATCCGAACATCGATACGACACCAGTCCTTGCATTCTCGTCAAACCTTCGAATGCTATCTCCCGAAGACCGTAGCAAGCTCAGTCTATGTTTCCCGCTATTCTAATTCATCGATCAAACTTCGCGGATTAGAAACCGCGGAAAACTCGTAGTAAACGTGTCGAGTCGGAAGACGGCCCAAAGGGACCTAAAACACGACTCAAGGCCCATCCTACGATTTTTCTTAACCTAAAGCCCGTGAACCACAGCATGGTTCGCGCTTGGCCCACGAGGAAGGATAAATGTCAAGTTTCCGCGGATAAATACGGAAGTTTTGAAGATAATTGTGAAGATCGGGAAAAATGGAATATCTCCATTTTTATGCTATGACGGCTTAAGGGCAGAAGAGTAAAAGCGTAAACCGACCTTGGAGCTAGTATATAAGGAGTCCTAGGCGAGGAGCAGAGGAGAGAACTTTTTCAGAGCAAACTTAGCACTTAGAGCGATTTAGGCAACTTTCCGTTTTTGTTATTTCGAGCTGCGACTCAATTAGGTTTAGCCGTCTTAGGGTTGCTAGAACTAGGAATCTCGCCGACAGCTCTCGAGCCCAGGCTTATACCTTGTTGTAACGCTCATACGCAGATTCGGAATAAGATCTACTTTGCTCTCTTTTCGATTTCTTATTTTTATCGTTGTTATTCTCGTGTTCTGATTGCTTGACGTGTGGTAATTAACAGATATCCGGGTCCTCTGGAAAACTAGGGTTTTCTTAGTTTCCTTATTTAAACGGAAATCGACAGTGCGAATTTCGGTTCCCACAGTTTGGCGCTAGAAGGAGGGGGCCTTACGGATCAATCTAACCCGCAAAAGCCACACACAGTCAGACATGTCAACCAACGACGTGGATAACGTGCAAACTCCCCTTAACGGAGGCAGCGGCACCGATCTCCACACTCCGGTAGCGGACGTATCTGCGGCCAACGCGCAAGCCAACGCCGCGACTCTCGAGGAGTTTAAAAAGATGTTCGCCACCTATGAAAAAAGGTCGGAAGAACAGGATAAGCTCGTGAATACCTTGACCAAAGAGGTTGAAACCTTAACGGCAAGGACCCAAGCTATCCGTCCCCGCGGAACCATCAAAATCCGCGGGAAGAGGCTCGATTTCGCCACCCCACTCGATAGAGCAGGAGTCGCGCGGGAACGACCTTCCGGTCAAAACCCCAGCGAGAAGTCTCCCATCGAGAAGGGGAACTCTGAAAGTCTTCCGCTCCCTGCAAAGGACTCGGAGGATAACGAAGCCGAACACATTGACCTGGATCCTAGCGATGTCTCCAACGACACCGACGAGGATGTCGACAGACATCCAAGAAGGACCCGGAGCCGATCCGCTCGGGAAGGCTCCCCGTTCGAAAAACCAATGACGGAAGAAGAAGAAGTCGCCTATTGGAACGAACAAGAGGAGCTGGCCGAAAGGCAAACCGAGCTCACTCGCAGTAAGCGCCGACAGGCTCGGAAATCCACTGACGAGACATCGGATATCCGCGATCTTCGCGACTACATCACCAAGACTGCGGCAGAAGTGCGAGCCGTAAAGTCTCAAATCCATCATGCTACTAGTGCTGCCCCCGAGATCGATCGACTACTGGAAGGAGCTAGAAAGACCCCCTTTATCAGTCGCATTTCGGACATGAGGGTGTCCGATCCGGGAAAGATCAAAGTACCGAAGTACGATGGTACGGCCGATCCGAAAGCGCACCTTCAGGCTTTCCACATCGCGATGGGAAGAGCAAGACTGAAGGACGGCGAAAAGGATGCCGGCTATTGCCGCCTGTTCGTCGAAAATCTTGAAGGAGCAGCGCTCGAATGGTTCGCACGCCTTCGTCGCAACACCATCGGGAGTTTTCGACAGCTTGCATCGGAATTCCTCAAACAGTACTCTGTATTCATAGACAGGGAAACCTCCGATGTTGATCTCTGGAGTCTCTCCCAGAGGGAAGACGAACCCCTCTGCGAGTTTATCAGTCGGTTCAAACTGATAATGTCCAGGGTCAGCGGGATAAGCGACAAAGTGGCCATCTACGCGCTGAGAAAGACGCTCTGGTACAAGTCGAAATTCAGAAAATGGATAACTCTCGACAAACCGCGAACGATCCAGGACGCCCTCCACAAAGCAACGGACTATATCATAGTGGAGGAAGAAACTAAAGTCTTATCGCAAAAACATAAGCCGGCAAGACCATCCTCAAAAGACGCAGATCCGAAGGGGAAAAAGAAGAACTCTCGTAACGACAAGTACGTCCATCACGAGGGGGAAGATCTCCAAGGAGCGCATAACTATGCGATCAATTCGGATCAAGGCCGGACCACGGGCAACACATGGACTCGCAATCAAGGGTATGATGAGAACACCTTCTGCGAGTTCCACCAATCCCGAGGACACTCCACGACTAATTGCAAAGTCTTAGGAGCAAGACTGGCCGCGAAGCTGCTCGCTGGAGAGCTTTCGGAAGTAACTAGCGTCAAGGATCTCATCCTCGATTCTGATCGGCCTCCAAAGACGGACAGAAATCCGCCCGCCGAAAAATCTCCTCAACGAAACCAACCTGGGGATAAACGCGGTAGGAGGCCGGATGACAAAGGGAACGATAACAATCGTCGCAGAGTCAATATGATCATCGGAGGATCTCAATACTGCAGCGATACCGTGTCAGCCATCAAGGCTTACCAACGGAAGGCAGAATCAAGCGCAAATTGGCCTACATGGTCTCCTCCCCGAGACGGCCAAAGTTGCTCGATCACCTTCACGGAGGAAGAAGCCGGCGGTATCGACCAACCTCACTGCGACCCACTCGTCATAGATCTCGTCATACGAGATTTAGAAGTCGGAAGGGTACTCGTCGATACGGGAAGCACGGTCAACGTAATCTTCCGCGACACTCTCAAGCGGATGAGTATCGAACTCGGAGAGGTAATTCCGACGCCAAAACCACTCACGGGTTTTTCAGGCGAAGTGTCGATGACTCTCGGATCAATCCAATTGCCAGTCATGGCCAAGGAGATCACGAAAATCGTCGAATTCGCGGTAGTCGACCATCCCGCTATCTACAACGTGATCATGGGAACCCCACGGCTCAACGCCATGCAGGCAGTTCCGTCAACTTACCACCTGGGTCTCAAGTTCCCAACGCCGAGCGGAGTCGCGGCCATCTGGGGATGCCAAAAACAGTCGCGACTATGCTTCCTCGCGGAGCATAAGTTAAGGCAAATCACGGCTTCTGCAAACGGCAAACGCGCGAAGAGAGATCGATCTTCGGCCAAAAGCGCCCCGCACAAGGACGAAGTAAAATCGTCTGTCAACGCAAACGCATCGGACGTCGAAGCTCGACATAAATCCGAAGCCCACGCGACAACTCAACCGGAACATCCGGAAAATAGCGTCGACCCAGCCACGATCGACACGGTCAAGGCGGACATCGCGACACCAACCGCCGAGTAAGAACACTCGCGGCATGAAACAGAACTACGAGATGGCTTGATCCTCGAAAGGGGTACGTAGGCAGCTTGTCAAAAGACAAGTTCAGCTATCCCCCTCTCTAAAAAGGGGGGGGAGTGGGTGCGTATACTCGTATACTCCCACAATCGCCATTATTGTAATCGAGTTTTTAGAAACATAAAATTTTTTACAATATACACTGTCTTTTTATCGAAAACGCTTACGCTTCAGTTTACGCTCGTCTGCGGCCTCATCCGGCCCAAAAATCGTAAAGATTATCACCTTTCAAACACCCAAAAATACACGCATAATCCTCGAAAATAACTGCGAGACGTCGCAAAAAGTTAAAATTCGAGGACAATGCTAAACAAATTGTCCGAACGCGACCACCAAAAACTTTACACCCCGTTCGTCGATTGGCCCCGACGAACACGCCAGCCGTCTTAAACAAACGCAATCCGATCACTCTTTTGATCTTTAAAAACGTCCAGCACAAGGACAAAAGCGCGCTACAACAAAAATCCGAAATTTTGGTTTAGCACTTCCAGTTGATTCTGAGAAGATGCTCGATTCGTACCATACAAGTCATATAAGCCGAGAACATATCGCGGACTTTAAACCGGTGCGAGTCAGGAAGAAATCGCAACAGGAAAAACGATAGCCGGCTAGTCACCGCACAAACCTTAACCGAAAGTAAACCTAGGTCTTGCCCTAAACCCAACGCTCTGGTCTCAAACATCTCAAGGCATGATATCTAAAAGATACGAGATCATAAACCATGCCTCTCCGTTCGTATCTCAATGTTCTCGAAAATCGTAAAGACAGATAAATTTTTACGAAAATCACGAACGAACCAACAGATTGAACGTCTAATTAGAACTACATACGAGACGACAACTCGTATTTACTTCAACCCTACTCAGGAAAAACTCGAAACAAAACATTTATCATATAAATAAACCGCGTAAAGCGGCAAGGGATTCAAAGCCACCAACGGCCAGTCCCAGAAATACAAATACGGCCATCTTGGCCTAAACGAAATCCAAATTCAAAGGGCCACATTCGGCCGAAAACAAGGATAACTGATCCATCCCTCATAATCCAAAGTCAAAGTTCCCGGACAACGAAGCACCAAACGCATCCGCAGGACGATCCACTTCCTCGCCACCATCGTGAAAATCGATCGGGACCTCCTCGGTATCAGGAGAAACCGGGATGGAATCCCAGAACCCTTGAATCCTCTCGTCGATCGGAGGGATAAGCGCCTCAGCGTGGGCACGGTCACTCATCCCACTCTTCATCAAGCTCATTTCCTCTTCAAACACATAGTCGTCGGCTTGCGTCCTCCAAAGACTTCCGACCGAACCACGGCACTCGCGAAAGTCGCCCACCGAGGTAAAGGTATTCTTAAGGTTCCCGTACTCAACCTGGAACTGAGATGCGCGAGTCTTCATCACCTCGACGATTTCTCTTTTGCCTTTCCTCTCCGCTCTACGAACAGCCCGCGCATGATCACGAGTAAGCTGTGCCTCTCGCTCCAGCATCTCGCCTTGCACGCGAGCGAGATCCCGCTCCGCTTTCTCCGCCTTGAAGCGGTAGACCATGGCTTCTCTATGACCCGCCTCGATGGCCGAGCCCAGCAAGCTCAGGCCCTGCAAAATCGATGGGCGTGTTACAAATCCATACATAGGATAATCACTAAAAAATTCCCAAAAAAAACTAACCCCATTGATGATGCGAGATCCTTCCGCAACGACTCTCGGCCTCGCCGATTCTTTCGTAGGAGGAGGAGCATCGAAACCCGATGGCAGCCCAGCAAAGAAATCATCGAAGTCCGGAATGGGGGCCTCGCTCGAACCGCTTCCGTCGCCGTAAGCAAGGTTCGGATCCCATCCTGGAAGCATAGAGTCGTCCATCGAAAACTCTATGTCGCCAAGATCGACATCTTTTCCCTTCCAAGAGCTCGACTCCGGCGCAGCCGTCGGAGCTTCGACGGGATTCTGGTCGTCGGGTTCGGAGTCGCTTCCCGTATCCGCGTCCAAAGCTGGACCAGGTTGCACAAATTTCAGTGCCTTCCGAACCCTTCTCGGCGTGAAAGAAGTCCAGAAGAAGGGACCATTCCTGAGAAGATCCCTCACCGCGATAATGTCCTCAGGGAACGGAGCAAGAGGATTGATGAAGGGACGATTGTTCGGCAACCTCTGGAACAGTGGAATGCAACTCTCTTCGACGGACGCAGCGTCCAAACGAACAAAGAAAAAGAACTTCTTCCACAAGTTGAAGTTCGAAATGAACTTCTTAACCACCGACATAAATTTCCGAGGGACAAACCTATGCTTATCCGCATCCTTGACAAGTTGAAGCCTCAAAAGCGCTTCATAATGATCGACGGAAAGGGAAAGGCCATGCTCATAGCTTAGGATCAAGATCCCAATAAGGTGCTGAATGGCAAGGGGTGTCAACTGACTTATCGCGACTTCGAAGCGGTCCAACACTCGGACGAGAATTTCGGGTATGGGGAACCAGAGGCGACAACGCACTATGAACACCTCATAACAAGTAAAGTAACCCTCCGGGGGGTTGTTAGCACATTCCCCGCGGCAGGGAACCCGGAACTCCACAACATCCGGGATGTGGTAGAACGACCGCATCGTCGCGAGAAACTCGTCAGTAGTCCTGCTTGCGTCCTCTTCCTCGACTCCACGATGGACCAGGACCGGGAATGGCTTCTCCTTGGGAGGGATCAACGAGCCATAATGAGCAACCCACCATGCCTCGTTCTCGGCAGGATGCACCGAGTGAGGCACGAACTCCGTCTTCGGAACGACGAGCTCTTCGTAAGGACTCGCGGACGAAGACCCTTTTTTCGCAATCTTTTTCTTGCTCGACATCTTTACACTTCTCTTAAGAGAATAGAGGAAAAGGGTGGAGAGAAAGATAGAAAGTTTTTTGAAAGAAGAAAGTGAAAAAATTATGGAACAAGTTACCTCTCTTCTTATAAGACATGAGGATTTACTATTCAAGCTCGGACTTTCGCATATTAATTCCATCCATCACGCCTAACTTGCCAAACATGCCTAACCGCACGCTAGGATCCCCCCATGCATGATCCTAACGGGCTGGGGGGCTAACTGTTGGGGTCAAAAACGGTTACGACGGAATTACCACCCGAAAATCCTCAGAGATCGTATTTCCGAAAGAGTTAGCAAAAGAAGGGATGTAATTTTCGTAAAAATAACCTATACGAGGTTATTTTTACGAAGAAGTATTCTTTGGGATTCAAACCGAACGATCGTCCCGCTCGGTCGCTACGTAGCGACCGAGCTCGGGCCAAAGCTCGGGCCAAAGCTCGGTCGCTACGTAGCGACCGAGCGATCGTCCCGCTCGGTCGCCACGTAGCGACCGAGCTCGAGCCAAAGCTCGGTCGCTACGTAGCGACCGAGCGATCGTCCCGCTCGGTCGCTACGTAGCGACCGAGCTCAAGCCGAAGCTCGGTCGCTACGTAGCGACCGAGCACTCGTTTCGCTCGGTCGCTACATAGCGACCGGGCTCGAGCCAAAGTTCGGTCGCTGTGTAGCGATTGAACCTTTCCGAACATCGATACAACACCAGTCCTTGCATTCTCGTCAAACCTTCGAATGCTATCTCCCGAAGACCGTAGCAAGCTCAGTCCATGTTTCCCGCTATTCTAATTCATCGATCAAACTTCGCGGATTAGAAACCGCGGAAAACTCGTAGTAAACGTGTCGAGTCGGAAGACGGCCCAAAGGGACCTAAAACATGACTCAAGGCCCATCCTACGATTTTTCTTAACCAAAAGCCCGTGAACCACAACATGGTTCGCGCTTGGCCCACGAGGAAGGATAAATGTCAAGTTTCCGCGGATAAATACGGAAGTTTTGAAGATAATTGTGAAGATCGGGAAAAATGGAATATCTCCATTTTTATGCTATGACGGCTTAAGGGCAGAAGAGTAAAAGCGTAAACCGACCTTTGAGCTAGTATATAAGGAGTCCTAGGCGAGGAGCAGAGGAGAGAACTTTTTCAGAGCAAACTTAACACTTAGAGCGATTTAGGCAACTTTCCGTTTTTGTTATTTCGAGCTGCGACTCAATTAGGTTTAGCCGTCTTAGGGTTGCTAGAACTAGGAATCTCACCGACAGCTCTCGAGCCCAGGCTTATACCTTGTTGTAACGCTCATACGCAGATTCGGAATAAGATCTACTTTGCTCTCTTTTCGATTTCTTATTTTTATCGTTGTTATTCTCGTGTTCTGATTGCTTGACGTGTGGTAATTAACAGATATCCGGGTCCTCTGGGAAACTAGGGTTTTCTTAGTTTCCTTATTTAAACGGAAATCGACAGTGCGAATTTCGGTTCCCACATTTGGAAGCATTTAATAAATAGAGGTTTCACGCCAAATTACTATATCTGGTTTCAACATGGGAAAGGTTTTAATTATGATCAGAATGAAGCTAGTAGTAGTAATAGCAATTTTCAGGAAGAACCGGTTAATCATCATTTGCATAATGAACATAGTTACCATCAGGAGGAGATGGTAGATTATAATAGGGTTCATGATATGGTAGCTGATGCATTCGTAGCTCATGATGAAGATGAAGAACCTAATATAGATGCAAAAAAGTTTTACGGAATGTTAAACGCGGTGAATCAACCACTTTACAGTGGTTGTAGAGAAGGTCTCTCTAAATTGTCGTTGGTTGCTAGAATGATGAATATTAAAACTGATCACAATCTACCTGAAAGTTGCATGAACGAATGGGCGGACTTGTTTAAAGAGTATTTGCCGGAAGACAATGTGTCTGCTGATTCTTATTATGAGATTCAGAAATTGGTTTATAGTCTTGGGTTTCCTTCGGAGATGATAGATGTTTGCATCGAAAACTCCATGATCTATTGGGGAGATGATGAGAAGCTTGAAGAATGTCGATTCTGCAAAAAGCCACGATTCTGCAAAAAGCCACGATTCATGTACATGACATTTAGTTGTAACACGAAACATGACCCGTCGTCATATGCTTTATGATAATCATTTTTCTAAACGTGGAGAAACTGAATTTGTAACTCATGCTATCTTTGAATGTCCACCATCTTTACAAACATTGGTCTTATGGTCTACACCATCCATACGAGTGTCCATAACAATTTGGCATATCTCTTATGGTGGAAAAATTATTAAAGATATGGAGTTGAATAGAAATATTTATCCGTGGATAATATGATATCATTGAATATCTCGAAACGATAAATTATTCAGAGGAATCAACAAAGATCCTTTAGAGCTTACTAAGTATGCAGAAGGAGAATATCATGCATGGTTTGCAGTGAAGGTAGCAACCACTTTATCCAACAGCTTCACAAGCTGTATGCTTACTGAACATTTGTATGATAGATGATTCATGGACTTCTACATTGCAATATAGTTCGTGTGGATGGATTTGTAAAAAGAGACATCTGGTCAGATTTAGCTTATGGGTAAAAAAAATCAAAAGAGGCCAGTATCCTCTCTGTATTCGAATCTGGAAGCACTTGTTTGAACAATGAAAAGTATATTCTGCTATTCAACTTGTCAGCATTTTGGTTCGGAATGCAAAGACATGATCTTGATGATCGAAGAACGAGTGAGATGACCAAACTTCTCAAAACATAACTGAAGAAGTTAGCATTTCTAAAAAAAGATTTCAAGACTTCATGATTTCTTACTTACCATAGGTTCAAAATGGGATTGCCGATTCATTAGCTAAGACTGTTAAATTTCTTTCATAAAGATCTTTATATGTTAGTTTTATTCTGATGTAGCTTCTATACCATCTCGTTTTAGTAATATAATAGCTTTTTAACATAAAAGAAAAGTACAAATCAAAAAAATGTAATTCTTTTCATAACCTAAACTTAAATACATATCAAAATAAAAACATATAAATATATTATTTTTTAGTTACAACATATGCTCAATAATTTATATAAAATATTATAAATTTCAAGAGTAAAAAGTAATAAATAACGTTAAAATAGGCATAAACTTGTTAACATTTTATAAAATGATAAAAATTCTTATAAAACAATTTATTCTAGTAAAAGAGAGTATTATTCAGTAAAATTTCAAAAAAAAATTAAAACTAAAAAAAAAGAGAGTTGGTAAACTTTCGCATAGATATAGTAGCTTAACGCAAAATAGATAGTGAAGCCAATGTTAAAAAGAAAATAGATAGTTAACTGGTATAATTATGGTAATTTACCAATGAAATAAAAGTTAAAACAAATCCTATGAAGAAATGAGAGATGTCGCAAAAAAAGACCCCGAGAACGATGGTAAATACAAGGTCAAAACCTTTTAAAACCCATGGCCGTAAGAAACTCTCCAAGAAAGTCTCTGGCATCAATCTTCAATTTAGGAAAATAATTAAACCCTATTTTTGGTAAGAGCAAGTCTAAACTTTGCCAGCTAACTCCCTCAAGGACAAGGAAAAATGTCTCCCTTTCTTTTTGAACCCTCAAAAAAAATGACCAAAGTTTTGAACAATAAACACAATCCAAGCAAACAAAACATTCATAGACGAAGAGACATCACCACACATCATATTTGTGATCAGATTCTTCATAAAGAACAATTCAACAGCAGCTATTTTTCTTTTCCTTAACCCATGACTGCTGTTCAATTTCTCTGCCTCCTCCTCTGTTTCTCCTTCACCCCTTCTCTGCAACACGTCAGCGAGTCTGAGCCGCTCATGCGGTTCAAAAGCTCAGTGAATATAACCAAAGGGGACCTGAATTCATGGAGAACAGGAACCGATCCTTGCAATGGCAAATGGTTTGGTATCTACTGTCAAAAAGGTCAAACAGTCTCCGGTATTCATGTCACTAAGCTGGGTCTCTCTGGGATCATCCATATCGAGGATCTAAATGATCTACCAAACCTAAGAACAATCAGGCTCGACAATAACCTTCTTTCAGGCCCACTCCCTCCTTTCTTCAAGCTTCATGGCCTGAGATCCCTCTTGCTATCAAACAACAGCTTCTCTGAAGAGATTGCTGATGATTTCTTCAAGGATATGCAACAGCTCAAGCGGGTGTTTTTAGATAACAACCGTTTTGCTGGGAAAATTCCCTCGTCCGTGATGCAACTCGCGGACCTGGAGGAGCTTCACTTGCAAGGCAACCAGTTCTCTGGTGAGATACCTTTGCTTACAGATGGCAACATGGTTTTGAAATCTCTCGACCTCTCCAATAATAACCTGGAGGGAGAGATCCCGAAAAGCATTGCAGAAAGAAAGAATCTACAGATGAACTTCCAAGGGAACCAGAAGCTTTGTGGACAGCCGCTGAATATCAAATGTGATGATAAACCATCATCACCAGGGAGAGACCCAAACGAGGTCACGGGGAAAGCCGTCTTTATGGTCATATTTTTTCTTTTGATATTCTTGATCTTGGTGGCAATTATAACAAGATGGAAGAAGAAGAGGCAGTCCGAGTTCCGGATGCTCGGCAAGGACCATCTAAATGACCGTGAAAGCGGGGAAGTCCGTTTGCCAGAGTCGGTAAAGAAGCCTGCTGAGTCAACCAAGAAGCGGAGTAACGCCGACGGTTCCTCTAAGAAAGGTTCAAATCATCATGGGAAAGGTGGTCCTGGAGGAGGCGGCATGGGAGACATTATAATGGTGAACAGCGAGAAAGGCGCCTTTGGTTTACCTGATCTCATGAAGGCTGCAGCCGAAGTGCTGGGAAATGGTAGTCTTGGATCGGCTTATAAGGCCGTAATGGCTAACGGATTATCTGTGGTTGTAAAGAGGATTAGGGATATGAACAAGCTCACACGTGACGCATTTGATGTCGAGCTACAACGGTTTGGGAAACTACGACATCCTAACGTTCTTACCCCTTTAGCTTATCACTATCGTCGCGAAGAAAAGCTTGTCGTCTCCGAGTACATGCCTAAAAGCAGTCTACTCTACGTTTTGCACGGTACACATGCATGGCTTTGTCTCATGTTTTCTTTTTTTTTTTTTTTTTTTTGAAAAAGGGCATGGCTTAGTCTCATGTTCCGCAGACCTTTTCCCCCAAATTGTTATCCCTACTCGCAACAAATTTCGAATGTCTTTTCTTTTTATTAATAATTTCAGGAGATCGAGGGATTTATCATTCCGAGCTAACTTGGCCAACAAGGTTGAAGATCATACAAGGGGTCGCACGTGGGATGCAGTTCCTGCACGAAGAGTTTGCGTCCTACGACCTTCCACATGGAAATCTTAAATCCAGTAACGTTCTACTAAGTGAAACCTATGAGCCATTAATCAGTGATTACGCATTCCTCCCGTTTCTTCAGCCTAACAACGCCTCGCAGGCTTTATTCGCTTTTAAATCACCAGAGTTCGCTCAAAACCAGCAAGTTTCACCAAAATCAGACGTCTATTGCCTCGGAATTATCCTTCTTGAGGTCATGACGGGGAAATTTCCTTCGCAGTACCTAAACAATGGTAAAGGCGGGACGGATATCGTTGAATGGGTTCAATCTTCAGTTGAGCAGCATAAAGAAGAAGAACTTATTGATCCAGAGATAGCAAGTAATACTGATTCGTTGCAACTAATGGTGGAATTGCTGCGGATCGGGGCTGCTTGTATTGCAAGTAATCCAGATGACAGAGAAACCATGAAGGAAACTGTTACAAGGATAGAACGAATAACGATTTGACAAGGTTTTAAGAGGAAGCCTTCGGAATCTGTAGATAAACAAACATAACAGGAAATGAGTGTTACATAAATAGGAGTGAAGATACTAACTGATAACCGATAAAAATCATATTTCCGTGTTCATTAGGAAGAGACGAAGATAAAACCATATATATATTTTTTTTTTTTGTTTCATAGATTTTCGCTGTTTTTTTTGTTTCTTCTTTTTTTTTTTCATTTCCCATTTTACTTTTTTTCAAAAGACTGTAAAATATGTCTCGTAATATAAGATGCTAATAGATTTTGAATGTTATGACTAAAATCACAAATATTAAAAAACTCATCTCATATATCATTAAGAATAATTTATCAAATAATAAAAAGGGACTAATAAAAAACTTCAAAATGTAATCGTTAATTTTCTTTTCAATAAAGTTATAGTTAACATAGAAATCTCAAAAATTATTACCTTTGAAAATATAAAACCTTCCTAAATCATATATTATAATTCATGAACTGGAAAGAATATTATATAAATAGTTTCTTTTCGAGTAATATTTTTTTTGTAACTTTTCAATTAATTTTAGGGAGAATTTGTTAAACAAAAATGATGGAAATAATTAAAAATATATTTTTCAAAAAAAATAATAATTAAAAATATAGCCATGTACAGGATGATGTAACACTTTATCACCAATTTAGACCAAATAACCCAACATGTGCGTGAGCGAACATGCGCATTCGAGATATATGATAGAATATGCAATTTTCAGTAGTATAGTATTATTACTTAATTATGTGACAAAACACTAAATCTCACACCAGGGGCGAAGCCAGGAAATTTTTATAATGGGTGCACAACATTAAAGCCAGGAAATTTCATTCGACTTCGTAGAGTTGTCTTCAGAATTTTCATTGTCGAGAAATATCTTTTAATATTTGCAACTGATAAAGTTAAAATCAACTTCAAAAACCTATAAACCAAAATTAAAGATTATTAAGTAATAAACTATTTTTTCATCGTCGAGATAAATTTAATTAAAACTGAAAACGTAACATAATTCAAACGTGCAATCTACCAAAAACATGATTAATGAAACATATATAAATTACAAACATGTAAAACCTGCAAACCATCAAGAGTAAAAGAGTAAAGCCACTTCTATGAATTTTGGATTTTTACTGAATCAAAAACTTAGATGCTATTTAAATAATTACTAATCGTAAACATTGTTTAGAACGACTCAAAGCATTAACATATAGATTATTAAATTAGTTACCAGTTTTGTATGATAGACAAGCGAATAAAACTTTGTCAATTTGATTTGATGGTTTACACTTGCATGTTTAACAAGAAAAGCTTAAGCGATTAATTTTTTTGAGCGAATTGTTTGGATTTTAACAAAGAAAAGAGAGAATACAATTGGGCTTTAAAGCTAATTTTAATTTTTGATGAGGTAAATTATTTTTAATTTTCTTTTCATTTGGGCTTAATGTAAATTTTAGTGGGTGCACTACCATGAATTATAGTGGGTGCACATTTAAAATTCCTTAACAATTACATTAATCTTTTAAAAAAATTATGGGTGCATGTGCACCCCTTCCCTACTGAGTGGCTTCGCCCCTGTCTCACACTATGATGAAGACTGGAATGAGCTGTAGATTTATGTTTTTGTCCGTAGATTTATGTTTTTGCCTGTAGAATTTAAACTATAAATTTATTTGATGTAGATTATTTTACTGTACCTTTGTAAAGCACTATCTTTTTGCTCTGGAAATAAAGTTTTCTACAGCCATATTATAATTTGTAGAGATTTTTTTGCTGTGAGATTTTTAAGGAAAGAAAAGCTCGATTGGTTGACATATATAATTTTAGACTAAATTTTGGCTGTCTAGTTCGCATCTACAGCCGCAACCAATCATCCACTATAACGCATTGTTTATCCAAATACTATAATATTCAGCTTTACATGTGGAAATGTTGTTATTGGTGCCGCAAGTGAGTGAGAAGAATCAGGAGAAGGAGGAAGACATGATTTTCGGAGGAGCTGATGGAGTTATTACTGAAGTTGATTGAGAAAAGGAAAATAATTTACCACATGAGGGTCGGTGATAAGAAGAGCAAGTGGGAGGAGGTGAGAAGACGATGGGTGGCAACGGTGATGGAGGAGAAGATGGTGATGGTGATGAAACAACCGGCAGTGGTGGTGCCGAGTTACATGTGAAGGTGATTGAGACGGAGAAAGAGGTGGAGGCTAGAGGTGGAATAAATTGTTCATCTTTTCCGATCATTTTACAAAACTAATTGCAGTGAAGAAGAAGGTTATCTAACGACGGCGAAAGAAATGATGCTGTTGTTGTTACAAAAAGTGGAGGAGAAGAAGATATAGTAGGAAAAGGTGAAGAGAAGATGGACGATATAGAATGTAGAACTGTATATCTTGTTAGGATATATACATTTACACAATGATCTTTTCCATATATACAATGATACTCTAATATACCCCTAAATATGGAAGAACTTTTGTGATTCCAATCTTGGATGTTGCTAAGAAGAACTGCTGGCGTGATAAGGGTTTGTGCAAAGCGGCAGCCAGATGATCCTTTGAGGAAATGTGAGACACACGTAACACCCCAGCTTGAACCAAGTTCCGAATGAAGTGATAGTCTATGGCTATGTGTTTCATCTGAAACTGAAAGATAGGATTAACACATAGGTACATAGCACCCATGTTATCACAATATATGATAGGTGCAACCGGTATCTTGATCCCAAGCTTATGAAGGAGAGAACATAACCAACTGACCTCAGATGCCGTATTTGCAATGGCCCTATATTCTGCCTCCGTCGAAGACCGCGCAACTCCATTTTGTTTCTTAGATGACCAAGAGATTGGAGTTGAGCCAAGATAAATAACATATGAATTCGTGGAGACGTATTCATCGCGATCCCCAGCCCAATCAGCGTTTATAAAAGCATGAAGTGTGAGAGGAGAGCTAACTCGCATATGTATTCCATGCGAAGGTGTACCGGCGAGATATCGAAGAACTCGTTTCACAGTTTGCCAGTGTGAGTCTGTTGGCTGGTGCATGAACTGAGAGAGACGATTCACCGTGAATGAAATATATGGTCGGGTGAAGACGAAATACTGTAAAATTCCTACAACAGAACGATATTGAGATGCATCTGTGAGACTACTTCCATCAGAGAGCGTCAATTTAGGAGATGTTTGCATTGACGTTGATACCGGTTTGGCATCAGTCATGTTGGTCTTGGCTAGTAAATCAAGAATGTATCGTCTCTGCATCGTGTAAACCCAAGGAGGTTCGAGTTACTTCTATGCCAAGAAAGTAGTGAAGACCTACGGGATAATTGATTAAGAATCTGTTCGCTAGAGATCGCAGAACATCTGAAATCCTCAATAAGTTACTTCCAGTGACAATAATGTCATCCACGTAAACGAGGATGTATGTGCTGTGATTGCCAAACTGGTGAGTGAACAAGGACGTTTTAGAGAGAGAGTTTGTGAAGCCAAGGTCGAGAAGATAATGCTTGAGAGCCATGTAATATGCGCACGGAGCCTGTTCCAGTCCGTAGATAGGTTTCTTTAGGCGACATACATGAGTGACTGGCGGGTTGAAGCTTTCCGATAGGCTAGTTTTGTTAACAGTGACCGGCAGAAAGCGAGACAAATCAGAGAATGTAAATCGGCTTTCTTCAAAGATCACATGGCGCGAGTTATAGATTCGGTCGGTAGGGAGATTAGACAAAGATATGCGCTTTGAGTAGTGGAATAGCCGAGGAAGACACAACCTTTTGACCGATCTTCCATCTTATTCTTGGTGCAAGGGCGGCGCCAAGGAAAGTAGAGAGATCCAAACACTCAGTGTCTGTTGTAATTGAGAGCTTGCTGGAAGAGCTTTTGATAAGGTGTTTTGTTATCAAGATTTGGCGTCAACATTCTGTTGATAAGGAAGACCACAACTGCAAAGGCAAAAGGCCAATACTCTCTTGGCATCGAGGCTTGCGAGAGTAGTGTTAAACCAGTTTTAACAATGTGTGTATATTTCCTCTCTGCGATTCCGTTGTGTTCTGGCGTGTTGGGGGGGGGGGGGGGGGGGATGAGGTGAGATGAGAGATACCATGTTGTTGAGGAAATGGTCTCAGGTCGATGTACTTGCCACCATTGTCAGAGAATAAGGTACCACTCTTTTGCTGGAATTGATTCTCAACCAAACTTTTGAAAACTACAAATATATGTTTGACATCCGATTTTTGTTTTACTGGGTATAACCAAGAGTATCGAGTATAGTGATCATCAAATATGAGGTAATATTTGAATTGGTCTGTAGAAAGAATAGGTAAAGACCAAACATCAGTAAAAATCATTTCTAGGGGACGAGTAGATGAAATGCTCGAGTCTGAAAAAGATAACTTGTGACTCTTATTAATCATGCAATCTGAGCAAGAAATTTTTTTTGAAGAAGTGTCTGAAATAGGGAGCTGAAATTTAGAGATAGTTTTATTGAGAACAGAAATATATGGATATCCCAATCGGGAATGCGAAAAAGATAAAGTAGTCTTGGAAGTTGGAGAGGAGAACAATGCAACCGGTGGAGATGTCTGAGAAGGCCACTCATACAGCTGATTCCTAGTTTTGCCTCAGTACAACTGGATCCCTGTGCTCAAATCTTTCACCTGAAAAGATGATGGAAAAAATTCCACTGAAATCCTATTAGCATTGCATAACCGATAGGCTGATATCAAGTTTTAGTGTATATTAGGAACACACAGACGTTATTTAAAGCAAACGGTTTGTTATAAGATAATAGAGTAGTGGAACCCGTATGAGTTATGTTCTGCTTTGATCCATCGGGAATGACCACAACTTCTCCTCCTTCTTATGGTTGATGTAGGGACAGGTTATGGAGATCAGAAGTAATATGGTGAGTTGCCCCACTGTCAAGTAACCAGTTGTTTGATGTATAAGGATTTGTCACAGCAACATTCGCACGTGGCTGCCATGGCGTGAAGGGAGATTGCTGGAAGCTTAGGAGCTCTGGACACCTCTTCGCACCATGTCCTTGTGTGCCACGGATCTGGCACTTTCCAAAGTAAGGTCTTGGTCCACAGTTTTATTGTTGTTGGTGTTGCCAATTGGTGTTGTTGATTGGGCGAGACTGCGGATTGAAGTAGTTGTAGTGCTGACGTCCCTTGTTGTGATTGCTGGTGTTGATAGGCTGATTCTTCTTGTGAAACAGATTCAGACAACAACTTAGCTTCATGGTTTAGGAGCTTCTCGTGAAGCTCAGTGATGGAAGGAGCTGTTTCACGTCCTTCTATCTGATCTACAATTGATTTGTATTCTTCCGGCAAACGAGCAAGAACAGTGTCAATCTGATCTTCATGATCCATGGTTTCCTAAGATGATGAACTGATCAAAGCGAGTAATGTCACCTTGTAAGTAGAGGTCAATTGATTTGTTGTCCTTCTTCCAAACTTTGAGTTGATCTCTCAATTGTTTAATACGTCCTCGACTTGGCTTCGCATAGGTTGAAGCAAGTGTCTCCCATACTTGAGCAGCTGTGACAGCATGGGAAACAAGAGGTTGCAGAGGAAAGGAAATATCACCGATGAGTGCACTGTAGATCAATTGATCTTTTCAGTTCTAGGTGATGTGATCGGGATTGAAAGAAATTTCTCCATTCGTGACAACAACTAGAGACGGGGCTGCAACATATCCATCAAGATAGCCAATAAGACCATATCCATCAATGAGAGCATGGACTTGGCGACTCCACATCAGGTAACTGGATGTGGAAAGTTAGAAACTTTTGACATGGTTATGTTGAGGAGGGTTTGGTTGTTTGTCGTGATCGTTTCTGTGATAGCAGGTTGCGTGAAAGAAAAACGTGAGAAAATTTTAGGTTTTAGGTGTGACGGCTCTGATACCATATATAATGTAGAACTGTATATTTTATTAGAATGATAGTAAGTACAATATATAGGAGCTAAGATACAGAGAGAACTAGGGTATATACATTTACACTATGATCATTTCCATATATACAATGATACTCTAATAGATGACGACAATGTTGGACGAGAAGATTGTGGCTACGATGAAAAACATGTTATACTAAACACAAATAGTATAGTCTTTGTTTTACTAGTTCATAGTATTCAACAACTCTTTAACCATTTCAATTTTAAATAATATAACTCTAAAGTTAGGGGTGTCAATTCGGGCTGGCCCGGTCTGACTGATATCACTCAAATTATCCTAAGGGGTGATTATACTCTTTCAAATAGAAGGTTCAATTGTAGTACTTAGGGATCGAATCCACAAGTAACTAGGACACAAAATATATCCTAATCATCAGTGATTAAGCTAGGTAAATTATGAAAACAATAAATAAGCAAGTAAGGCGAATAAGGCAGTTGACTGGTTTGAGGTTTGTAAACAGTTATTATAAAGCGCTAGATTTAAGGTTTCTATTCAGGTAATCATGATTATACATGCATAAAATACTTAGGTTGTCAATCCTAGAACTCGGCTTCTTATGAGAATGTATTCCAGCTTTAGCTGTTGAATAAATCCTATTGACTAAGTCTAATATCTCAGCTGTCGCTTGTTGATACGGATTGAACGTCAATCAATGTTATGGTAAGAACGTCAATCGATATTCTCTTAGGCAAGCGTTAGCGAGTTGATCGATAGGTTCACTATTATTGTCTAAATCAACTTTTGTTTGTTTCTAGCAATACTAGCTCAAAAGAATTAATTCTGGTGTAGAACCTACCATCGTAGTTGTCCACAATCCTAAGTTTAAGGTTCTAGTTAGCTACTCTAGAACACATGCATTAACAACAATTCTATATTTTGGGCTAATCCCTCATAACCTATTTGAACCTTAAATCTAACAGATGAATTACTCATACATAGCAAAGCAAATCATAATATATAACTGAATAAATTGCATAAATAGAATATAGTTAGAAAGACTGGAGTTCTAATAGAAATCTCTAAAGAAGTCTTGGATCTTCTCTCCAAACTACTAAAAACCATAAGTTTTGTTTGTTGTGAAAAGTATGAAAGTATGAAAGCGTGTATTATTTAGAACAATGGTAAATCATATAAATATTAGGTTAAAATCGGTCAGAGGTATTTTTGTAAATGTGTGTGAATTGGGATTTAAGTTGCCTGGAAATGTAGTCGGGATGTGCGTCGATCAATGTTTATCTCTGAATGTCGACCTTTGGACTGGTTAGATGATTAGCTACGTGATTCCTCTCATTTATTTCTAAAATACACCAAAATCACCATTTTCCTCCAAAACACTCTCAAATATGTAAATATTCTAAAAAGACACCAAAACATAATAAATAGTTCCTAAAACACTTATATATCATGGCTGAAAGTGGATAAAATCCATGGTGTATCAACACCCCGAGACTTACCCTTTTGCTTGTCGTCAAGCAAAATAAAGAGTAGTTTTTATGAAAGAGGTTTGAAAACAGCAGGGACACACACAATTTAAGAACTCACTATCATCACCTCTACAATGTTGCAAGCCACATCAGATCAGTCCCAACTTTAGTGGTATTTTATATACCATATCCTAGCTTAGCAACCAAATCCATCTAGCAACTTACCTAATATTGTACTAACCCCCTCTACTGACCTCATTTTTTACATATATAAAAAATGTACGTTTTACCTTGGGAGTATCAATCAAAAGACATATAGATTCTTACTCAAGCAAGTTTCTAAACACGCAAGTAATCTTATCTGATCCATTTCTTCCATCTTTCTGTCTTTTCTGAATCTCAATTCCAATGAACAATGATGTTGATACAGTCCATCTTATTCATCTTCATTTCGTGTTTTCTCTTCTTTTTTTTCTTGGAAAAGTGTAGGCGAATAATGGGATCACATGAGACACTCCTATCCTTTGTTTCCAAAGATATGTGATCATTCAATTAGAGTAGAATAATGGGGTCGCATGAGATACTCCTACCCCTCTAAACCACATGAAGTCATTTCAATCTATTATTCTTATGGATGCTGGAGAGAGAGAGAGAGAGAGAGAGAGAGAGAGAGAGAGAGAGAGAGAGAGAGAGAGAGAGAGAGAGAGAGAGAGAGAGAGAGAGAGAGAGAGAGAGAGAGAGAGAGAGACACACACACACACACAAACTTTTACCTTCCAGACTTACGGGAGGAATCCTATCTAATGTATACCAAGCCCTAAAACAAGCATATTAAACTCAATTAAGTTGGAGGTCAATTTTTGGTTCTTTCAAACATTTTCAGCAAGTGTAACTGGCATGTAATCCACTTTAGTAACTCTAATACACTCTACAATTAATAAATCTAAGAGTGGTACTCGAGAATGGTTATATAATAAGTGAAATTGAAAAAGTTCATTGTCCCCTTCTCGATTCAATTAAAAAAAAACTTTTTGAAAATATTTTATAAATTCATAAATAAACTAAATATCAGTAAATTCCCCCCCCCCCCCCCCCCCCCCCCCCCCCCACACTTAAATTATATTGTCCCTAATGTATATGTAGTCGAAGTTTGGTGATAACATAAACTAAAAGTACACAAATTAGTAAGGAAGAACGATATACCTGCTCGCTTATGTTAGGGTCGATCGACACAATTAAGTGTATGTCGATCTTTGCTGGTGTAGTATTGTCGATCGATGTTGACCAGGTCTCATCGGTCGATAGACTGAGCAATCGTCTCCTTGGATTTTTTTTAATATTAGACCTGCATTTAAGTGTTTGTCGATAGGTTGCCTCTCACTCAGCGCTTATTTTTAGTCATTTAGCTTGACTTTTGGAGATTGTTTGGCTATTATGGAAGGAAGTGACTACTTGCTGGAAAACAAAATGTATACATCTTCTTTGATCATCTGAAACCATGTTCCAACGAAGCTTCTTATGGCTTCATTTCCTCTGGTCCACTTGTTTTTCATTACCTCTCTAGCAACCTCATTAACTTGCATCCTTTCCTGAAGGTGTCCAATACAGCCTTGCTGCATTCTAAGTCTGGCATGAGTTGCTTCCACGATGTCCTCTAATCTCTGGGGAATATCCTCTTTCAGCAAGTCTTGAGAAAAATTAATCTCATCAAGCTTGTCTTCTAACAACTTCACTGTTACCAGGTTTCCTCTGAAAGGTGTGTGACTAGTATCTATCGATGGTCGAGTGTGACCGTCGATAAATGGATAGTCTTCTGATCGAACCACAGTTTTTCTCTGAATCATGTATATTTCCTCTTTCAGCTCATCCATCCGTACATTCAGCCTGTCAATTTGGTCGTTGATTGGGTAGTAGACATCATCGAGCCTCTTGTAGGATTTATCCAGTGACATCTCCTGGTCTCTATAAATCCCATGTACCATGTCATCAATCTCTGCTCTGCTGTAATTGTCTGGCACTGGCATGGTTCTGGTGACTTTCTCTCCATATTATGGTAGAAAGATATGAGTGTGTCCATCCATTGCAGCTCTTTCCATAATTTCCCTGATCTCTTTCCTAGACATATGACTGATTCTGCCATCTACAGTTTGTGCATTTCCATGCTCGTTTCCGTATATATAGTATTCATCTCTTGTTTCCCACTAGAATCTTCTTCTGCCGCTGTGATAATAAACTCTCTTTCCAAACTCGTAGCGGCTGTCGATCGATGGTTGACCTCTCCTATTGATCGATGCTAGTTCTTCTGTTTCGTTTTGCTGGCTGAGAAGGTTTCCTGATTCTCTAGCCATTGCAATTATTTCTGCGAAGATTTTAGAGATGTGTATAACTCGTCCATCCAAACACGTGCTTGTCCTTCCGAATCTCTGAAAATACCAAACTCATCTGCTCTGAGATAACCAAAATCCGCGTCATCTTCTGCTCTTGCATCTGACTTTGTCTCGTGATGAGTATCGACTGATGGTTTGTGGTTTCCGTCTATCGATGTTTCCCCCTGGTCTCATGGGAAATCTTGAGAACTCCTTCTTCTTCCATGGCAAAGCCACGATACTCAATGATCTCTTCTTTTCTGTAGTTCTCATCATACTCATCAGGATCCATTGCACTGATCTTCCTCTTTGAAGGTGTAGCAGTCTGAATTGCGAAGCTAGGTTGGTAGTAATCGTTCTCCCAACTATTGATAGATCCTTCTGGGAAGTCGTCTTATCTCATTCACAAGGTCACTATCGATCGGTGCTTCCAAAGCTTTGTCGATCATCGCTTCAGACATCTCGTCGATGGATTCTTCAAGTTGAGTGTCGATTGATGCTTCATTCTTTGATTCCACTTCAGCTCTATGGTCGCAGTAACAAACTACAATGAATCCTGGATTATCTCCAATCTCCATGTATCACGTTTGTTGCTTGACAACTCTCACTGGATCATAATAGACAGTAGGGTCTATGAGTGTCAGGCACAACTTGTTGGTCTTCATGTCGCAAATTGTTTCTACAGTAGCCATGAAAGTTCTCCCAAGTAATAGAGAAGAATTCCAGTTGAGCCTGATGTCCATGACATGGAAGTCTACTGGAAATAGGGCATTACCAATTTTCACCTCCAAGTTTCTGATGATTCCTCCTGAGTTCCTCTGAGAACAATTCACTAAAGTGAATGAATCCTCTGAAGGCTCTATCTTCAGACCTAGATGTATGCCATCACCTTTGGTAGAATTCTGACTGAAGAACATGTGTCGCAGAGCACACTAGGGTAATTGATGCCTCCTATCAAGCATGGTACTACAAAATTTTCAGGATTACTCTTCTTTTTCAGTGTAATCATGTGTTCATTTTCCCTCTGAACTGGTGGAACATTCTCCTATTTTCTTCTTCAGTCTCCTTTGTCTCTCTGAAGAACATCCACAACCTGTGGGTAAAGTAAGCCTCCTCAAATCCTTGTCCATTGGAATCCTTAGAATCCTTTTTGTGAAACTATCCATCTCCTTATCATTAGCTCATTTCTTCAGATGCTTAGGAACCTTTTCCTTCCTCTTCCTTAAGGTTCTTCCAACAGTAGCCTGATCAACTTCCATAGGCTCTGATGCATCTTCAGATTGCTTATTGATGTTGTCTCTTGATGTCTCTGAAGGTTGAGATGGGTTTCTGAGTGCATTCAATCACGCTACATTGATTTTGGGTAGTTGCACTCGGTAGGTGAGAGGTGCTCGTTAATCAATGCTGGTAGGTGTTTGTCCATCGTCGGTTGAGTCTCTCTGTCGATCAGTGACTGTCTCATGGGGCCGATCGATGTCTGATAGGGTTTGGGTGGATGAGGGAGCTTAGCTGTGAACTCTTCATGGGTCATGATTCTTACCATCTGGCATGATGCAACTGACTCCGTATGAACCGTCGATCGATGTTGGACAGAAGGTATCAATCGATTTTTGAGAGCAAGTATCGATCGGTGTTCACCTGACTCCATCGGCTGATGTTCCTCTCTCGGTGTCGGTCGACACTAATGTGAACTTTCGAAACTAATAGAGATTTCAACTTCAAAACCTCCCTCCTGAAGCTTCTCCTCCTTAACCACTTGCCAGCAATTATCCTCTATGATGGCATTCACGTGGTACTTCAGTACTTCATCTCCTTTATCCTTGATGAAGGTCTCTTGCCTCTTAACAGCGTCTCCTGTCTGAACCCTTTGTGTCTCCAACTTTTTTACATGTGTATTCAAGGTTTTAAACTTTGCATTCGGCTCGTTGTAGACATCATCTATCTTCCCATTGACATTCACCATCAGCTTCTGCTGGCCCTCAAGAACCTGATCAATCATTCCTTCTATCATATTCTCTCGAGGAAGAATTGCTATAAGTTCTGTTGTTGTTGTTGTTGTTGAAGTTGATGTTGTAGGGTTTCTGGTACTGTGAACTCTGGTTGAAGTTACTCCACTGTCCGTTACCATAAGAGTTTATGTATCCACTTTGATTTCCAGTCTTCTGATTCTGAAAACCGGTACCACTGATGAAGTTCACATCCTCCTCGAACTCTCTGCCATTTTCGACATCTACAGCCTCTACAAAGCTAACCTCCTTCTTGAGAAGCTTGTGAACACTATCCAACTTAGCGTTAACATCGTCCATCTCCTCCTTTCCTAGGGTGGCCAATTTTCTCCTCTCAAAATCAGTGTTCTTGGTGCTATTGCTAGATGCCAAGTTCTCAATAAGTCTCACAGCCTCTTCTAGATTTCTAGTGTTGAAGTTTCCTTCACTAGCAGTGTCCGGAGCCATCTGATATGCCAGCTGGATGCCTCTGAATAAAGTGCTAAGCAGCTGCACTTCGTTGAATCCATGGTGTGGATAGTCTCTCTGATAGGACTTGAATCTGATCCTGTAGCTTCTGAATGATTCTGTTGGCTCATGTGTGAATGTATCAATCTTGCTCCTTAAGTCCTTAGCTCATGACTCATCAAAGAAATTACGGAGAAATGCGTTTTGATGTCAGGCCAGGATGTAAGAGATCCTGGTGGTAACTGCTTAAGCCAGCGCGAAGCTTCTCCAAATAGTGAGTACTGGAAGAGTTGCAAAAGAGATGGTCCACAGGGACTCCATTGGCTTTAATGGCAGAACCAGATCCTCGAACCGCTCCAGATGGTTCATAGGATGATTGTGCGAAAGACCACAATATGATGTCTCGCCACGAGTGTAAAGTACTGGGGTTTCAGCTCGAAGTTGTTCCTTTGGATAGCTGGAGGACGAATAGCACTTGGGGTAGTATTGATCTTGACGGTTGTAGTCAGCGAATGGGGTAGTATTGATCTGGACGGTTGTACTCAGCGAACGTTCTGGGTCAAGCAGCCTCGTCTACAGCTTGAGCAGTTGCAGCAATATCAGGATCATGATCAGGAATTACAGGCCTTTGATCATCTAGCCTCTGACCTGCTGCATTACGTAGATAACCCTCCTGGTCATGCATGTATTCTTTTTCATCTCGCACTAAGATTGGGGTCGCAACCATGTCTCGCTGACGGGTGTCAATCGATGTTCAGATAGAAGTGTCGATCGGCGGTAGCTCACAGGTATCGGTCGACGGATTAGTAGTATCAGTCAACGTTTGCTAAGAAGTGCCGGTCGACGAACTGAGGTTATTGTCGATCGATGCGGCTCTCTTCTCTTTGTGGATCGTGCGTTTCAAGAGTGTTGGGTCTGAGAATAACAGTGATTTTTCCTTGTTGCTTCTGGTACTGCTGGGCATGCATCTGAAAGAAATTAAGAAAAAACATTATAAAATTTCTTGAACAGTTGAAAAACCTAGACTAAATCTAACTAGATAAGATTTAATGGCGATCAAAGCTCCCCGGCAACGGCGCCAAATTTGATATCACTCAAATTCTCCTAATGAGTGATTTACTCTTTCAAATAAGAGGTTCAATTGTAGTACTTAGAGATCGAATCCACATGAAGCTAGGACACACAATATATCCTAGTCAGGAGTGATTAAGCTAGGTAAATTAATAAAACAATAAATAAGCAAGTAAGGCGAACAAGACAGTTATTCAATTGATTGGTTTGAGGTTTGTAAACAGTTTTTAGAAAGCGCTAGATCTAGGGTTCCTATTCAGGTAATCAGGATTTTAGAGGTATTGAATACTTAGGTTGTCAATCCTAGAACTCGACTTCTTATGAAAAAGTATTCCAGCTTTCGTTGTTGAATAAATCCTATTGACTAAGTCCAATATCTCAGCTGTCGTTTGTTGATACGGATCGAACATCGATTGATGTTATAGTAAGAACGTCGATCGATGTGTTCTCTTAGAAAAGCATTAGCGAATTGATCGATAGGTTCACCAGTATTGTCTAAATAAGCTTTCACTTGTTTCTAGCAATACTAGCTCAAAGGAATTAATTCTGGTGCAGAACTTACCGTCGTAGTTGAAGTTCAAGGTTCTAGTTAGCAACTCTAAAACACATGTATTAACAACAATTTTTTAAGGATATTTATCACCTTAGCAATTCTATGTTTTGGGCTAATCCCTCATAGCCTATTTCAACCATGAATCTAACCGAAGAATTACTCATACATAGCAAAGCAAATCATAATAAATAACTAAATAAATTGCATAAATAGAATATATTCAGAAATATTCGAGTTCCAATACAAATCTCTGAATGAGTCTAGGATATTCTCTTCAAACTACTATAAACCCTAAATAGTGTTTGCTGTGAAAAGTATGAATGGAATAATGGCAGAGCACATAAATATTAGGTTAAAATTGGCCAGGAGTATTTCTGTAAATGTGGGTGACTTGGGATTTAAGTCGGCTGCAAACCCAGTCGGGTCTTGTGCGCTTCGCTGTCGATCAACGTAACAAGATGTGCGTCGATCGATTTTATCTCTGAATGTCGACCTTCGGACATGTTCGATGGTCAGCTATGGGCTTCCTCTCATTTTATCTCTAAAATGTATCAAAATCACCACTCTCCTCCAAAACACTCTAGACCTGTAAATATGCTAAAAAGACCCCAAAACATAATAAATAGTTCCTAAAACACCTATATACTGTGGCTAAGAGTGGATAAAATCTATGGTATATCACCGGCTTTTATAGGGCTATAGTGCTTTTCAGGCTTTTTTGAGCTTTTCGAAAAAAATAGTTTGTCATTGTCACTTTCATCATTTTAATACATGTGAATTTTCATAAAAATACAGTTTTATTTTTTTTTGTTTTAAAATATAAAGTGAGTTTAACTTTTTTTCATTATAAACAAATATTTTACTTTTTCGTATGCTTTAAAACCATATTATAAACAAACTAAATTTAATAAAATTTAAATAACTAAATATAAATTAAAAGTAAATATATAATAGAAAAAATTTATGATAAACATGGTCAAACGTTTCATACTTTGTATTTTAAAATAAAAAACATGTTGTACATAAAATAAGAAGGTACATCTGCAAAATTTAAAATGTGACACTTGTAATGGTTAAACAATAAAGTGCATTAACAACTTTTATATTTGCTTTATTAGATTTTAGATAAAAATATTTAAATAATATGTCAATACTAATAATTGTTTTGATTGCAAGAACGATAATATTTTTGCTAAAATACAAAATTTTGGGTTTTCGGGCTGGTTCTAGCCGAAACGGGCTTAGGCCTAAAATACCTAAAGCCCAAATGGGCTTAGCTCGAAAAACATATTTTTTTGAACTTATAAAACTAAGCCCAAACCCGGTATTTTTAAGGATAGGCGGGATTGAGCTGCAGGATTCGGTCCTAATTGACATGTCTATTTAAAATATTGTCAATTGTAAATCCTTAATTTTTATCAATAGGTGCAAATTAATCAATTCATAACAAAAATATAACAAAAACATAATACATTTTCATTTACCATAAAAATCATATTTTCTACTATATAATTTCAAAAAGAGTAGAACACAACAAAATAGTACACTATAATGCAAACTTTTCTGGCTCCAACAAATTTGCAAGTGGCGATACAAAGAACATTTTGACTCGCTTGCCTCCTGCGAGGAGAGAGAGAAATGAAGATAAGATCTAGGCTAAATAAAATGACAGAATAACATAATAATTTTGCTGAAATAAAAAGGGATCATGTAACAAAGAAAATAGTATGTTTTCTTTGTATTCAGAAGTAGAGGTGTTAATTTGGTCTAGGAGATCATGTTTCAACACACAAATTGCTAGCATTTTTGTGGCAGAAAGCAAGGATATTATATTGATGATCATGATCCAAAAACATTGAAGAGTTTCTCCACAGAGTTAAGTGAGGTAGCATTGATTCAACGAAATTTCCGGATTTCAAAATTTTCTATATTCTGAAAGAGAAGAATCGTACAACATATGGTTTAGGTATGATGTCTCATATTTTTCATTGTTTTTTAGTTTTTGTTGGTTATTTTATTCCAATATATATTCCTAAATAATAGAATAGTTTTTTAAAAAAAGAGACCCTGTAATTTTTAAGATATTGTTAGTGAACTAATGATGATATAAATAGAAAAAAAAAACATATAATGGCGAAAGTAACGGAAAGGCCAAGAAAGATCTTTGTTTTGCAAAGAAAATCAGTGAAATTATAAAATCTAAAATAAGATTTTTTTTTTTAAAAATTAGAAATTAAATTGTAAATTTCGTAGATCCGTTGCTTGAAATCTCTCTCGCTATCATCTTAAAACTAAACAGAAAAAGTCATCGAAAAAGAATAAAATCTTCCAGAGCTGCTAAATCCATTTGTATGGCGTTTCCTCTTCGTGTCTAAGAGTGCTTCATTTCCATTTCCTCTTCTGGTAATCTGTACATTCTTATGTAACTAGCATGAATAGTTATTGAGAATCACCGGTGATTTATTTTGATTGGTCTTGTTAACGATTTTGCTTCATGTATTTCGATTTTTTTTTCCATTCGATTGATGTGCTTTTGATTCCCTGCTTATATATGGTTGAATGCTGCAATTTTAGGAAGGCTACAGAAAAATATACAAGGAAACATAAGGGAGGGTTGATGTTTTGTGAGATTGATATAAGGTTACAAATTTATGTAGGATCAAATAAATTTTGTACTAATTTTCTTGGGCCTTTGTGATCCAGAGTTCATGTTTATTGAGATCAGATCGAATAACGCACAATTTGTTTATGTAAACATGATACATCTTACGCATTTATTCTCGAAAATCAATCCTACATTGTTTTGGAAACTTGCGTTAATTCTATGGACATATAGAGAGATATTTGCAAATAGCATATCTGTCCTATAAACAAATAGCACTTTACTAGGTTATTTATAATAGTGATTGATCTTACCACCGTGTCTTATAAGTGCCAAAATTATACAACCTTACAAACTCAAGCTTTATCAAACCTATAGTCGGATTGATTTAGAAAACATTGACTTTGTTGATCTTAAGCAATGCAATATGAAGCAAAACGATGAAATATGCTTTTCCTTTTCCTTTCCCTTTTTAAAATGGTTTGCGGGATTCTAAATTGCAGCTTTCCTCGGAAGATCTTACATATCCTTAACAAGGAGAAAAATGGATGAAAACAACGCAGGAAAGTTAACCGGGATCAAGCAGATTGTGAGGCTAAAGGAGATTCTGCAAAAATGGCAAAGTGTCACAATAGGTTCAAAGTCAGATGATACCGAGTTGGGAGCAAGAAAGCACACAGCCATCATTTCTCCTGTTATCAACCAGAGGCTATTGGATATGAAGACATGTGATTCGGATGAGGAAACTAGCCAAAGTCCTGAGCCACCTTCTGATGTCCCTGAAGGGTATTTGGCGGTCTATGTTGGACCCGAGCTCCGGAGATTTATAATTCCTACAAACTTTCTAAGCCATTCTCTGTTCAAGGTCTTGCTTGAGAAAGCTGAGGAAGAATACGGATTTGATCATAGCGGCGCCTTAACCATACCTTGCGAGGTCGAGACTTTCAAGTACTTACTTAACTGCATTGAGAATCATCCTAAAGATGACACCTCAGGTAATAAGCTCTTCTTCTTCCTCCTTTTTTAAATATCCACACCTTTCTTTCTTATACTACTATGTAGATTCTGTCTTTGAAAATCAAAATATCAACAAAAAAAAAATCAATTTAGCCTCCGCCTAACATTAATTTTTAGCTAGAACTTTTACAACAACAAAAAAAACACATGTTGGTCCCAGAACGAGAATGAATCTTGAATTCAATCTCAAATTATTTTGGAGAGAGTAGAAGAGGTCTTACAGGATTACTTGGTTGGTTGTTTTGCAGCTGGAGATACAGTGGAAACGGAAGAGTAAATAACAAGTATAATATAAAATTCTTCCTTTTATCCTTCAAAACTAATCAACTTGTATTAGTGCTAATGACTCTCATATCGGACTGGTAATTGTCAAATCAGTCTTTGTATTTTCCTGATAATTTATTATTCTACTCTCCATTGTTTTTTCTCAAAAATGAAGAGTAGGATACGATATGTTAAAATGCCTTATACTCCATTAAACAAATCAGTTTTTTCCCTTCTATCCCTTCGTATCACTTAGTTTTAAGGTCTATGCAGTTGATAAAAATATCCAACTTTTTTGCCAATATAAGGAAAATTTTCTTAACAGGAATAGCTTAAAAGCAAAAACTGAAGCAAAACCAAAAGCTGGAGTCGTAGAATGAAAGATATCTTTATTCTTTGAAATATGCAAAAAAAATATCTTCATACCCATCTTTCACCCTTCTTGAGCAAGGGATACGACTTGAGCCTGCAAGATGAAAAACCTAAAATGTGGATAATATGAATAATCAAAGATAGAAGACTTTTTTCTTCAATAAATAAAGAAAGAAATCACTTTAACACTCTGAATAGATTTGTTTAATCATATTTATATCATTTAAATGGGCAGCTGAAAAAAAAAATTATATTTAAATTACTACACACAAATTGTTAATCACGACTGACCAATTTCTAATTACCCAAATTAACTTTTTGAAACAACAATTACTTCTCTCACAAGTAGTCTCCATTGTGCGCCTCAATTTTCTTGAGCTTACAATCTCTCATTTTTGTCTGAGCATGTCAACTCATTCTTAACCTACAAACATTTCATATCAACAAACAAATATACACCAAACACATCAAATAGAATTTAAAAGATACATCGGTTAGAGTATGTAAAAAAATCACACAGCTAAGAGTTCAAAAACAAACAAAAGCTAATAGTTAAAGAAAATATAAGAAACCTCAATATCGCACACAAAATGAAGAAGATAAAGTTTCAATATTTATTCATTTCAGTGGAGGCTGTTCTCTTACAAAGCTACCATATTTATACAAAGAAGTGAAAGCCCTAAGTTGAGACAGATGGCTTCATCCAGTGTCTGATGCGCCATCAAGAGCTGAGAATGCGTTTGCCAGCTTTACACTAAACGCTCCATCCGTACCGGCCTTAGTCTCAGTTGTCTCGTGAAGCTTGCTTTTGGAAAAGCCAACGCTTAGTGACCGTTGATCTCTGGGAGCCATGCTGTCACTCTTTGATTGGAAGCTAGCACAAGGTTTGTCTTCTTCAAACATCTTAGCTTTGCCCTTTTCTTCACGCGTAAGTCTCGCTTTGGAGGGAGAGACTGAACTTGTTTGAAGTTGAGCTTGTGTAGAGCTAAGTTCACTAATATCCCCCCTCAAATTTGGTGTAGGTGGAACATCAACACCTAGTTTGAAACGAAGAGATTGGAAAGCTGTAGTGGGGAGAGATTTGGTGAAGATGTCGGCGATTTGTTGATGCGCCAGAATATGCTTGACCACTAAGGCTTTAACCGCTACTCTCTCTCGAACGAAGTGATAATCCAGAGCGAAGTGCTTGGATCTCTAGTGGTAAGCAGGATTAGCCGTAAGATGAACAGAAGATAGATTGTCTCACACAGTTCAGGTGTCTCAGGAAGCGGAATACCTAGTTCACGAAGAAGAATGCAAAGCCAAGTTATCTCACACGCGGTTTCAGAGAAAGAGAACGATATTCAGCTTCTGTGGAACTTCGAGAGACAGTAGGTTGCTTTTGGGAAGACCAAGAGATTAGATTACTACCAAGAAAGGTGCAGTAGCCACCAGTGGACTGTTTAGTTGTTGAACAGCCACTCCAATCACTGTCGCTGTAAACACGAAGCATAAAGTCTGTCTCCTTGATGATACTAATGCCCATAGAAGTGGTTCCTTTAACATACCGAAGAATCCGTTTCAGCAAATTCAAGTCTGAAACCATTGGAGAGTGCATCTTCTGACACACGTAGTTAACTGCGAACTGAATATCAGGTCTGGTAAGAGTTAGATACTGCAACTTGCCTGCAAGAGTGCGAAAGAACTTCGGATTGGAGAACTCAAACCAAGCTAGAGGCGATTGTTTGAGACCATACAAAGACTTGTGAAGCAAACAGACATGATCAGGCTTGCTTTTGTCGACGAAACCAGCAGGCTGACGCATGTAGACCGTCTCAGCAAGATCGCCATGGAGAAACGCGTTTTTGACGTCCATTTGCCTGATGCTCCATTGCATGACTGTTGCAATATGAAGGACAATGCATACTGTCGCAGAGCGAACCACTGGGCTGTAAGTCTCAAGATAGTCGACGCCTTCAGATTGCTCGTTTCCTCTAGCAACAAATGCTTCTTGAAGGTACCATCAGCATTGAGCTTGTTTCTATAAATCCAAAGTGATACAAGCCTAAGCTAACAAAGGCTAGATCACAAGGCAACAAGAGTTGTCAAGCTTGAATGGGTCGATTGTCGCCACAAAGGGTTGCGGAAATATCCCTTTGATAAGACCAGAAGCCTGCGCCTATGTGAATCCACACAAAGACAGAAACCTACACTTGTATCCTAGAATGAATCTACAAACTAAGGAGACAAGCAAACGGACAAGAAATCTAAAAGAATCCACCTAAAGACTAATTGAACAAAACAAAGACAAACTTTGTAAACTGAATAATACTTTATTAATTTCGTGCAAGGGTGATTTACAAATGAGACTTAGCTCTGTTTAAATAGAAAAGAACACAAATTCCTAAAAGAATAACTTGGAAAGAAATAATAAGTGAAAAACTAGCTTTTGGACTTAGTTGGTGCAGAATCTGTCCATGTATGGAAGTTGTCTTCTCTCCTTGTATCTTGTGAGTTTGGGCAGAAATAAATGCATCCGTGGGATCTCCTTTGATGTCTGGATAGTCTCTAAGTCGTGCCTGAACAGAAGGGGAAAGAGCCGTTGGTCTTTAATAACTCCAAGTGTGAATGCATCCATGTAAGGTAAGTTGACAAATAAGGGATTCATCTTGATCATGTGGCTGCTGGTGCATGGTAGAAACTCTCCCACTGCTCTTAGATGTAATGAATAGTCTCCTGGTTTCCACACGTGAGTTTGAGTTGCACACTCCTTAAGCAAAGAATTACTTTCCTTAATTAGAACCAATTCGGATGCAGTGTAGATAGTCTGACTTGTAACTGGCATATCTCCTAAACCATTACTCTTTTTGGTATGAAACCAATTCGCTGCGTGCTCTGGTTGAGTTGAGAATCTATAGAAACTGGTTTCACGGTTACATTCCTTATGGTTGCAAAGATATCCTTCTTTGAGTGCACCTATGTCGCTGCTGGCTCCAATGTAGCTTGTATGGTTGATCTCATGAGTTGGTGGTCCAGCTACTGACTTTAGGTCCTCATCATTCCCTCCCTCTTCAAAAGGTTTTGTCCTCAAAACCAATTTACCTGCACCAAGATAGAGCAAGTTAGGTTTCATTCTAATTTGGGAGGCTAGGGTCTTACCTTGGTATATGCACGGTTTTGTGATGCATTGTCCATCTGGTGGTTCTTCTTTGATCAGTAGGGAAGCTATGCCCCCTTTCCATGGTCGGTCTATGATTTCCCTTGGAAGGATCGTGGTCTCCTTTTCGAAATCTCCTATTTCACAATTGGTTTCTCCATTGACCACTGCTTGGGTGTAAGGTTGTGAGTTTGGTTCTGGATGCTTCTCCATTGTACCTATATCTGAATCATCACTTATGGGCAAGAGCAAGTGTTTCATACTTGAAGTGGACGATTCAAAAATATAATATTGAGTAAGATTTAGAGCTTCACTTACCTGGTTATCTTGCATTGATTCAGCTTTGGTATTTACTACCTCTAAAGCATGATCAGCTGGTGTAGAGGTCTCTAGGGTAGATTGCTCATTATTCTCTTGTGGTTTAGCTTCTGTACGTGTCTCCTCATTACCTAGACCTTCATCAACATTCTGGACAGAGTGCAAGTGCATCATACCAGTGTTTTGATAAGTAAGATTATTCACTTTAAGTTCAGAAATCACCTTATCAAGTGTTGGACTTGATTGCGCAGCAAGGTTGGTTTCTTGTTCCTTGATTTCTATGTTAGTACCTGAAATACTTTCAACCTTTTTGGTGCTAGACAAGTGTGTTAAGACAGTCATGGAATTACTAGAAACAGAAGTAGATCTAGCTTTAATCAAGTTGATAAGATCATCAATATGTTTATCCATTCTAGAAAAGGAATCATCAATTCTAGTATCGGAATCACTTACCTCCAAGTTTGTTTCTTTTGCTTCAGATAGTACTGACTTCACAACTCGTTTTGTGGGACACTCCTTTGCTAGATGGCCCTTGCCTTGACACCTATAACAAATAACCTCAGATGGTTTTAAAGGGTTAGAGTGCTCACCTTGGTTTCGTTTGACTTGAGGTGGATGCACTGGCCTTGAACTTTGTCTTTGGGAAACAACTTCTCTCTGAACTGTGGGTTGCAAGACTTGGTGCTTTATTAATCTCCTTGTGGACACCTTCTGAATGTATTTTGCCTTCTTCACAAACTCACTATACATGAGCATCTTAACCTCTTTCCAAGTAAAAGCCGGATCATTGAAATAGATCCTATCAGCATCTAGCTGACTCCACCAATTGTATGCCTCTCCGGTTAAGGTATCCTTCGCATAAGTTAGCTTTAGCTTCTCTGGAATTCTCCAAGCTATAAACCATTGCTCCATGTCGTCCTCCCACCTTAGATATGCACTTGGTCCTTGCTTATGACCAGAAAAATGTATAGACGGTGCAGCCAAGCGATTCTGATAAAACTGATCTCCATTGTAGTTCCATGGCTTGCTGTGAGCATGTCTTGATAGACTCCCATGATAAGATCTTGATGGTACAGCCACGGTGGTCTTTTCTCTTCTAGGACACGCTTGAGAATAATATTTCCCTTCAGAACTATCCTCATAGATGAGTTGGGATTTGGGACCATAGCAAGTTGAATACCGGTCCATTGATTCTGGTTCCACCTCTGGGTATTCTTGTTCATCGTTTGGGACATACTCTGGAACAGAGTCTGCGCACCAATGACCTTCAGTGTGGTCATCTCCATCGTCCCAACAATCCTGGTCAGCTTCTTCTCCCCAATCTACCTCAGACGTGTTGTATTCTTCAACCTCTTCTTCTGAGTAATCCTCCATTGGCGTCTTCCCTATCTTTTCTCAGAGTTTGCCTTGCACAAACAGAAGAAAAAGGAATTAAGTCGTGGCTTAGCAAAAGAAAGGAAAGAAGAATAAGAAAGAACAAAGAAAAATGGAAACTTAGTATCTCCTTGTTTTTATTTTATTTATTTATTTTTATTTTATTTTTTTTGGAAAATTAAAACAAATGAAAAAGAATTCACTTTTTTTTTTTTTTTTGTTTTTTTTTTTTAATGGAAACACGAAATATATAAACTAAGACAATGAAATTAACTTTTTATTCTGGTTTTATAATTTTTAGAATTTAAGAGAAGCAAGAAACAAAATTGACCTTTTTTTTTTTTATAGTAAGTGAATAAACCGAAATGGAAACTAAGGAAACAACTAATGCAAACACGATTTCTTTTGGCTTTTCAAATTTATATGAATCAAAGAAAGTAAATGGTCATCTTTGTCGTGCCTCCCTGGTTTTAACACCAAGAACAAGCAAATGCAAAAATGGACAGAAATTGCAAACAATTTTTATGGTTTTTTTTTAATATGATTTTATAAATGGAACAAATGCAAAAGAGATGAAACAAATAAACAAATGCAAATGAATAGAGACAAGGATAGATATAACCTGATAGATAGGAGCTTTTGAAGCTCTGATACCAAAAATGATACAAGCCTAAGCTAACAAAGGCTAGATCACAAGGCAACAAGAGTTGTCAAGCTTGAATGGGTCGATTGTCGCCACAAAGGGTTGCGGAAATATCCCTTTGATAAGACCAGAAGCCTGCGCCTATGTGAATCCACACAACGACAGAGACCTACACTTGTATCCTAGAATGAATCCACAAACTAAGGAGACAAGCAAACGGACAAGAAATCTAAAGGAATCCACCTAAAGACTAATTGAACAAAACAAAGACAAACTTTGTAAACTGAATAATACTTTATTAATTTCGTGCAAGGGTGTTTTACAAATGAGACTTAGCTCTGTTTAAATAGAAAAGAACACAAATTCCTAAAAGAATAACTTGGAAAGAAATAATAAGTGAAAAACTAGCCGTTGGACTTAGTTGGTGCAGAATCTGTCCATGTATGGAAGTTGTCTTCTCTCCTTGTATCTTGTGAGTTTGGGCAGAAATAAATGCATCCGTGGGATCTCCTTTGATGTCTGGATAGTCTCTAAGTCGTGCCTGAACAGAAGGGGAAAGAGCCGTTGGTCTTTAATAACTCCAAGTGTGAATGCATCCATGTAAGGTAAGTTGACAAATAAGGGATTCATCTTGATCATGTGGCTGCTGGTGCATGGTAGAAACTCTCCCACTGCTCTTAGATGTAATGAATAATCTCCTGGTTTCCACACGTGAGTTTGAGTTGCACACTCCTTAAGCAAAGAATTACTTTCCTTAATTAGAACCAATTCAGATGCAGTGTAGATAGTCTGACTTGTAACTGGCATATCTCCTAAACCATTACTCTTTTTTGGTATGAAACCAATTCGCTGCGTGCTCTGGTTGAGTTGAGAATCTATAGAAACTGGTTTCACGGTTAAATTCCTTATGGTTGCAAAGATATTCTTCTTTGAGTGCACCTACGTCGCTGCTGGCTCCAATGTAGCTTGTATGGTTGATCTCATGAGTTGGTGGTCCAGCTACTGACTTTAGGTCCTCATCACAAAGGCAACCGAGAACATTCATACCAGGAGTTCGAGGTACAAGTGACCAAGTTTTAGTTTCTTTGCAGTTATCAACTTCTTCTAACATGGCATTGTTCCAACCAGAATGCTTAAGAGCTTCAGAAATGGTTTTGGGAGTTGGAAACGCCGCCTTCTGAGTAAGAAGAGCATAACGAGGATTAGGCTTCACTATACCAACTTTTGAACGAGTAATCATGGGATGAGAAGATGTTGGAGAAGGGGACGAAGTAGTCTGAGCCGAAGATAGTACTGGCCGTTCTTGTAAAGAAGCAACGCTGTTGAATATAGAAACAGGATCTAAGCCTGACGTACACCCAGTACGATGCTCTTCACAAGACGTAGTACTAACAGACGGACTTGGAACTGAAGTAGTAGCTTGGGAATGAGGCCTCAATGTTAGAGGAGGAAAGTCTTCAGAAGTGAAGATGCTGGAGCTGGTAGATCCAACTGAGGAAGCCAAAGGAGAAGGTACATTGACAAAGCTAATAGGTTCAAGAGTAGACTTGACAGGCTTCTGAACCTCAGGCGGCTTCATCTTAAGTTGCACAAACTGTCTTGCCAAGCTTTCAAAAGAGTAGATTTAGTAGCTGGATGCAGATGAGAGAAGCTATCAGCAAACGGAAAGGATGTTTCATCAAAGATGACATGACACGTGATATAAACTCTGCCTGTTGTTGGTAGCAGACAGCAGTAACCCTTAAACTTCTCATTGTATCCCAAGAAAACGCATTTGATAGATCTTCGATCCAACTTTTTAGCAGAGTAGTCACGAAGCATGGGGAAACACGCACAGCCAAACACTCGAAGAGCTCTGTAATCTGGCCTCCTGTGATGAAGCAACTCAAAGGGACTTTTAGAGTCATCAAGAGCAGTGTGAGGCAGCAAGATACTGAGAAAATTGGCTGTGAAAAAGGCTTCTACCTAGTACTTTTGAGGAACCTTTCCATGAAACATAAGAGCAAGACCGAGATCAGTTAACTGACGGTGCTTACATTCAGCGAAGCCGTTTTGCTGAGGCGTGTGAGGACAAGAGAGATGTTGTTGAATCCCATGAAGTTCTAGATGTTTTAGAAACTTATGGCTGATGAATTCACCTCCACCATCACACTGAAAGGTATGTATTTTAGTTTGGCAAAGATTTTGTGCAAGAGCTTGAAATTTTAAGAAAATTTCATAGGAGTCTGATTTGTTTCTTAAAGGATAAAACCAAGAGAATCGAGTGTAGTGATCAATGAAAACTACATAGAAGCGAAAGCCTTGGATAGAAGAAACCGTAGAAGGGCCCCAAAGATCACAATGGACCCTTTCCAAAGGTCTAAAAAAAACGGTAATCTAGAGCTCTTTCCGAGATGACAAGCTTCACAAACAGTCTTGGAACTCTTATTGATGAAGATTGCCTTATTTGCAGAGAGCTGTTGAAGAACAAGCGGATTAGGGTGCCAAGCCTCTGATGCCACACTTCATCACTCACACTGATCTGTCTGTTGGAGTAGAAGACCTGAGGAGATGACGACCGCAAAGAGTAGAGACCACTAGTGTGAGGCCCTTGAAGAAGAAGCCGCTATGTTGCCTTATCATAGATGTGCACATTGTCACAGTCAAAATCAATAGAGCAAGGATAATCTGAAGTAATCTTAGAGAGAGAGAGAGTAGAGACTTAGCTATCTTAGGACACACTAAGACATCAGAGACATGAATTGTACCTGACGTGGAGGCCAAGCTGGTGGAACCAGCGTGCGTGATAGGGAGGTACTCTCCATTACCAACCATAACCGAGTCAGAACCAGTGTAGACCTGAGACTGTTGGAGATGGTGGGGGAGAGTTGGTGACATGTCCAGAATCTGGAAACCACTCATGGCCATTGTTGGTAACGTCAGTTATGTGGAGATCAGTAAGCGCAGCAGGAAGATCATCTAATTGATAGCTGTTATCGAAGCGGTGCCAGCAGCGAAGAGAGTTGTTGCCTTGTTTGCCACAAATCTGACAAATGGGTCTGTTATCACCGTCTGACGAAACGGAGGAAGCAGAGGATCCTGAAGGAGAGCTGATGTGTTGATGAAAAACTCTACCACGAGTAGAGTAAGAACCTCGACCTTGACCTCTTCCTCTGGGGCGAAAGTACTGACCACGACCATGCTGAGTGTAGAAAGCAAGGTGTGGTGAGACGTCTGAGGAGCTGTTGTAGCTGTGTAGTTTGTCATCAAAGCTAGTCAGTCGAGGAATTATGTCTTCAAAGGTTGGAGTGGGAGACTCATCCATGGAACTCTCTATGGTAGTTTTGATAGGTTCATAGTCACGACCAAGACCGTGAAGAGCCGCAAATACTTTCATACGTTCAAGAACAGGACTACCAATGGAAGAGAGTTGAGAACAAACCGACTTTATCTTTTGAAGATACTCGGCCATGGGTTTGGTGGGCTTGAGTGTCGTCTGGAGCTTCCTTTGGAGTTCAAAAGAACGAGAAGATGTTGAACGATTGTAGTAACAAGCCAGAGAGATCCAGACCTCATGAGAGGTTTGACAGTCGACGACAAGGCTGAGAATGTCTTCAGAGAAAGAACCTAAAAGCCAAGACTTTACCACTTGATCCGTTTGAAACCATTTGGTAGAGTCAGGATTTGGGGTTTGAGTAGCCACGCCATCGATGCCTGTGACGGTGAGGGTAGCAGCGGGCAGAGGAGACTGACCGGTGACATAGCCGAGAAGACCTTGACCGTTAAGAAAAGCTTCAAACTGAGATTTCCAGAGAATGTAGTTCTTCTCTGTCAAGGTAACGGTGACACTGTTTGTGATGCGAAGACCAAGAGGATGATAGACCTCTAGATTTTGAGCGTCCATGGCTCTGATACCATATAAGAAACCTCAATATCACACACAAAATGAAGAATATAAAGTTTTAATCTTTATTCATTTCAGCATGGAGGCTGTTCTCTTTTAAAGCTACCATATTTCTACAAAGAAGTGAAAGCCCTAAGATGAGACAGATGGCTTCATCCAGTGTCTGATGCGCCATCAAGGACTGAGAATGCGTTTGCCAGCTTTACACTAAACACTCCATTAGTACCAGACTTAGTCTCAGTTCTGTCGTGAAGCTTGCTTTTGGAAAAGCCAACGCTTAGTGACTGTTGATCTCTGGGAGCCATGCTGTCACTCTTTGAATGGAAGCTAGCACAAGGTTTGTCTTCTTCAAACATCTTAGCTTTGCCCTTTTCTTCACGCGTAAGTCTCGCTTTGGCGGGAGAGACTGAACTTGTTTGAACTTGAGCTTGTGTATAGCTAAGTTCACTAATAGAAAAGACAAAAGCTAAGAGTTAAGAAATTTAAAAATTTTAGCATTAGCATGCAAGCCACCTATAATCTTTGAAGAATGAGTTAATAGCCAGACAAATACAAACTTCAAAATCTGAACAGAGCATTAAGAAGAGATACTCTTGAACATCCTTGTTGGGGTCGAAAACGGTTACGACAAAGTTAACGTCCAAATCTCCGCAATATACAAGTAGGTCTCTCCGCAACATATCTTTTCGAGATGAAGTTTCATTCAAATTCCATGTAGATCAAACATAAGCCATCAGAAACATACCCAAACCAATTACGGATAAGGTTTGAGTATGACAATCAGAACACGGACAAACCAAGCCCGGTCATTGTGCAACTACCGCGCACGCTTTCTATCCGGTCGCTACGTAGCGACCGAGCTCGAGCCAAGCTCGGTCGCTACGTAGCGACCAAGCTCGAGCCAAGCTTGGTCGCTACGTAGCGACCGAGCATCCGTCCCGCTCGGTCGCTACGTAGCGACCGAGCGTCCGTCTCACTTGGTCGTTACGTAGCGACCAAACTCGAGCCAAACTCGGTCGCTACATAGCGACCGAGCTCGAGCCAAACTCGTTCGCTACATTGCGACCGAGCTCGAGCCAAAGCTCAGTCGCTACGTAGCGACCGAGCTCTTCTGAAACGTCGATTCGACACCAGTCCATGCATTATCGTCTATCCTTCGGTGCTATTTCTTGAAGACCGTAGCGAACTCAGTTCATGTTTTCCGCCATTCTAAGTCATCAATCAAAATTTGCGGTAAAAACCGCAGAAAGTTTGTTCTTTATCGAAAGAAATCGTAATAAACGTTTCGAGTCGGAAGACAGCCCAAAGGGACCTAAAACACGACTCGAGTCCCAACTTACGATTTCTTAACCAAAAGCCCGTAAATCGTAGGACGGTTTACGCTTGGTGTGCAAGGAAAGATAAATGTCAAGTTTCCGCGGATAAATACAAAATTTTGAAGATAATTACGAAGATCGGAAAAAATGAAATATCTCCATTTTATGTTATGACGGCTTTAGGGCAGAAGCGTAAAAGCGTAAACCATCCTTGGAGCGAGTATATAAGGAGTCCTAGGCGAGAGGTATAAGGAGAGAAATTTCCAGAGCAAACTTAGCACTTAGAGAAATTTTAGGCAACTTTTCGTTTTTGATACTCGAGCTGCGACTCAACTAGGTTTTGTAGTCTTAAGGTTTTAGAACTAGGAATCTCGCCGACAGCTCTCGAAGCCCAGGCTCTTACCTTGTTGTAACGCTCAGACGCGAATTCGGAATAAGATCTATTTTGCTCTCTTTTCGATTTCTTATACCTAATCGTTGTTATTCTCGTGTTCTGATTGCTTAGCGTGTGGTATTAGCAGATATCCGGGACCTCTGGGAAATTAGGGTTTTCCTAGTTTCCTTATTTAAACGGAAATCGACAGTGCGAATTTCGGTTCCCACAGTTTGGCTCTAGAAGGAGGGGGATACGGATTAATCTAACTCTCAACCACATCACGCTCAACCAAACATGTCAACAGACAACGCGGATAACGTGCATACTCCTCTTAACGGAGGCAATGGCACTGATCTCCACACTCCAGCAGCGGACGTATCCGCGGCCGACGCACCAGCCAACGCCGCGGCACTCGAGGAGTTTAAAAAGATGTTCGCCACCTATGAAAAAAAGTCGGAAGAACAGGACAGGCTCGTGAGCACCTTGACCAAACAGGTTGAAACCTTAACGGCAAGGACTAGAGCAATCCGTCCCCGCGGAACCACTAAAGTCCGCGGGAAAAGACTCGACTTCGCCATCCCACTCGATAGAGTTGGAGTCGCACGGGAACGACCTTCGGGTCAACACCCTATCGAAAAATCTCCCGTCGGAGGATAACAAAGTCAAACGCGTCGACCTGGATCCTAGCGATGTCTCCAACAATACTTATGAGGACGTCGACAGACATCCAAGAAGGACCAGAAGCCGATCTGCTCGGGAAAGCTCTCCGTTGGACAAACCGATGACAGAAGAGGAGGAATTCCTCTATTGGAACGAACAAGAAGAGCTGGCTGAAAAGCAAACCGAGCTCACTCGCAGTAAATGCCGACAGGCTCGGAAATCTGCTGATGAGACGTCGGATATTCACGATCTTCGCGACTATATCACCAAAACTGCGGCAGAAGTAAGAGCTGTAAAATCTCAAATCCATCACGCTACTCGCGCTGCCCTCAAGATCGACAGGCTGCTGGAAGGGGCTCGGAAGACCCCCTTCACCACTCTCATCTCAGATATGAGGGTGTCCGATCTGGGAAAAATCAAAGTACCAAAGTAGGACCGTACGACCGATCCGAAGGCGCACCTTCAGGCTTTCCACATGACGATGGGAAGAGCGAGACTGAAAGATGGCGAAAACGACGCCGGCTATTGCCGCCTGTTCGTCGAGAATCTGGAAGGAGCAGCCCTCGAATGGTTCGCGCACCTTAAGCGAAACTCTATCGGGAGTTTCTCAAACAATACTCTATGTTCATAGATAGAGAAACTTCCGATGTCGATCTCTGGAATCTGTCCGAGAGGGAAGACAAACCCCTCGGCGAGTTCATCAACCGATTCAAGCTGGTGATGTCCAGGGTCAGCGGGATAAGCGACAAAGTGGCCATCGACCCGCTCAGAAAGACGCTCTGGTACAAGTCAAAATTCAGAAAATGGGTAACCCTCGACAAACCGCGGACGATCCAGGACGCCCTCCACAAGGCAACAGACTACATCATAATCGAGGAAGAAACGAAAGTTTTGTCGCAAAAACATAAGTCGGCAAAACCATCCTCGAAAGACATAGATCCGAAAGCGAAAAAGAAGAACTCTCGTAACGATAAGTATGTCCATCACGAGGGGGAAGATCTCCAAGGAGTGCACAATTACGCGATCAGTTCGGACCAAGGCCGAACCACGGGTAATACGTGGACCCGCAGTCAAGGATATGAAGAAAACACCTTCTGCGAGTTCCACCAGTCCCGAGGACACTCCACGACCAACTGCAAAGTCTTGGGAGCAAGGCTGGCCGCGAAGCTACTCGCTGGAGAGCTCTCGGAAGTGACCAGTGTGAAAGATATCATCCTCGATTCCGATCGCCCTCTGAAGACATACAGAAATCCGCCCGCGGAAAAATCCTCTCAACGAAACCAATCTGGGGATAAACGTGGCAGAAGGCCGGACGACAAGGGAAATGATAACAATCATCGCAGAGTCAACATGATCATCGGAGGATCGCAATACTGCAACGATACTGTTTTGGCCATCAAGGCTTACCAGCGGAAGGCAGAGTCGAGTGCAAACTGGCCTACATGGTCTCCTCCCCGAGATGGCCAAAATTGTTCGATCACCTTCACAAAGGAGGAAGCTGTCAGCATCAATCAACCTCACTGCAATCCGCTCGTCATACGAGATCTGGAAGTCGGGAGAATACTCATCGACAGGGGAAGCATGGTCAATGTAATCTTCCGCGACACTCTCAATCGAATGAGCATCGAACTCGGGGAAATAACTCCGACGCCGAAACCACTCACGGTTTTTTCGGGCGAAGTGTCGATGACTCTCGGATCAATCCAGTTGCCAGTCATGGCCAAGGAGATCACGAAAATCGTCAAGTTCGCGGGAGTCGATCATCCCACTATCTACAACGTAATCATGGGAACCCCATGGCTCAACGCCATGCAAGCAGTTTCATCAACGTACCACCTGGGTGTCAAATTCCCAACCCCAAGCGGAGTCGCGGCTATCTGGGGATGTCAAAAACAGTCGCGGCTATGCTTCCTTGCAGAGCACAAGTTAAGGCAAATCGCGACTTCTGCAACGACAAATCACAAACGCACGAAGATAGATCAATCTTCGGCCAAAAACGCCCCAAGGAAAAACGATTTAACATCGTCTTCCGACGCAAACGCCTCGGACGTCGAAACTCAACACGAGTCCGAAGCCGACACTACAACTCAACCGGAACATCCGGAAAAGAGCACTGACCCGGCCACGGTCGTCACGATCAAGGCGGTCAACACGGCGACAACCGCAGAGTAAAAAACGCTTGCGGCATAAAACAGAACTACGAGATGGCTTGATCCTCGAAAGGGGTACGTAGGCAGCTCGTCGAAAGACGAGTTCAGCTATCCCCCTCTCTAAAAAGTGGGGGGGGGGGGAGTGGATGCGTATACTCGTATACTCCCACATAGGAAAAAATGCTTTATTGTAATCGAGTTTTTTCGAAAGTTTTACAATATACATTGCTCCGTTTTTATTAAAACGCTTACGCTTCAGTTAACGCAAAAGTCTCAGGACACGCCTAGAAACTCTACAAACATTAAGACTCTTGTCAGCGGCCTCATTCGGCCCAAAATTGAAAAATAATCATTCTTCAACACTTAAGATATACATATAATCTTCGAAACAACTGCGAGACGTCGCCAAGTTAAAAATTCGAGATGATACGAACAAATTGTCCGACCGCGACCACAAAAACCTTACACCCCGTTCGTCGATTGGCCCCGACGAACACGGCAGCCGTCTTAAACAAACGCAACTTGATCACTCTTTTTGATCTTCAAACGTCCAACGCAAGGACGAAAGCGCGCTACAACAAAAATCCGAAATTTTGGTTTAACACTTCCAGTTGACTTAAAAATTATCTCTGGAAAGATGCTCGATTCATACCATACAAGTCGTAAAAGCCGAGAACATTTCGGGGAGTTTAAGTCGGAACGAATCAGGAAGAAATTGCAACAGGAAAATTGATAGTCGGCTAGTCACCGCACAAACCTTATACCGAAAGTAAACCTATGTCTTGCCCTGAACCCATCGCATTGGTCTCAGACATCTCAAGACATGATATCTAAATGATACGAGATCCTAAATCATGTCTCTCCGTTCCCGAAAATCGTAAGAATAAGTAATTTTTACGAAAAGTCACACGAACAGACAGATTGAACGTCTCAACGAAATTAAATATGAGACGACAACTCATATTTACTTCGAACTTATTCAAAACAATTCGAAATAAAATACCCATCATATATATAAAAACCTCGTAAAGCGGTAGGGATTCAAAGCCACCAACGGCCAGTCCCGGTAAACGATAAAACGGTAAAAACAGGCCCATACAATCTCTCGAAATGAAGGCCACCTTCGGCCACAAACGTAAAACAGATAAACAAACACCTCCCTCTCAATGATCACTCCACCTCTCAAGGTCCAAAGTAAAAGTCCCCGGACAACGAAGCTCCAAACGCATCCGCAGGACAATCTACTTCCTCGCCATCATCGGGAAACCCAGTCGCGACCTCTTCAGTATCACGGGAAACCGGGATGGGATCCCAGAATCCCTGGATCCTCCCATCGATCGAGGGAATGAGCACCTCAGCGTGAGCATGTTCGTTCATGCCGCCCTTCATCAAACTCATTTCCTTCTCGAAAACATAGTCGTCGGCTCGCATTTTCCAAAGACTTTCTACTGAACCACGACACTCACGGAAATCGCCCACCGAGGTAAAAGCGTCCTTGAGGTTCCCGTACTTGACCTGGAATTGAGAGGCACAAGTCTTCATCACCTCGACGATCTCCCTCTTGCCCTTCCGTTCCGCCTTGCGGACAGCCCTCGCATGATCACGAGCGAGTTTTGCATCTCGCTCCAACATCTCGCCTTGCACGCGAGCGAGATCCCTTTCTGCTTTCTCCGCTTTAAAGTGATAGACCATGGCTTCCCTATGGCTCGCCTCAATGGCCGAGCCAAGCAAGTTAAGGCCCTGCGAAACTGATTAACACATTATAAGCGGAAAAAGAAACACCTAGGCAATCGCCTAAATTTTCAAAAAAAAAAACTAACTCCGTTGATGATGCGAGACCCTTCCGCGACGACTTTCGGCCTCCCCGATTCATTCGTAGGAGGAGGAGCATCGAAGCCCGAAGGTAGACCATCAAATAAATCATCGAAGTCCAGAATAGGAACCTCGCTAGTACCAATTCCATCACCGTAAGCAAGGTCTGGATCCCATCCTGGAAGCATAGAATCGCCCATCGAAAACTCTATGTCACCAAGATCAATATCCTTCCCCTTCGAAGAGTTCCACCCCGTCGAAACAGTGGGGGCAGCGTTGGGACTCTGATCATCGGGCTCGGAATTGCTCCCCGTTTCCACGCCCAAAACATGACCGGGACGCACAAACCTCAACGCCTTCCGAACTCGCTTCGGCGTAAAAGAAGTCCAGAAAAACGGACCATTCCTAAGAAGATCCCTCACTTCGATGATATCCTCGGGGAACAGAGCAAGTGGGTTGATGAAGGGACGATCATTCGGCAACCTCCGGAACAGTGGGATACAACTCTCTTCGACAGACGCATTGTCTATACGAACGAAGAAGAAAAAATTCTTCCACGAGTTGAAGTTGGAGCTAAACCTTTTAACCACCGACTTAAAGCTCCGAGGGACCAGCATATACTTGTCTGTATCCTTGATGATCTGTAGCCTCAAAAGCGCTTCAAAGTGCTCGCCGGTAAGGGAGAGACCATGCTCGTAGCTCATGATCAGGATTCCAATGAAGTGCTGAATGGCAAGGGGATTCAGCTGGCTTATCGCCAACTCGTAATGGTCCAACACGCGGACGATAATTTCGGGAATCGGGAACCACAAGCGACAGCGCACTACGAACGCTTTGTAACAAGTAAAATAACCCTCTGGGGGGCTACTAGCGCGCTCCCCTTGACAAGGAACCCAGAATTCCACCATGTCCCGAATATGGTAGAACGACCGCATGATCTCGAGAAACTCGTCGGTACTCCTGCTTGGAGCCCCTTCCTCAACTGAACGATGGGTCAGAACCGGGAACGACTTCTCTTTGGGAGGATTGATCGAACCGTAACACGCAACCCACCATGCCTCATTCTCGGCTGGGTCTACCGTATGAGGCACGAACTCAATCTTCGGAACAAGGAGCTCTTCATGAACGCTTGCGGACGAAGATTTGTATTTCTCTTTTGGGAAACAAGAAGAAAAGGATAGAGAGAAAGAAAGAATTTTTTTCTTAAGGAAATCTTTATGAGAATAAGCAAGTGAAAAAAATTGTGAAGAAGTTACCTCCCTTCTTATAGGCATGAGGACTTACTATTTACTTGCAGATTTTCGGAAACAAACTTCGCCCAAATACACATATCTCGTCCGAACTCGCCATACCGCGCATTAGAATCTCGCTGGAAACCCACGATTCTAACGGGCAGGGGGGCTAACTGTTGGGGTCGAAAACGGTTACGATAAAGTAAACGTCCAAATCTCTGCAATATACAAGTAGGTCTCTCCGCAACATATCTTTTCGAGATGAAGTTTCATTCGAATTCCATTTAGATCAAACATAAGCCATCGGAAACATACCCTAACCAATTATGGATAAGGTTCGAGTATGACAATCGGAACACGGACAAACCAAGCCCGGTCATTGCGCAACTACCGCACATGCCTGTTATCCGGACACTACGTAGCGACCAAACTCAAGCCAAGTTCGGTCGCTATGTAGTGACCGAGCTCGAGCCAAGCTTGGTCGCTATATAACGACCGAGCGTCTGTCTCGCTCGATCGCTACGTAGCGACCGAGCTCGGGCCAACCTTGGTCGCTATGGAACGACCGAGCGTCCGTCCCGCTCGGTCACTACGTAGCGACCAAGCTCTTCTGAAACGTCGATTCGACACTAGTCCATGCATTCTCGTCTATCCTTCGGTGCTATCTCCCGAAGACCGTAGCAAACTCAGTTCATGTTTTCCACCATTCTAAGTCATCAATCAAACTTTGCGGTAAAAACCGCAGAAAGTTCGTTCTTTATCGAATGAAATCGTAATAAACGTTTCGAGTCGGAAGATGGCCCAACGGGACCTAAAACACGACTCCAGTCCCAACTTACGATTTCTTAACCAAAAGCCCGTAAATCGTAGGACGGTTTACGCTTGGTGCGTAAGGAAAGATAAATGTCAAGTTTCCACGGATAAATACAAAATTTTGAAGATAATTACGAAGATCGGAAAAAATGGAATATCTCTATTTTATGCTATGACGGCTTAAGGGCAGAAGAGTAAAAGCGTAAACCGACCTAGGAGCGAGTATATAAGGAGTCCTAGGCGAGAGGCATAAGGAGAGAACTTTTCCGAGCAAACTTAGCACTTAGAGCAATTTTAGGCAACTTTCCGTTTTTGATACTCGAGCTGCGACTCAACTAGGTTTTGTAGTCTTAAGGTTTTAGAACTAGGAATCTCGCCGACAGCTCTCGAAGCCCAGGCTCTTACCTTGTTGTAACGCTCAGACGCGATTCGGAATAAGATCTATTTTGCTCTCTTTTCGATTTCTTATACTTTATCGTTGTTATTCTTGTGTTCTGATTGCTTGGCGTGTGGTATTAGCAGATATCCGGAACCTCTGGGAAATTAGGGTTTTCCAAGTTTCCTTATTTAAACGGAAATCGACAGTGTGAATTTCGGTTCCCACAATCCTAAACATTTTCATCCTCGTAATCATAATATTCTCCATTTAAAACTTCTCACCATGAATATAACTCTGCAGAAGTCGTAGCATCGCTTGATCAACGTTGTGATACATCACCTGTTGTAGTGAAACAACACATGATTCATGAGCCTTTGCATGTATCACAAGTACATTGGTCTACTAGTTAACTTTTCATCTCCTACTAGAGGTGCTATCTCACACTGATGAGTTTTAACCTGATAAATAAGATTAGGGCAAGTGATAGGCTGTCGTTCATTTGAGTGCCTTGATGTTGCTACTATCTGATTGTACACGAGACAAACAAAATTAATCGGCTTCTTCTTAACAAGAATATATATAAAAAATGCATAGACTGGTTCATTAGTTACACATTATTTGTTCCTAGAATCGAATTTTCCTGGATACTTTGTAAAGAACATGATATGGCATACTAATATCCTCAAGAATAAAGCCTTCCCATCTATGCTGATGACCACCAGTCATAAACGCAACAACCTAATCCAAAATTTCCAATTCCCACACATGATGATGATCACCATATGGAGTCACAAACATCCTATTGATAAAAGTTGACAAAACTCAACATTGATCCTCTAATCATGGCTCCACCATAAGATCCAAGCAAATTTGCAATACATTCTCTAAATATTCCAGGAGAGAATTGATATCACTCAAATTATCCTAAAGAGTGATATGTACTCTCTCAAATAAAAGGTCAAGTTGTAGTACTTATGGATCAAATTCACAGGGAGCTAAGGCACAAAAAAAAATCTAGTAGTTATGTGGTTAAGCTATGCAAACATGTTTAAATGTAAATAGCACTGGTCTGAGCAAAAAAATTGTTCGGTTGATTGAATGCAATTTCCAAACAGATATGAAATGCATTAGACTTAGGGTTTCTATTCAGACAAACATGAGTATAGAGATATAGAGACTAAGTGTATGTTGGATATCCTAGAACTCAGACTTAAAGAATAGTCTATCAACTTCCGTATTTTTAGACTATCTATTCCCGGATGTAAAGATCTCAGCTGTCGCTTGTTGGTCTTGAGAAAGTGTCGATCGATACCAATTATGGATTGTCGATCGATACACTTTTCAGCCCGTCGATCGATGCAGCTACTAGTTGTCGATCGATGTACCTTCTAGGAAGATTTACACATGGGTTTGACTTGTTCACTAGGCTAAAGTAAATTAGCTGTTGCTTCTTTCTAGAAATTCTAGCACAATGTAAACTAGATCAGACAAAGGACCATGCTTCCGCTTGCGTCCTAATATCTATAGGCAAAGTCCTAGTTAGCTACTCTAGAACACATGCATTACAGAACAATTTAATTGATGGATATCTTAACACTTAGCAATTCCATATTTTTGGCTGATCCCTCATGAATATTTGAACCCTAAATGTAACAAAGAGAACTACTCAGAAATAACTAAGCTATTCATAACAATAACAAAGTAATAAGAAAACTGCATAAATAGATAAGAATAAAAAAACTTGGAGTTCCAATCACAAATCACTAAAGGAGTTCTTGTATCTTCTCTCCAAACCTAAGACTTAAGTATTTTACTGTATGAAAGTGTAGAGAGCGTGTGTTGCCTAGAACAATGGCAGAGTAAATAAATATTAGGTTAAAACTCGCCAGGGGCAATTTGGTAATTCTTGTAGGACTTGAGCTTATAGTCGGCTGGAACCAAATCTGGCCTTTGTGTGCTTTGCTGTCGATCGACAACACATAGTGTGTGTCGATCGATTATCATCTTCAATCATCGACCGCCGGGCTGTTCAATGGTAAGCTATAGGTCTTTATGATTTTATCTCCAAAATGTACTACAATCACCACTTTCCTCCAAATCACTCCAAAACCAGAAAACATACTAAAAAGATTCCAAAACAACTACATTGTATCTAAAACACATGTATACCATGGCTAAAATGGGTATAAACCATGGTATATCACACACCCTCAAACTTACTATGTTGCTTGTCCTCAAGCAAAACAACGAGCAGTCTCTATGGAAGCGGTTTGGAAACATGAGGGACTCACAAAATTTAAGAAATCACTATCACCACCTCAGCAATATTGCAAACCACATCAAATCAATCTTAACTTTTAGAAGTACTTTATATGTAATATCCTAGTTTAGCAACCGATTCCATTCATCCATCAACATAACTAATCATGTCTGACTAACTTCTTCAGACCTCATTTATTAAATAAAATAAAAGTGTAGGCTTCTAATCACTGAACACATGGAATCAACTTAAGCAAGTATATGGACCTACATGTAACCCTTGTTTGGTTCCCCTTATCTCTTCTCTTTTTTCTGAATCCGATTTTTTATTGGGCAAAGTTGTAGGCGAATAGTAGGGTCATCGATAATGTATCTACCCCTCGCTTCCAAAAAGGTGTGATCATTCTATTAGAGTAGAATAATGGGGTCGCAGAAGACACTCCTACCCCTCTAATCCGCAAGAAATCATCTCAATCTTTTGTAACTATATATCTGGATGCCAAAGAGAGGTGGATGGAAAACCAGGGACACTAAGACTAATACCTTCCAGACTTGCAGGAGGATTCCTGTAACACCCCCGAACCATCCTAAGCATTGGTCGACCCACCGGCCAACAATCAAACAAGAACATGACCGACGGACGACCCACACCAAGGGTTGGAGATGAAAGGCCAACCGGCCAGCCAACAATCAAACAAGAACATGACTGACCATCCAACCCAACACCATGGTCCGGAAGCGCTACGTGACGGGCTAGGGACAATCCGGTCAGAGTCACAAACTTTACTCCACGACCTAGACCAGTTCATCCACTAACTCGTCCTGCTGCGTCAAGGCATAAGGCTTTGCAACCCGTACCTAGAGTTAGCGTTTTCCGTTAGATCAAGGCCTAAGGCTTTTCAACCCGTACCTCGACCTAACGTTGTGTTAGACCGGACTAGTCAAATATCAGAGTACTCATGAAGCGTATATAAAACAATTTCTTTTATTGATTCGAGAAATATTCATACATTGAATAATTCAAGACTGGGCCCGGCCTAATGCCAAATCGAGTCAACATAACACAATTCACAATACCGTTTACAAAAGGCATGAAAATCTACACCGGCGGTCCTAACATCCAGCATGAAGCTATCTGATCATCCTTACCTAAATCGACCTGCAAAAAGGACAACGGAGTTGGATGAGTAATCTAGTATTACTCAGTGAGCTGGAGGCCTCTACCCGCAACCTAGACTCTACCCAGACAACCCAAAATAACAATCAATCTAGCCCTAGCATGCAATAAAAGCTAAGGCTAAGCAAACCGTTACTAAGTTAGACTTGGCCTCCTGCCATGATCTAGCTTCAAGTAACGGGAACCTGCATTAAAACAAGTCAACAACCAATCCCTAGTTAACCATATATACGCTTGAGTTCAGTACTCATGTAGTGTTAGACACTTAGACTATACAAATACCATTGGCCGATCGACCAACAATCAAACAAGAACATGATCGGCCAACCAATGATACCGCATAGCTTTAATATCCACCACCCTTCACAAGCAATCACTCAAAACACATATAGGCCAACGTCAGGCCTACACTAACAAAATACACATCAAGCCTAATCCGGTACCTAAGCCAGACTTAGGACTTAATGTCAGAACCTGCAAGCAAATCAATCAACCACAAACGCAATCACAATAATAAGACTATGAGTAACTACGACTCGATCTAACTCGTAACACCGTATATCGGTGCTACACTGACTCGAGGGTTCCATAACCCTCTACGACACACTAACACAACACTCTAACCTGGGCCCTGGTGACTTCGTGTTCCTCCTCTCTATCGGCAATATCCTATCTCCCTACCACAAAGGCTAGAAGAAGGAACTTTCAACCGACCGCGGCCCACAGTCATTCGGGTCACCGCGCGACAGCCCACAGTCCTTCGGGTCACTGCCACATTACACCGTCATGTAATACTCAGCCATAGTACATGACACCGTTCGTCTGAATCTTCCCGATCCAGCGAATAAGGGGTTTCCTTGAACCCGCTGGGTACTAGGCCGAGGAAACACTAATCAACCCCAAACAAGCCTAGTATGGGCGGGTTACGCACATACTGTCGGCACCACTCACACAACACAAACTCAATCTAGAACCTAACCTAAGGCTAATGTTCCAGATCCTAACTAGACACTCGACTCTACAACACAAACCAATAGTACCAGTAGTCCGGCCTATATGGCCTAAGACCCTTACTACTAACTACTAAACAATAATATCAATACTAAACAACACAATCAAACCGTTACCCAGATAGTCCAGCCTCCCACTGAGAAACAATCTTTAAAGATAACGGGAACCTGCACTCAACAATATCAACACGCAATAATAGAAAACATGATGCATCCTAGCCCTAGTCCTAGTCAGGTTATTAACTCAGTCTTAATTCCATTCATCTCAGCTTAGCCCTTACTAAACTGAGTCCAGTTCCATAAATAAAATAACCCTAAGGACTCTACCATTCAATAGCGTGATCATTCTACTCTATATGCAAACTCGATCTACCCTAAATTCCAAGTGGAATTCAAACAAACCAACTCACAGTGTTCTAGGCGAGAAGCAGCTGGTTGATCGAAGAGGACTTGGCCAAAACCCAAGGGACGCCTTGACTGGACTGGACTGAACTGACCTCGACTTGGACAGACCCTCGGCTTGATCATGAAGACACTAACAGGTCTGGAAGGACTGATCTGGACTCGGACAGAACCTCCTCTAGCTTCTGGACAGTTCTTCGGACATCCTGGCTGAGTATCGAGCAGAACTTCGACTGATCTGAATCCGTGGATCAGAACTAACCTTGGACAGCACCTCCACTTGATTGTGGGAGAATATGACTGGCTTGGACGGATTGAATTGGACAGAGCTTCCGCGTCACAATCGTAGAGAATCATCGATTGGACGGAGCTGGCCTTCTCGGTGAGAATCGACTACACTCCAAGTCGACCACTTTGCTTCTCTCTCTATTTCTCACTGGCCACGTTGACTTGATTCCCATTTGAGCTGATCTTCATTTGATTGACCTTCAGTTGGACAGAACCTTTCCAAGGCGCTGACTCGAAATCAGTAGAGAACTGACCTCGAAAACTCTCTAAAACTCTCGATATAGCTCGGAATCACTTGCTTTCTTTTTCTACTTTTCTCTCAAGGTTTTAACTTGGTTTGGACAGGTCTGGATGTGAAGAAATGAGCTGGGGTCGTGGGGTATTTATAGGAGACACCAGCCAATCAGCTTCAGGTTGGTGGCAGCCCGTGTGTCGCTCCGCATGGCTCCAGACGCATGCACGGCGACACCTCGTGCTCCACATGGCTGGCTGCATGTCCAGGACACATGCAGGACGCCACCACTCCTCCCAGATGTCAGGCTGCATGACTGGAGCTCATGCAAGGCGCCACACATCCTCACACATGTCGATCAGCATGCTTCGGTTGCATGCGTCGCGACATCTCGTGCTTGGCCAATCCACCTCGTGCTCCACATGGCTGGCTGCATGTCCAGGACACATGAAGGACGCCACCACTCCTCCCAGATGTCAGGCTGCATGACTGGAGCTCATGCAAGGCACCACACATCTTCACACATGTCTATCAACATGCTTCGGTTGCATGCGTTGCGACATCTCGTGCTTGGCCGATCCACCTCGTGCTTCTACATGTCAAGCTGCATATGCAGCTTCCATGCACGGCGACACCTCGAGCTTCTCTTGACACTCAGCTGGTTAGACAGTTGCCACCACGTTCTTATCCCTTCTGATCAAGCCACCTCGAGCTTCTCGGTTTCTTTGCGCGATTTCGACCCTTCTTGAGAATTTCTGACCTGCGATCAATCCCGAATATTTTTCCGCTGCCATTCTGATTCTCTGAATATTTTTAATAAACTACAGATGATGTCTGATATCCTTTAAAAATATTTCCCGAGTCTCCGGCTTTCTCAAAGAATTTCGTAATACCGAAATTAGGGTTTTCGCCCAACTTCGGGTTTTCCCGTCGTGCTTCAATCCCGTCGTGCTTGCTTCCCGTCCTGCTTAATTCCCGTCCTGCTTCCGACTTATAATGTCTTCAGAATAATATTTTACTGATATGAAGATATTCCGAGAAAACTTCATGATGAAGAAACGTCAATCTTCAAAAACGTCGAGCTTCTAAACCGTCGTGCTTCAAAAATGTGATTCTTCCAAAACTGCCGTCTGATCAATCTAAGACATTTCTAACAATGGTAGAGAAGCTTATCTCAACTCATGCTTCACTCACAATCCATTCTTCGACCTTCTCGTACTTCAAAACTTCTCGATCGCCCGCGACTCGAACACCACAAAGGTACTCGACCATTCTCTCTCCTTTTTTTTTTTTTTTTAACGGGTTTCTACAATTCCGATCCAATGTATACCAGTAAAACCTTCCAGACTTGCCCCAATACAAGCAAGTTGATTTCAATTAGGTTGGAGGTCAGCTTGTGAATAGTTGGCAGGATGATCCACTTTAGCATCTATAGTATATTATGCAGTCAATAAATCTAAGAGTGATGCTAAAGAGTGGTTAGATAAGTAAGGAAAATTGAAAAAGTTCATTGTCCCCTTTTTGACTCAATAAAAACTTTTTGAAAACATTTATAAAACTCATAGGTAATTTAATATCAGTAAAACTTCCTCTCAGACTTAAATTACACTATCTCCAGTGTATATCTAGTTGGAGTTTGACGATAACATAAATCATAAGGACAATATGTAACAAGGAAAACAATATACATGATCGCTGATCTCGATGCGATCAACACACTGAAGTGTCTATCGATCTTGTCTGGTCTCATGATGTTTGAATGATGTCGATTTGGTCTCATCGGTCCACGACTTGAGAATCGTCTCTTTCGGTCATTTTTTGGTTTTTTTTTTTGGTTTTTTCTCTCTTCTTTTTTTTTAGACCTGCAATAAATTAAATGCAAAAATAAGTAACTTTAAATACTAAAACTGAAAGAAATTACCTAATAGTAGGTTGCCTTTGGACGCTGTGTTTGGCTAGTAAGGAGGTGGATGACTACTTGTTGGGAAACAAGTGTCTACATCTTCCTTTCTCATCTGGAACCATGTACCAATGAAGTTTCTTATGGTCTCATCTGCTCTGGTTCACTGATTTTTCAATATCTTCTTATCAACCTCATTGACATGCATCCTATTTTGAAGATTACCAATGCTGCGCTGGTGCATTCCAAGTCTGGCATGTGTTGATTCTGAGATGTCCTTCAACTCCTGATAGATATCTTCTTTCAACAAGTCTCGAGAAAAAGTGATCTCATCAAGCTTATCCTGTAAGAACTTCTTGGTTACCAGCTTGCCTCGTAATGATGAATGGTCGCTGTCGATCGATGGGCGAGTACGTCTGTCGATCGATGATGACTGTTCTACTTAAAAATCTAGTTGTTTATGTATCGTGTACATCTCCTCCTGCAGTGCGTTCATATGTGTAGTCAATGAATCTATGTCATCACGGATGGGTAGTAGACACCATCAAGCCTATAGGTGAATGCTTCTAGCCTATCTTTGAATGATGCAAGTTGAGTGTTGATCGATGTTCGGATGCGGGCGTCGATCTATGGTTGAATGTGAGTGGTCATCGATTTTGATGCTCATGTGCCGACTGCATGTTGTTCCTGAATCATTGTTATGTATTGCTTTATCTCATTCGTGCATGTGGTTAACCAGCTTATACTGTTGTCGAATGGGTAGTAGATTTCATCGAACCGCTTGGAATGATAATCATACGTCGTCCTCATAGATCTCTAGATCTCTGCTACCAACTCACCAATTCTTTGCTTTTCTGTAAGTGTCTTGTTCTGGCACGGTTGATATTACACCATACTTGTTTCTCATCTCCCAACGAGGTTTCCTTTTCCTGTTCTGATGAAGTACTATTCGTCTGAATTCGGACTGACCGTCGATTGATGGTGCATCTGCTTCATCGATCGATGGTGGATCCTCTGCTCTGTTCTGCATGTCCAAGAAGTTTTTGGACCCATTCATGGCAATGATATCAGAAATTTCCTCTCTGGATATGTTGAGAATGCGTCCATCCATGGATCGTGTTTGGTCTTCTGGATCGCTGAAAATACTGTATTCATCCAGAATTAGATAACCATTATCTTTATTATCTTTTACTAGTACCACAAAATCTGGTGTGTGATGAATGTCGATCGATGGCTTGGTGTCGCTGTCCATCGATGTTGCCTTCTTATCTGCATGCGATGTATAGAGAACTCCTTCTTCGTCCATGGCAAGACCACGTTACTCAATATTCTTCTCTCTCTGGTCGTCCTCGTCATACTCATCAGATTGCATCTCATGTAATGCAGTGCCTACTGCAAAGCTCTCATGATGGCTATTGTCTGCCCAACTGCCAATAGAATAATCACCTTGTCTGTTGATCGTGTCACCGTGATGGTAATCAATCGATGTATGTAGCTGGGTGTTCATTGCAAATCTCGGATAGCAGTGTACTGGTAAAGTTAAAGACTTATTCGCATGACTGCTGTCGATCGATTCCCTGGTGCGGTTATTGATCGTTGGCTGAATGGTGCTGTTGATCGATGGTTGAGGCTGACTATCGATAAATGCTTCATACACTTTCTTGTATTCAGCTTCAAATTCGCAGTAGCATGCTACTATGAATCATGTATCAACTTCAGTGTTGGACATCTATGACTTGAAAATTCTGACTGGATCGTAGTAGACACAACTTTAGGGTTTATCAGTGTTAGACACAATTGATTAGTCTGCATATTTCAAACTGATCCTACATTAGCCATGAAAGCTCTCTCAATTAGTAGGGAATGATTCATGTTCAGCTTGTTGTCCAGGATGTGGAAGTCAACTGGAACTAGTGCATTACCAATCTGCACCTCAAGGTTTCTAATGATTCCTCCTGAGTTTCTCGTAGAATAGTCTACAAAAGTGAATGAATCCTTTGAAGACTCTATCTTCTGACCCAGATGGTCTGCCATTACCTTGGGTAGTATGCTGACTGATGAACATGTGTCACACAGAGCACATGGAAACTCAATGCCCTTAAACAAACATGGCACTACAAATTTCTCAGGATCACTCTTCTTCTTTAGTGTAATCCTTTGCTTCATCTTCTCTCTGACCTGATTGAACATCCTATGTATGTCATGTTCAGTTTCCTTGGTCTCTCTGAAGAACATCCACAACATGTGGGTAAAGTAAGCTTCTTTAAACGGCTTGTCTAAGGGTATCTTGAGAACTCTTTTGGTGAAGCTATTCATATCCTTCTCATTAACTCCTCTCTTAAGATGATTAGGAACCTTTTCTTCCTTCTCCTCAAGGTTCTCTTCTTATATGTCTGATCAACCTGCATAGACTCTGGTGCATCATCAGATTGTTGACTGAAGTTGTCTGCAATAATTTCTGAAGGTTGAAATGGGTTTCTGAGTGCATTCAGGCGTGCTACATCTATCTTTGGTAGCTGCACTCGGCATGTAAGATGTTGTCGTCGATTGACGCTGGAGTAGTCGTGTCGATCGTCGGTTGATTCTGTTTGTCGATCGGTAGCTGGCTCATGGTACCGATCGATATCTAACTTCTTGATGCGTAAGGGTTTGGGTGGATGACGGTGTTTAGCTGCAAACTCCTCGTGAGTTAGGATACTTACTGCGGCACATGATGTAACTTCCTCTGTCGATCGATGTTGAGTAACCGGTGTCAATCGATATTCGTCTGTCTCCATTGGTTGATATTCATCTCTTGGCGTCGGTCGACACCAGTGTGAAATGCCAAACTCATGGAGCTCTCGAGTTTGAAGTCCCTTTCATGAAGTTTCTCCTCTTTAACCATTTGCCAGAAATCATCATCTATGATGGTATTCACGTTGCGCTTCAGTGATTTATCTCCTATACCTTTGATGAAGGCCACCCGCCTCTTAAAAGTTTCTCCTCTCGGAACCACTTTTGTCTACAACATCCTCACATGTGTGTTCAAAGACTCAAACTTTGAATTCAGCTCTGTGTAGACAACATCTATCATTCCATTGAAGTTCACCATCAACTTCTGATGACCTTCAAGAACTTGATCAAGCATGGACTCTATCTTGTTCTCTCGAGTCTGTGGCGGTGGATTCTGGTAGAAAGAATTTTCATAAGCTATGTTGCTGTTGTTGTAGTTGCTGCTGAAGGGTTTCTGGTACTATGAACTCTGGTTGTATCCACTCTTATGTCCATTGCCATACGAGTTTTTTGTATCCACTCTAATTTCCAGACCTCTGATTCTGAAAGCCTTAGCACTAACAAAGTTCACATCCTCCTCTTCATCTATGTCATTGTCGTCATCTACAGCTTCTACATCCTCTGCAGAGCTGACCTGCATCCTGAGAAGCTTATGAACATTATCCAGTTTAGCTTTAACATTGTCCATCTGCTCTTTCCCTAGGGTAATGGCTGATTTTCTCCTTCAAAATCAGTGTTTTTGGTGTTGTTGCTGGATGCCAAGTTCGCAATAAGTCTCACAGCCTCTTCTAGATTCCTAGTGTTGAAGTTTTCATCACTAGATGAGTATATAGCCATCTGATATGACAACGTGATGCCTCTGAAGAAGGTGCTGAGCAGCTGTACTTCATTGAATCCATGGTGTGGACAGTCTCTCTAATATGACTTGAATCTGATCCATGAGCTTTTGAATGACTTTGTAGGCTCATGTGTGAATGTCGCAATCTTGCTCCTCAAGTCTTCAGCGCGTGTGTTGGGGTCAAAATCGGTCACGGCGGAATCAATGTCTGAAAGTTCGTAAAAATCAGCATAAACGTTTTTACGAAAAGTAATCTTCGTAAAGATATCTTTACGAAGAGCCTTGCGGTAAAATCTCGTCCAAATCTCAATCGAACCACTAAATACCGATTGTCCGAAGGCAACGGACATGTATCCAAATCGGCCGCGGACAAGCTCGAGTATGGAAATCAGACCGCGGACAAGCCAAGCTCGATCGATACGCGGCGTCCAAACATGCACACAGCTCGGTCGCTACCTAGCGACCGAGCTCGAGCCAAGCTCGGTCGCTACGTAGGGACCGAGCGTCCGTCCCACTCGGTCGCTACGTAGCGACCGAGCTCGAGCCAAGCTCGGTCGCTACGTAGCGACCGAGTGTCCGTTCCGCTCGCTCGCTACGTAGCAACCGAGCGTGTGTTCTGTTCGGTCGTTACGTAGCGACCGAACTCTTCCGAAACGTCGATACGACACCAGTTCATGCATTCTCGTCTATCCTATGATGCTATCTCCCGAATACCGTAGCGAACTCAGTTCATGTCTTCCAACCATTCTAAAGACATCAATCAAACTTTGCGGTAAAAACCACGGAAAGTTCCTTCTTTATCGAAAGAAGTCGTAATAAACGTTTCGAGTCGTAAGACGGCCCAAAGGGACCTAAGACACGACTCGAGGCCCAACTTACGATTTCTTAACCAAAAGCCCATAAACCGTATGACGGTTTACGCTTGGCGCGCAAGGAAGGATAAATGTCAAGTTTCCGCGGATAAATACAAAATTTTGAGGATAATTACGAAGATCGAAAAAAATGGAATATCTCCATTTTATGCTATGACGGCTTAAGGGCAGAAGAGTAAAAGCATAAACCGACCTTGGAGCTAGTATATAAGGAGTCCTAGGCGAGAGGCATGGAAGAGAACTTTTTAGAGTCGGAATTCTCTGCACTTAGAAACTTTAGGCTTTATTCTCGACAAGCTCGCTTTCTATGACTGGCACTCAATTACTAGACGAACTCGCCCAGGCAGTTCGATTTCTTGTCTAGCTCTATCAATTGAACTACGTTCGGCTTGATCCTCGAAAGGGGTACGTAGGCAGCCTTTAACAAGGTTCAGTCCGAAATCAATCAAAAACCTTTTATGTATTTTTTTCGTCTTTTGTTATCCAGCTGCGACTCAACTAGGTTTGAGCTCTTAGGCCGCTAGAACTAAGTAACTCGCTGACAGCCTTTGCGGCCAAAGCTTTTATGACCTCTTGTAATGATCGCAACGCTCTTACGCGGACTCGAAATAAGATCTACTGTTTTCTCTAAACTCGTTTGTTATCTTTTCATGATTTCCGCATATATTCGGTCACTTGTCGTTGGCTCTCGCAGAGATCCGGGACCTCTGGAAAATTAGGGGTTTCCTAGTTTCCTTATTTAAACGGAAATCTACAGTGCGGATTTCGGTTCCCACAGCGTGCCTCATCAAAGAAGTTACGCAGGAATGCGCTCTTGATGTCGGCGCCAGATGTAAGAGATCATGGTGGTAACTGCTTGAGCCAGTGTGAAGCTTCTCCAGCAACTGAGTATTTGAAGAGCTTGTAAAAGAGGTAGTCCTTAGGGACTCCGTTGGCTTTAATACCAGAAACTCGATACACGAACCTCTCTAGGTGGTCCCTAGGATGCTCGTGTGATAAGCCAGAGTAGGATATCTGTCCCACGAGTGTAAAATACTGAGGCTTCAACGCGAAGTCTTGGCTCTGAATGGCCGGAAGGCGATTGGCAGATATGTTCTCGTAGTTCTGATCTGGCATGTTGTAATCAGCTAGTGTCCTCAGTCATCAGTATCAAGGATTACATCCCCATAATCACCTACTGCATTATGCAGATGACCCTCTTGGTCATGCAGGTTTCCAGTCACGTCCTGAATTAGAACTATAGTCGCAATCATGTCTCGCGGCTCAGTATCAATCGATGTCCGATTTGGAATGTTGATCGATGTCTGATGTGGAATGTCGATCGATGGAAAAGTAGTCTCGGTCGACGGTGTAAGGCGGGTGTCGGTCGACGAACGAGTGTTGTTGTTGATCGATGCAGTGCGATTTTCAATGCGGATTAGGCGTTCTAAATGTGAAGGATCTGAAAAGAGCAGTGTTTGTTCCTTGTTGCTTCTGGTATTGTTGGGCAAATAACAAAAAACCTAGACTAAACCTAACTAAATTTGATCTAATGGCGATCAAAGCTCCTCGGAAACGGCGCCAAATTTGATATCACTCAAATTTTCCTAAGGAGTGATTTATACTCTCTCAAATAAGAGGTCGAGTTGTAGTATTTAGGGACCAAATTTATATGGAGTTAACACACAAAAAAGATCTAGTAGTTATGTGGTTAAGCTAGACAAACATGTTTAAATGTAAATAGCAGTGGTGTGAGCAAAGTAATTACTCGGTTGATTGATTGGGGTTTTGAAACAGATATAAAAGGCGTTAGACTTAGGGTTTCTATTCAGAAAATCAGGATTATGGAGATATAGAGACTAAGTGTATGTTGGATATTCTAGAACTCAAACTTAAAGAATAGTCGATCAACTTCCCTATTTTTAGACTATCTATTGTCGGATCTAAGACCTTAGCTGTCGCTTGATGGTCTTGAGATAGTGTCGATCGATACCAATTATGAATTATCGATTGATACACCTTTCAGCCCGTTGATCGATGCAACTACTGAGTTGTCGATCGACGTACCTTCTAGGAAGCTTTACGCATGGGTTTGACTTGTTCACTAAGCTAAACTAAATCAATTGTCACTTGTTTCTAGTAATCCCAGCACAATGTAAACTAGATCAGACAAAGGACCATGCTTCCGCTTGCACCCTAATATCTATTGACAAGGTCCTAGTTAGCTACTCTATAACACTTGCATTACAGAAAAGTAATTGATGGATATCCTAACACTTTGCAATTCTATATTTTTGGCTAATCCCTCATAAATATTTGAACCGTAAATCTAACAAAGAGAACATAGCTAAGCAATTCATAACAAAGAATAAGAAAACTGCATAAATAGATAAGAGTAGAAAAACTTGAAGTTCCAATCACAAATCTCTGAATGAATTCTTGTATCTTCTCTCCAAACCTAAGACTCTAAGTATTTTGATGTATGAAAGTGTAGAAAGCGTGTGTTGCCTAGAACAATGGCATAGCACATAAATATTAGGTTAAAACTCGTCAGGGGCAAGGTAATTCTTGTGGGACTTGGACTTATAGCCGGTTGGAACCAAATCTGGCCTTTGCGCATTTCGCTGTCAATCGACAACATAGAGTGTATGTCGATCGATTATCGTCTTCAATCATCAACCGCTGGGCTTTTCAGTGGTCAGCTACGGGTCTTTATCATTTTATCTCCAAAATGCACCATAGTCACCACTTTCTTCTAAATCATTCCAAAACCTGAAAACATACTAAAAAGACTCCAAAACAACTACAATGTATCTAAAAACACCTATATATCATGGCTAAAAGTGGGTAAAATCCATGGTATATTAAGAATACCCTAAGATTTGTCACAGTGTTCCCCCAAGCTACACTGTCACGAACATGATTCTTTGACCAGGAAACCCTCTCATGCAAAGATCATTATACTTGTCACAATCATCCTCAAAGAAAAATCGAGTAAATGAACCTTGAAGAGAATCACGTTTTTCACAACTTCGGCGGCGGCGGACCGAAAGAGGACGAGTTCGCCATTGATTGTTTTAAGGTAGAGAGAGAGAGAGAGACTTGTTTTTTGGTTTTCGAGAGTGAAAAGTCGTGATGAGTAACTCAAATGTCAAATCACTAATTCTTAAGCACACGGGAATCTTGATCGACACACTAGGCTTTCTTCAGAGGTCGATCATAATTAACCAGCTACACATGACCTCAAAACTTGTTAGTGACAAAAGAGCAAACCCAAATTTATATCTCGACCAGAGAGAAATAAAATCCCTTATAAGCCTTGATAACAAAAGCCTTATTTGAAAATGATTGTAAGTGACCCAAGCAAATCAAAAACACGACATATGTATTCAATTATTAAAACTATTCAAACCCCTAATAAGACCTAATACTCTAAAAAATATGAATCATTTTGCACTTCCGGATAAAAATATTTGTCACCACCAGATAATTATTTTCGATGTATTTCAAACGAGATATAGCAGCTGCGATGATGTCATATCAAGAAACTCGTGTTTTGCTTTTTTCCTGTGGTTCTAACAAGCAGGTCCGGCTCAAACTTATGACATACCCGGTGCTACAGTAAATAAATCCTAAAAGTTTTAGGTCCATTTCAAAACCTCGTTTAAATATGGAACCATTTTGGTGTTACAAAAAAAAAACAAATATGGGCCCTTTAAAGTCCCACGTGCATTTTTAAACCATCACGTGTTCTTCTTCATCAAAAGGACAAAACCTAATTTTTTGCTTCGGACTGCTCTTCACCCGCCGCAATATTACATTTCCAGAGATATTTGTTTTTCTTCTAAATTATGGGCCCTTTTTCTTTAAGAAAAATTAAGCAAAATTTTTGGACCCTGTGCATTTGCACTGTCCACACGTGCTTAGAGCCGGCACTGCTAACAAACATGTCATTCAAAGAATAATGTTAGTTTCACAAGTATAGCTATCTCATGTCATCGACAGATATCATGTTATCCATGAAGAAGGATCATGGTTTTTGTACACTACAACTTTTAAGATTGTCATTTTTGGGACTGCAATATAAATCTTCATAACATTTATTTCAACTATGCCATCACTGGTTACTAATCCTGTAGAGGAGGACTTATTACTGAAGCTGATATAAACTGTACTAATGCAAACTCGATCTTAATCCAAACACTGATCATCATTAAAATCAAACTGTTGCAGCAGCCTTGTCCAGCATGAGAGTTTATTTTTCAGAGACTGAAACAATATGTCTTACTAAAGCCACACTAGTTTGAGACTTACCACAAGTGAAACACAAAGTCTATTATCAAATGGAACTTATACTTCCTCAAGCACAATCATCTAAAAGAAGATTTTAATCTATATTATTCACAGATCCCAAGCGCCTTTCATAAATTAAAAAAACTATTGCGATCCAAGGATTTGGTGAATATGTATGCCAATTAGTTTTCAGAAGGTAAATGCTAACTGATAGCAAGTTTCTCCTCTACCAGTTCTCAAACAAAATGATGTCTAATGTCTACATGCTCAGTTCTAGAATGTTGCAGATAATTTTTTGAGATATCTATGCCACTCTTACTATCACAATGAACAAGAATTTAGTCTTTGAACATATCGTAGTTATTTATCTTATGTCTCATCCACATGAGTTGTATGCAGCAGTTTCAGAGTGAAATGTACTCTGCTTCAGCCGTCGAGAGAGTTACACATTTCTGCTTTTTGCTGCACCATGAGACATCATTGTTTCCTAGAGAAAAACATCCTCATGTAGTATTTTTATGATCATGCAAGCAACTTTCCCAGCATCACAAAATCATGTAAGATTGTGTTAGTTTAAGTAGAGTACTTCATTTCATTGTTCTAAGTACTTCATTTCATAGTTTTGAATACTTCGAACGTATTTGATAGTACGTTTAACCGCCTGAAAATGAGAGACCTTTGGATTGGCTTCATATCATGCACACAGACCTATACTAAGAGATTGGATTGACTGGCAGTGAGATAGACCAAGCTTCCAATCATAGCTCTGTAGATTCATTCATCAACCTTGACCCCTTCTTCATCTCTGCTCAGTTGGTGTTTCTTTGTCAAACCTTTTAGCCAGATTTCGTGCATAGGTATTCCGAGATACAAACATGCCACCTTCTGTTGATTTGACTTGAAATCCAAGAAAATAATTAAGTTCTCCAACTCTTTAGTCATTTTTGTAAAAAAACATACCAACCAGCATCTGACTTATCGCTCCAAAATATTATCAATAATCAGATTGTCACATTTATCGTTAGGTCCGGTCGACGTTTCTTCTGTTGTGATCCATTTTGATGATAACTTGTCAATTTCTTCTGACGACAGTTCTTTTTGGTAGCATCAACTCATACAAAGCTCTCTTTAGATAGTACACAATTATTTAATTATAACTTCTTTCATCTGAGAATATCCTTAAGTAATTAGATGAGACATATTTACTACGGGTATGAAAGGTGACCAGGGAACGGTGAGGAATAATGCATTCCCTAACGTTCCTAAAAAAATCACCATTCCCAAAGAATAATAATTCCTCCTCATTCCCTTTCATTCCTTTTTTTGTAGAGAATTAAAGAACAAAATTATTCCTTGTTAAAATTGATAAGGAACAACCATTCCTTTTTATTCCTGCTATTTTATTTCCGAACATTCTTTTTTTATTTGTTCCTCTTGTTTCCCGAATGGTCACCAGTCAGACCTTACATCATTCCCATCAGCATTTACATTTTCAGGTTTCAGACATAGACTCCAGACTTCAAAATGTTTAACTTGCTCGAGCTCTTAATTCATTGAGTGTGTTAAGTATCATTCAATACTTCAAACACAGTTTCAGAATCATCAAAGGCAACTTATACAAAATCATTAGAAGTGTCCGAAGATACTTCAAGCTCAGATATTCCTCTGACTAAATTTTCGTTAATTAATCTGCTCAGACCATAGAAACTCAAATGTCCCGACTCCTTGTGGCAAAGATCCAATTGCAACTTAGCTGACGTCATACATTTGGTTGATGCATTCCACATGTAGCAGTTATTCCTAGAGTGAATCCCATGGAGTTTCAGGTGCTTGTCAATAACTTAAAAATTAGTTTTGTGAAGAATACCACCAAACTTGATCACGTAGTTGACTTATGCTAATGAGATTAGATTTCAATCCTTTAACAAAATATGTATTGACAAGTTGAAGATGATTTGAACTGTCAGTAGGTCCAACATTTTGAATCTTTCCAAGTTTACCATCATCAAAAGTGACTTCTCCTTCTGTCATGGGGACGACTTCATTTAGCTTCCTCTGTTTCCAGTCATATGTCGTGAGCGTCCTCTGTCAAAATACAATGCTTCAGGCCTTCATACTTCATCTAATGTATATGAAAGTTTGATATACCATGGATTTTACCAGTTTTTAGCCATGGTATAAGTGTTTTAGAACATATTTATTATGTTTTGGAGTCTTTATAGAGTATTCACAAGTTCAAGAGTGTTTTTGGAGCAATGTGGTAATTTTGGAGCATTTTGCAGATAAAGTTAGAAGAAACTCGTAGCTGCCCATCGAACAAGTCCAGAGTCGACATTCAGAGTCAAACGTCGATCGCAAAATACCCCGTGTCGTCGATTGACAGCAAAGCGCGCAAGCTCCGACTTGGTTCCCAGCCGACTTATAGCCCAAGTTCCACAGAAATTACATAAATACCCCTGGCCGACTTTAACCTAATATGTATGTACTCTGCCATTATCTTGGTCAACAGACACTTTTCATACTTTCATATTTTCACAGCAAACATATTTAAGGTTTGTAGTAGTTTGGAGAGAAGATCTAAGAATCCTTCGGAGCTTTGTATTGGAACTCCAGTTTTTCTTCTCTATTCTATTATATGCGTTCTATTCAGATTTGTATCATTTCTTGCTTGATTTTGTCCGAGTAATTCACTTGTTAGATTTAGGCTTTAAGTAAGGTTACGAGGTATTAGCCCAAACTATAGAACAGCTAAGGTGATAGACATATTTCAAGGAATTGCTTGTAATGCTTGTGTTCTAGAGTAGCTAACTAGAATCCTGATTTTAGCATTGTGGACAACTACGATGGTAGGTTCTGCACCCGGATAGATTCCCTTGAGCTAGGATTGCTAGAAACAAGCGGCAGCTGATTTAGTTAATATTAGTGAACCTATCGATTAACTCTCTAAACCTTGCCTAAGCAAACATCGATCGACGCTAATCTCATAGCATCGATTGACGTTCGATCCGTATCAACAAGCGGAAGCTGAGATATTGGAGTTAGTCAATAGGATTGATTCACATGCGGAAGTTGGAATACTTTCTCATGCGGAAGTTGGAATACTCTATTCTATTATATGCTTTCTATTCAGATTTATATCATTTCTTGCTTGATAATGTCCAAGTAATTCACTTGTTAGATTTAAGATTTAAGTAAGGTTACGAGGGATTAGCCCAAACTATAGAACAGCTAAGGTGATAGACATCTTTCAAGGAATTGCTTGTAATATTTGTGTTCTAGAGTAGCTAACTAGAATCCTGATTGTGGACAACTATGATGGTAGGTTCTGCACCTGAATAGATTCCCTTGAGCTATAATTGCTAGAAACAAGCGGCAGCTGATTTAGTTATTATTAGTGAACCTATCGATCAACTCGCTAAAGCTTGCCTAAGCAAACATCGATCGACACTAATCACATAGCATCGATTAACGTTCGATCTGTATCAACAAGCGGAAGCTGAGATATTGGAGTTAGTCAATAGGATTGATTCACATGCGGAAGTTGGAATACTTTCTCATTAGAATTTGAGTTCTAAGATTGACAACCTAAGCATTTTACTATATATATATCTATGGTATATAAGTGTTTTACTATATATATATCTATGTTTTCTACTCTTCTAGGTATGTTTTCAGGTTCAGGTGCATTTCGGAGTAAAGGTCGACGAGAGGGAGAACAATCGATCGATGCGCATCAGTGCTGTCGATCGACACCAAGAGATGCCTCGATAGATGAAGATTAATATCAATCAATGTACACAAGTACCATCGATCGATGTCCAGACATTAGACACGCGACATTTTGGATCCAGCGGACTTAAAACCCAAGGCCAAGCCAAATTACGAAAATGCCCTGACGAGTTTTAACTTAGTAGATTATATACTGCCTAAGTGTTTTGACGGCAGAGAGAGCTTTTTGTTACAGTTTCACTTTGAGAGAGAAGAGAGAGTTTTGGAGAGAAGATCACTTGTGATTGGAACTCCTTGTTTTCATTTCTTTTCATCTATACTATGAATTTCTATTTCTTCATTGTTATGAATTGCTTTGCTATGTCTGAGTAGTTCACTTATTAGATCCAGGGTTCAGATAGGTTTGTGGGATTAGCCCCAAACTATAGATATGCCTTGTTGTGATATTCATGATAGATTTGTATTCATTGCTTGTTTTAGCCTTGCTAACTAGAACTTGATCATAGGATTGCATACTCAAGCACCCTTGTTATCCCATCCTGACATATATCTATCATATTAAGACTGCTAGAGAGGGCTAACCGCCAATTTAGTATCTTAATAGGGCATATCATACTCGTGCATAGGCCTGGCTAGAACCCATCGATCGATGTCCTCAACTGACCATCGGTCGACGTAGGCAAAGGTGTATCGGTCGACGTCCCAATAGGACTATCGATCGACACTCTCTCGTTGTCAACATACTAACCGTTGAGACACGAGATCTAGCCTGTTAAACAGTGAAACATGCGACAGCTTATCACTGAGTTAAGCGGTTGAGCTCTAACATATCATGCATGCAACAAATAGGCATCTATAGATATTATAATCTCCAACACCTGAATAGTGACCCTGCATCTAATATCATTTCCGACCAAGTTACATTTACTATTTACTTCGCTTGTTACTATTGCTATTTCATTTAAACATTTACAACTCTTAGAATTAATAAACACTAGATTTAATTGTTCCCTAGCTCCTTGTGGATTCGATCCCTAAGTACTACATCTGAACCTCTTTTGATGAGAGTAACACTCCTTAGGTTAATTTGAGTGGTATCAAATTTGGCACCGTTGCCGGGGAGCTTTGATCGCTATTAGATTTAGTTTTATTGATTCTTATTCTTTTCCCTACCCCTTTCTAACATAATCATTTTCTTGTCTTTTCAGGTGCATGCCCAGCGGTACTAGAAGCAACAAGGAGAAAGACTTGCTGTTCTCAGACGATCCTGCTCATTTGGAACGCAACATCCGTAGAGGTCAACGTTCCACATCGCTCGACGCAACAACTTCGTCGTCGATCGATACGCACAACCAACCGTCGACCGACACCAGGCCTTCATTGTCGATCGATCCAAATCGTTCGACAACGATCGATACTTCACCGCGTACGTCGATCGATACCGTGTCGCAAAAAATGGTAAACATTATTATTCTAACACAGGACGAGAACGGAAACATGTATGACCAGGATGGTCATCTGCGTAATGCAACAGGTCAGAAAATAGAAGCTCAGGGGGGACTGTAATCCCTGATATTGATTCTACAGGAACTACTCAACCTGTAGACGAGGACGCTCGATCGAAACCACTGGCCGACTACAATCGCCCAGATGAGTACTATTCCAACAGATCAGCTATTCGACTTCCGGAGATCCAGAAGCAGAATTTCGAGCTGAAGCCTCAATACTACACTCTCGTGTCGCAGATACCCTACTTTGGGTTACTGCACGAGCATCCTATGGACCATCTGGAACGGTTCGAGGATTTAATCGCTGCTATTCGGATGGAAGGAGTCCCCGAAGATTACCTGCTGTGCAAGCTCTTCAGATACACGCTGAATGGAGAAGCGATGCACTGGCTTAGGCAGCAACCCACAGGATCCTTAACATCCTGGGCCGACATCAAGAATGCTTTCTTACGAAACTTCTTTGATGAGGCGTGCGCTGAAGAACTTCGGAACAAAATTTCCACATTCTCGCAGGAGGCTGTAGTGTCCTTCAAAGATGCGTGGATTGGATTTATGTTCTTCCAGCGAGACTGTCCACACCACAGATTTAATGAAGTGCAGCTGCTAAGCACTTTCTTCCGAGGTCTCGCCTTACAATATCAAATGGCTCTTGATATGGCGAGTGAAGGAAACTTCACTACTCGGAATCCGTTGGAAGCTGTGAGACTTATCGAAAACCTGGCTAACAGCAGCAACACCAAAAACACTGACTCTGAACGGAAGAAGTCTGTAGCCTCTATCGGGAAGGAACAGATGGACGAAGTAAGAGCTAAGTTAGATGTGGTGCACGAGCTTCTTAGGAAGCAAGTCTGTTCAGCTGAAGGAGAAGTAGCATATACAGAAGGAGAAGAAAATGTGAACTACATCGGAGGTACCGGATTCCAGAAATTTAGAAACCAGGGCGAAAACATAAACTTCTTTGGAAATGGTCAAAGAAGTAACCAGAGTTCACAATTTCAAAAACCCTTCAACAACAGCAAAAGCAACTCAAACTCTTACTACCAGAACCCACCACCCCAGACTCAGGAAAGCAAGATCGAAGAGATTCTTGATCGAGTACTGTTGGGACAACAACAAATCACCGTGGATTTCAATGGTAAAATAGACTCCGCCTACAACAATCTGAACACCAAAATCGAGACCTTAGGGACTCAGGTGAGAAAACTTGAAACGCAAGTAATTCAGACTGGCGAGACAATAAAGAGGCAAGAAGCTTTCGCTAGAGAGGCAGGAGCCGATGAAGGAAAACACCACGTAAATGCCATCATAGATGATGATTTCTGGCAAGTGGTGAGAAATGAAAAGCTTGAGGAAGGAGACTTCGTAATCGAAAGCTCCATGAGTCTCGGCGGATCCCAATAGTGTCGACAGATGTCGATGAACTCGCATCAATCGACAGACCATGACGAAGATCGATGGACGGATTGCTCCAGTCATCAATCGACGTCATCCGCTGAATCGACTAAATGCAATGCAGTTCGAATTCTAACTCATGAGGAATTCGAAGTTAAGCATCCTCACCCACCCTCCCCTTTCTATGATAAAATCGATCGATCGGTTGAGCCAACCATCGATCGACAGAGTGAGTCCGACATCGATCGTCACAACACACCCCCCATCGATCGACGGGCACCTCTGACATACCGAGTGTGGTTACCCTCAATCGATAATGATTATATCAACGCACTCAGACCACCACCAAAACCATTAGCTAACCCACCCGAACCAAAACCCAACTCTTTTAATAGTTCACCAGAACCTATTCATGAAAATCAGGAATCTGAAGGGAGAAGGTTAAGGAAAAGAAAAGAGAAAATTCCAAAGAACTTTAAGAGGGAAGCTAACGAGAAGGAGATGGATGGTTTCACTAAAAGAGTTCTCAGAATCCCAATCGAAAAAGATTTTGATGAAGCTTACTTCACACATCGGTTGTGGATGTTCTTCAGAGAAACAAAGGTAACTGAGGCGGACATTAGGAGAATATTTCATCAAGTCAGAGAGAAGATGAAACACAGGATCACATTGACGAAGAAGAGTGATCCGGGGAAGTTTGCAATACCATGCGTAGTCAAGGGTGTTGAATTTCCCCATTCAATGTGTGACACATGAGCATCAGTTAGTATCCTCCCTAGGATCATGGCAGACCAGCTTGGTTTGACCATCGAACCTTCAACAGAATCCTTCACCTTCGTGGATCTTTCAGAAAAAACGATCAAGAGGTATCATAAGAGATCTGGAGGTACAGATTGGTAATGCCCTTGTCCCGATAGATTTTCATGTCCTAGACATCAAGCTTAACTGGAACTCTTCACTTCTACTTGGAAGATCTTTCCTAGCTACAGTAGGAGCTGTATGTGACATGAACAAAAACAAATTGTGGCTGACGCTTATAGACCCCAACAACCACTATGATCATATCCAACCTAAGATAAAGGTTATTAATTCTGTGGATTACGGGAAAGAACTTGCCTTCATTGGCGCATGCCATTGTGGTGCAGAGTACGAATCGGAGTACGAAACAGAGTACTCGGAATCCATCGACACCCCCCACCTTTCCATCGATCGATTCCAATGAGTCAACGGTGACCGATGACCGCAACAACACGTCGCTCGACGTTGATCGGCCGGTTGACCATTTCGCTTCACCTAATCATTGTTACCCACACTTTGCCTTCCAACCTCTAAGCAAGAGAGGACGTGATGATTATTCCATGGGCAGTTGGGCAGACATTGGTTTCCATGAAAGTTTTGCAGTTGACACGGTAATTACTTCACCTAACGAGGAACATACAGAGACATACGATGAGGATTATTGGAAGGAACGTGCAATAAAAATGTCTTTGCAGGATGAAAGACTTGAAACACATAAGTTCACCAACACGTTTTCAACATCGTTCGACGAAGTGCACTGCACATCTGTCGATACCCACACTCGTCCAGCAAAACAACCGCTCACATCGATCGACACCCATACAGGAACATCGATCGATATTCGCGCCGCAACAAAAATTCAGGAGCAGGAGAATATTCCCTCTCCAACTAGGTTTATAGATACCTATATAAAACGTTTTACACCCCTAAAATCACCTCCACACACCAGAGCAGACACACAAGCAGAAAGGATGAACACTCTTCCATCTACATCAACAGGAAAATCCATGAAGAGCAATTATCTCAAGAACACAAGTTCTGCAGAAATTACTCTGCCATCGATCGATGGATCTGTATCTACATCGATCGATACTACTCTTAACCCTAATCTTTTTATTTCTAAATTGAATGATAATGCAAACATTGATTACGGTTTTCTAACACCTGATGAATTCGGTATTTTCAGGGACCCAGATGGCAACGCACGTGCAATAGATGGAAGGATCTTACAAGTGTCCAGAGAGGACATAACAGATATCCTTCAAATGGCCAATGGACCTGACATCCTATTCTCACAGCAACGCAGCACTCCCGACGTCGTTCAAACAGATCCTAACAACCACGTTGGAGTCGCCGCAACAGAAATCAATCCAGATCTATCACGCCAACCAAAAGGTCAAGCATCGATCGACGGGACAACTGAGACATCGATCGACGGGACAACTGAGACATCGATCGACAGGGTAACACTAATGTCGAACGATAAGGATGACTCGACTTCGATCGACAGATGTTATGAATTTGGGAACCGCGCATTTGACATGTACGGAGCCAGAAAGTTCACTTGGGAACGAAGGGACGAGTATGGAGTCTACAGAAATGAGTGTGGACACGCACGAGGTGTAGCTGGTGAGATGATACCTATCAAAAAGTACGACATCAGGAAAATACTAGAAAGAGCATCTCTTTTTGAAGAGAGTCACATCTGTATTCAAGAACATGCCACTTCCTTAACACTCACAAGACTGGCACCAGAACTCTACACCAAAGATGAAATCAACGAGATGGTGACTGGTATTTGTGGAGCTCAGGAAAAACTGGGAGAGGAGCTCAAATTATTGGTAGAAGATACACATCAACCTTTAGATAGAGGCTACAAATGAGCTTTTCAGAAGTATGGTAGAAATGAGGACAGAAATTGAGAGTTTACGTCAGCAACTTGAGAAGGAAGCCACGACCTCAGCATCGATCGACGCACCACATGCACCATCGATCGACGTTAGTCTTCCTACAGCCCAGATCCCTGCAGAACCGCAATGTTCAGCAGAACACAAGGATGAATGGGAAGTCTCATATATCGACACAAGGATAAACGACGTGTACTACCCTCTCAACAACAACGTGGACTGGCTGAGAACTAAGATCAAGCTACTACAGCAAGATCTGGACACCATTCGCAAGAAGGACCAACAACCAGCCACATCGATCGACGTGTGTAACATCACATCGCTCGACGCTAAGATCTCAGTCATGAATGAGAGGCTGAGGACTTACGAGGACATGCATGACCGCTTCATATCACCAGTCATGATAGATTTAAACATATTGTCTAGTCAAATACTTCATGCCCAAAGGGATATTGATAACATTACTAATTAAAAAATTTTGCAGGCAAACTCATCTTCGATCGACAGGCTACAAGGGCCATGGATCGATGGCAAGAATCCTGTGGAGTTACTTCCCTACACAGCAGCAGAGGTTGACATGATCACATCCAAGGTCTATACTGCTATAGACACCATGGAGGAACGACTTGACAAACGCTGCGATGACATTTACTTTCCATTCGACAACATAATCAGTGGACTCGACAGCCACGCAGAATGGCTACAAAGAGAATTCAAAGCCCTTCAAAGGCAACTCGCAGCCCAGCACCAGATATCAGCATCGATCGACAGGAAGCGAGCGAAATCGCTCGATGGTAAGTCGCCAAGATCGACCGACGAACACATAATCGCATCGATCGACGCCAAGTCTACACCAGCCGGCGAGCAGCTGATACACAAGATGATAGGATCAATGCAAAAGGAACTGACAGAACTTTCAGCATACGCCTATGACAACTTAGGCTGGCACCAGGTCAGCATTGACAACGTTCTAGATAGGCTACAGCGCATCTCCAATGTACTTGAAAAGATGGATGACAAATGGACAAGAAATGATGAGGCCACAAGATGTTTCATTGCATCTTGGTCCAGAATGTGCAGAGATGACGTGGATGCTTGTTTTCCAACAAGCAGCTGTTTCTCCACCAAATAGCCAATCACTACCACAGTCAAGCTAAATGACTATCACCAAGCGCTGAGTGGGAGGCAACCAACTATTAGGTATTTTGGTTTGGTCTTATTAGCTAGCATTTATTTACTTTCGTTTTATTTCTTTCAGATTTAGGAGACCCAAGTAGGAGGACCTGAATATCGACCGCCGACGAGACATCGACATCGCTCGACATAGACAAACACACGACGATCGATGTAACACTTTCCCATCGATCGATATCTACTCCGGTCAGATGTATCTTCCCTACTTGTTACATTTCGTACATCATGAACTATTCCATCATAACTCCGGGTGAGTTACACTGGGACAGTGTAATTTAAGTCTAGGGGAAGATTTACTGATATAATTTATTTTATTCTTATATAAAAGGAATTTGAATAAATTATGCTTAGCTATTGAAAATAGGACTATAATTTTATATTGATTTAAACTTGAATATCTAACCAATCTTTAGCACCATTTTAGATTTACTGATTGCAGATAGCAATATAGATGCTAAAGCAGATCAACCTATCAACTACACATTTGCCTTGAAACGTATGAAGTAACCAAAGCTGATTTCCAACACTAAACCTGACATAACTGTTTGTCTTGGAGCTTGGTATACATGGGATCGGATTCTTCAGACAGGTCTGGAAGGTAATACCTTGTGTAGATTATTTATCACATTTTCTCTCTCTAAGTTTCGACCCTAGAATAGTTAGTGAGTTCTATTTAAAAATAATAATAAAAAATAATAATAATAAAAATAAGATCTATTGTTTACTTAGGATGAGTCTGAACAGGACTTGGTGGCTAAAACCATTAAGGCTTGATTCATAAAGACTCCAATAAAAGAGTTCGAAACGGGACTTGGAGGCGGCAATCTTCAAGGCTCGCTTTCGCAAAGAACTCTTGGATATAGGTCAAAAAGAAGTGAACAGAACTTGGTGGCAACCACCATTAAGTTTTGATTCATGGAAGCCTGTCCAATCTTGGTCACTGATCCTGCAATGGAAGTAGACTTTGACTCAAGAGAGAAAATTAAAGAGAGAGAAACTAGGAACTAACTTTTACCTGCAGCTCCCGATACCTGTCTGAAATCCTTGCATCCTATGATCGATACTCCTAAGGTAAAGCATTCACTTTATATTTATGCTAAGAAATGAAGTCAGTAGAGGGGATGTCAGACGTGAATTGATGAGTTGTGTTATGTTAGAAATGGTTGCTAAGCTAGGATATTGCATAGTGTGCTTCTTTGATTAGAACTTTTTAAATGTGGTTGCAAAATTGTTGAGGAAAAGATTTCTATGCTTTAAAATCTGAAGTCCCTAATATTTTCAAACCTCTTTCAGAGAGACTGCCTATATGTTTTGCTTGAGGACAAGCAAAAGGGTAAGTCTGGGGGAGTTGATATACCTTGGATTTGACCCGTTTTCATCCATGGTATATAAGTGTTTTACTATATATATATATATATATATATATATATGTTTTCTACTCTTCTAGGTATGTTTTCAGGTTCAGGTGCATTTCGGAGTAAAGCTATGACTTTGGAGCACTTTGGAGCTTAAAGGACATTTTACCTGAGCTGGCCATGTAGAGGTCGACGAGAGGGAGAACAATCGATCGATGCGCATCAGTGCTGTCGATCGACACCAAGAGATGCCTCGACAGATGAAGATTAATATCAATCGATGTACACAAGTACCATCGATCGATGTCGAGACATTAGACACGTGACATTTTGGATCCAGCAGACTTAAAACCCAAGGCCAAGCCAAATTACGAAAATGCCCTGACGAGTTTTTAACCTAGTAGATTATATACTGCCTAAGTGTTTTGACGGCAGAGAGAACTTTTTGTTACAGTTTCACTTTGAGAGAGAAGAGAGAGTTTTGGAGAGAAGATCACTTGTGATTGGAACTCCTTGTTTTTATTTCTTTTCATCTATACTATGAATTTCTATTTCTTCATTGTTATGAATTGCTTTGCTATATCTGAGTAGTTCACTTATTAGATCCAGGGTTCAGATAGGTTTGTGGGATTAGCCCCAAACTATAGATCTGCCTTGTTGTGATATTCATGATAGATTTGTATTCATTGCTTGTTTTAGCCTTGCTAACTAGAACTTGATCATAGGATTGCACACTCAAGCACCCTTGTTATCCCATCCTGACATCTATCTATCATATTAGGACTGCTAGAGAGGGCTAACCGCCAATTTAGTATCTTAATAGGGCATATCATACTCGCGCATAGGCCTGGCTAGAACCCGTCGATCGATGTCCTCAACTGACTATCGTTCGACGTAGGAAAAGGTGTATCGGTCGACGTCCCAATAGGACTATCGATCGACACTCTCTCGTTGTCAACATACTAACCGTTGAGACACGAGATCTAGCCTGTTAACCAGTGAAACATGCGACAGCTGATCACTGAGTTAAGCGGTTGAGCTCTAACATATCATGCATGCAAAAAATAGGCATCTATAGATATTATAATCTCTAACACCTGAATAGTGGCCCTGCATCTAATATCATTTCCAACCAAGTTACATTTACTATTTACTTCGCTTGTTTCTATTGCTATTTCATTTAAACATTTACAACTTTTAGAATTAATAAACACTATATTTAATTGTTCCCTAGCTCCTTATGGAGTCGATCCCTAAGTACTACATCTGAACCTCTTTTGATGAGAGTAACACTCCTTAGGGTAATTTGAGTGGTATCAGCATTCTATAGCATTATAATCCTGATTACGTGAAACCTTAGATCTAATTGTTTTCTCATAATTGTTTACAACCTTAATCAATCAATCAACTGAAGAACTACGTTGTTCGCCTCTGCTGTTTATTTATTTACTATGTGTGCCTAGCTTAATGATTATGATATATTGTGTGTCCTAGTTCTTTGTTGATTTGATCCCTAAGTACTACGATTATACCTCTTATTTGAGAGAGTAAAAATCAGTCATTGGGGTAATTTGAGTGATATCAAGGTTCCACAAAATCTTCACTCTTATCTTGGAACTATGTGATAAAAACATGATTATACAAATGATTAGAGAAAATCTGTCATTTGTCAAATGTTGAATATATGTCATTCTTGGTGATCCATATTTTTCCAAACCAACTTCGTTGTAGAAAGCATTTTCCAGATCTCCATGTCTGACAGATTTTCTCAAGAACATATAGCAAGAAGGCTTTTTGTGACCTGTCTTTCTGCACATACAACATCCTTTTTGTTTCATTGGATTTTGCTCATGTGCATTGATCTGTTGACCACATTATCAGTAATTTTCTTGATAGTATTCACGGGTTTCTTGAGTCTTGTTTTAGCAGATACAATGAATGTAGTGTCTAGATTTGAAGATGATGCTTCGTTGTAACCCAAACCCATGTTAGCCTTAGGTATTTATCATATAGTCAGCAATTGATAATGACGTTTAAAACATGTGCTCATCATATGAATTTTCTTATGATTATCACTTAGATTCTACTCTAGAAAGTGAGTTTTGGTTTGTTCTTCAGTGTATGCTTTCAACATTTTAGCAACTATCCTCGAGACTCTAGTTTTTAGTTTTAACCTCATATAGATAATGGGTAATATCAGCACTTATCTTCCCTGTTGAGTCTTGATCTGAAATATCCTTCTCTTTATTACTGGATGAGTGTTGATCAATTTATAAGACGTTGGTAGAGGATTTAGCATAGCTGTCCTTCATAATTTGTAGGTTCTCTTGGCTTAATTTGACTCATTGTTCATACAGTTCTCGGTGCTGCTTTTTAACATCTACTTCCTTCTCATTATACGAATCTGAGCTATCACTTTCATGTAATGATTCTTCTAGCGCCATAAGAGCTATAAAATTCAGCAACAATTCCTCAACTTGTTGATCATCCTGATATTCAGTATCACTGAAGCATAAAAGATATCTTTTTTTTCCTTTTTGAAGGCTCGGGAATTCTAATATATTGTATCCAATTCCATTGCATTCAGTGCATTTGAGCTTTCAGATATTCCATGGATTTTAAGACATTTAGACCATGTTATATGTCCTTTATTGAGTCTATTATATATGTTTGGATTCTGTTTTAGAGTAATTTGAGGTTCATGTGTATTTTGGATAACTTTAGAGATTCTGGAGCTTTTTGAGGTGCAGAACTGCATAGACGCTTCAGAAGTTTAGCTATAGATGGAAGCCTTCCCATGGTAAAATTGAGCGCATATTTTGACACAAGATATATATTTGCGTTAGATTTTCAATGCCACCGGTTTGAGGTATATCTAATGGTTAGATCTAAAGTTATGCCTGTTTTGCTAAAGAGTGGTACGTCTGACTCGCGGGAGAAAGTTGTCAAGATATGAAGGAGTGTCGATTGAGACAAATACCTTGGTGTCCATCAACACAGAAGCGAGAAGACGGTTCGAGTCTAATTCATGACCGGCTTAAGCCCAGTAGTCACCACAAGTTACAAAATTGCCCATGGACTACTTGATACCTTATAGTTTTCTAAGCCATTGTTGACGGTTCTGCTTTGTTTTATTGTTTTATTTTAGGTTTTCTCTATGGTTTGGAGAGAAAATAAATTCTCCTTCAGAAATTGATTGGAACTCCATTGGTTTTACATATTATTTCTATTCAGTTTATGATTTGTGTTTATGTTATCATGTCTGAGTAGATCACCTGTTAGATTTAGGATTGTTGGGGTTGTTCATAAAATTCTACCCTAGAGCGGTTTGTAATACTAGGATCTAGAGTAGTTGGAATAAAACTAGATTGTGACTAATTATTTGAACCTAGAATCATAGGACGATTGAGAAGCACGAGAGTGCAATCAATTAACGAAACCCGAACTCTGATAGATTAGATACCTAGGAGCAATAAAAAGTAGGTCTAGGAATTTAGTAGAATGTTATCAATCTGAACATTAATGCTTGTTTGAAATATGTGTCGATCAACAGCACTAGACGTGTTGATCGACAGCACTAGACGTGTATTGATCGACACTCGTTCTGTATTTATGCGAGCGCAAGATATGGGTTTAAGCATCAGAAGACAGACGGCGAGAGCTGAAATCTTACTATTGCATTCGAATTCTAGAAACAAACTTAATAAACTCATAACATCTATTGATCTTAGTTTTGAATCTCTTGATTGATAAATACCAAGATCTCTCGATTTTTCTAATATCTTACAAACACTTCTATTTATTTATTGTTTTCTTTACTAGTTTTTATATTGTTTTCTAGCTTGATCTGAAACTCAAGTCTATTGTGTAAAAGATAGAGCCTATGTGGATTTGTTCCTCAAGTACTACATCAAACTTCTTATTTAAGATAGTAGCTTGAAGGCATAACAAATTTGGCGCCGTTGCCAGGGAATTTGATCACCATTAGACTAAGTGTTGGATTTCATCTACATTATTATTTTAGTTTTACTGATTTTTTTTCTTGTGTTTCAGGTACATACATCTCAGTACCAGGAAGCAATGAGAAGATGATTTTTGGGTCTTTTAGAGTAGTAACATGTTTATTTACGTGTGATCCATAAGTCTAAAAGGTTAGCATCGATGGATGTTGGGTCAAAATTGGTAATGACGACATCAATGTCGGAACATTCTCGAGTAACTTTTCTAAAAGGAAATAAGAATGCGGAAAACTAAAGCTTCGTATTTTTAAGAGTATTACACTACAAAGCTCCTCGGAAGGAATCTTAAAAGCTCACGAACACACAATTCCCGAGCACCAAAGCAACCAAACCAGCATAGTCCAACCCGCCAGCGGGCAAGTTGGATAAGCCACGTCCAACTTGCCCGATTCGACGCCCTGTTACTTTATTTTTCTTTTGAAAAGTAGTAATAAAGATTTGACTTTGACGATTTGGTTTCCTTTCCTAACAAACTTAAATATTTTTATTACAAAACTGTATCAGATGATATATTATTAATAAATTATGTAACTAGTTAAATCCTTATTATTTTTAAAGGAGATATTTTTATCTTGGTTCTCTCAATATCCAGTGTACCACTTTTTCTCTGTTCTTCTGTTTTCCTGTAAATTTTAATAATTTTTTACAAAAATTCTAAAATTGAAAAGAAAAATATCATAAATGATGCTCTGATATTCTGTGAGACATTTCTCAAATGAAATTGTTGTTAATATCAAGGTTATTTTGATCATGTGTATTGCTATAATATACAGTTAATGTTTTTTATTTAACAAAAATGCTAAAATTGAACTAAGAATCAATCAAATGGATTGTCAATGGAATAAGAATTCAAGCTGACAGCAACATGGTTATTCAAAATTGATCAAATGAATTTGCAAGAATATTTTGTGTTTTATATTTATTTTTGTATACTAATTAAGTTTTAATAATATGTATGTTGATTATATATTAAAAATACAGTAAAATTAGTTATATTTAAGGGGCATAATTTTATGGTATGCTTTAGGTGCCAAATTGGTCTAGACCGGCACTGCTTGGGATGGTGGATCAACCCAAAGCAGCTGAGCCATTGTATACTGCACTACTTCTACGCTGGTTCACGCCACTGATCTCCATTCACATTAGAAACAACTCTTTGTATATATTTTTCTCCTCTTCGCAAAAAAAAAAATACCAAAATTCAAAACTTTTATTTTTCATATTCGATTGCACAAAAAAAAGTATATAACTTTTTTTTATTTTTCATATTCGTCTAAAATATTCAAAACTTTTTTAAAGTAACATGTAAGTGTGTGGAACCATGTAAGCTTTCTAATCTCATCACTTGATATCAATTGTTTCTTTCTGGAACCATGTAAGCTTTTACATTGATTAATATATTCAAGGCTTGTTTTACCTATTTTTAAATTATGTATTTCATTCTACAAATTCATACTTGTTCCTCAGCATATAGAGTAAAATGCACAGGCTTGGAGTAGAATGAAAAGAAGAAAAACAAGAAAGACTTCATTGCATAACTCGTGAAATATCATAGGAGGAATCAATCATTTTGGTCTCCAAAGCGAATAAAAGTACAAACAAATAGAAAAACCTGAAGCTAAGGGACAAGCAAGCCATTAGAGGACTTCTGAGACTTCTTCCTGTAATTAGAGACACTACAGTTTGGGCATACATATTCCAACCCATCCGTTTTTGCATAATCCTGTCATATTATATCAGTATAAGCATCAATCAGTATGCATACACTCAAGCCATTAATGCTATAGTTACGAGTGCATGGGTGTTTGTTTGGTTACCTTGAAGGCGCCGAGGCCTGGCCTTCTGTCGCATCCGAAGTGAGCCCACTCTCCACACGATCCACAGTTCACCCAGTCACCTGCAGTGCTACTGTTTCAACCAAAAGCAAGGAGAATGTTAGCATGTATTCTACTGATGTCTGAGAGAAAAAGAGGGTTGGTTCTTAAATGTACCTTCGACATATTAAACAACACTCTCCATCTACATCATCATGAGCATACTCATACTCCAGTAGATACGTCTCATAGTGTCTTTTCAGCGTATTGCCAACACCCTGCCATATAATAAACCCAAAGCTAGTCTCTAAAGACCAAATTCATGAATTTTAAGAATAAATCAAGTGATGAGATTAGAAATCAAATCATTTACAGTCATTCTGTTTGTGAGTGTGTGGTTCCGCATCTTTGAGAAAACTTGTCCCTTCCAGTTGATCCCATTCCCTACGTGGAACCCTCCACGTGATACAACCTGCCAAAATAAAAAATAAAAAAATCCCATTACCTCACTAAATCTATAATGCTGTCTGGGTTTGATTGAAACCAAAATCATAATGTAAACTACCTCTCGGTACAGATTGAACAGATCAAGCCGTTTGGAGTTGAGAACAGCATCTGGAAACTCCGCCAGGCCCCCAGGAGGAACAAGCCGGCTATGTCCTCGTATTACCAGAAACTGCATCACATCCCTTAGAAATTCCTCCTGAACAGAGACAGAATCCATAAAAGCCCCAAAGAAATAAGTATATCAAATGGCTTAAAAGTTAAAACCTCACAATCCACGAAAAATGATGCAAACCTCTGAGCAAATCTGAATATGCGCTCTTCCACAGTCGTGTTTCTTGAGAGGCAGAGGGTTCAGTGAGATGATTTGCTTCCTCTGGTACGAACCAGAAAAAGCTTTACGGTGAGTTACCGGAGTACCACCTGATGCACCATGCTTTGGAGGCATGAGCAAGCTTCCTTTGGTGTGGTCACCATCAAACCTTCCAATTTCAGAGTAACCAGAGAAAGGTATCATCTTATGTCGACGGGTGTGAGGTATTGGTCTCAGAGCAGCCACGTTGATTTTCTTCGATGTAGGTCGTCCATTTTCCATTTCCTGGATGTAATATATTTTTCCCCGAAGGATGCAAAATCAGTAAGATGTAATATGTTCCATGAAAATGGCCACAAAACTTCACCCAAATTAGAGTTGATATCAACTAATATAGCTCACAAAGAACGTCTAAATCAAACATTATGTATCCTAAACAGTACCTTATTTACTCTGCATGGCTCGGATCTTTTTCTGCTTGGCAAAGGAGGCGTTAACCAGTGAGGAATTTGGGATAGAAGAGCATCATGATTTGTTGTATCACTGATCTGTTTTCCGCAGAAGAAAAGTAGACGTTGTGCATCATCTTTTTCAAAGGAAGCAACAGACAACCCCTGAATGCTGGCTACTCCAAGGACAACCAAACTGCGGTATGACACATCAGGCGCCAGCTGTCTTAAAACCTGCCGAAACGCAAAAGCTAACGTTTTCTTAGCTAACCATCAGCAAATAAAAACACATGAAACCCACAAATTCCTCAGAAGCCACAGAGAATGTGAGCAACTCTAAATGTAAAATCATCATATATATATATATATAAATAAAAGCAATAACGTAGGTAAAATGGTCCTGGGATATCCCACAGCTTGAGTAAGAAGTTGGGAAAGTTGAATTGTCACTAATCTAACTGATTAAATATTGTCAAGAAATTTGGTAAGAATGGTGTATCAGATAAATGACATTATCTATAACACATTTAAGGCGAGCAAAAAAAAAAAAAGAAAAAGAGATTACTAACCTGCAGAGCCCATGTTGGAACTTGCATCGAAACTTCGTACACACTTACCCCACAAGCTATTGAGGCAGATTTCCGAGGCTCAGAGAAGACCTGCTTTGTTTCTTCTGAGTTCACCACTGAGTGGACTAATTGAATCTTCTCGACCACCTCATGTTTTATGTGATTTTCCAAAAGCTAAGATTTAAAAATAAGAAAATAATAAAAATCCCATTGCACATGTATGCAGAGAAGAACTCAGCTTTTAATAGATATAATCCCTTGCCTGATCACTGAAACATGTCTGCGCATTTCCAGACACCAGCATTGATATGTGTGCTGAAGAACAGGTCGAGATATCACAGCGCATGGTGACTACACCACGAGTAAATGTCCCTGCTTGAAGAGGAGGTGCTGGAGCACTGCAGTATTAATTCAGATAAGCAAGAATATTAAAATAAACAAAGTATGTCTTCGACTAAATCCTTAGGCAAAAATTCACAGAACGGTTGCTTGGCCAAATAAACACATACCTAGAACGGTTATGAAGCTTACTTCCTCGCATCTGCAACAATGAAATAATGAAGTTATGTTTTGAAAAGGACTAAATACATGTACATGCACACATTTTAGTATGCCCACTGATGAGTAAGAAGGAAAACTCTAAACTAAGGAGCTACACTCACTTCTATTCTCAAGAGAGCATTGAGTCCATCCACCAAAGATCCCAGTAAGAAAGTATCCTGAAATAGCAAAAAGCTTTGGGACTGAGGATATCATAAAGAAGTACTTAGATTTGCAAATAAAATATGCGAGAAGGTCAAGAACACGCACCACTGTGCATGGTGGCCCACACAAAAGAAATCTCACGGTTACATCTTCATCATATATATTTATTGACGGGAGACTTTCTAATGAATTTTCATCTTCTAGTTCATCGGCCCCCGGTGTAACCAAATCAATTTTTGGAGGGTCTCCAAGCAGGCAGGGACAGGGTCCCATCTCATAATTTATTTTACGGTTGATGTCAGAAGAGAGTAAGTCACTGTTACTCGTACAATAGAGACGGAAAGATGCTTCTGCAACCTGGAACGCATCCCATGTATCGCTGCAGGAGCTGCATTACCGAAACACATCATTGACAGCTAAATTTATAGACGACTATTGGGACAAATATAACTTAGCTTAAATAAGAAGAAAATGAAGGCTTGTTTGATGTTTGAGTAAATAATTACCTTTGTATGATTGAAAACAGAGCATGGCGGAAATGACAGGCTGCGTATTTGGAGAAGACTTTTTTCCAATAAATCACATATTGGGCTCCCTGCAAAAAAAAAAGGCATAACATCAGTGGAGAAACTGAGCAATACAAAATAGATAGCAATTAGGTAGCCATCAAGGACAAAACTGTCATGCAAAAGGTCCTTTACATTTTAATCGTTCTTTTCCTGAAGTTTTAACACCATTGAGATAGCGAAAAAGAAGTCATAAAGAAGAAGGGAAAGCAAACGCAAAGAAAAGAAAAGCAAAACAGAGCTAGATGCATATCAAGAATGGCCTACCTTAGAGTAGAGTGCTTGAGCTAATTCTTCACCATTAGGGAGCTCAAGGTAAACCTGAGACAACAATACGAAATCAAAGCCTAATAAATATTAACTGGTTAAGGAAACTCCATAGAGCCTTCTAACGCATCATCAAAAGAGTAAACATCAAAATTTGAAACAAAGATCCTAGCTTCAGCTGGTAAGAAATGTAAAGCGTACTCACCGTGGTTGGTATTGAGGAACCAAAAAGAGCAAACAAGGCATCAGGAGTAGAAAAATCAGCATATCTAAACACTAATGGACCAACTTGATCAGTATCTCCACTCTGCTCCCCTTGCAAGTAGACAATATCCGGTGCTGAAGAGTTAATTGCAACCTGGAACTCCTCTGTAGTAGGGTTATTCAATACCTGAAACTATAACATGACAAAAGCAACAACCATAACTAACTGAGCTAAGACGACACTGCAAAAAAAGAACAGAGTTAACCTTAAGTCGCCCTGAAGAAGAGAGATCCGGAAAAGGGTATCTGGGCTGATGAGCTTCACCCTTTTGGTTGTCGCAATGCTCTCCGGAGACGACAGCCAAAACATTACAACGGCTTTGAGCATGAAACATCATTCAAAGCATTACCGAGCTTCTATGAAATCAACCCAATCGAAATCCTTTGAACGCGTAAACCCTAATTTGTAACTCGTGGAGGAAGAAGAAGGGCGAAATCGAGGAGACCTAGAAAAGAAGAAGGCGAGGAGGAGGAGGCATAGACGATTTTTATTGGAATAAAGAAAACCTAAACGAAGAGGCCCATCATTCATTCACAAAGGGATAATGACCGTCAAAAAGGAAGCAACTTGATGATTAGTACACACACAGATTAAAGTTAGAAATCTCAAGAACAATATTTAAAAAATAAAAAAAATTATATATTTTAGTATTAGACAGTGTTTCTGTTTCTCATCGAAACCCCAAAATCAAAGCACAATTAAACCAACAAAAGAAAATCAAAGCTCGAATTAATTTATTTGGGCACGCGATGATCTAACACTATTAAAAGGAGAATAAGAAACATTCTTACCTATGCCACATCAGATCAGAAAATCAACCACTAATATTTTAGCAATCATCCATGTCATTTTTGGGCTTCGTGTTTTGTTTTAGACTTCTTTTTTTACATTTTCTTATTTTGTTTTGTGCTTCTTTTCCTTGCAACTCATTCTCTCTTTCCGTCGTTCTTCTTACCTTTCGACTTCCACATCTTCCATTACTCTTCTCTCCAAATCGGTTTCATCGCATACCTTCACCTCTCTAATCAAACTTTGCTTGAACTCATTCAATGGATCCTTTTCACCTTCCTCTCCCTTTGTCTATTTATAAATCTCTTCTCTTAGCTTGTGTCTCGATTAAAATTGAAAAGCTTCTCTCAAACAATCATCCCGATGGAACCCAAAGGAAACACTTCAATCTCCAGCGACCGCAAGACCAACAAGAAGACCGTCGTCTTCCTCTTTCACATGCGGTGCTAAGCAGAATAGAGTCCCGGTCTAGATTGAGCCTCCTAAGCAGTGTCGCTAGATTTCTACTCGAAGCTGTGAACGCCTGAATCAAATCAGAGTAATAATTTCACAAATTCTCGGGGAGAACACTGATCGGAGTGATGGGGAGACTTGGCTTGGGTTACCATACGATCCATCAAAGAAAGAGGAAGAAGCACCATAGCTGAAAGAAGAAGGTTCAGATCTGGAGACATAAGGTTTGAATTTGGAGGAAGATGTTTTAAAAATGTATTTATGTTACCTATCACACTTCTGAATCTAGATTTTGCCATGGAATAGCATTGGTGCCAAGTTAGCTTCGTTAGGTCTTCGAACCAGCGCCTTGGTTCTGTTAACAATTGAACAAGCGATTAAGGTATTACACGTCAACCCTTTGGTTCCAGTCTTTCGCCTATTTTCTTTTATATGCACAAATATACTTTCTTTTTGATTTTAGATTGGGTTCAGACACATTGACGATCACGAGAAAGAGGTAAAACATTACTCATATCACTGAATTTAAGAGACCATATGATGTTAAGTCTTTGTGGTTGACATGTCCTGCCTCTTGCATGTTACGTTCTCCTCATGCTATGATTCAGTTTACTAGATTGGTAGTGTATTGAATAAATTAATAGATTGTGGTTTCGTGAAGCGTAAGGAGTTCATCACTTGGAAACTTTCGTTTGTCTTTATTTGGTTTGTATCATTCTTCGTATTTCTATTACACTAGCAGCAAGTGTCTTTTGAAGAATATCACGGGAAACATCAATTGGGAGATCGTGGGAGTCAACAACACCTTAATAAAGCTCAAATCCTGAAGAAATTATTTACAAGTCACCACAAAAAGGAAGGAAATGTAAAGGCTGACATGGAAACTGATATATCAATGAAGGAAGATCTTGAAACAATGCTGACCATAACAAGAAATAAGCTCAACGACATACACAAGGGTAACAAAAATCTTAATCATCACATCTATAGTCTCAACGATACTTCCTTTCGGTCTATAAATTTCATCACTTTCTTATGTGTTTTTTTTTGCACTGTTGAAACAGTTAAACCAATGCAAGTCTAAAAATGTTAATAGAGAGTTTCAGAATACACACTAAGGTGTTTATGGGTGTTAGATTCAGAATACACACTAAGGTGTTCGTGGGTGTTTGATTATGATTGAGTTTTTGTCTGTAGTGATGGTATATTGTAATAGCTTCGGCGAAGTTATAATAAGAGTGTCGAAAATGCTTACTAACTTAAATAAGCAACTAAGAGTGTTATCTACAATTTAAACAACCAACACAAATAAATTTCCACAAAAAAAGCCTCTCTCCAGTGAAGTATAGAAGACTCACAAAAAGTTCACCATACAAAGCCAAGTAGTAGAAATTACATAATGCATTGATCGTCCAGAGCAAGTACAAATGGAAAGCTGAGAAAATGGAGATGGTTCCAAGAAAAGAAATAATTTCTTGAATAAATTGTTGTTCAGAAGGAAAAGAGCGAACATCAAAAAAATGTTTTGCCTTAATTTTGTAATCAACAAATGTTTGTATTGGTGATCAATATTGGGGAGGGAACTAGAAGCGAGGATGACAAAGATTGCGCCAGCTAAATTTGAGAGCAACATGTACATGACACAATGCATTTGTGAAACGATTTGTCCCATAAGTGATATGGCATGATTATAGAGAATTAGTAATTTAGCAAATATTTATCTTTAAATTAGCCATTTGAAAAATATATATTTGACTGCTGTGGCTTTACAAATAAATTTGCTTTACAAATTTTAGGAATTAAAAAAATTGACTGTTGCTTTAGAAAAATCCTAAAGCCATAATTTGTTGTTTTTTGAAACCATTTACGTAAGATACTAAAGGAAGAGTAAATTCAGTTATTGTGGCTTTGAGAATCTTAAGGAAGACTTTAAAGACTTTAGAAGTTCTAAAGTCTGATTGGTAATAATTTGACTTTAAAGGCTTTAGATCTAATTGTTGTAGTATTTCTAAAGCAACAGAAACTAATACAAACATTTACAAAATACTTTCATGTTAAAATAGTAAATAATTTTATCCATTTACAATTTACTAACTTATTCAATAATCTCAAAACAAAGGATGCAAACATTAAAATAAAATTAATATACCTTGAGAGCATTGACATATATTGTATTTTAAATAGTTTATGCAAAATGATCTCAAATTCACTAAAATATATAGAGAATTTGTACTTCTTACACACCAAATCTACCCTATTTGCATTACATACTTTCCCACCAATTTTCTTCCCCCAATAATTACCATTTTCTCCCTATTCTATAGTATCCCACTAACTTTAGTATATTGAGCTAATTTGCTCAAATATATATTAGAAGCCAAATTACATATTTAAATCTTCATGTAAAACTTGACGCTAGCGTTGAAAAACCTCCAGGAAATCTTTTTTTTTTTAACAATAGGAAATCTTCTCATTTCCACCACAATAGAAGTAGTCTTCGCTGGTAAAAAAAAGAGAAAAACAATGAGTGCGAGAGAATGAAAGAAACCGACACAGAAAAATGGAACGAGAGAGATACATGCATCAACGAGTTCTTCAAACCATGTACATACCAGTCGTCGTCATTTTTTAACTTCATTTCGTTCACGCACACCACAAACCGTATTTCAGAATATAAACAACGGTTTTGAAATACAAATATTCTAAAAATTCACACAATTGATAAATTCACACGATGATTTGTCTACATTGTAAATTCATTAAAAATAATATATACAAACCCGGCGCGTAGCGCCGGAAAACCACTAGTCACAATACTAAAAGGCCAATACGATGAGTTTTTACGCTGCCACGTCACCAAAAATAATCAGCCAATCAAGACATTTCGTTTGGACACGTCAGCCGGGCCTCACAATTGCTTTTTTAATTGGCCCAATTGGACCCAAAACACACAAAAAAAACACGGGATGAAGCTTCGCTTCACCTCTACCAGTTCGTCTTCTCCAATTGAAGAGCAAAGAAACCGAGTAGTAATCAAGCCATTTCTACACAATCAATACGTTCTTAATGATTTCGTTCCATCTCCCTCTTTGGATTTGTCCGATCGATTAGATCTTCGTAATTAGATCTGAAATTCTCGAGCTTTAGGTCAACTGGTTTCGTCTCTGTGCAGTTCAAGGAGCTAGCTCAGGCTTATGAGGTTCTCAGCGATCCGGAGAAGCGTGAGATCTATGATCAGTACGGTGAGGATGCGCTCAAGGAAGGAATGGGTGGTGGAGGCGGTGGTCATGACCCCTTTGATATCTTCTCCTCTTTATTTGGTGGTGGTGGTGGACACCCTTTCGAAGGTTAGTCTCTCATCTCCCAATCGGTTTTGAGTTTTTGACTTTTGAATAGATGATAAAGGTTTGATTTTTTTGGTTTTGATTAGGTAGCAACAGCCGTGGAAGGAGGCAGAGGCGTGGTGAAGATGTTGTTCACCCTCTGAAGGTTTCCCTTGAGGATCTTTATCTCGGGACAACGAAGAAGCTCTCGCTTTCTAGGAAGGCATTGTGCTCGAAGTGTAACGGGTTAGTACTTTTTTAAGTTTATGAAAGAGTTGTTTGGTGACGTTAATTTGATTTTTATGATGGCAGAAAGGGTTCGATGTCTGGAGCTTCGATGACTTGCGGTGGATGCCAGGGATCTGGAATGAAGGTTTCCGCAGAACGATGAAAACATTGCCAACTCTAAGTCTGATGCTTTTGATCTGTGTATGGTCATAAAAGCTGTTTCTTTCTTTCTTTCTCCGGACGGCTTATTTGCTTAAAGTTCTTTTTTTTGTAGGTAATGAGGGATCTTTGATGGTGTTATAGTGTACTGGGAGCTCAGTTGATCATATGAGTTGCGTTGGAGATCTTGCATGACGCCTTCAGGAAACCAGTAAGATTAATCTTATTAAGGCCTTGAAGCGATAGATTCTGTTTTCTCTTTATAAATTAACAATCAACTTAAAGCTTGCTCTGCTGCAATCAGCTTCTACTTTGTTAATCATGGACGCACAGTGAAAGCTGTATAAATTTTTTTTTTTTTTTTTGCTGTAGAAGCAGTTCCAGAAGTTGGATTAGCATTAAAGAGGGTAAGAGTTTGTATGTAAGGAAATTGCAAGAAGCAGGATGATTTGTGTTGTTGGATGACTCTCAGAAGGCAATGACAAGCATGAAAAGATCTGATTGACTTGCAAATGCATGGGAAAGTATCAAGATGGTCCAAACGTTAGAGTCCTGAACGACACTGATAATGTGATGACTGATTCAGTTAGAGAACACCTTCCAAAGACCGTTTGTGCAGTATGTGGAAACAACTGTTACAAGTTTCTTTTGCTAAAGAATATTGTAGAGAAGGTCTTGATATCTTTGCTAAAGACTGTCATAGAGAGTCGTGAGTATGTCTCATATTGAAAGTCTTAAAAATGATCAAATTGAAATATGCATAATGTGGTCTTCTCTCATTGTAAACATGTCTTCGTGTGCATTTTAGAATAAAATATTAGTTAAAAAAGGCAACTTTATTAGTTAAGATATACATATTTTATGTACTTGGTCCTGATGAAAACAAATATATTGTGCTAAGGCTTGCAAATATCAACTTAAGGAAAAAGCCTTTTTGAAAGGTACGAATCCTACAATCCTATTATACTGAAGAATGAAACTGCTGAAGACTATTTTTATTTTAAACTCGGGATTTTTTAAATTTATGTCCCAAATTTCGTTTACATTTTGTCTCATTCTATCTAGAAGACGCAATGGCAAAACAAAAGATAGCTTTTTCTTTAATTTGGTTACTTCCGATTTAATTTAACACCAGTTTTATAATTAATCCAACTACATTTTTTCTCTAAATTTTTTAGTATATCTTTCCTTCAGTGGTTTCCAATCAATAGGGAGGAAACTGCATATCTTCTGATAAAATTTTAAATAGAATAATGAATTTTTGGCTGTCAACAACTAACAAACCATATATATATTTGGACTATGCAGAGATATCTAAACGAATATTCAAGATGCGAGAAATATGACTATGCAGAGATATCTAAACGAGTATTCAAGATGCGAGAAAGATGATGAGATCATCTATGTTCAAAATACTTCATTTTCTCAGCAAACTGAGGTACCAAAACAACAAGCTCCCCTCAATGTAATCTGTATTTTTAGACCCGTCGGTCCGTGGCACATATAATCATATGAAAAATCTCACTATGAATTTGTTTCCACTTTTTGTGTGTACATGTTAAGAGAGAAGGTGATGAATCATAGGATGATGAATTGATGATTCTCTAGAGCGTAACATGAGCATACTCGCTAAACATGTTTTCTAACCCATTAGAATTAATAATTTTCAGTTAAATAATAAATAGTTCAGCTATTACACTTTCAAATTGTCATGCATATATTTAAACTTACATTTCTTTTATAATAACTATGCACAAACTATAATCAAATTAATATACTTACATATGATCTATACATATTTTGTTTTCTAAAATGTTGTTGAAAAATGTTCTTGATTATAAAATTATAGATAAACCATATCAATGATAGCAAAACCGGCGCGTAGCGCCGGCAAACCCCTAGTTCTAATAACAGTTCAGATTAATTCCTCCTAAAGCAGATACAGTTTCTTTTTTAACATGGTTTTTAATCCTCGAATAATTATAGCTTTCGCTTCATCATTCACTCACACCAGCAGAAAAAAACAAACAACATCATGTGATCTACTACCTTCATGCTCTCTCTAAATTCAAAGACTTAAAATGATATTGTTTCTGTTTTTCCAAAATTTCAAATTCGTTAATTTGCTTACATGATGAGTCTTCATGGAAATTTGATGTTGCAAGAAATACTTTTTTTTGGTAAGATGTTAAGATTATTATACCAAATTTTCAGTTTTTGACATAAATACAAAAATGACAAGAAGCAGATTAAATGAAACTAAACAAGAAGCAACACACGTCAGTCAAAACAATAAACTAGAAAGAGGAGGGGCTCGATCGAACAGAGTTGAGAGTTTAACGAGGCAATGGCGAACCAAGCAACACCGAAAAGATTAGAAGAGATAATCCAGTAGCCACGAGATACCGAGAGATAGGGCGCCTTCAAACCCCAGAAGCACGGCTCCTACAGCTTCCAAGTCACTAAACCTCAACAAATCGAGCCTAGAATCCACCACGGACCTGCAGACCAACCTGGTCAAGGAGACGCTGGCGGTACGAGGATAAACCGACAAACCAGCGATGTCGTTGTTCGGAAGAAATAACCGGAGATTACCGCCTCTAGCTCAAACTATGGTGACCGTATATACCCTTTTAGTAGAAGACTCATATAGAGAAAACGGACCGGAAGTGGACAAATCCTCCAGCAAAACCCACGACCAAACCAGGAATTAGAACGATGCCTAATTATATAACCAATAACTTACCAAGAACCCAACTCCTAACCCAGTAACAAGCTTCAACCAAAGCTTTTATTGGGAGAAGAAGACAACACGATGAAGCACATCGTCGTGTCAAATCCACTTGGAGGCAGAACACCGGAGTCACAAACGCCGGAGACCGCCAACGCCTCACCACCGGAGAGGAAGAGAAGAAGAATCGAGCTCGACCACCGTCACACTCCACGCGCAGCTGCAAGAAGAACCCTGAGACTACCAATAGGAGCAACAACTCAGAACCACCACGGAATGGAAACCGAACCCTAGCCCGACGACAGCACATCACGCCTCCAACCATTGCCACGCCGGAAACAGAGAGAGCACCTTCGAAACCTAGACGACGCCACATGCGCTGCCAAACTATGGAGAGGGCCGCTGCAGTCAAGAGAAAACTGTCGGGAAGCAACCAGACCAAACGTCGTCACCGAGGGAAGGAAGGAGCGGTCCTCACGCGCCTCCACAACCGTCGAGCTCCAGCAGATCTAGCAAAGCCGCACCGGACTGAAAGCAACAACACCACACCACCCACCGAGAAGAGACAGAGACGACCAGAGAACAGAGGAAGTTGCAAGAAATACTTGCTTAATAACCATGCAATTAATTCTATAACTGATTGCGTGGTTCATAAAACTGGACGGTAAGCTTATGGTGGCTGAAAGGATAATCTCTTTTTGTCTCACTAACTCCAGCCCACCTAGAAAACAATAGGTGAATTTAAGCAACAACACATGCATTTGCTACTGCATATCTATAATGTCGTATGGTTAACCACCATAAGTGCTTCGCTAGTGGAGAATCTCACGACTCGGAAGAAGAAAGATTCACGTAAAAGAATTATAATAAATTCCCTTAATATCCATCCTAAGAATCTCTATTAATTTAAGGTTCTATTTTTATATATCATTAATAAGTCATAGTAGAACTACTTAACGAATTAGTTAATATAACATATTAGATTATTTAGATTACTAATAAACCAACTATAAATTTGATTTTTTTTAATTATAACAAAATATGTTGAAAAAGAATCTAACAAAATCTTCCTTAAAAATTTAAATATTTTTATAAAATAACACATTAGTTAATTTTCTAATTAATAATTTAATATTATTATAAATCAATGTTAACTAAAATCTTATTAGAAACAAGAAAAGAACAATTATATACAATTTTTATAAATTTTATAATTATATTTTGTATTATGTAAAATAGAAATGCCATATGAATTAAATATGACAAAATTATATTAAATAGGTAAATTAACAAATTTTATTTTTAAAATTTCCATTTAAATAAAGTATCAATTATCATTAAAATAAGTTAAAATTCGTAAACTATATAATCTTTTATAAGAAAACAAATATTTTAACATAGGTTAAACTTTTATATCTACAACTATATATTATCTTTTTATTTATTTTGAAACTCTCAACAATATATTGTTTAAAAATGTTTATATAAAAAAATATAATAGTACAATAACATTTAGTTCAAATGCAATTTAAAAAACATGTTATTAGAAAACTTTAAAAATTTAGTAATTTATTTAAAATATTAATAAAAATCAAAATTTAATCATAAATTTATTTTTATATTTTAATTATAACAAAAAATGTTCAGAAAATATTAGAAAATATTACCGAAAATTCAAATATTCTTATAACATAATATATTAATCTAGTAGCAAAAAAAGAATCAAAATTCATGTAATCTTTCTAACTCAAAAATAGTTGTATAATTTTCCAAAGTTTTCTTGACAAAATATAAATTTTGAAAATAAATATTCAAAATCAAAATGATAATATTTTAAATTTTTAAAAATATAAAATCGTAGATAATAAACAATTAACTTTTTGAAATGCACCACACAAAAAAAACTATATATGTTATAAGAAGTAAAGCAATCTAATATTTTAAAATATTAATTAAAAAATAAAACTTAATATCATAACATTCAAAAATATCATATATCAATGAAATTTACTAAAATAATATGTTACATGCTACTATGAATAAAATTTTCTAAAATAGTGTTTTTACTTATAAATTTAAACAAAATAGTGTTTTTACTTATAAATTTAAACAAAATAGTGTTTTTACTTATAAATTCCGTAAAATACTAAAATGATAGATGTTAACAGTGTATTTTTCTTAACACAACATGTAAATATAAATTATCTTAACCATATTTATTTTGTATAATATAAATAAATTTTAAAATGTATTATATGCAAAATATATAGATTAACAGAAAAACATATTTTGAATGAGGTTCTCTATTTGATTATTTCACATTGTTATTTTATTTTACCTAACTTGAAAATTTATTTGTAAGTAATAAAAATTAATAACAAAGTAAAATGTATTAAACAAATCAATATATATTAATAATGGCAAATAAGAAATATAAACAATAATATTATAGAGTTACACAATACATAACACTAAAATGGAAACTCTATTTTTAAGACGTTTGTAATAAAATCAAATACATTTATAGAATGAAAAATTATCCGCACGGACGTGCGGATTAAAATCTAGTTAAAATAAAAACAAGAGAATCCATCACATATTTAAAAGTCGAGTTAGGTAATTAGCATCTCCAATGAATTATTCAATCCAATAACACTCCCTTAGAGTTTTCTAGATATCTAACTGAAAATGTAAGTGCATTTAGATGACATATTTAGTTAAATCAATTATTTTAAATCTACAAATTGGGATGTTACCATTTACCTTTTCACGGAATGCAATATCTTTGTTGCGCCACAGGAACGCAATCTATGTTAGTGTGAGTCTGCACAAAACTATACACTAATCTAAATTTGGTTTTGATACCACTTGTCCATGGCTAATAGGTCTCCCACACCCGCTCACTCGGCATGTTGGCCACATTTTGTGTGAAAGGCGGTGTGTTAATTTTTGGGAGATTTAAAATACTTGTTTACTGACAATGCAATCACCACATGATCTTTCTCCGTGTTTTGGCCTCACTCACATGATATCGCGAATCATTTCCCAATAGATAACTCATTATTCCACTACTTCAGCTGAAGCACGCTAATCTCTAGAGTTCTTTTGGATGTGAGACCAAAAAATAAGTGTATTTTGGTGATACATGTAGCCAAATAAATTAATTTAAACCCTTCTACATACTCCAAACCAGATATTATAATTACCTCAAGCATCTTCCCTTCCAAATTGATGCTCAACAACAAATAAAATGTCTCATTGCTGCCAGAGCCGTGATTGTATCTCGGCAAATAAGATTCAAAGAGATCCCAAGACCAATGCTTGACCATCATGTATGATAAATTAGTTATAGATGCAAGGAATCAAATACAAATAGAGTAACCAAATTTTTTTTAAGAGAAAAAGTAGAGGCGATTTCTATAGTTTCATTTATGGAATACATATAAAACATTGGTGATGAAAAACAAGAAAGCTAATGGTAGCAACCATAAGTGATTGAACATCAGAGAAATATGAGTGGGTAACATGAATAATAATTCATATGGAATACGAAATTTGATTCTAGTTCTTGTAGGACAATGTCAAAGAGAAATATAAGTGGGTAACATGACTAATAATTCATATGGAATACAGAGTTGGATGCTAGTTCTTGTAGGAAAATGTCAATAAAAGAAAAGTATGTAAATGAATAATAAAATGATTGTTAAAAGAGAGACAAAGAAGGTTGGTGTGGACCATGATATACTATAAGCAAAAACTAAATGAGACAAGCACTTCTTACGTAAGAAAACCTCCTCGATGTGAGAAGGAGAAAATTACGAGACCGTATTACAATCAAAATCCACTATATAAATGGGGATGATTACAACCATATCCTCAATGTTCAACAACCTCAGCAAACAGAGACTCTAGCTACAAAGAGCTATGTCCAACACAAGAACAACAACAACAGCAACAAGAGAGAAATACAAGTTTCAAGACCGACAACAACAAAATGACATCAGCTCATAACGATTGCGGCAACTAGAGACTAATCCCACCGTACAAATCCAAGATGATCAAGTAGACAACACCTCTGCCAAATCTCATCTCAATCAGAAAAAATCTCACCGTTGGAGTTTCCGAACACTCAAGATGACACTGTTGGTGACTAATTTTACTAAAACCCACACAACATATATCCAACCGTTGAAATCAAAATCCATTCAGTGAACCTATAATTCATTGAGTTAAAAAGCATCCCACAAAATATTATCCAGATCAAGATCTGTTTGACCCTCCAAAATTGCCTTGACAAACCTAGACGAACTATGCATTCTTCTCTCTTTTTCTCTCTTATGTCTTAAGTGTCTTCTTGAGTACTCTTCTTTCTTTTATTGCGTTATGTCTTCCAACCACACAAAATTAGGTTAAGAGACTTTATATATAGTCTCACTAACCCCAAGGTCCAATATTAATCTCATCGACTAATACCAATAGTCCAACTTCAAGTTTGGTTATTACCAACCAAGCTCATTGGGTTTCCTCCATCTAGGAGAAGCCAAAAAACTCCCCCTCCGACTAGTTGGAGGAAACCACCATTCCATCTATCTCTCTGTATCTTCCCCCTCAGCAATGACTTTGTCAGCATATCAACTCTCTTATCATCCGTATGAACCTTTACAAGTTCCAGTTCCTTAAAAGCAACCACATCTTATATCAAATGATACCTCCTATGAATTCATTTCAACTTCGAATGAAATGTATAATTCTTTCCAAGACAAATGGCGCTTTGACTATCACAAAGAAACACATATTTTTCCTACTTGAAATGATCTCTTCACGGAAATTTTTCATCCACAACAACTCTTTACAAGCTTACGTTGCAGCTTTGACTGTCAAGCCACATCTTCATCCACAAATGTTGCCAAGTAACCCAAAGTAGATTTACTAGAAACAATATCCCCATACATATTAGAATCAGTGTAACTGACAAGCAATTTCTTTTTACCTCCAAATGTAATATTTAAATCAGAAGTGCCTAAGAGATATCTCAAAATCCTCTTTACATTATTCCAATGTTCTCTTCCCGAATTAGAGAGAAACCTGCTGACAACTCCAACAGCGTAGGCTAAATCCGATCTTGTACATACCATGTCATATATCAAACTACCCACTGTAGAAGCATATGAAACTTTCGCCATATCTTCCTTCTTTGCATATGTCTTTAGAATTTGTTGACTGTTCAGTATTAAGTGTGGAGCACGAGGAGTGCTCAACACTTTAGACTTGTCTATATGAAACTGTTTAAGTATTTTCAATGTACTCCTGAGATAAGTAAATCAGCTTTTCACCTCTATCTCAAACAATTCTCATACAAAGAATCTATTTCACTATACCTATATGTTTATATCAAAGGATATGCTAAGCTACTCTTACAATTTCTGAATTTTGTCCATGTTCCTGCTCACAACCAACATATAATCTACATGTAGTAGCAAAATGATAAAATCATTTTTACTAAACACCTTGACAAATATAAAATGGTCTGAATCACTCTGCATAACCATCACTACAGGAAATGTGAGTATTAATAGCAGTCGTTAAATGCTATTAGTTCGTTTTAATAGTGCTCTCTAAAACACTCTGACAACGCCATTTATCGTAGGTCTGATCCTTTTGATAACGGATCTTTCAGATGCTATAGTTAAATAAATATTGATAGCGATAGTTTCTATGCAATTTTTAAAATTAAATAAATTAATTGATTAAAAGTAATTAATTAAAAATAATTGATTAAATTAAATTAAAAATTAGTTTAGAGATAAAAATTTAATTTTTTTATTAATTATAACCGGTTTACAAATAAGATCAGTTTACACATTAAACCCAAAAAAACATTAAATGTTTTACAATTATAACCGGTTTACAATTATAACCGGTTTACAATTATAACCGGTTTACAAATAAGATCAGTTTACAAGTTTGGTTTAATTGTAAACCAAAAAAACCTCAAAAAATCTCTAACTCTTCGCGCCTCCGCCTCCGCCTCCAACTTTACCGGATCCTCCACCATCGACGCTTCAAACACTCTGCCAGCTATGCCATCTGATGTCTTCTTCCATCATCCACCGTCTTCCTCCACCTACAGAATCCGACACAGCTCCGACTACACTACCTCTTTGACTCCGGCAAGATATCTCCTTTGAATGGCATCCAGCCAAAGACAAGGACTTTCATTGAGAATGACCGGTGAAGACGGATGGATCTGAGAAGCGATGGTGGTGGTAACGCGCGGATGTACCATCGTCTTCTTCAGCCTCTCATGTGTTGAATCGACCCTACAAACAAAACAAATAAAATCAGATTCAAACTAATAGAGAGAGAGAGAGAGAGAGAGAGAGAGAGAGAGAGAGAGAGAGAGAGTGAGAGATAGAGACAGATCCAGCGTTGTTGTCATGTCTTCCTCCAGCCATGGCTTGAAGAATATGTTTTGACTGAGACAAAGATGAAGGAGATAAATGAGGAAGAGGAAAAAAAGTTTTGATTTTGTTAATAGAGATTAAGAGATTGAGAGAGAATCGATGGAGAGATGAGTTTTCAGAAGAAAAAAATTAAAGGCAAAGAGATAGACAAAGAATCTATCGACACAGAGGAAAAAAGAGAGAGATGAGTATTGTTAGATTTGGTTCGTTGGATTAAATCTTTTTTTTGTCAACTTTAAGTTTTATTAACTATGCCATAAGGCATTGTTTACAATTTGGCATCAGAATTTTACAACTTAAAAGCCCAAATAGAGAATTAGTAAATTACAGCCCATATTAAAAAGAACTCGAGAAGCTTCAGAAGTTATGCGCCGTTCTCTGTCTTTGACATGCGTCTCACATGCAGCTGGCAGCTGGTACGACACCGCTTCGGAGCTCCATCGCCGTAAGCTCTCTGTACTGCAACTCGAATTCTTCTCCCCACCGTGGCATCTCTCTGAAATTTGAGTAAAGCAAATATTGCAAACTTAGCCTTTACTCTATTCAAGCACCATGAATCTCCTGGAGATTTTATTGGGGACTCTCTCTGTCAAACTTGATTAAAACGCCGATGCCAATGAACCTTTCGTCAAACCTCAATTACTTCATAAAAAAAACTTGATTCCTTGTTGATTCAAACCGAGGAAACTTCAGTTAGATGAAGATAGATCTTTTGTTGGACCGTTATCAAAAATGCCAACTCTACTAAACCTTCCTCAAAAGACCTAAGAATCCCAATAGAACTCAATCATCCCTCGATAAAGAAGCTTTACCCAGAAACGCCTTTTTATCTATATTATTAAAACTGAAGTACCTTTTGGTAATGTTTGGAAACTTAGATAGTAGATTAAATGAAAATTGTTTGGAAACAAGGATAGCAGATTAAATATTTTTTTATTTACATATTTAGTCACTGTATTTTTTTCTCATTTACAGATTCTGTCGTTTGGAAACTTGGATAGCAGATTAAATGAGAATTGTTTGGAAACACAGATAGCAGATTAAATATTTTTTTTATTTACACATTTAGTCATTGCATTTCTTTCTTATTTACAAATCTGCAACTTCACTTAAAATCAAAAATTTAAATTAATTAATTACAATGAATTGTTATTTCTTTTTGCTGAAAATAAAAACACAAACTGTAATATATAATATATATTAGGGAAAATTTGGAGAAATACACTTAGATAAAATTTTAATTTGAAAACTACACTATTATTTTAGTTTTTTGAAAAATACACTTTTGCATATATAAATTTACTAAATTGTCCAGTCTGAATATTTCTCAATTATTTTCCATCCTAATTTATTTTATATTTAAAGTAATAATTTTAACAAGAATAATATTTTTTTGAAAAAAATAAAAATCTTTAGAATATCTACAAAATATTCTTTTAATATATCTTACATATGTTTTTTTGAAGAAAAAAAACACAATATAGACGATCTTCTTCTTCTCCATGAGACATTATCCTCCATTTTTACAAAAACATTTTTCTTTCTTTTTTTGGCAAAAGGTTTAAAAATCATTTTTCTTTCTCTTGTTTCATTGTTTTTTCTTTCTCTCATTTAGAGGCTAGTTATAATTCATGAATCCTTAAGTGTTATTGGAATTTGTAAATTCTCGTTTTCTGTTATTATCTTTTTTCTCTTGAAACATACATTTGATCTGTGTAACTTTCTCATCTTTGCCATTATCTGTTTTTTGATCTGAGTTTACGGAGTGATGGCGGGAACTTCGTTTATGTCGCCGCAGCTTCATTATAAGTTGCCGTGCTAACTTCCCATCCCTAAAGGATCAAGAAAGAAGTATGTGATGTATTAAGCAATGCTGAGCAGAATTTTGACATTTCGTACGCAGTAAATAGTTGCCTAATTAAAAGGTTACGTGACTTCAAGTACTAATTCTCTATGCGTGAATTCAAACTCTGTTCCAATAACAGAGATAGTAAAGTAAGAGTTAAATTAATACAGTGGTAACATTAGGTCACTGAAAATTAAATTAGGTAAAGTAACGCAAGTTGTGTTTGTGTAATAAATAATATTAAAAGATTAAGTGACTTCAAGTACATATTTATCTGAGCAACAAACAGATTTATCTTAAATATAAATATTATTATTATTAATTTTGAATCTAAATTTCAATTATTGAAATATCTAATCTAGATAAAAATGTCAATTCACAATTAAGAAAGTGTAGTTTTCAAAAAAATAAAATAGAAGATGTAGTTTTAAAATTTGAAACTATTAGTAGAGTATTTTACAAATTATCCCTATATATTAATCTGCTACAATACAATTTTCAAGAAAACCAAATATCATAAAATTAATAATAATTCATAAAAACCTACAGTAAAAAATTAAATCATTTTTAAATAAATAAACAAAAAAAAGGTTAATATATGAATATAACAATTACATCAAATTGCATCAAGTTATAAAATTATTAATATAATATTGTGTACATATAAAAATTATTATCAAACATCTATATTATAATATAATATTGCGACACTAAATATATTTTACAAAACATAAAAATATAAATGAACATTTTATAAAATCAATGGTTTATAATTTTTTTTTTGACGTCCAATGGTTTATAAATTTACGTTGAACGCAAGTTAAATCCAACACCCGCGCGGGGGTGCGGGTCAAGATCTAGTGGCTAATTAAAATGGTAAAGACTGACTCTCATGGAGAAATGTTAAGTTGAAACAAAGAAAAAAGCATCCAATCAAATAATTGATGGGATAAACTTGAAGAACTGCGGAAGGCAAAACTTTCATAGATTTTTATTAATCTTCAACCTTATCAGAGAAGATAGGAATGAAAAAAACACTCCGATTTGGATGAAGCTACACGACAAAATCGCCCACCCGAATTGAGAATCGCCCTAGCGAAGGAAGTAAATCGATCGTAAGATCGAAGATTAGTAATATGATACAACCCAAAAACAAAAACAAAAACAAAGAGACTAAGGCGACCGGCGGCGGAAAACCACCGGCCACTGGAACGGAAATCTTAGGTCGGTTACTTTCTAGAGAGAAGTTGGAGAGAAGTTAGAGAAAGGAAAGCTGTGGATTAAGTCTAATGTAATGGTAAAGGATTGTGATCCGTGTAGTGTTATATTATTGGTCAATGACAATGTTTCTTTTTCTCTCTTTTATTTATGTTATTTGATAGTTTATATTTGGTAAACATATATAGAAATTTGATTTATTGTTTTATTAATTTATATGTTAGACAATATAACATTTATATATCATAGTTTTAATTTATTTTAAGTATGAATTAGAATATTAAAATTTTGAGTTTAAAGGTTATGTTTATTATGATATATGGTTTAAAATTTGTGGGTTTAAAGTTGGGAAAATTGCCAAAAGAGAACAAAAAAATAAGGTTGTTGTCCCCTTGGTATAAAACCAACATGAAATTGTCTCAATAGTATAAATTTTTTCATAATCCCAAAACTAACCCTATATTTAATCTAACTAAACACAATTTAAAAGTTAATTTGAATTTTTTTTAAAAAGTTAATGGAAAAAAGGGAAAAAAAACATTTGAAAGGCAATCGAAAAAAAAGGGTATAGATATGCATCATAGAGAACAAGAGTTAGTGAGAAGAATCAAAAGAAAAACTATGGAAAAACCATAGATTGATGAATAAGAGAAGGGAGAATCGTTTAGTTTTTTTAATTTTTTCAAGTAAAATCGACCATAAAACGTTTTAGGAAGTTAGAATATTTTTAGGAGATTTTTAGAATATTTCCTTAACTGAAATTTCATTAATTTTTGCAAAAAATCAGGTATTCTTATCCGTAGAAGGCGACTTCTAAAAGTTTAGAAGACTGATAAAAATTCTGAATACACTTTCTACTTTGAGTAGACGTAAGAGTACATTGTAGAAAACACATTCCCCGAAATTTAGAATACTTTACAAAAGTAGAAGATGCATTCGGAAAGAAAGTGGATACCTTTACGATTAGTAGAATGCACATTCCTCTTTTTTAGAAATTTAGAAAATAGTAGAATGGGCGTTCTAAAAGAAGTAGATGAACGTATTTATTTTAGAAATCGTTTTCTACTATACCATTTTTTGTAGAATACGCATTCTACTTTTAGTAGAACGTATTTTAAAAATCTTATTTACCAAGTTTTTGAACAAAAGAAAATTACCAGCTTGTGTATATGGATGTTTTATTAATTGTTTATATTTTTAATAATTTTTTTGATTAACAAAATTATTTATTTCATTAGTTTTCAGAAATACAAAGGGTAAAAAGGAAAAAAAATGGACAAAATTGGTTTTATACCAAAAGGACAACAACCTTGTTTTTTTGTTCTCTTTTAACAATTTTCCCTTTAAAGTTTAGATATATAAAGTATGAGGTTAAGATTTTCATTTTTTTAAATAACTTTTTTAAGTATTATCTAGTAGTTAGATTTATATAAATTTTTATTTTTGTAATTATTGATTATATTTATTTTTGTATTTAAAAATTATAGGTTAAAGGTGTGAGTTTAGAGTATATGATATAGATGATGACAAAAAAAGAGTATATGAGATATATATGATTTAGGGTATATGATTTATGGTATACATTTAGAGTTTTAAGATTTATAGTTAATAGTTTAGGGTATATGATCAATTTGGGGTATGATATATATATATATATATATATATATATATATATATGTCTATGGTTTAGGGTTTGAAGTATGATGTAAGGATTTGGGGTTAGGGTCTGAAGTACACCAAACTCCATATACTAGTATCTTACTAAATATATAACCCCTAAAATATTATATATATAAATATTTTACATCAAAACTCTAATTATCATTTTTATCCCTAATTTTATGAATATATATAAATATTGTATGACCGCCGATTCCAATGGTTTCCGTTTGCTTAACTATTCTTCAGGTTTTTTATTTGATTCAAATAATATCAATAGTACATCAAAGATACAACACACAAACAACATAAGCAAACCTACACTCACTCCACAATGAAACAAAGAGGTCGCACGAAAGAGAAAAAAAACACACACAAGATGAAACCTCTGAAACATACTAAATGACTCAATCTTGAACAAGTTTAGGATTTAGCCCTCTTGTCTTGCTCGTCTTCCCTACAAATAGATCCTTCGACTTGATCAAACCAGGGAGGCAACCAACGACTGTCGCAAATGGAAACTGAGCCAACAAGTCTTTTCTTCCTAAAGAAACAATGACCATCTCTGACCCAAGCTATCTTTCAAAACAGCCCCACTGAGCCATTGAGAAGACAGAGGTTTCCCAACACAGAGGAAATGACAATCTGCGTGTTGATAGAGTATAGTTGTATTATGATGAATAACCGCCCAACCACCCTCTCTTAATCTCTATAGTCTTAGAGATTCAAGCCAATTACAAAGCACTCTCAAGATTACAAACCAGGCCTAAGCCAATTCCTAACTAACTCTCAAATAAACTACTGGATCCTCTTATATAATGAGGCCCAATAACCATATCACAACTTCACTAAGTCCCGGTAAAAGCCACTGCCAGCTCAGCATCCTTGTTCATCACGTTATTCTTCTCTTCCTCAACTCATCCCTTCCTCTTTCTCGCGTAAACTCTTAATGGCATATCAATACCCCCATCCCTGAGATTCAGCTTGTCCTAAAGTGAAAACTGTGAAAACTGCTGCTTCAATGTACCCACACGAATCCAAGACGACTCATGATCCGGCAAATGCTTTCATTTTACTAGCATCTCCAAAAAACCTTGATCATCGTAACGTCTATCTAAAATCGTGTCTGGTTCCACCACGAGATCATCAGTATCAGACAATGTTGGTGGTAACAGAGTCACCACATTCGCTGCACCCACTACCTGTTTGAGTTGCGACACATGGAAAACAAGATGAATTTTTGAATGACCAGGTAACACCAGTTTATAAGCCACCTTACCAATCCTAGCAAGCACCTCGAAAGGTCCTAAAACCTTGCTGCCAACTTCTGAAACAACTGCCTACTCACTGATTGCTGTCTATAAGGTCTGAGTTTCAATAGACTTTATCTCCTACCGCAAACTCCAAATCTCGACGATGCTTGTAACACCCCTGAACCGTTTTAGGTATAGGTCGAACAACCGGCCAACAATCAAACAAGAACATGACCGACGGCCTGACCATCTACCAAGGTTCAGGAGCGCTACAAGACGGGTTAACGGGCAATCCAGCCAAAGTCACAAAAAGTGCAATTAGTAACTAGGCCAGGACGCCCACTAATACGTCCCGTCAGACCAAAGCCTAAGGCTTCTCAACCCGTACTCCAATCTAACGTTGTGTTAGCTCGGACAAGCTAATATCAGAACAACAAGGCACAAAACATTCGCTTTATTTATCTTATATAATATCTGGTTCACAATACACAAAATATTATACAAGTGGTGGCATGCCAAGAAAGCGAAAGTACATACTTATAGTCTGAAAGCGTCTTAAGCAAAAAGATGCAAATCTACACCAGCCAGCCTAGCCTCCGGCGCCTTCTACGAGCTCACTACTGGTCACCTGAAAACAACAACGAGTGAGGAGTGAGTAATCTAGCATTACTCAGCGAGTTACAATCCCCCACTAACAAACACAACCCCTCGCTATCCCACCCCAAACAATCTAAAGCGAGAAGTTCACCTAATAACACCATTCACTAACAATAAGCAATATTCGAAATACGCAGCGGTAAACGATAGCAAGATAACTAGCATTATGCTAATTACTAGCTCATCACCAAACTCAAACTTGATTTAAACCAGGTTTAATAACCCAAAACACGATATAATATATATAGCAAACTCAAGCCCCAGTGACGTTAGGTTCCTCCTTCATTATCGGCAATATCCTATCTCCCTACCACAAAGGCCGGAAGAAGGAACTTTCAACCGACTGCGGCCCACAGTCATTCGGGTCACCGTACGAGAGCCCACAGTCCTTCGGGTCACTGCCACATTACACCGTCGTGTAATACTCAGCCATAGAACATGACCCCGTTCGTCTGAGTCTTCCCCATCCAGCGAATAAGGGGTTTCCTTGAACCCGCTGGGTACGAGGTCTGAAGGAACACTAACTCACCTCAAATATGCCTAGCATTGTGGGTTACACAAATGCTGACGGCGAAAATATAACCAATACTAAACTCGGTAATATAACCAAGGTTTGAAGTAATAATCACAACACAATCAACCATATTCCAGAACCTAGCATAAAGACTAATTCCAGAATACCTAACTATCCACAACTTAGCGATATCATCTAAGTATTCAGTATTCGCTAACTAACCAATCAAACTAACCATTAGCATGCTACTACGGTTCTCAAGCAATAACAAGCATGCTATCAACTCAATCAACATAATCTCAACTATTAACTAATCAAACCGTTACTCAGTTAGACTTGGCCTCTTGCCATGATCCAACTTCCAAGTAACGGGAACCTACATGAAAACAACTCAGCAATCAATTGATCATAACTCACAGTTTTTGGTTGAGCGTGGCCTTGACCCCAAACTTGACTTCTGCGATCCGAACCATTCCTGACCATATCAAGTAGACCCACGTCAAGCCTGGTCTTGAACTGATCTCCACTAGAACTGATCTCTCTTCAGTTGAACAGAACGTTCTCCAGGTGCTGACTCAAAATCGGCAGAGTAACTATTCTTGAAAACTGCCTAAATAGCTCGAAAACTATCGAAACTCGATCTTTCTTTCTTTGCTCTCTCTCTCTCACGCTTTGAACTGAGTTTGAAGTGTTCTGAATGTGTTCAAATGAGAGGGGGTCGTGGGCTATTTATAGGAAAGAGCAACCAATCAGGAACAAGCCGTGTGGCAGCCCGTGTGTCGCTTCACATGACTCCGGACGCATGTGCGGCGATACCTTGTGCTCTACATGGCTGGCTGCATTTCTCAGTCTCATGCATGATGAAACCATGCCCTCTACCTGTCTGAATGCATGGCCTGGCTCCATGCAAGGAGACACCACGTCCTCCACATGTCTGGCCGCATGGCCCGGTCGCATGCATCGCAACACCTCGTGCTTGGTCGATCCACCTCGTGCTCCACATGTCTACTTGCATGTACAGGTTGCATGTACTGCAGCACCTCCTTCTTCCCTTGACACACACACTGCCAGGAGCTTGCCACCACGTCCTGAACACACACATCAAACCATCTCGAGCTTCTCGGTCAATTCGGCCGATTTCGGCTTTTCGGTGAATTTTCGTCCCGTGATCAATCCCTAATATTTTTCTACGCCCATTACGATGGCCTGAGTATTTTTAATAAACCCCACTTGGACTCTGATCTTGAGGAAAAATATTTCCCGAGCTTCCGGCTTCTTCGAATAATTTTGTAATACCGAAATTTAGGGTTTTTCGCCCAATTTCCGGTCTTCCTGTTGTGCTTCCAAAAGTGTCTTGCTTCAAACGTCATTTGAATCAATGTACTACATTGTCTGACCATTGTCTAGTGACATACTTGACTCATGGTTCAGACAATAACAATCTGATCGTCCGCGACTCGACCACCCAAAAGATACTCGACCAATCTCTTTTTTTTTTACGGGTTTCTACATTCTCCACCCCCCCTCCCCCCCTCCCCCCCCTTAACAGAATTCATCCTCGAATTCTAAGGGTCTGAGGGGCCTCCTTCTTCCATCACAACGCAATCTTGAAAAACTCCGGGTGATTTGTTTTAAAATCTCGCTTCATCCTCCCAAGTAACATGAATCCTGTTTTGTCTTCCCCAGAACACTTGCACTTGAGTAATCTCATGATTCTTCAGCTTCCGGATACGCCGTTCTCCCAATCTGATTGGTCCTTCCGGATACGTAAGGTTTGTCCTCAACTCCTCTAGTCTCTCGGGTTCAACAGCACTTGGATCCCGTATATGTTTCCGAAGCATGGAAACATGAAATACAGGATGTAGATGCATATCCGCTGGAAGATCCAAACAGTAAGCTACCTCACCAACCTTCCCGATGATCTTGTACGGACCAATGAACCTGACCGCAAGTTTCCCGACCTTGCCAAAGATGTCCTTCCCTTTCTGTGCAGTAACCTTCAAATAGACCCAATCTCCTATCTCGAAAGTTACCTCTCTTCTGGACTGGTCTGCGTACTTCTTTTGACGGTCCTGAGCCTTCTTCATGTTGGCCTGAATCGTCTCCAGCTTAATCATGGTCTCCTGAACAATAGGTGACCCAAACATTCTTCTTTCGCCCACTTCCGTCCAACAAATAGGCATTTTTCATGGCCTTCCGTACAACGCTTCATAAGGAGACACCCCTATGCTCGAATGATGACTGTTGTTATACGAGAACTCGACCAACGGTAAATGCTTCTCCCAAGTTCCTGCCCAATCGAGAATACACATCCGAAGCATGTCCTCGATTGTCCGAATGGTTTTCTCCGTTTGGCCATCTGTTTCTGGATGGAACGCCGTGCTTCTGAACAGTTTAGTTCCCAAGCCTTCTTGTAGTTCTTCCCAAAATGATGCCGTGAACCTAGGGTCGCGATCTGAGACGATGTCTGAGGGTACACCATGTAACTTCACGATTTGGTCCACGTACAGCTCGGCCAACACTTCAACTTTATCAGTGTCCCGCATAGGCAACAAGTGTGTAACCTTGGTTAACCTATCCACAATCATCCATATCGAGTTGTTCTATCTACCTGGAGCAGTGGGTAATCCAGTAATGAAATCCATTGAAATCGAGTCTCATTTCCATTGAGGTATCGGAAGAATTTGTAACAATCCTCCTGGTACTTGATGCTTGACCTTGACTTGTTGACAAGTTGCACACTGAGCAACCCATTGCGCTACTGACCTCTTCATGCCCGACCAATGATAGTATCTTATCACGTCTTGGTACATCTTTGAACTTCCAGGATGGATACTAAGTAAAGAATGATGTGCAATCCTTAGTATCTCATCTCTCAGCCCTTGTCCTTTAGGAACCGTGATCCTCCCATTAATTAGCAAGGTTCCATCCTCTGCCAAGTAGTATCCCGCATTATTTGGCCTGCCTTGTCCTCTGAGTTCCTCAGTGATCTTCAATAGCTTCTCATCCTTAAGTTGTTCCTCTCGAATTCTCTGAATCAAGCTGGCCTGATTCATCGCTTGAAGTCCCAATGGCTCGCTTGTCTGCCCTTCCAAAATGACTGTAGGAACCGAAATTCGCACTGTCGATTGCCGTTTAAATAAGGAAACTAGGAAAACCCTAATTTCCCAGAGGTCCCTGATATCTGCTAATACCACACGTCAAGCAATCAGAACACGAGAATAACAATGATAAAGTATAAGAAATCAAAAAGAGAGCAAAGTATATCTTATTCCGAATCCGCGTTTGAGCGTTACAACAAGGTAAGTGCCTGGGCTACGAGAGCTGTCGGCGAGATTCCTAGTTCTAAAACCCTAAGATGGCAATAACCTAATTGAGTCGCAGCTCGAATAACAAAAACGGAAACATGCCTAAATTGCTCTAAGTGCTAAGTTTGCTCTGAAAAGTCTCTCTCCCATGCCTCTCGCCTAGGACTCCTTATATAATCGCTCCAAGGTCGGTTTACGCTTTTACTCTTCTGCCCTTAAGCCGTCATAGCATAAAATGGAGATATTCCATTTTTTCCGATCTTCGTGTTTATCCTCAAAATTCCGTATTTATCCGCGGAAAATTGATTAAGAAATCGTAAGATGGGCCTCGAGTCGTGTTTTAGGTCCCATTGGGCCGTCTTCCGACTCAAAGCGTTTACTACGACTTCTTTCGATAAAGAACGAACTTTCCGCGGTTTTAATCCGCAAAGTTTGATCGATGATTTAGAATAGCGGAAAACAAGATCCGAGTTTGCTACGGTCTTCGGGAGATAGCATCAAAGGATAGACGAGAATGCATGGACTGACGTCGTATCGTCGTTTTGGAAGAGCTCGGTCGCTACATAGCGACCGAGCGGGACGAACGCTCGGTCACTACGTAGCGACCAAGCTTTGGCTCGAGCCCGGTCGCTACGTAGCGACCGAGCGGGACAGACATTTGGTCGCTACATAGCGACCGAGCTTGACTGAGCGGGATGGATGCTCGGTCGCTACGTAGCGACCGAGCGGGACATACGCTCGGTCGCTACGTAGCGACTGGGCTTGGCTCGAGCTTGGTCGCTACGTAGCGACCGAGCGTGGCGCGTTTAGTCGCTGCATAACGACCTTTTTTTGAGTTCTCGTCGGACGTCTCATTTTTCCTCCGCAAAGCTTTTGATAAGAAAGAATCTATTTCGAAAAAATATTTATCGGAGAAAATTCTCATTTTCTTCCTCGGACGTTTTGAATGTTAACTTTGTCGTAACCGTTTTTGACCCCAACAGTTAGCCTCCCAGCTCGTTAGAGTCGTGACTCTAGCGGGCGGATTAACGATTTTGGCAAGGTTAAGCGTATTGGACGAAGTTTACACTTTAAACTCCGCGGAAGAAAAATCATCGAGACAGTATGTGTGTTAAAGATATGAATTCCGAACCCATACTTCTATAAGTAGTGAGCTCTTGTCATTCATTTTCTTTACACCTTCCCTTCTTCATACCTTCAAAAACCTCTCTAGCTCTAAAACTTTTGCTTTCAACATGTCTTCCTCCCAAGGTGACAAGAGAGATTCCGACATCGAGATGGGCGAATCCACTTCTCTGGCTCCGGTTCCGACTTCTTCGGCTGAAGCGCCGGTTTGTGTTGCTGGTCATCTCTCCTTCCGAGAGAAACTAGTTTGTTGCCAAGCCGAGAAGGAACTGGTTCAAGCTGGCTCCGAGTTCCCATCTTCTTCTGCGCGGGTTGTTGCCCCGGGTCATGGGACCGAGGTCGTGGTTCCGCAAGACGTAAGAATTCTTGCCGGCTCGGGCGTTCCAGACGCTCAAGCTCTACCTGCCAGATCGTCCACGACTCCGATCCTTGTCGAGGATAAGGAGAGGGCCGCTGACTCTATGCCTCCTCCTCCTGTCAGGAAAGAAATCGTTCTAGCATTGCGCGCTCCTAGTGCTGTCCCGGTTGCTCAGCCTAAGGGCCGGAAGAGGAAACTTGCCAAGAGTGGTGACGGGTAATCTTCGCAGCAAGGAGGATCGAGCCTAGCGTCGGGACTTCGCGGAAAGGTTTGTCGCTCACTTGATTTCTCGATCGTTTCATGTACATTCTCTCTCGGACTTAGTTTTAATTTTTTTCTTTTTGCTCGCAGTTCATGTCGTTGATCGATGGGATGATCAGCGAGTGCGGTTCTGAGACGATCTTCAGGGTAGATGGTCTGAAACCGAGGCCATGCTGACGACTGTCAAGGATTCTCATTCCGCGAAAGTGTCGAAGCTCGAGGTCGCGATAGGGGAGCTCGAGAGGGACCTCGGGAAGACAGCGAGTTCCTTGCTTAAGGAGAAGAAGGCCAAATCTTCGGAGGTGCGTCGGCTCCAGCGTCAGATCGAGGACGATGCGGGACTAGCAAGCCGCGGGATCCAAGAGGCCATGGATGCTCTTCGCTCAGAGTTTCAGGCTCGCTTGGTGAAGATTTCTGCTTTTCTAGGTTCCCTTGAGTGTATCCGGAGCAGGGACTTAGTTTTGGCGACGATTGAGGGCGGGATGGCCATGGTTCGGTCGTTCCGGAGTGAGGCTCCCCCGACCTTGGAGGCTGAAGAGGCCCGACTGTCCGGCTGTAGGGGAGATATGGCGGCTGTGGATGGAGATTTCGATCTCATCCTGGCTGACCTGAAATCCGCGTGCTTTCTTCCGACGTGTTCAGAAGACCCAGAGGGGAAAGACCCGATGGTTGGAGAAAACGGAGGTGACGCTGCTCCAGGCTCGACTAGGCGACGGGTGAAGAGGGGGCATGAGTTCTGAGGATGACTTGGGTTAGATCTCTTGCGAGAGATTTGTTTTTTATGTTTTTTTGTTTTGGCCTTAAATGGCTGTATTTCATGTTTCGGGACTGGCCGTGTGTGGCTTTGAATCCCTGCCGTTCTGCGGCTTTTTATGATGAAATAATCAAGTGGTACTTTTTTTTATGAGTTAGTGTATAGTGGGGAAGGAAGGTGATGAGTTGTCGTCTCATATCCTTCTTCGATTGTGAAATGTTTCATTCGAGATCTGTTTCGAGAGTTCGTCCGCGAGATTTAGGATTCGCGGGATACCTGAAGATGTCGAATATAAACATAGATGCATGGTTTTGGGATCTCGTATCTTTTTGATATCATGCCTTGAGATGTTAGAGACCTGTGCGCTGGGTTTAGGGCAAGACCTAGGTTTACTTTCAGTTTTAAGATTTATGCGGTGACCAGCCGGCTATCGATTTATCTGTCACGATTTTAACCTGATTCGTATCGATTTAAAGTTCGCGATAGGTTCTCGGCTTACATGACTGGTTTGATACGAATCGAGCATCTCTCCGAAGACAATTTTTAAGACAACCGGAAGTGCTGGACTAAAATTTCGGATTTCTTTGTGTCGGATGTACGAGAGTTATCTTTGCGAGATGACTATGTTTGTTTAGGACGTTCGTGAGTTCGATGTGATCAGCATCGGACCTGGCGACAGATGACGCCGTTTTGAGTTTTTTGCGCAAAATATGTGTTAAAGTGTACTTGTACATAAATTTTTTTTTGACGGAGGTTCCTTTTTTCGTCGTTCAGAAGAAATAACTCTTGAGGCATCTCTTGCGACGTCTCGCGATGCTAAAGGTTGCTTCTTCCTAACGGCTGAGTGATTTGCGAGTAAATAATTTGCTTGGTTAAGATGAGTCGGAAACATCAGGGGTGTGGTTAGATGTTTTTGAATTTGAAAGTATACGAGTATACGTTTCCACTCCCCCCCCCCCCCCCCCCCCCTTTTTAATGAGGGGGGACAGCTGAATTTGTCTTTTGACAAACTGCCTACGTACTCCTTAGTGATAATATTTTGGTTCGGTGATTACGAGTTGGTTTGTTTAGTGATAATAGTTTTTGAGATGCATCGCGTTCCAGGTCCTAGGAATTTTTACGCCTTGCATGTTGGCTATCTCGTAGGAGCCTAATCGGACGACCTTTTCGATTTTATAGGGTCCTTTCCAGTTTGCTCGAAGTTTTCCCGCGTTTTGTTCGGCGGTGTTTTGGAAGACTTTGCAAAGGACCAGATCTCCTTGATTAAACCTACAATTCCGTACGTTGGAATTATAGTATTTTGCAGTAGCGTGTTGGTAATTTTGGATTCGGATGAGCGCTTGATCTCGGCGCTCCTTAATGAAATCGAGGTCATCCAAGAGCATGGCATCATTGAGTTTCTCCCGTTCAGGTAATAACCTTCTTCGAACACCGGGGAACTCTACTTCTGCGGGAATCATGCATTCCGTGCCGTACACTAGAGCGAAAGGAGTTTCTCTCGTTGCTCGCCTTGGTGTGGTACGGTGAGACCAGAGGACACCCTCGAGTTCGTCGGCCCACCTGCCTTTTTTGGCCTCTAGGCGTTTTTTCAGTCCGTCGAGAATGGTTTTGTTGATTGTTTCAGCTTGTCCGTTGCACTGCGGATATCTGAGCGTTGACTTGTTGAGTCGTATCTTCCATTTTTCGCAGAATGCCTCGAACCGGGTGGAGATAAACTGAGACCCGTTATCGGTTACGATTTCGTAAGGAACTCCATGCCTACAGATGATGTTTTTCCATACAAATTTTTTGACTTGGACATCTTTTATACTTGCGTATGAGTCTGCCTCTACGCATTTGAGAAAAAAATCGGTGAGGACTAGAAGGAAATGCTTTTGCTTTGAATTATGAAGAGGTCTGACAATATCCATGGCCCAGCGCATAAAGGGGTAAGGCGATGTGATGGAGGAAAGAACTTCGGCCGGTTGTCGGATGGTTGGAGCATGCCTTTGGAATTTTTCTCATTTTCGGGTGAACTTCTCGCAATCTCCGATCATCGTTGGCCAGTAGTATCCATGGTGTTTGATTTTCACAGCTAGCGATCTTCCACCGGAATGGTTGCCGCAGGAACCGGAATGTACTTCCTCCATTACTTTTCTTGCTTTTTCTCCTTCGAGACACGTCATAAGTGGTCCGGAGAATTTCCATTTGTAAATTTTGCCGTCCACTGTTACGTAGCGCGCGGCCTGTGTTCGGACTTTGCGGGCTGCCCATTTTTTGGTGGGCAGTTGCCTGTCGATAATATAGTCTCGAATTGTCTGAATCCATGGGGTATCGCAGCCGTAATCAGACTGCTCTGATTGCGGTTGTATCGTAACTTCTTCTTCCTTGTCATCTTGACCTTCTATGATGTTGACGACGATTGGTGGTCCGATGCTCGGGTGCTCGATGAACTCGACTGGAATTACCCTTTTAAGTCTCGGGTTGGAACTTGATGCTAGGGCCGCGAGGGCGTCTGCCTGGACGTTCTCGGAACGGGAGATTCGCGTAAGGGCAAAACAGTCGAAGTCTTGAGCTAGACTTTGGACCAGTTTGAGGTACACGTCCATCCGTTCGTCTCTGGCTTCATACTCTCCGCTGAATTGACTGGCCACTAACTGGGAGTCGCAGTAAGCGTGGAGGTTACGTATCTTTAAGCCGTGAGCCAAACGTAGCCCTGCGATGAGTGCTTCGTATTCGGCCTCGTTGTTCGAGGCGTGGAATTCCAGCCTGAACGATTGCTCCAAGATTTCGCTCGTTTGAGATGTGAGATTGATTCCGATACCCGATCCTTGCTTGGATGAGGATCCGTCGACGTGGAGGAGCCAGGTGGAATTTGGTTCCTCGTTGGTTATGGTCCCCGTTGGTAGTTCGACCAAGAAGTCTGCGAGCACTTGTGATTTTGCGCTTGTCCTTAGTCGGTACTCGATATCGTATTCGCTCAATTTGACTACCCACTTGACCAGTCGGTCCGACTGACTCGGGCTTTGCAGAATTGTACGTAGGGGAAAGGTCGTGAGGATGACGATCGTGTGGGATTGGAAATATGGTCTTAGTTTTCGGGCCGATGTTACGACCGTGCATACTAAGTTTTCCATTAACGGGTACCTAGAGTCGGCATCCAGCAAGGTTTTGCTTATGTAGAAAATAGGTTTCTGCTCCCCGCGTTCTTCCCTGATTAAGACTCCACCCACGGCCGTTGCTGACACAGCGATGCATAAGAATAAAGGCTCCCCTTCCACGGGTTTTGCGAGGACTGGAGGAGTAGCTAAATAACGCTTCAGCTGTTAGAAGGCGTTTTCGCATTCTTCCGACCATTCGAATTTTTTATTTCCTCGCAAGACATCATAGAAGGGCAGGCACTTGTCTGTTGATCGTGGAATAAATCAGTTAAGCGCTGCGATCCTGCCGGTCAGCCTTTGGAGTTCCCGCTTATTTTTTGGAGAAGCCATCTCGATCAATGCGTTGATCTTTTTTGGATTTGCTTCGATGCCGCGGTATGTGACTAGGTAGCCGAGGAATTCCCCTGATGCGACAGCGAATCTGCATTTTGTCGGGTTGAGCTTCATGTTATGGGAATTTAACTGCGTGAAACATTCCTCGAGATGTGACACGTGATCCTTTGCTTGGAGGTATTTGACAAGCATGTCGTCGATATAAACCTCCATCGTTTTTCCGATTTGTTTGGAGAACATTTGGTTCACGAGTCATTGGTAAGTTGCGCCAGCGTTCTTGAGGCCGAAGGGCATTACCTTATAGCAATAGGTTCCACGATCGGTAATGAACACAGTCTTCTCGCGATCATCGGGGTTCATCCTAATTTGATTATAACCTGAGAAGGCGTCCATGAAGGATAAGAGCTCCTTGCCCGATGTTGCTTCTACCAACCGATCGATATGTGGTAGAGGGAAACTATCCTTCGGACATGCTTTGTTTAAGTTGGTAAAATCCACGCAAACTCGCCATTTCCCGTTTTTCTTTTTGACTACTACAGGGTTGGCAAGCCAGTCTGGGTATCTTACTTCTGTTATCGACCCGACTTTAAGCAATTTTTCGACCTCGCTGTTTACTGCGGAAGCACGTTCGGGTCCTAGCTTCCGCCTTTTTTTGTTTGACGGGTTTGAACGTTGGATCAATATTCAGCTCGTGACACGTTATGTTAATGTCGATCCCTGGCATAAGTATTGAGATTCTTTTTAAGACAGGTTACGAGTTCTGTCCTCAAAGGCTCGCGGAGATTGGCTCCGATCTCGATGCAGCATTCCGGGAATGCTTCGTCGAGACAGATTGTTACCACGGGTTCGCAAGTTGGCTCGCATTTTTCATCCAGGGCCGCGATGTTACGAGATTGCCAGAATAGTTCCGCTGAATCCTGACTTCGCGTATCTTCGTTGGAGATCTTTTTATCCACATTTCTAGGAGTGATCTCGAGGACCGGTCTTTTTCGTTTTAGTTATGCGGCGAAACATACCTGTGATACTCTCGGATTTCCCCATATTACCTCGACTCCCTTAGGGGTCGGGAACTTGGGGCAAAGATGGTAGGTTGATGGGATAGCACGCATGGCGTTCAACCATGGCATTCCCATGATAACGTTGTAAGATGCGGGACGGTCAACGACTAAAAACTCTGTGACTCTCGTCACGGTTCCGGCTTTGACAGCGAGATTAATCGATCCGTAGGCCATGGTCGTTTCCCCCAAAAGTCCCAGCAGTGGGCTAGGGTATTTCGCCACTTCGGATTGATTGATCCCCATTTTTTCGAGAGTATCTTTGAAGATGATATCGGCCGAACTTCCGGTGTCGATTAGCACCCTAGCGACGTCGATATCCCGAATCGTCAGCTCGACAACAAGGAGATCGTTTGCGGACGTCGAGTCTTGCATATCGTTCATGATCGTTGAGTGGCTTTTGCGGGTTAGATTGATCCGTAACCCCCCCCCTCCTTCTAGCGCCAAACTGTGGGAACCGAAATTCGCACTGTCGATTTCCGTTTAAATAAGAAAACTAGGAAAACTCTAATTTCCCAGAGGTCCCTGATATCTGCTAATACCACACGTCAAACAATCAGAACACGAGAATAACAACGGTAAAGTATAAGAAATCGAAAAGAGAGCAAAGTAGATCTTATTCCGAATCCGCGTTTGAGCGTTACAACAAGGTAAGTGCCTGGGCTACGAGAGCTGTCGGCGAGATTCCTAGTTCTAAAACCCTAAGACGGTAATAACCTAATTGAGTCGCAGCTCGAATAACAAAAACGGAAATATGCCTAAATTGCTCTAAGTGCTAAGTTTGCTCTGAAAAGTATCTCTCCCATGCCTCTCGCCTAGGAATCCTTATATACTCGCTCCAAGGTTGGTTTACGCTTTTACTCTTCTGCCCTTAAGCCGTCATAGCATAAAATGGAGATATTCCATTTTTTCCGATCTTCGTGTTTATCCTCAAAATTCCGTATTTATCTGCGGAAACTTGACATTTATCCTTCCTTGCGCGCCAAGCGTAAACCATGCTACGGTTTACGAGCTTTTGGTTAAGAAATCGTAGGATGGGCCACGAGTCGTGTTTTAGGTCCCTTTGGACCGTCTTCCGACTCGAAGCGTTTACTGTGACTTCTTTCGATAAAGAACAAACTTTCCGCGGTTTTAATCCGCAAAGTTTGATCTATAATTTAGAATAGCGGAAAACATGAACCGAGTTTGCTACAGTCTTTGGGAGATAGCATCGAAGGATAGACGAGAATGCATGGACTGACGTCGTATCGTCGTTTCGGAAGACCTCGGTCGCTACGTATCCACCGAGCGGGACGAACGCTCGGTCACTACGTAGCGACCGAGCTTTGGCTCGAGCCCGGTCGCTACGTAGCGACCGAGCGGGACGAACGCTCGGTCGCTATGTACCGACCGAGCTTTGGCTTGAGCTCGATCGCTACGTAGCGACCGAGCGGGACAGACGTTTGGTCGCTACGTAGCGACCGAGCGGGATGAATGCTCGGTTGCTACATAGCGACCGAGCGGGATGGACGCTCAGTCGCTACGTAGGGACCGAGCGGGACGGACGCTCGGTCTCTACGTAGCGACTGGGCTTGGCTCGAGCTTGGTCGCTACGTAGCGACCGAGCGGGGCGCGTTTAGTCGCTACGTAACGACCTTTTTTCGAGTTCTCGTCGGATGTCTCGTTTTTCCTCCGCAAAGCTTTTCGTAAGAAAGAATCTATTTCGAAAAAGTATTTATCGGAGAAAATTCTCATTTTCTTCCTCGGACATTTTGAATGTTTACTTCGTCGTAACCATTTTTGACCCCAACAATGACCAAGTTCACTTGTTTCAACTCCTGGTTCAACAGGTCCACTTCTTTCTCTAAATCTATGTCCAACTTTCTTCGACTTAAGGCGTCCGCAACAACATTCGCTTTACCAGGATGGTAGCGAATCCGTATGTCGTAGTCTGCCACAAACTCCATCTACCTACGCTGGTGCAGGTTGAGATCTGGCTGAGTGAAGAGTTATTTAAGACTTTGATGGTCTGTGTATACCTCCACTTCTTCTCCATACGAGTAAGATCTCCAAATTCACAAAGCGAACACCACGGCCGCTAACTCTAAGTCATGTGTACTGTAGTTGTCCTCATGCTTCCATAGTTTTCGCGAGGCATACGTGATGACTCGCCCATCTTGCATAAGAACACAACCTAACCCAACCCGTGAAGCATCCGTGTAAACCGTGTAAGGTTTACCTTGCTCGGGCAAAGCTAACACAAGTGCGGTCGTGAGAGCTTCCTTCAACTTCTTGAATGCCTTCTCGGTTTCTTCCACCCATAAAAAAGGAACTCCTTTACCGGTAAGTTTAGTTAAAGGCTTTGCAATGGAGGAATAGTCCTTAACAAACTTCCGATAATAGCCCGCAAGTCGGAGAAAACTTCTCACTTCTGTCACAGTGGTAGGTCAAGGTCATTCTCGTATGGCTTGGACCTTTTCTGGATCAGCAGCCACGCCCTCTCCTGATACTATGTGATCCAGAAATCCTATCTCTCTCTTCCAAAACGAGCACTTGCTGAACTTGGCAAATAGCTTCTGATTCCATAAATGCTCGTTGTGCTCCTCCTTACTTCTCGAATACACCAGGATGTCGTCAATGAAAATGATCACAAACTTATCAAGGTAGTCGTGAAACACTTCATTCATCAAGCGCATGAAAGTCGCAGGTGCGTTTGTGAGACCAAAGGGCATAACTACAAACTCATACTGTCCATATTTCGTCCGAAACGCCGTCTTCATAATATCTGACTTGGCAATAGGAATTTGGTGATACCCTGATGCCAAATCAATCTTCGAAAACCAACTAGCTCCCTTTAGTTGGTCTAACAACTCGTCTATCCTCGGAAGAGGATACTTGTCTTTTATCGTGATGTTGTTGATGCCCCGATAATCGATACACAACCTCATGCTTCCCTCCTTTTTCTTCACAAATAACACAGGAGCTCCCCAAGGTGAAGAGCTCGACCGGATGAATCCCTTTTCCAATAGATCTTCCAATTGCTTCTTTAGTTCAGCCAACTCCGCATGTGCCATCCGATATGGTGCCCTAGCTATATGTTTTCCTTCAGGCTCCAAAATAATGGTAAAAGGATTACTCCGAGGTGGAGGTAATTCCTTTAGTGGCGCAAATACATCCTCAAACTCCTGGACCACTTCAATGTCTTCGACCTTAACTTCATCACTAGTGGCTCCTCCACTAACTGATAAAGTTACCAAATACACTTCCTCATCTTGAAACAAATCTTGTACTCTTATTGCTGCTACCAGCGACACGGTCATACTAGGACTGATTCCATAGTATACCATCTCTGATCGTTTACCTCTGCAAAACAACAGCCTTCCCTTTCCACAGTCGATTTGAACTCCATAGCTCGATAACCAGTCCATTCCAAGGATTACTTCGTACCCTTCCAACAGCACGACTAACAGATATGCCACAAACTCTTTGCCTTGAATGACCAATGGAACATTCTTGATACACTGATTTGCTTTAAGGGTTCGGTCTGCGGAGGTCAAGACGGCCACATTTACCTTGTCAACCACAAAACAATCCCAAAACTGGGCAGCTACTATAGGGGTCGCAAAACTATGTGTTGCCCCCGAGTCGAACAATACATGTGCGGGTTTACCAGCAACATGTATGGTTCCTGCCATAGTAACTCAATCAACAATATCTCAAACATAAAATACTAATCAAAATTTGCACAACCATCATTCATAATCAAAATATTTCTAAACGCGCAACCTAGCGATCAGGCAATCTATACCTAGCCAAAAGACTAACTAGATTCCAACAACTAAATTCCATTCAATATAACAACTAAATTCCATTCAATAAAAGAGGATGTTAAGCACCCAATACCTGTGATGGGACCGCTTGACGGTCCTACATTGTCTGGGTTTTCTACACCTAAGGCATAAACTCTACCTCCTAGGTTTTGCTTCTTTGGTGGTGGCTCAATGGCTGGACGGTTAGGAGGAGCTCGGATCGCGAGAGGGGTTGCAGGGATTGGCTTGTTTGGACATAACGATGTATAATGACCATTCCTTCCACAGAAGAAACAAGTAACATATTCCATCCTCAGCGAAGGAGAAACTTGCTGGTTACTCCTTTGTCTGTTGGGACAAACCTTAGAAATGTGTCCCGGTTGATCAAATATGTAACACACTCCAGTGTTACTGCGATAATTGGTTTGGCCTCCGAATCTTTGCCCTTTGCCTTTCTTAGACCTTGGACCTTTGTTGAAATTCGGTCTTTCTCCATGGCTAAACTTGGTATGTCCACCAGAATGCGGTATGGTCTTCCTTTCAGCCTCCAATACAGTCTCAACATTAACAGCCTTTTCCACCAGATCTGATAAGCTGATAAAGTTGCTTCCAGCTAAACGACTTCCAAGCTCCGGTTTCAATCCGTACATAAAGTTACAGATCATAGTTGCTTCATCTTCACGCCCATCAAAAACATGTCGCCTCAACCTTGTGAACTCCACATAACTCCTTACAGGCATATCTCCTTGAACAAGGTTCATGAACTGGCGCTCTAACCGATGCTTCGCTTCTGGAGGAAAGTATATCCTCTCAAGCCCCCTCTTGAACGACTCCCATGGTGTGATGGTGTGTCCACGCTGCCTGTCTATGCTGTCCTACCATCCTGTGGCATCACCTTCCAAGTAGTACACATCAATCTTCTTCTTGTACTCATCCGGGCACCCCATGGCTTCAAAATTCTTATTCATCATGGTTATCCACTTGTCTGCCTCAATCGGATCGGATCCTCCTTTGAACTTGTAGGATCCAATGTTCTTCATGGTAGATAATAGCTTGGAAACTTCAGGGGGTTGAGTACGCCTGCTTTGGTTACCAAGGGCCTCGGTCATCACATCATGTAAAAGCTTCAAGGTGTTTTGGGTTCCATTATCTTGTGGTCTTTCGGTGGCACGGTTCTGATCTGGCCTTGGGTTTGATTGAGTGGATTGATCATGTTGATGTCTCTGGTCCCAATTATGACTTGGGCCAATACTCGCCATAGTGTCTTCTCTCACTCTAGTCCTGTTACCGTCCACTGGAAAAGATCTTGTTCTCTGCAGAGGGCTCCTATCGTGTCCAAACATCTCACTAATGCCATTTCCATCATCCTGATCAGATCTGTAACCCAATCCTCCGCCTGTCCAATCCATACCCTCTCCCCATATCCGATCCCATCCATCATAACCTGTCCCGCGATTAGCCATCTGCACACAAATAAAAGGGTAAGTCCTATTCCTATTAAACCTATTACGGGAAGCGGCTGGTTTCCTAAACATCTTTTTGTGACTCCTTTGACTCGATAAAACCGTTAAAATCACTTGTGTCACGCATGGACGAAACCATGCTTTGATACCACCTCTGTAACACCCCTGAACCGTTTTAGGCATAGGTCGAACCACCGGCCAACAATCAAACAAGAACATGACAGACGGCCCGACCGTTTACCAAGGTTCATGAGCGCTACAAGACGGGTAACGGGCAATCCAACCAAAGTCACAAAAGTGCAATTCGTAACTAGGCCAGGCCGCCCACTAACACGTCCCGTCAGACCAAAGCCTAAGGCTTCTCAACCCGTACTCCAATCTAACGTTGTGTTAGCTCGGACAAGCTAATATCAGAACAACAAGGCACAAAACATTCGCTTTATTTATCTTATATAATATCTGGTTTACAATACACAAAATATTATATATGTGGTGGCATGCCAAGAAAGCGAAAGTACATACTTATAGTCTGAAAGCGTCTTAAGCAAAAAGATGCAAATCTACACCAGCCAACCTAGCCTCCCGCGCCTTCTACGAGCTCACTACTGGTCACCTGAAAAAAACAACGAGTGAGGAGTGAGTAATCTAGCATTACTTAGCGAGTTACAATCCCCCACTAACAAATACAACCCCTCGCTATCCCACCCCAAACAATCTAAAGTGAGAAGTTCACCTAATAACACAATTCAATAACAATAAGCAATATTCGAAATACGCAGCGGTAAACGATAGCAAGATAACTAGCATTATGCTAATTACTAGCTCATCACCAAACTCAAACTCGATTTAAACGAGGGTTTAATAATCCAAAATACAATATAATATATAAAACAAACTCAGGCCCCGGTGACGTTAGGTTCCTCCTTCACTATCGGCAATATCCTATCTCCCTACCACAAAGGCCGGAAGAAGGAACTTTCAACCAACCGCGGCCCACAGTCCTTCAGGTCACTGCGCGACAGCCCACAGTCCTTCGGGTCACTGCCACATTACACCATCGTGTAATACTCATCCATAGGACATGAACCCGTTCGTCTGAGTCTTCCCGATCCAGCGAATAAGGGGTTTCCTTGAACCCGCTATGTACGAGGTCTGAAAGAACACTAACTCACCCCAAATATGCCTAGCATTGTGGGTTATACAAATGCTAACGACCAAAATATAACCAATACTAAACCCGGTAATATAACCAAGGTTTCAAGTAATAATCACAAGACAATCAACCATATTCCAGAATCTAGCATAAAGACTAATTCCAGAATACCTAACTATCCACAACTTAGCGATATCATCTAAGCATTCAGCATTCCCTAACTAACCAATCAACCTAACCATTAGCATGCTACTATGGTTCTCAAGCAATAACAAGCATGCTATCAACTCAATCAACATAATCTCAACTATTAACTAATCAAACCGTTACTCAGTTAGACCTGGCCTCCTGCCATGATCCAACTTCCAAGTAACGGGAACCTGCATAAAAACAACTCAGCAATTAATTGATCATAACTCACAGTTTTTGGTTGACTGTGGCCTTGACCCCAAACTTGACTTCTGCGATCTGAACCCTTCCTGACCATCTCAAGTAGACCCACGTCCAGCCTGGTCTTGAAATGGTCTCCACTAGAACTGATCTCTCTTCACTTGAGCAGAACGTTCTCCAGGTGTTGACTCAATATCGGCAGAGTAATTGTTCTTGAAAACTGCTTAAATCGCTCGAAAACTATCGAAACTCGATCTTTCTTTCTTTGCTCTCTCTCTCTCACGCTTTGAACTGATTTTGAAGTGTTCTGAACGTGTTCAAATGAGAGGGGGTCGTGGGCTATTTATAGGAAAGAGCAACCGATCAGGAACAAGCCGTGTGGCAGCCCGTGTGTCGCTTCGCATGGCTCCGGACGCATGCGCGGCGACACCTCGTGCTCCACATGGCTGGCTGCATGTCTCATTCTCATGCAGGATGACACCACGCCCTCCACCTGTCTGAATGCATGGCCTGGCTCCATGCAACGAGACATCACGTCCTCCACATGTCTGGCCGCATGACCCGGTCGCATGCATCGCAACACCTCGTGCTTGGCCGATCCACCTCGTGCTCCACATGTCAACTTGCATGTACAGGTTGCATGTACTGCAGCACCTCCTGCTTCCCTTGACATACACACTGCCAGGAGCTTGCCACCATGTCCTGAACACACATCAAGCCACTTCGAGCTTCTCGGTCAATTCGGCCGATTTCGGCCTTTCTGGTGAATTTTTGTCCCGCGATCAATCCCAAATATTTTTCTACGCCCGTTCTGATTGCCTGAGTTTTTTTTAATAAACCCCACTTGGACTTTGATCTTGAGGAAAAATATTTCCCGAGCATCCGGCTTCTTCAAAAAATTTCGTAATACCTAGAGTTTTTCGCCCAATTTCCGGTCTTCCTGTTGTGCTTCCAAAAGTGTCTTGCTTCAAACGTCATTTGAATCAATCTACTAAATTGTCTGACCATTGTCTAGTGGCATATTTGGCTCATGGTTCAGACAAGAACAATCTGATCGTCCGCGACTCGACCACCCAAAAGATACTCGACCAATCTCTTTTTTTTAAGGGTTTCTACAATGCTTGTCCGCATTATTCTTCATCAAAGACTGAGCATGCAACAAATTTTGTTTGATCGACATTAAGACCAAATCACGCTCCTGTAGCATTGTCTCCAGTTAAAAATTATGTGTTGCGCCTTCCTTGTAAGCCATCAGAGTCTGAGGATCACGACCATATACCAGCTTGAATGGAGTACATCTGAGAGCAGTATGATAAGCAGTGTTGTACCATAGCTCAGCCCATGAAAGAAACTTCGACCATGTTTTAGGATGAGTAGATGCAAAACAGCGCAGATAGGTCTCCAAACAACAATTTAAGACTTCTGTTTGACCATCTGACTGTGGATGGAAAGCAGTGCTGAACCGCAATCTAGTACCTGAAGCTCGAAAACACTCCTTCCAGAAATTACTTAAGAAAATCTTGTCTCTGTCAGAAATAATTGACTTCGGAAAACCATGAAGTCTGACTATCTCTTTAACAAACTTTTGTGCAACGTCAACGACAGTAAAAGGATGTTTCAAGGTAATGAAATGACTGTACTTGCTCAATCGATCAACAACCACCAGAATCACATTGACACCCTGAGAAACCGGTAAGCCCTCAACGAAATCCATAGCTATATCCTCCCATATACGAACCGCCAACTCAATATGTTGCAGTAGCCCCGCCGGAGAGAGCGTTGAATACTTATGCGTTTGACACACAGAACAAGCTGAAACATATTCTTGAACTCTCTTTCGCACCTTAGTCCAATAAAACATCGACTTAACCTTTGCAACATCCTCAACACTCCAGCATGACCTCCCATAACAGAATCATGACATTCTTGCAAGATTAAAGGAATTTGAGTAGAGTCACACAGAATAACCATCCTATGCTTATAGAACAGCTTCCCGTTTACCATTGTAAACCCTGTCTTAACCGCTTCTCCCGCTCTCACTTTACGAATTACTGCCTGTATCTCCGTATCTTCCTCGGCCTCTCGATATAGATCCTGTAACTGCAATGTTACCAGCATCGTTAAAGCCATCAATGTCAAACCACTCTCTGCTACCGCGGCATGATCAATTCTAGATAAACCATCAGCAACTCTGTTTTCACTGCCCAGCTTATACTCAATGTCGAACTCATACCCCAAAATTCTTTCAACCATCTCTAATAATCCAAAGTGATCTCTCTTTGTTCCAACAGATACTTCAAGCTTTGTTGATCCGTTCTTACCACAAATCTTCTTCCCAACAGATAATGGCGCCATTTCTAAATTGATAAGACAATCACCATCAGTTCCCTTTCATAGATGGGTTTCAGTTGCTCTCTAGGTGACAAAGCATGACTGAAATATGCGATAGGATGACGGTCTTGCATTAAAACAACTCCTAACCCGTAACCAGAAGCGTCAGACTCCACAACGAACTGCTTATTAAAGTCTGGAAGAGCCAACACTAGAGCTGTCACCATCGCATTCTTCAATGTACCAAACGCTTCGTGAGCTTCACTGTTCCATCTAAATTGATCCTTAGTGGTATATATTTTAGCATTAATCATATATTTAAATGTTTATGTAACTATTTTAAATACAATAATTTTATAATTTACATGTTATAATTAATAAATTATTTAAAATCATATTTGTCACTTCTTATTATATATTTATCATCTTATAGTTGTATTTAGTTATTAAAAAAATTAATATATTCAAGAGAAAAAATATTTGAAAATTATTTTATATTTAATTTATGCTAAATTCTGATATGTCCTTCAAAAGTTTAAGATATGTCAATTATTAGACACATTTTATATTTTCAACGTAAATAGTTTCTATTTATGAAAATAAAATTTATAAATTTATCAATTTAACATACTTTTATCATATTAGTTCAATATGATAATTTTATTTTAATATTATGATTATAAATTAGATAAAAATAATATAGCTTTATTAGAATTAGTGAAAATATTTACATAAACTTTTTGAAAATTAAGATATTGTTAAAATATTTTTCAACATATTTATTAGAATTGTTAAAATATAATATATAAATATATATTTATATTTAATATAAAAAGATATCATGAATATAGTAGTTACAAAGATTTTATATTATTAGCTTTAATTAAATACATGTAAAATTTTATACATGTATTATATAGTTTGTTAAATTTAACCCGTCTTACCAACATATTATATTTTTATTTTTGAACATAAATATTTGATACTTATGAAACTAAAATATATAAATTTATCAATTTAATACAATTTTATCATATTTAGCTCCAAATAATAATTTTCTTTTGATATAATTAATTATGATTATATAATTAATAGATAAAAATAGGATATAATTTTTAATTATAAACGATAACTGAATATATTAATCTTTGATAATATTTCAAAACTAATTTTTAAGTTCGTGGAAATATTTAAATATAATTTTTTAAAATTAAGATCTTGAAAAAATCTTCTTAAACAGATTCATTAAAAATAAACAAATACATTTATATTTAAAATGAAAAGATATCAAAATATATTATGATTAAATTTGGATTAAAATTCTATATATTATTAGTCTTAATATAATACATTTAATAAAATTTCTATACGATGGTCCAAATTAAAAAAAAAAAATCACACATAAAAGAAGTCATGAATACAAGAACCAGCAAACACATAAAAAAATCACACATAAAAGAAGCTCTTTGGTTTCTGAAATACTGCTTAAAACTTCAATAATTCCTCTGCCATTAGTTGAGGAATCACTTCTATCTCTGCACTTCTTTTCTCCACATTCCTCAATGCTATCTCTGTCCCTTATTCTGAATCTAAACTCCCGCTGTCAATGTTTCAACAGAAACATTGACACGATGCAATTGCGGATCACCAGTAATAGTAACCGGCTTTCCTTTATAACAGAAAGACCATTCATTTTTTTCCCAATCTACCATCGTCGTTCCCAGCGTTCGCAACCACTGCACTCCCAAGATTATCTCAACATTCCCAAGCTCCAAAACAATGAAATCTGCACTAAATGTCATTGTTGATAGCGCCATTGGCACATTTCTACAAACACTCATGCCTTGAACTGAAACGCCGGTGCCCAACAAGACATTTAAATTTGGATTCTGATGTGCTTGCAGCTTGTACTTCTCTACTGCTGTTGGTGAGATAAAATTGTGGGTTGCGCCACGATCCAACATCACCACTACCTTATTCTTGTGAATGGAGCCCATCACTTTCGTCGTGGTTGCTGACGAAATCCCTATGAAAGAATTAAAGGACAGTGCCATCAATGCGGACTCTTCCGTCTTTATTTCTTCATCTACCTCTACCAAAGATTGATCCATTATCTCCATCTCAATACCGTTGACAACTATTAACACTTGAAAGTATTTATTGGGGCACCAGTGTTGACAAGACCACTTCTCATCACAAGTAAAACACAATCCCAACCTCTTCTTTTCTGCAATTTGATTCTCCGTCAATCGTAGCTGTGGTCTTGGAGCTTTGTTTCCTACCGGTTTCTCTTGACTATTTCCGCCTTTAAGTGGTTTTTTTGTTGCCACTCCATAGTAGTAGTCGGAGCAACATATGGTTTAGTAACTAACGGTCTCGAGCCTGACCTCCCTTCTTGATTTTTCTCTCGACAAACCATCTTATATAATGAGCTCTCCTCCATTTGATACTCAGTGGCAATCATCTCCGGAAGATCCACAGGTTTACTCATATTGACCACTTCACGCATAGCTGGCTTCAATCCGTTCATAAAGGTTCCTTCACGTCGAGAGTCTGTCAGCCCTGTAGCCTGTGTTGAAAGATCTTCAAACAAATGAATATACTGAGCCACTGTTCCTGTTTGCATCACTGCAAAGAAAGGTTGACTCGGATCACGTAGCTTCTCTCGACTAAAATGAGCTATCAATCTCTCCTTGAAATCAATCCAACTCTGAAAATTACTTCTATGCGCTTCACTGTTGAACCAACTCAACACATCACCGGCAAGAATCACTGAAACCATTTCCAACTTTCTTCTGTCATCATAACCCCCAATACGAAAATACCTCTCAGCTAAAGCGAACCAACCATACTCATCATCACCAGAAAACGGTGGAAGTTCCACACGTTTAATTAGACCATCCCTCTCTTTCGTAATTGGATTCCGATCTACAACCTCCTATGACGTAGAACTACGGCCAGGTTCCAAGTTTAGATGATGTACCTGATGGTTAGGATGCCGATACGGTGGTGGACTTGGCTCCGATACCTCCACAGCCTTCGAGTCCTTCTTCACAATCAGCTCACACAACTTCGTAAAGTTCAAATCCATCTTCAACTGTAATTCTTCATATCGATCTTGTGGTTTTCTCTCCAGATCCTCGATCTTCGACATCGATTTTCCCTTTCGAACAGATATATCAACCTTTCCACCAAGTGAAGTGAATGAGAACACCATGTTATAAGCCCTAGTGTTTCTCTGAAAATGTTTGCTTAATTTATCATCACCATTCAGCAAATTCATTAGGAATTCTGGTGGTTCTTTTAGTAATGGTAACTGCATTTGTCCTTGCATACAACAGAGAGCAAACTTAGGATTCCGAGTTTTCAGACGCCTATTTAAGCGTTCACCAAACCACATAATAGCTCCACAGTAAATACATGTGTAAGTAGCATCCCTTCATCTAGATAAGGTGTAAATGATAACAAATAATCAGTACAAGAACGATATTGTAATTGTACATATTAGTTTAGTGGTTTAAAGGTTTATTACCATCTTCTTTAGGTAGAGACTTTTTAGCTGGCTTTTCTGTTGCACTAAATGCTTCCTCGAAAAGGAACGCCAGAGATTTAATTCTTCCCCTGTTAAGTGCGTTATCTGGCTGCGTAGTGACAGTTGAGTCAAGTACTTCTATTTCTGGATCTGAATCGGAATCTGTGTTTTCTTTAGAACTACAGTCTAAATCTGCTTGAAAATTTTCATCAAATCTATCTACATCCATTTGAAACATAGTAACGTTAGTAACCATACATAAACATTCATGGATGGATATGCTTTAGATAGACAAAGTAAGATAAACTATAACCTGCATAGTCAGAATCATAAGCTGATGGATTCGCATCCTCTTCACTTGTATCACCAATCATTTCACATTGAAATGTATCAGGTAATAAATCTTCCTCCAGACGATCCAGAAAATTGGATATATTAGTAGGGAATTGGAAGTCAGTCCGTGGTCTCTTTCTGACACCAGATTTATCTAGTAAAAAAAGCAAAATCAAATAGATAGTAAGTCACAATCTTCACTTATAGTTTACACTAATCAGTAAATATTTTTTTTAACTCACATGCTCTGTTCACCTGCGGTTGAAGCTTGGCCAGTCCCACAATCCATACCTATGATTTTAAATTTTAATTTTCTTAGAACTCAATGAACAATGCATAAGGAGAACCTGATCAGAAGTTCATTTCGTAATTTTCAAACATACTTTTATAGCACTTGCTGCTGTTAGTCGGTGTACATGGAGTGATCAAGTTTCCTTGATTTGCAGGACTTGGAACAGCACGACTTGGAATGTATCCAACACCTTCGTATAATCTCTTGAAAACATAAGGTAAAGGGAAAATCCAAAATGATTGCACTTTTTCTACCAAGTTTGGTTTGAACATGAACAAAATTGCCATCATTCTGTTTTCGTCTTGCTTTCCTATCTGTTCGTTTGGTTGAATTCACCAAAGGGGGAGCACTTGGTTTACGTGTCATTGTGCCTGCAATGGTATTAGTTGAACACCAATTCGATATATATTATACATTTATACTGTTCATGTGGAAATAAAATTGACCTGTTCAGGTTTCGAAGTAGTCTAAAATATCTCTGCTCCTTGTTCAATGAAAACCAAACACGGTGATACAGAAAAGGTTTAAGAAAATCTAGCATATGAGAAACGAAATGGAGTGTTTTAGAGTTATTTTCCTGTAAAAGGATGGTAAAATATTTAGTTCTACAATCTATAAATTCTTGTTAGAAATGGAAGATTATGACTTAAAAATGTAAATAAACATATTCATATCCGAAATTTGTCTCTTATTAACTATCTATATTTTATAATAGTTTTCTTATGTCGGGATATTATTAGATTTTGTGAAAAAGTATGTGGTATGAAACTAATGAATATATTTGGAATTATGTAAATAGTAGATTAAACATTTCATCAGTTACTAATTTAATCTTTTTTCTTTGTTTTAGTAATGATCTTCACAACAATGAAATATATCAAACACTCCCGCCAAACTAAGCCATTTGACTTCCTTTTGGTTATCTTATACTTGGGTCAGTTCCTTAAATCATTTATCGCTTGATAGAATATTTAAGTGGTTTGGTTAGGTAAGAAGGTAATGTATATGAAATCCAGGATCATTGTTTTCACGGTTTAAGGTAGTATAGATTCGTTATTGTCAATCACTAAGGAAATTAGAAAATTTAATTAGGAAAACCAAAACGCATAATTATTAAGTTTAATAAAGAGATCAAATTGTCTGTTTCAAGAAACAATAGACATTATTAAAACACCAGAACACTTAAAAAAGCCAAAAGCAAAAAAATAAGCAAGAAAGAAATTACCCCCATCGCCTGACACCTTCGACTTCCAGCTAATCATCTTTAATCTTCTCTATCTTGAAATACTTGGAACAAATTTTCTTTGAAGTCGAATTCTGATCAAGTTGATCTTTTTCTTTGTGCTTTGAGAATGGGGTTGAGGTTCCTTCGGATGAATTCTGACTGTTCTTTTCCGACACATAAACCTTATTATAAAATCCACAAACAACATAAAATGAATAACACTAATCAAACGATACAATTACCAAAAGGATACAAACAGTATAAACACTCATAGTTTTTAATTTTTTACCTCTCCACCAGACATGATTGATGAACCACCCATAACATGAGTTATGGGGTCTGAATTTTACTCGATCTGAAGAATCTTATCCCCAGAACAAACTTGTGAAACCAGAAAGACATCTGATCCATTTGCAACATTTTCAGAACCAAGAGTGACACCAAAACACAGAGATTTACCGACTAAATCTCGAATAGGTTGAGGCAAATATGCCGGATCTTCAATCTGCATACTCAAAGAATAATATAAAAATAAAACTTTTGTGACTCAATAAAACCATCATAGTTAAACCAACAAAAAAAAACAAATAGATAGTAACTTCATCATAGGAGCCATCCCAAAGTTCTTCAGCTTCACATCCGACAATGAGTTTACGAACAGAATCAAGCATCATCAGTTTGCAAGTACTTGTGTCATCTTTGACAAACATATGCAGTTTGTACCTGATCAGGAAGATCATAAATAGTTCGGCTGAATTAACAATTATATTTAAAACATAATGGAGTACGTTAAAAACCAGGTTAAACTCACTTTGGTGCTACACTCGTGACCGTAGCATGACAAGATGTGCACCAGAACAATGGCTTCTCATTTGAAAACAAAATTCCACCTTCCTTAGATTTGAGTATTAAGGCTTTGCTCTTACAACTGTTATGGCCAAAGTAAAACCAGCTCCAATCTGTATCCATACATTCGATTAAGCATATAATCTTGCAACCCTCCTCCTAAAAGCGCAAAGTAAAGATAGTTGTCAGAATTCAAAACATATATATGATGGTAAATAAAATGCGCTAGGATTCAAGAACAAAACCACAGGTGCCATCATGATTTCGGAGATAGATTTGATTTCCACATTATTCCAATGAACAGTGTGGTCCTTTCTCAGACGCTTTTCTCTCTTTGTATCAGTAAGAGCAAGAGCATACTCATCATTAGAGACCCTGAAAAATATAAAAGGACCAACAAATTAAACAAAAAAAGTATAATGGCTATGAAAATGATCCTAATATAGTATTTATGAATTTTACCTCAGCTTTAAAGCAAGAGTTTCGGGAAACTCAGGATCAAATTGGATAAGAGATGCATCAAATGCATTGGTTACTTGCACATCTCCTATAAAACATAAGTAAATTTAAATAATTTCTCCTATAAATATAAATCAATACACTTGAATAGCATAGGTACTAATTCGTTAAGTTTCTTCTAACCTTTGTAAAAACCAATTTTTGCAAATCGAATCAAGCACACCACATTAGAATCATTTGACTTTTGGAGATGCTCTTCAAGCTGTTCTGCATACTTGCCCCACAAACAACAAGCCATGCTTTGACCACTGAAATTTAAAGTCTATAATATAGAGTTACAAAGAAAATATATAAGATATAAAAGATTGAAAATAACGAATAGATAAGATTCACATACTTGATTTCAAGCAAGCGAAATTCAACTCTCTTCTTATCTTTCCCAGATACCTGGACACTTTGGACGTCACGAAGACTGATCACTTGACCAATGACATCTGAAATATGCATGTTTCATATTAGTATTTCAGTAGTTACAGTTAAAATAGATTTTCATACACTAACCAATTAGGAAAGAAGTCTTGAGGTTTCCATTTCCAATCTATTCAAAGCTGGAGAATCTAATTATCATCACACTCATAAGAACTCGGTGATATCGAAGTGTCCTCAATGATAGACATCTTGTAGGTATGGTTTGTTGGCCGATACTGTCCCCCTGCTTGAGAGACAGAGAACGTCTCTATCAGTCGTCATTCACCAAGCCTCAACTTGCGTTGAGTACGTTGAATGTAATTCATCTTACATGAACAGAGGATTCTTGCACCCTGAAACGTAAATATATACACAGATTAGTACACTCATATGAGAAAATGATATTGACAAATAAATATAAATGTATCTCACAAATTCATCTGCGAAGATCAGCTCAAGAGTATCTCCTCCATAGTTGGTTTTCTGTCTCCATGAATTAATCAACTTCACTTGGATGCATCATCCCTGTTTGTAGGGCTTGATGGCGTTTAGCAAAGAAATATTCTTATTTTTAGTCATGGCTGAAGGAAAAATTAGTTGACGTCGAAGAATGAGTTTTATCATTTTTTTTATAGATGGTTAAAATTTTAGGGTATTGTAGAGAGTATATTCTGTGAAATCTATAATATATTGTGGAGATTTATGATTCGGTTGTTATTGTTCATATATTGTGGATACCGATATATTTTTTTATGGTTGCAATAAAATTAGGATATTCTGTATTAGTTGTTATGGATAATATAGAAGATTTCATGATTAGTTAAGGGCAATAGCAACTACTGAAATCTAACTAATACATTTGATACGTATTCTTAGAATATTCTAAGTAGCAATCCTCAAGCAATTTTTTTGAAAAAATCGTTTGATATTTTTTTTGTCATTAATGCTGGTTTCTAAAATGGAATAGTAGTCGAGATTTTAGTGGTTATTTTTTAACGGAATTTTAGGCATATTGATGTCATTTAGTTAGGTATAATAACAACCTTGATTAGAGATTAAATGTATCATGACATTCTATAAATAGGTCCATTTTAAAAAAAAATCACACATGAATCAAGGTTGCGACTTCTGTTTTAATAAATAAGATATTTGATTGGTGTTTGGTTACTTAGAATCTTTTGATTATGTCGGCTTATATCTCCACGGAATGTTTCTCTTTCTTTGGCTTAAGTGTGTGTGGGAGTTTAGCTTAACTCGCCGCATCTTTGTAATCAGTCGTGTTACTCTGATGTTCAATAAAATCTACGAGTGCGAAAAAATAAACATTACTCTTTAAATATATATTAGACTTACAGAACATGTAGTTAAACTTTTACTGAAACGGTATTAAATAAAATGAAAAAAAACAAAAAACCTCTATGTGAAAGATTATATCCAACTTGATTAATTTACGAAGCTAGACCAGCAGTGTATTTGATACCAGTTGCAGGCAACCATATGTTTCCTTGTATGAACTGTGCCACTGTAAAGTTAATAGCGTCTGCCGAAGTATTCAACAGATGGTACCCTGGCCACTTAACACGAAGGTCAATGCTAGCCCCCGGTCCGTTGTTCATATATTCGGCATAGTACAACGTGTCCAACGCAAAATTGCCGTTCCATTCGAGCCATCCTTCGGGCTTGAGCACATCACTCATGTAGTTTTGCATGAACACTGTTCTAGAATATAGTTTCCATGGCCGACCCAGGTAAGTAGCAGTGGTATTTAAGTTTGGAAGTAGGTCTGTATCAGCTGTTATGTTACTAAATTGGATCATGAATCCGGTTGGCTGGTTAGGATCCTTACGTCCTTGAGCCGTGATGCTGTTTTTCTGATTTGGTAGGCCTTGTTTTGCTTTGATTTGGCAGTCTTGAAATACAGCTGTAGCGTCGCCGAAGATGAAATCTACAGTGCCTGTTATAATGCATTCTCTAAAGAATTGACGCATTGTGTGGGCGTAGAGAGTGTCTTGATAACCTCTCATCGCACATCGATAAAAAACTCCGAGATCTGAGTCTGACCGGATTGCAACCGCTTGATGTTTCTCTGGTCCTGCAGTGTTTTGAAACGTTATGTCCCGTGCGAGAAATCCTCTTCCGCTAACAGCTGCCAAATGTTTTTATTACCAAATGGAAGTATTCATTAGTAATAAAAAAATGTTAACAAAAATAGAATAGTAAGTTGAATAAAAAGGTTTAGTATGTCACCCACCAAAAGTAGCAGAACGGAACGTAGTCCAACCGTCAATGAAACTTCGGTTACCCGTGATCACGGTGGCATCAATGCCGTCCCCGACCACCATAATGTTCCATTTCTTCTTCTTAATCTCGACATTCTCGACATATATACCTCTTTTCACATGTATCACATATCTTTTTGTACTGTAGTCCGGTGCGGCCAGCACTGCTTCGCTTATTGTCGTAAAGTTCCCTGTCCCATCTGCTGCTACAACTGCATCGGCCGCTGTTGATAAGCCATCAATCTGTAGCAACTTCCGATCACCGGGTCTAACCCAAGTGGGAAACTTACTGAAGCCACTATGAGCGGTGGTTGTCTTGTGGGCTCTATTGGTCTTAGATTTTGGTTTGGAGGAAAAGTGAACCATTGTTAGTAGATTTTGGATGGTTTTACCGACCTGGCTTAGACCACCGGCCACAACTTTTTTGACAATTCCATTAGTGCCCTCGAAGCCGTCTAGACAGGTGTCCTGGTTAGAAAGGGCGGCGCTTATCCATGTCCTTAGATCCGAAGCCACGTCTCCTGTACTATTGTCTTTACCTGACAGTGACAGTCAAATGTAAGTATTGGATATACAGTCACTAGAATTATGGTTCGCAGAAAATAATATATATTTTTTTAAGAACGTCCGATTCCTTTGTGTACACACTACATCCGACAAACAAAGAAAGCATTAAAGCAACCTATGAGAATGATTTAGCCGTTTCATTAGAACTTTGGTTCGTACAGACTAAAGTTGTTTGTTTTTAGGTAACGTCTACTTCCTTTGTGGACATCCGATAAACAAAATAAAGAAAACAAAATAAAATCAACGTATGAGAATGCATAAGAGATTGTTTTGTGTCTAGGTATTAGACTTATAACAGAGAATAATTTGAGATTATTAATAGTTCAAACAAAACATTAATGGATTTTTTTGTCAGTTCACAATAATTAATGGGTATCTATGTAGCAGTAAGAACATCTCTAATGTAAAACTCTATTTTTTTCATTTAAAATAGAAAAAATTAAGTATGGAGTAAATGATTTAACCCTATTCCATTTTTCATTTCGTAATAAATAAATAAAAAATAAATTATTTCATTTATAGAATAAATTCCATTATAGAGTGGAAATGAAATATAATTAGAATATTTTTCACTTTATATTTACTTTCACTCTTTTCTAAAAGAAAAATTAGTGTTGGGTTAGAGATGCATGCCCTTAACCGGCAGATATTTCCACCATGTGGATGCATTCCCCAGTTTAAGTGAGTAAAAATCTGACCAAAATCGAAGAAATAGATAATAGAAAAAGTGAATTGAAGTTTTGGGCTGATAAATCATAAAACCGATAAAAAATCAAAGAAATAGAAAAGAAAGAGAAACTAACGCGAAACGGTTGAAATTCAATCATGGTGCTGATTTATAGTCGATATGTGATGAAAACAAAAAAGAATCTTAATTTAGATGTTCTTTTATCATCAATATAAACAGACTCATGAAAATTTTGCAAATCAAGCTGGTAACATTGCATCCATATAATTTTGATCTGTTATCGGTAGATCTAATTTTGATATATTGTGTCGGACAACTTATCATGTGAATTGCGCTTATAAACTACTCCTCATTTTTCAATTAGATGTATGTTTTGAAAATTTTACTTTCATTACCAATACATTTTTTGTGACTAACTATTTTCTATAATTTTAATCGATATAATTTAAATAAATATAATTATATTTTTTGAACTTTACAATTTACTATTAATTACAGCATTTAAAATGTATTTAAAAAAAAAATTTCTAAAACATATATTTTTTTCAGAACGCAAGGAGTATATTTAAAGAACGACACTCTAATTAATTACAGAGGTTACAACATTCATATGACATACAAGATCCACACAGATGCAAATTTTTATTTTATTTTTGCTTAAAATGCAAAAGTTGTGAACAAAATATTATATTTCCACGTCGAAGATTAATCACCGACGATATAATATACCAACTCACTTTTTCTTTTTGAAAAAGGTTTGAGAATCCGATTCAGCAGACGAAAAGTTTTAAATTATCAAATTTATTTCTTTTTGTAAAAGAATGTCGCAAGAAATCGTAAAGAAAAATAGGTCGACGTGTTAAGTGATGCTCGATACAATAGACTTCTATAATGTTCTTTGCCGTCGGTTACTACTTTCTATTTTGTCGCAGATTCAGAGAAAGATTCTATAACAAAAAAAAGTAAGATTAAAGTAAATAATAAAGTTGTTGTTATAAGGCAAGTGAAGAAATAAAATAATGAAGTTTACTAAAATAATGTTTGGTAATTATCGTTTTTTCCATCAGATCATGCTTTGCGCTCCGATGTTTTTTTCTTTTTATTTTGTCAATTGCTGTCCAAAGTGTACATAATCGCACTAGAATTTAATAGGGTTCTACTAATATGCTATAAGTAATAATTCGGTTGCAAACTACCTTCAAATTATATATATGCGTATAAGTAATAATTCGGTTGCAAAAGTTATATATATACGATTTGCGTGAACTGTAGTTTATTTGGTAAAGTTTTAACCTTGTTTTATAATTAAAGTTGGTAATCATGCTTACATTGTATAACCTCAAAGTCAGTTAGTGGTTTCGATTACTTTAGAGACGACTATTTAAAAAACGATTATGCATGGAAAAATGGAGAAGAAAAAGAAAAGGTGTAAGAGTTTGATACCGTTGGGGTTTTGAGAGGCAGATATGATCCAAGAAAGCTCTTCAGAGGCAGAATCAAGAAGATCAAGGCAATCAAGAATGGCATGGCCCATTCGTGAGTTCCCAAATTTCTTGTCGAATTTCGACACTAAAGCTCCGGCTTTCCTGACTAAGTCGACGGCGGTTTTTGCCGCTCCGGCAAATTCCAACGGCGGTACTCTCAAGCACTCAATTTGAACATACCCTGTAGAAGAAAAAACATCATTTTGGGCAGAACACAGAGAGAGGGTCAATAAGAGGAAAAAGGTCGATGAAACCAGTCCTCCTAACTTTATCATCTCTGGTGAAATCGCAAAGATGAAACAAATTGTGTTTCTCACGCTCTAAAATATATTTCAAAGATTGAGGAATAGAGGTGAGTGATGTATGGTTTTATTTATGAAAGAAATAAGGAGAAAGAGAGGGTACTTGGTTAGGCAAGAAAGGAGACCACGACCTACCTTGCATTTATACCACCAGTAAGAATTAAGGTCAAGTTTGTTTTTGTACTTCATACAGCATCTAGATTAGATGGAGTATCTAAATACAATATCAAGATATTAAATCAATATATTATTCATTTTATATTTAATATTTTTATTTAGACATAGCATCTAAATATTAAGTTATTCATTTTTTTATATGGCATTCTAATATTAGTGGTTAAAAAGACTAATAAAAATACTAATAGAAAGTGGTATTTACACAGTTAAATCTAGCTATTGGATAGAAATGACTTTGCTCAAAAGAGAGGAGATAGTGACACATATAAAGCCTAGTATCACCAAATTCCAAACTTTTTTTTAAAAGATAATAGTTCCACTAAAAATCAGACATTTTTTATGGCAGTCTATCTCATGACAGTTAGCAGTGACAAGTAAACGAACACATCTTCATATGCAATGCGACAATCGCTGTCATCAATGTCAAGTAGAAGACGAAAACGTCAACTATGCCATCTTAGAATGTCTGCCCGCTCTACATGCATGGATCTTAGCAGCAACCCCAACTCCACCATTGATGTTCACCAAAGTAAGCCAATACACAAATATGGACTATCTATTCTGGAAAAAATGAGAAACTGTTGGATTATATGATACATTTGGAAAGCGAGAAACAATAAATTATTCAGAGGGATATATAGGGATCCATAGGAAACTGTTCGACACACTTAGTCGGAATGACATGCCTGGTTTGAACCTAACCGTAAACAGGAAGAACCAGCGGGAATACAACATCCTGAACAAACAACAATCTCTGAGAGATGTACGAAAGATGGATCATGCACATGACGAAATCTTCAGTGGTTATGGATGGACATGGATAAACTCTAGAGGATACACTCAGTTATTGAGAGCAAGAAACCAAAGGCAAAGAACCTAACCTCTTCACTTGGAGCTCGAGGCCCTTTCATAGACAATGGAATGCATGCTACAGCTATCGACGTGTCAAGCTTTTGGCATCGATTGTGAGGATATAGTCTCGATGTTTCAAGATCCTGGAGCATGGCCTAATTTTCCACCTGAGCTAAATGAGCTAATGAAGCTGAAGTATAGATTCACGAAGTTCTCGATTGTTTTATTCCTCGTACCTAAAATGTACCGTCTGATTTATAAGTTAAGATAGAAAGATCCTTTCATAAGGACATGTACTACATTAGGTGTTATGTTCCGGTCTGGTTCCCCAGACCACCTTAATTTTGAGTAATAGAATAGTCATTTGAAAAGAAAAAAACTAATAACGACAATATTTATATTAATAATAATAAATTATATAGTATTACAATTAATATATTTAAAATAAAATTTGTTACAATTTTAAATATTCCATTTTCAATGTAAATATCAATTTATTTTTGGAAGAAAATTCAATTTTGAGGTTTTGACGAGAAAATTGAATTTTTATGGTTTAACAGGAAAAATTTAAATTTGCGATTTTGTAAAAACTCAATTTTACGATTTTGGCAGAGAAAATAGATTTTATTATTTTGGTGGGAAAACTCAGTTTTGTGATTTTGGTAGGGAAATGATTGTATCTTTATTACGAAAACATGATTTATCTTTGACAAAAAACGCAATTCTACGATCATGGTAGAAAAACTCATTTTTATCATTTTTTCAGGAAAACTTGATTTAAAGTTTTTTTTTAATGAAAAACCTGATTTTGTGATTTTAGCTTAAAATGTAATTTATAGTTTTGATGGAAAACATGATTTGTCATTTAACTTTGAAAATATGACCTTATAAATTTTGGCAGAAAAACTAGCTTTTACGAAATGGATATAACATCTGATTTTCTTATTTTGGCATGAAAATCTGATTTTTCTTGTTTGACAATAAACTTGATTTATTATTTTGATAAGAAAAATTGATGATGTAGAGTTTTGACAAGAAAACTTGACCTGTCATCTAGACGAAAAACTTGATTTTGTAAATTTATATTTGGATAAATACAGTAAGATAATTACAAATTTTTTGTTATCACAAAAATAGCACAAAAGTTTTATTTGGGAACACCAAAAAAATTAAAATGACCAAAATATGTTTCATTTTTTTTGTCAGCCCAAAATATGTTTCATTTTTTTTGTCAGCCCAAAATATGTTTCATTAAAAGAGTAAAAAACAATAGTTTAGATTTAAGGTTTAGATTTGAGGACGAGGGTTGAGGGTGGGATTTAGGATTTTAAAAATAATTATAATTAAGATTTAAAATTTAACTAAAAATTAAAAATAGTTTCAAATAATATTTAAGGATTTAAAACTAAAATTATAAGAAAAAATTTGAATTGAATAATTTAAAAATAAATTGTACTTTTATTTATTTAAATGTTATTTATATTTATATATATATAGTGGAAATGTATAGTTGTTATTTACCTTTTTACTAAAACTTGTTTTGATTTTTTTTTGTGTATTCTTTTGGTGAAAAAAATATATTTTGGGCATTTTGGGAAAAAAAAATTATTCGTATTAAAGATATTTAATCTTTTGGATTTGAGATGATGAATTTGAGATGAAAATTTTGCATCCAAATACTATATTTTCTTATATCTCATATATTTAGACATTCCAGTTATGGCACTCTAATTTATTAGATTTGGATTTGATATTCTTTATATAAAAATATTTTGATTTTCGATATGCATTGTATAAAAATAAACTCGCAAATCTGAGTCATGCTCAATACTAAAAAGAAATTCAAAATTCGTCATAATATAAAACTAATTCTAACTTTCAACACACAATATATAACACAGTGAATCTTAATTCTAACTATTAGCACGTAGTTTGGTGAAAGTTTTTAAGAGTTTAGCGTGTTGGCCTTCAGTTCGATCCCACTGAAATCAAACTTATTGTTGTTTCGTTGGGATGGGCCTGGATTTCGGTTTAGTTAATTAACATAGTGCATCATAAATTCATGAGTTTCTTTTTAGTATTGAGCATGACTCAGATTTGCGAGTTTATTTTTATACAAAACTTTTTTAATCAAATAATATAATATTTTGAAATTTAATCACTTTTAGCGACAGAGATCCTTATTCATGAATAATATAGTACATCTGAAACACTATGAATGACAAACTCTTTAGGAGGATAGACATAGATCAGACCTAGTTCGGCATGTATAAAGCGAATGTCAAGCATGGTTTGATGCGAATAAGGTCGTACAACCACTGGCACAAGAAATCATTCATGTGGAACTCCAAGTCTTAAACTTGGAGACTATATACTTGTTAGATGGATCTTAGACATAATCAACTCAGTTTAGTGAATGTGGATGGGTCTGGAGGGACAGTGGAAGAAACATTTAACTGCTGGGGACAAGAAATTTCAATCAACGTGAATCTGCTTTGCATTCAGAAGTAGAAGCTCTGCAGTGGGCAATGGAGAACATGCTTCAACATTCAACCTGTCAAAGCTTTGGCACAGACTACAAGGAGCTGATAGCAATGATAAAGGATCCTCAGGCAATGGCCAAGCTTTGCGACATAATTGGAAAAAAATAGTGACGCTGCAGATATGCTTCCCGGAGTTTAGCATCATTCATGTTTCACGAGCGCGCAATCAGTTTTTAGATTTTTTAGCTAAGACTTTTAGTTTTTTCCATAGGAAACTACTATTAATTGGTTGTTTTATTCCGGTTTGGTTACGTAGACCACCTCAAGATTGAGTAATAGAATGGCCGTTTACGTCAAAAAAATGTGATAAAACCCCTCAACTATTTTTGAATCGTAAAAAAACCTTTCAACTAAGTTTTCAACACTATAAATTTTCAACTTCTAAACCATCAATGTATGACACCCTCTGTCACAGTTTTTTAGACGAAGAATAACATATGTTAATGGAACTAAAATTGCAGATTAATTTCACATAATTTTTAGTTGAAGATTGCTTTTACGATTTATCTTTAGTTGAAAAGTGTAATTACTAAAAATCCTCAGTAAAAAAATATTTAAATTTGGTTAGGCTAAAATGATACATTTTTCAACTTGTGCATTCAATATAGTTAAAATTGCTTAATCAACTAGATAGCAGATAGGATTTGTCAAAAAAAAATGCAATAAATTACTCTCAAATTTTAGCAAAAAAAAAAAGAAAAGATAAATTAGACTCGAACTCTCTAGAGCTGAAGCATGGACCAAATGGGTTGGCGTTAAGAAAAAAGACAAGTGGGACCCCCAATTTTACTCAAGTCGGTGCATTGAAGATATAATTGTGATTATAATGAACTAAAATGAAGAGCATGTGATGTGATCCAAATAATCTTGGCGGCAATCTTCGGACGTGATCGATCTCATCTACACGTGTCCTCTCAAACTATTTTCGCGTCTACAATCACATTAATCATTTATGGTTCATTAATTATTCGATATACTAATTTTTATTACCGAACTTTTTTTTGCATTATATGCTAAAAAAAATTTGATCCCCCAACAATCGAAACCGATTCCGATTAGAAAAATTATTACTGAACTCGAATCCAAATTGGTTAAATATTTAAATGGGTTTAAAACTTTAGTATCTAGAGAACTGAAACCGAATTTAATTTATACTAATATACTAAACCGAATCTAATCATCTTCTTTGAAATATCTATTGCCTTTTTTTGGGACTAAATTTTAGGTTGATTAATCCAAAAATAATGGACATTTGCAAAGAAGTGAAGCTAGAATAACAATAATGAAGATGATGTAACTAAGGCATTTCCAAAAAGAAGTTGAAACTGTTTTCAGCATCATTCTCGGCCAATCAACCAGTGAATACTTTGAACCAGCGACGTAGAAATCTTTCCAGCTTGTGATCTTGGCGGTAGTTATGCGAGACAATTCTGTTATGTATCGATTTTTTAATCGTACTGATCAATGTCTTTGTATCCAAACAAGCCCCCTGATGTCTACGAGAATTTCCCTCCCTCCACAACATGCAAAGAGTAGTATGCAAGATCATGCTTTTGAGAACTGTATCCAAACCAAGCGAATAAAGTCTGAGCAAAGACAAGATGGTTACAGTCCAATCCGAATTGACAATACACCAAGTAGTTTGGCGCCCAGTATCGACTAGATAGTAAAAATGTAGGGACACGCAAAAAACAAACGTCATACTCTCATTCCCCCCCCCCCCCCCCCCCCGCCCTCCCCTCCCCCCGCCCCCCCTCAAAAAAAAAACACAACTCTGCATAATTCCCCAACTTCTCAATTGAGAGCCTGTAGACAGTCTGTCTTGAAGTGACAACCACACTATAAAAGCATGACGCGAAATACCTTGTGCAAACCAAACTAAACGGTACCAGTGGACCTTTGGGTTGCTTCCCCGAATACATTCCCATCCTTTTGTAGCACTAAACTGATCTTTATAGACATCTTCACTGTGCTTCCAGAGTACCGTATCACATCCACCACTAGCTCTGATTGGGTACCTGCTCACGATCAATTCAATCTATGTCTCCATATACATGCATACCCCTGCTCTGCATGGACCAAGATGCTCCAGACACAGCCTCAGATAAAGTGGACATAAGAGAGATACCCAAATAGCGAGTACCAATATCACATGTAATCTCTATATGCTTCCCATTACTCAGCCAATCATCAAATCAATAATAAGTTGTAGCACCATCTCGAACCTCGAGTTTGAGAAACTTGGTAGGCCAGATGATGAAGTTTTAGAAGCTTTTTCCATAACCATGAACCTTGATTACCTTCCTTTACATCCCTCATCAGCTGTGTGGAAACCCATGCAACTCAAAGCGATCCAAAAAGTTAGAATAGCCTCCAAATAAGACCCAAATAAAAAACTCTAGACATTTCTCAAAATTTTCTTATTCCCAGACCTTCCTCCATTTTTGGCTTACATATATCTTTCCATAATACTTTGGCCTTATGATGTGAATTAGGCGATCATACAACAAAAAAGCACTGTACATCCTTTCGATCTCATCCAAACAATCCTTCAGGAGTATAAAAATGACGGAGCGGAACTAACCGTTAGTAACTGATAACGCGAAGGTAACGTTGAATTCTGAGAATACCCGTTATCTTAGCCTTCTTAAGTGTGTTGAATTCTTAGAGAATACCCAGAAGTAATGTAATACCCCGCCCTTCAGGATAAAACGGTCGAGAGAGTAAAAGTCAGAATCCAGAGCCAAGCTTTTGAGAGTCTACGTATTTGGAAGAAAGTTTAGTTTTGATCACCTAAAACTTGACATGATTCGTATAGCAAAGAGAAGATTGGTCGAGCATCAACATTGTGGTCGAATCGCGGGCAATAAGGGTCGATAGAGAAATGTTGAAGAATGAGGTGGTCGAAGAAGTCATCATGAGTGAACCATGAGTCGAATAAGCTTCTCGACCATGGTTAGGCAATGTCTTAAATTGATCAGACAGACGTTTTGGAAGCATAACATTTTTGGAAGCACAGCGTTCAGAAGCTCGACGGTTTAGAAGCACGACGTTTCTTAACCACGAAGTAATCCGCAAAGCTTTGTATCAGCGGAATATTAATTCAGAGACAACATAAGTCGGAAGCAGGATGGGATTTAAGAAGGACGGGAAGTAAGCACGACGGGATCGAACCACGACGGGAAAACCCAAAATTGGGCAATAACCCTAATTTCGGTATTATGGAATTTTTCGAGGAAGCATGAGGCTCGGAAAATATTTTCCGTCAAGATCAGAATTCCACTGGGGTTTATTAAAATTATTCAGCTCATCAGAATGAGAGCAGAAAAATATTCGGGTTTAATCACGGGCGAAATATGCCGGAAGGATTGAAATTGCGTAAATCAGCCGAGAAGCTCGAGGTGTCTCAATGCATGTCATCAGGATGTGGTGTCAACCATCTGATAAGCTGCCGGTCTCCACAAGCACGAGGTGTTGGCACACATGGAAGCAGCACATGCGGACTGACATGCGAAAGCATGAGATGTCGCTGTATCTGCAATCAAAGCATGTTGATCGAAATGTGGGTGGTGTGGTGTCGATCTGCATGCAACCAGCCCACGAATCAGACATGTTGAGGACGTGGTCTCACCTTGCATGACATCCTGATCATGCTGACCGCCATGTGGCCGTGCATGCAACCGGAGCCATGCAAAGCGACACACGGGCTGCCACCAACCTGAAGGTGATTGGCTGCTGTCTTCTATAAATAGGCACGCCCACCTTCACATTTCAACACATCCAAACCACTTCAGATCAGTTTAAAAACGTGAGAGAAAGTAGAGAGAGAAAGCAAGAGGTTTTGATAGTTTTCAAGAGTTTTCGGGAGTTTCCGAGATCAGTTACTACACCAGTTTTGAGTCGTTGCCTAGAGGAGTTTCTGTTTGAGTTGAGAGTTGTTCAAGGGAGGCCATTCAGGGTTAGGAACGCCTTTTGATAGACCATGTATTTTACCCACTTTTAGCCATGGTTTATAAGTGTTCTAATATATATTTACTACTATATAGAGTCTATTTAGAGTGTTTACAGGTTCAGGTACGTTATGGAGAAATATGGTGATTTTAGAGCATTTTGAGGTGTAGAACTGCACAGACGCATCAGATGTTTAGCTATGTATGGAGACCTTCCCACCGTTAGATTAAGCTCATCTTTGACACAAGATAGAGCGTTGCGTTAGCTTTCCAACGCCATCAGTTTGAGGTCAATCAACATCCTATAGCAGAAGTTATGCCCGTTTTACTGGAGAGTTGTCAGTATGCCTCGCGAGAGGAAGCTGTCGAGAAGAGGAACGTATGTTGATTGATGCAGAACTCTTGAAATTGATTGATATGGATGCCAGAATGCGAGCCGAGCATATTTAATGACCAATTTAGGCCCAGAAGTTACCACATATTACCAATATATCCCTGGACGACCATAAACCCTATTTTACTGTTTTCTAAGCCATTGTTGACGGCTACGCATCATAATATTCTTGAGAAAGAGAGCTTAGGATTGGAGAGAGAGATCTGTACACCTTGAGAGAGGGAAGATCTTGAACTCCCTTTGTTTCTTTACTCTATTCTGTTTATTTATCTATTGCAATATTAATCAGACCATCATAACCATATCTTTTATGAATATGTGATTCACTAAATATGAATCCTTGCTACTGCCAAGTTAACAGTTGTGATTATAGTACTTTAGATTCAATCCAGAGGACCAGTCTACACTTTACTTTTATAAGTTTCAATACTAAGCTAAGAAGAAAATGGTTTTCAATTCGATTAGTGACGCGGAAAACAAGTAAACTAGAGGTTGATTCAATTGAACAAGAAGCTAGCCTAGGGTAATTCATTGGGTGTTGAGCGAGAGCCAAACAATTATTCAAGCGCGATGTAGTGCTTTCTAGAACTCGGATCACTCAGCTGGAACACCCCACTGTCGTGGTGGTGATCCCTTTGCTGGTTGATCCCACCATCTAACTGTCGTTGAGATGAGAACGGCTGCAAGCCTTAGAGATCAGGTCCGATCAGTTCACTTACTACCCTAATATCTACTTTCGCTGATTAGGGATATTAAGCTCATTCAATACATGTTAAATTATCTACTAAGCGGTTAGCTAGGCGATTAACTTAGGATCTAACATCAAGTGATCAGATTAATGGAAGCTTTAAGAACAGTATGAATGAAGAACAATTAAGAATAGCTTATCTATGTTTAGCTCATAATTCAACACCCTAAAAAACCTAGGCGAGCTAGATCACTACTCAATCATGATGCAAGCAGTAAAAGACATAGATTCTGAATAAAACTGCATAATAATAAGAGTAGTAAACAAAGGGTTCAGATGGTCTTCTCTATGAGAGAATGGATTCTTCTCCCTTAAAAGTTGCAGATCGCAAAAGCTAATAGTTCTCTTGTAAAAACTAGCGTAAGAAATAAGATAGGATAGATGGCGTTTTTATATGGAGGCGCCAATAGGTAGAAAAGATATTAGGGCAACAGGGCTTTCATTCCCGAAATAAGAGCTTCCTTATTTGTTGGGAACAACCTTGGGATCACTCCGTCTGCTTGTTCCGCTTGAGAACAGTCTCGGGACTGTTCTCCTTGAGTGTTCTCCGCAGGAGTGCTCCAAAAGGACAGCTTCTCTTCATGCACCCTCTCTTCACTCTTCTACCAACTCCAGACCTGTAAAAGATCAAAAAGGACTAGACTGACACGGATTAAGGACTCGAATCAATATGAAAACATATATACAATGATGTGAAAAACACCATATATCAATTCCCCCAGACTTAGATCCTTGTTTGTCCTCGAACAAGGCAAGTACCAAGAACAGGGAGAAAGGTTTGAAAGTGTGGGAACTCGCTTATTCTCAGCAACCATACTCTTACCACAAATCTCTGAACCATACAAGCAGTAGATTAGGACCACACACACTTACTGGGAACCCCTGATCGCTGTTCACAGATCGGCTCCTTACTCTACATCTTAACCTGAAACAGCAACACTTTCGAGACAAAACTCCATTTGTTCAATTAAGATTATCGTGAGCTTTTTGTCACATGCGCTACTCAGGGTAGATGGTCTAGGTATGGAACAGGCTATTTAATGGTGGAGTTAAGAGTGTTTAGGGGCTACCAATTTTTGTAGAGGATACAGGATATCGCACAAAACTGCAAGAGAGGACGAATCCATTGATGTCCACAGCCTCTACTCGTTTTTGCTCTCTCTAGAACGGCTGTTCTTCTTCGGGAACACAGTCATCAGACTGCTTTGCTCGTCCCCTTCTATGTGCTCTCAAAATTAGTACCAAACTCTTTGCTTAACTTTCCCAGTGGCTCGTGTTCCCTTGAATTTATCTCCTTCTCCATCGTCAAATGCTAAAAATGAAAGATAGTGTTTTTTTTTTATTTTTTACATAGCATGAAAATAGATGTTGAGGTGACGAAGAAGAAGGTAACATGTGGAGGCCACTGGTGGATCTGATTCTCACCATTCTGTCCCACTTGCACGATTCATTGGTCATGGAGCAGTTGCTCCCTTAATCTGCTTGTTCTCCTTTCTGATTGAACTTCTGCAGCAGTAACGAGTAAGAGGCTGCGTCGATCCTTTCCTCTCCAACCTTTTTGCACATATCTGCACTTATATCACTGAAAAACAAATGCCTGAAGGTGAAATAAAGGCTAAGGTACAAGGTGGGAACTAGCTAAAGATGAGCTAGCTACTCACGAACATCAAGATGGATATAAAGGATAAGAAGTCCTGAGTATAGGTCTTGTTTCCCTGATCTAGTGCCCATAACAAGAAGAATTAAAGTCAAGATTAGGTTCAGATAAAGTGGAATTGAGTCTACCCAGTGTAACCTGATCGGTGGAGAACTTCCGAAGTGTCAAATGAGATAAGTCATGGTGTTCCAGGTCCATGTGTGGGTCTTTCATCACTGCTAAGGTCACTGAATAAGAAGGTTAAAGCACGAGGTGGTTAAGAAATCATCACAAAATAAGGTCCTGATTACCACAATAAGTTTTGACTTGACTAACTCGATCCTAGGAACTGAGTCGATAAAAGCATGGAAATCGTACAGAGTCTCTCCTCCAGACTTACTTCACACCATCCCTGGTTGTGAAAATAGATCGGAGGAGGCTAAAACACACCAAACAGAAGCGAATAGTAGGGAAATAAATAGTTCAGATGGATAAAACAAGGGGATAGGAATAGTCCTTTCGGACTCAGTCTGAATCGCCGCTACTCGAGTGACCGGCTGTTCTCCTGTTCCTCGGAAGTCTCTCTTCTCCAGTTGAGGTGCCCGCTGGTTCCTTGCCTGGGCGCCTTGTTCCCTGCGTCGTCTGCTCATCTTGACTTCCGATGCAGCCTCTAGTGATCGCCCTGAGGATCCTCTTCATGAGGCTGTTGTTCTTCTTCTGAGAGTCCACCATCCAGCGTCTGTAGGCGTGATCATCAGTAACATCAGTGAGGTCCTCCAGATCATAAGCACTATCAGCAGATGGAGTCACATCCACCACATCATCCATGTCAGCATTCTCATTTGGAACTGGCGCGCGTGGGTCGTCGCACAAGTGTTCTGCGTCGGGCAGGAACACTATGTTTTCCAGGGTCATGAAGTTCGTTAATCCGGGAAGAGGAAGCTTGCAGTAGAGAGTGTCCCCTTCCTTGTCAGCGAACTTGTATGTGCTCTCGTCGCGCAGGATGTGGCATGTGATCAAGTAAGCGGTGTCGATGTACTCAAGCTCAGGAACAACCTTGTAGGAATCCAGGTTGATGTTGAAACGTTTGAACAAGGGAGTGAGAACACTGCCGCAGCGGTCTTTCTTGTCTTCAGTTCGGAGCAAGGAGTCCTTGCGCTCGGAGAGCATCGAGATGAGAAGGAATCCAGGGTTAGTCTTCACTGCCTGGATCGGTATGACTCTATCTCTACGGATCTCATCCTCGAGCCCCGTGTATAGAACCTGCAGCTCTCCGTTTGTGACCTTGGAGGTGAGTTCCTTTGCGAAGAGGATGTTTGAGACGATCTTGGCAATGATACGCAGAGTGGGGTTCCGGATTTGTGATTGATAAGCCTTGCGAGAGGTGAACTTCCCTGTCGCAATGAGATCCCAAAAGGCGTTTGCTGGCGTGAACTTATTCTCAATTGAGACCTCTCTAGGCGTGTCTGCGATCTCGAGTAGGTCGTTTAGATCATGGAGAGAGATGGAGCAGAACTTGCCGTCGGCCATGAAGGAGAAGGAGCAGTTCTCGTACGTTGGTGCGGTGGGGTTCTGGTAAGTGATCTGAGCTGTTGCGAGCTCTTGCCTAACAGAATCTGGATAAAGAACTAGGGCTTGGTAGCAGAGAGGAGTAAGGCCCATGACGTCGAGCGTCTCGAAGACGTCAGACTCGAGACCGAGATCAGCTAAGGTCTCCACGTGAGCAAATCGTGTCGGCAAGATCTCTGCTGCGAGAAGCCTGTTGTACCTAGCCGCGGACTCCTTCTCCCACCCCTCACAATTGTAGTCGGAGTAGTGGGTCATTGATGTTAATCGGTTGACCCTCAACTTTGTTCGGCCATGGATAGGTGATTGGAACACTCGCGGAATGAGAAGGCGTAGCTGCTCCGCGAGAGGCTTTGAGTGCTTTCGGGTTCCTTGTTCTTGGAGGCATCTGCATAACAAAATCAATGTCCAAATTAGCACTGCTCGATGGTTGTTCTAGAAACGATGGGACATTCTAATCTCTCAATTCTGCCCAAGTCCATCAATTTCCAAACAACCCACAAGTTCTTAGGGTTAACATTTTGCCCCAACACAATCGCAACTACTCAAGAACCTCAATCAATGAATATGTTCCTATCCCGTATAATCAAGCAGAATTTCGACCCTAGTAGCAAGTGTAAAAGCGAGAGCTACAATCTAAGATCAAATCTTTAAGCAAAAGGGATGAGGGGATCCGAGGGGACACTTCCAAATCGCGTTTTGGATGCGCGAATGGGAAGAGGATCTGAGCGGTTACCTTGATTGGATTGATGATTCCTGGAAAACCAAACCGACCTCTAGAGGATCCAAGAGATTAGAGCAAAATCGATGAAGAAGAATTGGAAATGAGAGTTTTCGATTTAGGGTTTGTAGGAGTGTTTTGCGGCGTGAGAGATAATGGGGGAGTGAAGTAAGTGGGCCTTAAATAGGCTACTTCCCCCTTTGTCTCTTTTTTTTTTCTTCGAGCACTTACCTGGGAACAATCGGTGGAACAAGCGCTGGAATGTTCTCCTGAGAAGTGCTTGATTTTCTTGATTTACTTCCTGCAAGTTAGTTTTTTTTTATTGAAAAGATAAAAGAAATATTTACACTCACCAGTGGGTTGCCTCCCACCAAGCGCTTCTTTTCAGTCACTAGCTTGACTTTGGTGAGCCGATTAGGCTTGAAGGGGATCGCTTAAGGGTATCACTATATCTTCAGCGATTGTTGTATCAGCAAGGTAAGGCTTGAGGCGCTGACCATTAACAACAAATTCTCCTCCTCTTGTGTCCAGCAACACAACAGCTCCATAGGGCGAACCTCCTTGATGGTGAAAGGCCCTGACCATCTAGACTTAAGCTTTCCAGGGAACAGCTTAATCCTTGAGTTAAAGAGTAATACCTGATCATTCGGAGCAAAGCTTCTGCTGATGATCCGTTTGTCATGGAATGTCTTGGTTTTTTCTTTGTAGATTTTGGAGCTCTCATAGGCCAGATGCCTAATCTCCTCCAACTCATGGATCTGAATTGTTCACCTCTCTTTGGCGGGTTTGATGTCGAAGTTAAGCAGCCTAACAGCCCAAGCTACCTTATACTCTAGCTCCACAGGTAGGTGACATGCCTTGCCGTATACCAGATGATAAGGAGTGGTCCCTAATGGGGTCTTATAAGCTGTTCTGTAGGCCCAGAGAGCATCGTCAAGTTTGTGGGACCAGTCCTTCCGCGTGGTATTGACTGTTTTCTGCAGAATGTTCTTGATCTCTCTGTTGGAAATTTCCACTTGGCCACTCGTTTGGGGATGATAGGCGGTTGCAACCTTGTGTTTCACGCCATTCTTGCTCAGTAATCCTTGGAACACTCTGTTGATGAAGTGAGTTCCACAATCGCTGATAACCACTCAAGGTACTACAAATCTTGGAAAGATGATGGAGGTGAACATCTTGGCTACAACACGTGCGTCATTTGTTGGACTAGTGTTGCGGTTAGCTAGGCGATTAACTTGGCTGATTAGGGATATTAAGTCCATCAATTTCCAAACAACCCACAAGTTCTTAGGGTTAACATTTTGCCCCAACACAATCGCAACTAGTCAAGAACCTCAATCAATGAATATGTTCCTATCCCGTATAATCAAGCAGAATTTCGACCCTAGTAGCAAGTGTAAAAGCGAGAGCTACAATCTAAGATCAAATCTTTAAGCAAAAGGGATGAGGGGATCCGAGGGGACACTTCCAAATCGCGTTTTGGATGCGCGAATGGGAAGAGGATCTGAGCGGTTACCTTGATTGGATTGATGATTCCTGGAAAACCAAACCGACCTCTAGAGGATCCAAGAGATTAGAGCAAAATCGATGAAGAAGAATTGGAAATGAGAGTTTTCGATTTAGGGTTTGTAGGAGTGTTTTGCGGCGTGAGAGATAATGGGGGAGTGAAGTAAGTGGGCCTTAAATAGGCTACTTCCCCCTTTGTCTCTTTTTTTTTTCTTCGAGCACTTACCTGGGAACAATCGGTGGAACAAGCGCTGGAATGTTCTCCTGAGAAGTGCTTGATTTTCTTGATTTACTTTCAGCAAGTTAGTTTTTTTTTATTGAAAAGATAAAAGAAATATTTACACTCACCAGTGGGTTGCCTCCCACCAAGCGCTTCTTTTCAGTCACTAGCTTGACTTTGGTGAGCCGATTAGGCTTGAAGGGGATCGCTTAAGGGTATCTCTATATCTTCAGCGATTGTTGTATCAGCAAGGTAAGGCTTGAGGTGCTGAACATTAACAACAAATTCTCCTCCTCTTGTGTCCAGCAACACAACAGCTCCATAGGGCGAACCTCCTTGATGGTGAAAGGCCCTGACCATCTAGACTTAAGCTTTCCAGGGAACAGCTTAATCCTTGAGTTAAAAAGTAATACCTGATCATTTGGAGCAAAGCTTCTGCTGATGATCCGTTTGTCATGGAATGCCTTGGTTTTTTCTTTGTAGATTTTGGAGCTCTCATAGGCCAGATGCCTAATCTCCTCCAACTCATGGATCTGAATTGTTCGCCTCTCTTTGGCGGGTTTGATGTCGAAGTTAAGCAGCCTAACAGCCCAAGCTACCTTATACTCTAGCTCCACAGGTAGGTGACATGCCTTGCCGTATACCAGATGATAAGGAGTGGTCCCTAATGGGGTCTTATAAGCTGTTCTGTAGGCCCAGAGAGCATCGTCAAGTTTGAGGGACCAGTCCTTCCGCGTGGTATTGACTGTTTTCTGTAGAATGTTCTTGATCTCTCTGTTGGAAATTTCCACTTGGCCACTCGTTTGGGGATGATAGGCGGTTGCAACCTTGTGTTTCACGCCATTCTTGCTCAGTAATCCTTGGAACACTCTGCTGATGAAGTGAGTTCCACAATCGCTGATAACCACTCAAGGTACTACAAATCTTGGAAAGATGATGGAGGTGAACATCTTGGCTACAACACGTGCGTCGTTTGTTGGACTAGTGTTGCAGTCAAAATCGGTCACGACGAAATCAATGTCTGAAAGGCCGTAAAAATCAACATGAACATTTTTACAAAAAGTAATCCTCGTAAAGATATCTTTACGAAGAGCCTTGCGGTAAAATCTTGTTCAAATCTCAATCGAACCACTAAATACGAGTGTCCGAAGGCAACATACATGTATCCAAATTGGCCGCGGACAAGCTCGAGTATGGCAATCGGACCGCAGACAAGCCAAGCTCGATCGATATGTGGCTACCAAGCATGCACACAGCTCGGTCGTTACGTAGCGACCGAGCACTTCCAAAATGTCGATACGACACCAGTCCATGCATTCTCGTCTATCCTTCGATGCTATCTCCCGAAGACCGTAGCAAACTCAGTTCATGTTTTCCGCCATTCTAAATCATCGATCAAACTTTGCTGTAAAAACTGCGGAAAGTCCGTTCTTTATCGAAAGAAGTCGCAATAAACATTCGAGTCGGAATACGGCCCAAAGGGAACTAAGACACGACTCGAGGCCCATCTTACGATTTCTTAACCAAAAGTCCGTAAACCGTAGGACGGTTTACGCTTGGTTCGCAAGGAAAGATAAATGTTAAGTTTCCGCGGATAAATACGGAATTTTGAAGAAAATTACGATGATCGGAAAAATGGAATATCTCCATTTTATGCTATGACGGCTTAAGGGCAGAAGAGTAAAAGCGTAAACCGACCTTGGAGCGAGTATATAAGGAGTCCTAGGCGAGAGGCATGGAGAGATAACTTTTTAGACTCAGAATTCTCTGCACTTAGAAACTTTAGGCTTTATTCTCGATAAGTTAGGTTTCTATGACTGGCACTCAATTACTAGACGAACTCGCCCAGGCAGTTCGATCTCTTGTCCAGCTCTATCAATTGAACTACGTTCGGCTTGATCCTCGAAGGGGGTACGTAGGCAGCCTTCAACAAGGTTCAGTCTGAAATCAATCAAAAACCTTTTCTGTATCTATTTCGTCTTTTGTTATCGAGCTGCGACTCAACTAGATTTGAGCTGTTAGGCCGCTAGAACTAAGTAACCCGCTGACAGCCTTTGCGGCCAAAGCTTTTATGATCTCTTGTAATGATCGCAACGCTCTTACGCGGACTCGAAATAAGATCTACTGTTTTCTCTAAACTCGTTTGTTATCTTTTCATGATTTCCGCATATATTTGGTCACTTGTCGTTGGCTCTCGCAGAGATCCGGGACCTCTGGAAAATTAGGGTTTTCCTTGTTTCCCAATTTAAACGGAAATCGACAGTGCGAATTTCGGTTCCCACAGTTTGGCGCTAGAAGGAGGGGGGGGGGGGTTACGGATTACTCTTACTCATGGCCACAAAATGCTTGATCAAAACGATGTCTGGATATATGAAAGACAAACTCGTAGCACTGACTGTTCCTATGGTTAACGACTCCGCAAACGCCCCAGTTCTTGAGAAAATCGAAAACCTTGCTGCGACTTTTCGCCGCAGGAAGTGCAATGAAATGAGCTTGCGATTTCTCTTTCTAAACATAAAGAGAAACGATAAATCTTATCAAACCCCGTAAAATTGGCTCATTACCGAACAAAATAAATCTCAATGCGTAAGGGTTTTACGAAAACACGTTTTCCGAAAACATTCCGGAAGGGTAAAACTTGTTCTCCCAAAAACCGCTGAAAAACACCCCTAGGTTAATCGCGGAAAAAGGAAACACAACCAAACGACCGAGCACCGTAGCGACCCCTAGGTTAATCGCGGAAAATTGGCTCATTACCGAACAAAAGTACGCTGCTCGGTCGTTACGTAGCGACCGAGCACGCACACAGCTCGGTCGCTACGTAGCGACCGAGCACGCACACTGCTCGGTCGCTACGTAGCGACCGAGCACGCACATGCTGCTCGGTCGCTACGTAGCGACCGAGCACGCACACTTCTTGGTCGCTACGTAGCGACCGAGCATGCACACGGCTCGGTCGCTACCGAGCACGCACACTGCTCGGTCGCTACGTAGCGACCGAGCACGCATACAGGTCGGTCGCTACGTAGCGACCGGGCACGCACACTGCTCGGTCCACACTGCTCGGTCGCTATGTAGCGACCGAGCATGTACACGCTGCTCGGTCGCTACGTAGCGACCGAGCTCGAGCCAACTCTCCACTCGCTACGTAGTGACCGGTAAGGCCTCAGAAAGGTCCTCCTTTGGGTTCTATTTTGAATCCTTATCGCCACGCTTTTCGTTTCGTCTCAATCGGAGTTTCCGTTGAGATTTTACGACGAAAACAAGTAGGACTCTTCTTGGCTTGCTTCCACTCGCTACGTAGCGACCTGTCAGACCTTCACTCGCTATATAGAGACCGGTAAGGCCTCAGAAAGGTCCTCCTTTGGGTTCTCTTTTGAATCCTCATCGACACGCTTTTCGTTTCGTCTCAATCGGAGTTTCCGTTGAGATTTTACGACGAAAACAAGTAGGACTCTTCTTGGCTTGCTTCCACTCGCTACGTAGCGACCTGTCAGACCTTCACTCTCTACGTAGCGACCGGTAAGGCCTCAGAAAGGTCCTCCTTTGGGTTCTCTTTTGAATCCTCATCGAAACGCTTTTCGTTTCGTCTCAATCGGAGTTTCCGTTGAGATTTTACGACGAAAACAAGCGTTTCGTCTCAATCGGAGTTTCCGTTGAGATTTTACGACGAAAACAAGTGGGACTCGTCTTGGCTCCCTTCCACTCGCTATAGCGACCAAGATGACATCCTCACTCGCTATAGCGACCTGTCAGGCCTCAAAGGGGTCCTCCTTTGCGTTCTCCTTTGAATCCTCATCGAAACTCTTTTCGTTTCGTCTCAATCGGAGTTTCCGTTGAGATCTTACGACGAAAACAAGTTGGACTCGTCTTGGCTCCCTTCCACTCGCTATAGCGACCGAGATGACATCCCCACTCGCTATAGCGACCTGTCAGGCCTCAAAGGGGTCCTCCTTTGCGTTCTCCTTTGAATCCTCATCAAAACGCTTTTCGTTTCGTCTCAATCGGAGTTTCCGTTGATATTTTACGACGAAAACAAGTAAAACTCATCTTAAACTCCTTGGCTTGTTCCTGCTCGCCTTACCTCCATCTTTGCGTTCACTTTCAAATCTTGATCGAAACGTCTCTTGTTTCGCCTCGATTGAAGTTACCATTGAGACTTTATGATAAAAAAAAAAAACCGCAAAGACTTGTTTTCTCGCATGGATTCAGATTAATCTTATAAAACGGCAACGGTTAACTTAACACCTTAGCCACCTTAACTATACGATTACGTTGAACCTTTTTACAAAAATTGACGTCGTATCTAAGGAGAAGATAACAGTCAAGTTCGAAAGATAAATGTCAAGTTTCAAAGGATAAACACCAATATCAAAAATGGCGAACATACACGAGAAGAGGAAAGGAAAATGAGCAAGCAAAACTGAGAAGAGACAAAACTGCATCTTCGAGAGAACTAAGGTATTTCCGACTTGAAATTTTTGAAATCAGACTTGGAAGTTTTGTAGGAAATTAGTTTGAGGCTGCCATAGAACTTTAGGGAACGTAAAACCTAGGCGGATAGTCAAGCGAACTAAGTCTTAAGCGATTTTTCCTGTCTCGATATATTGTTCCATAATTGTTCATCCAGATCTTGCAAACCGATCTAAACTCTCCAAAAATCGAGAAACGATCGCCACGCATATCAAGCTCGCTTCCTAAAGAGAGAAAAAACTAGAGACATGAATGTCGTCTTAAAATCGATTCGTTTCTGGCAATTTTCTCGGAACCGACATATTCCAAGTCGTCAACGTGGAAACAACCAAATCACAGTCCAAGCGTCGTCTATAAATCGTCCCGAATTATCGATCATTCCAAACCTCAGAAGAAGAAACGTACACAACCCTTCAAAGTATCGGTTCAACTGTTTTCTTTCGTAAAAAAAAAAAAAAAAAAAAAGGGGGGGGGGGAGAGTAGGTACGTATACTATACTCGTATACTCTCAAACTTCAAAAAACTTCTGCAGATCGTCAAGAATAGGCAAACGACAATCTAATATTCGTCTAAACGCTAGCAACATATCCAGACGATCATGACCATAAATCTCAAAGACTATACATCATTTCTTGTTGCAATCATGCGTACAGAAAACCTATACCAATATCAAACTGAAACTCGACGATTAGCCAAAGTATTGAAGCCCTTTCCGGCTTTAGAAAGCCAGCTTCGTTTAAAAAGTTCTACGAGAAAATCACCAAAGCATTTCTTTCAGTTTCTGTTGAACCGAGCAAGTCACGTAAAAGCATCAAAAACATTTGCGACGAAGACTTGAGAATAGATGTAGCATCGTGCACATTAAAAGGAGCACTTTCCTCCTGATGGTTAGATAGATCCACCACTGGTTGACCAATTCGTTCAAGAAACGAATGTGTCATGAGAATCAAAAAACCTATGAAAAACGTTCTGCGACTAGATCGTATTGAAATAAACTTTGGTAACACTCCATGAGTAACTCCAAGCAACTTTCGCCTAAGATCAAAATCACAGCAGAACCATTTCTCGTAAAACCCGGAGAAACAACGCTACTTTGACATATGTATACATATCACTGATTTACAATCGTAAAACCGGTTATATGATATGATAAATTATCGTATAGCCCACAGTCAGAAAGCATATGATAAATTCTTCGTAACAAAACTAAGTCCTAACAATCAAACGGTTAACGAAAAATCTAAACTTTTCGAAAATTGACCAAGTTCAATACGCTCCACAATTCACTTTAAGCCCGCAACGTTTTACCTATAATACGCGGCATGTAAGGAAAAAATTCGTAACAAAGCTTCAAGAGCTATACGAAACATCCTCAAAAATGCACGAAATAGATCTCAGAAGGCCAACACTTCAAAAAAACATTATGAAGGAAAACGGCTCTTCCCTTGGGTAAATTTACGCGACACCTCAATCCTAATTCCTTGATCGAAAATCAAATTATTAGCATCCAAACAAGAACGTTTCTCAAACGCAGGGCTAAGACTAAGCCCTTGCAACATCGCGAAACATCTTCAAGCCCGCAAACATTTCAAGCACGAAACACGGCATACGAAAGAATAACAAATCTTCAGCATCGCGAGACGTCGCAGACACCTGTAGATTCGTTCTTCGACGAAATTTCCTTCCTCAATAAAAAAGTTTTCTTGGAAGACCAGACAGTCATACGCACTAACATCTTCTCAAAACATATCCTTCGCGAAGACTCGAAACGGTATTTTTTACCATTAATTTTGTTGCTTATCACAACAAACTCTCAACGTTCTAAACAGACTTAGCCATCTCGTAGAGATGACTCTCGTACATCCGACACAAGGATAATAGCGCTATAAAAGAAACCCAACATTTTTGGTCAGCACTTCCAGGAGGCTTAAGAATTATCCTGGGAGAGATGCTCGGTTCCGACCATACAAGTCGTATAAGCCGAGAACCTATCGCGGACTTTAAATCGGTATGGAATCAGGATGAAACTGAAACGGGATACGTAAGTCGAATTAGTCATCGCACCCTCTAAAACCAGGAGTAAACCTAGGTCTTGCCCTAAACCAAGCGCACTGGTCTCTAACATCTCTAGGCATAGTATCAAACACCCTGATACGAGATCCCAAAATTTGTCTCTCTGCCAATATTCGAACGTCTTCAGAAAATCCCGCAAGTTTACACACTGCGGAAAACTCTCAAAACAGATTACGGATATAGCAGTTCACACAGAGTTAGATTACGAGATGACAACTCGTAGTCTTCCTTCTACACTCATACAAAATGCCATCGCAGCAACACTCCTGATAACCGCAACATAAAAATTAGACCGTAAAGGTCTCGCTGGAAAACTAGTCTCAAGAATCTTAACTCCAAGACGAACTACGAAAGGCTTAATCCCTTCAACAAGGGTACGTAGGCAGCCGTCATAAGGCGCAGCCCCAATCTTATCGCGTCCTACTTTTAGAATAGCGAGAATACCACTTTTCACTGACCTTTTCAACCATTAATTCCGCCTAACTCACCTTACTTGCCTAACTTGCCAAGCCACTCGCTAGAACGTCACGCTAGAAGCTCATGGTTCTAACGAGCTCGGGGGCTAAGAAGCTCATGGTTCTAACGAGCTTGGGGGTAGCTATTGGGGTCAAAATCGGTCACGACGAAATCAAAGTCTGAAAATCCGTAAAAATCAACATGAACATTTTTACGAAAAGTAATCCTCGTAAAGATATCTTTACGAAGAGCCTTGCGGTAAAATCTTGTTCAAATCTCAATCGAACCACTAAATACGATTGTCCGAAGGCAACAGACATGTATCCAAATCGGCCGCGGACAAGCTCGAGTATGGCAATCGGACCGCAGACAAGCCAAGCTCGATCGATACGCGGCGACCAAGCATGCACACAGCTCGGTCGCTATGTAGCGACCAAGCCCGAGCCAAGCTCGGTCGCTACATAGAGAACGAGCTCGAGCCAAAGCTCGGTCGCTACGTAGCGACCGAGCTCTTCCGAAACGTCGATACGACACCAGTCCATGCATTCTCGTCTATCCTTCGATGCTATCTCCCGAAGACCGTAGCAAACTCAGTTCATGTTTTCCGTCATTCTAAATCATCGATCAAACTTTGCGGTAAAAGCTGCGGAAAGTCCGTTCTTTATCGAAAGAAGTCGCAATAAACGTTTCAAGTCGGAATACGGCCCAAAAGGACCTAAGACACGACTCGAGGCCCATCTTACCATTTCTTAACCAAAAGCCCGTAAACCGTAGGACGGTTTACGCTTGGTTCGCAAGGAAAGATAAATGTTAAGTTTCCGCGGATAAATACGGAATTTTGAAGATAATTACGAAGATCGGAAAAATGGAATATCTCCATTTTATGCAATGACGGCTTAAGGGCAGAAGAGTAAAAGCGTAAACCGACCTTGGAGCGAGTATATAAGGAGTCATAGGCGAGAGGCATGGAGAGAGAACTTTTTAGACTCAGAATTCTCTGCACTTAGAAACTTTAGGCTTTATTCTCGACAAGTTCGGTTTCTATGACTGGCACTCAATTACTAGACAAACTCGCCCAGGCAGTTCGATCTCTTGTCCAGCTCTATCAATTAAACTACGTTCGGCTTGATCCTCGAAAGGGGTACGTAGGCAGCCTTCAACAAGGTTCAGTCTGAAATCAATCAAAAATCTTTTCTGTAATTATTTCATCTTTTATTATCGAGCTGCGACTCAACTAGGTTTGAGCTGTTAGGCCGATAGAACTAAGTAACCCGCTGACAGCCTTTGCGGCCAAAGCTTTTATGATCTCTTGTAATGATCGCAACGCTCTTACGCGGACTCGAAATAAGATCTACTGTTTTCTCTAAACTCGTTTGTTATCTTTTCATGATTTCCGCATATATTTGGTCACTTGTCGTTGGCTCTCGCAGAGATCCGGGACCTCTGGGAATTTAGGGTTTTCCTTGTTTCCCAATTTAAACGGAAATCAACAGTGCGAATTTTGGTTCCCACAACTAGCAATCGCTTCTACCCACTTGGAGACATAGTCGACTGCAACCAGGATGTACTCGTTCTTGTGAGAAGGCGGGAAAGGTCCCATAAAATCTATTCCCCAGCAGTCGAACACCTCAACTTCCAATATGTAGTTCTGAGGCATCTCATTCCTTTTGCTGATACTGCCCATTCGCTGGCATGCATTGCATCTGGATATGAAGGCGTGAGCATCTCTGAACATTGTTGGCCACCAGAATCCTGCTTGGAGAATTTTGGAGACTGTTTTGAATGTGGCGAAGGGTCCAGTGTAGGAAGATCCGTGGCAGTGGTGTAGCATCCCTGGCATTTCAGCCTCCGGAACGCATCATCTGAAGATCCCATCTTTGTAATGTCGGTATAGGTAAAGCTCATCCCAAAAGTAATGCCTTGTCTCTCTTAAGAATTTCCTCTTCTCGTTCCCTGTGAACTTCAGAGTCTCCTTCTCAGCAGCTAAGAAATTTGCAATCTCAGCAAACCACGGTAGATCAGGATATTGCTTCTGGATTGCTGCCACAAACTGCTCTGGTTGCGAGGAACAGGCTGTTTCTATGCGCATTGGCTGTTCCGCGTAGCAAAGACCAATCGCGCTGACGTGTTCCACTGGTTGTTCTTCGTCAATCACAGTATCATCGTTTATCTTCATTCTGAAAAGGTGGTCCGCTACTGCATTTTCTACCCCCTTCTTGTCTCTTATTTCCAGATCAAATTCCTGTAGGAGGAGAATCCATCTCAGGAGCCGCGGTTTACCATCCTTCTTCGTGAGCAAGTACTTAAGGGTTGCATGATCCGTGTGGACTATCACCTTAGACCCAATGAGATATGATCGGAACTTCTCAAAAGCATATACGATGGCCAGGAGTTCCTTCTCTGTGGTAGCATACCTACATTGAGCTTCATCCAGTGTCTTGCTCGCGTAGTAGATCACATGGAGCTTCTTATCCTTCTGCTTCCCAAGCATTGCTCCCACTGCAAAGTCACTCGCGTCTGTCATGATCTCGAAAGGGAGGTCCCAGTCTGGAGGCTGGATAACCGGTGCACTGACTAGAGCTCCGTTGATCGTGTGAAATGAAGCTAAGCACTCGCTGTCGAAATCGAACCTTGTTTCTTTGCAGAGCAGTCTAGTGAGTGGTCTTGCGATTTTCGAGAAGTCCTGGATGAATCTTCTGTAAAAACCAGCATGTCCCAAAAAGCTTTTTATTCCCCTTACTGAAGTTGGTGGCTGCAGACTCATCATGATTTCGAACTTTGCCTTGTCCACTTCGATGCCTTTTTCTGAAATCTTATGTCCTAGAACAATCCCATCTCTGACCATGTAATGGCATTTCTCCCAATTCAGCACTAGATGCTTCTCCTCGCATCGCTTCAGAACCATGCACAAGTTTGACAAACAGACACTAAAGGAGCTTCCATAGATGCTGAAATCGTCCATGAAATCCTCCATTATGTCTTCAATTAGATCAGTGAAAATCGACATCATGCAGCGTTGAAAGGTCGCTGGAGCATTGCATAGCCCGAAAGGCATCCTTCTGTAGGCGTATGTTCCGTAAGGACATGTGAACGTCGTCTTCTCCTGATCATCTGGGTGGATGGGAATCTGAAAGAAACCTGAATAACCATCTAAAAAGCAATAGTATGGGTGGTTAGCAATTCTTTCAAGCATTTGATCAATGAAGGGAAGTGGGAAGTGATCCTTGCGAGTCGCAGCATTCAATTTACGGAAATCAATGCACATGCGATGACCAGTTACTATTCTAGTAGGGATTAATTCATTCTTTTCATTTGTTATAACAGTGATCCCTCCTTTCTTAGGCACTACATGAACAGGACTAACCCTCTTACTATCAGAGATCGCATAGATTACACCAGCTTCTAGAAGTTTCATTATCTCTTTCCTTACAACATCTTTCAGATTTGGGTTTAACCTCTTCTGATGTTCTACAGAAGTCATCGATTCATCTTCTAGGTGTATTCTATGCATGCACAGATCCAGTGAAATACCAGATATATCGGCTAGAGAATATCCTAATGCCTTTCGATATTTTCTAAGTTCGGATAAGAGAAGAGCAGGTTCAGCATTGTTCGGGTCAACATTCACGATTACTGGGTATGTAGAACTTGGTCCAAGAAATGCGTACCTGAGCCCCTTAGGGAGTGTTTTGAGCTCGACTTTTGGAGCTTTGGATTCACTCCACGGATCATTGTTCCGACTTGGTGGAACAGGCGAGCTCGATGAGTCTGAGGCATTGTTCTCCCCCAGACTAAGATATGCCACTAATCTTTCCATGGTTCTGGCGGAGTCCAATATCTTAGCGTACCCATCAGCGTCGATGTTCTGGACATTCTGTTCTGCTTCAGCTCTAATCAAGGCTAGTTCCAGCGGATCATCAGTAAGGATTTCCTCAATCATCTGATCACTCGGTTCCAGCGGATCACCCTCCTCTTGGACAGTGAAGGTTTGTCCATCTAGCATGGGTTTCTTGAGCATCTGATTCATCTCGAACCTCATCACAATGTCTCCTAGATGGAGGTCGATTTTTCCTTGTCGCACATCTATGATAGCTCCGACAGTGCATAGGAATGGTCTGCCCAGGATCAGGGGATCTTTTGACTCTTCCTCGAGTTCCAGAACAACGAAATTGGCAGGGACAAGTGTGTTCCCAACCAGAACTTGGATATCCTCAATAATTCCGACTGGAGATTTCACTGATCGATCAGCAAACACTAGGGACATCCTGGTAGGTTTGAAATCCGTGTATCCAAGGCGCTTAGCCACAGAGTATGGCATGAGGTTGATGCTTGATCCCAGATCGACTAGTGAACACGAGAAGACTTTTCTCCCAATTTGGATGGATAGGACAAATTTTCCAGGATCACCCAGTTTCTTGATCCTTTTGTTCTGGAGCACAGCGCTGCACTCTTTTGAGACCACCATGAACTCACTGTCATCGGTTATCTTTCCAGAGATCAGTCCCTTCACAAAGCTACTCATGGATGGCATCATCTGGATTCCACTCATGAGAGGAAGTCTGACTGTTAAGTCTTCCAGCATCTTCCCACAGTTCATCTCCTCCTTGTCCTTGCGTGTGGCCTTAGCCGGAACAGGGTACGAAACCTTAGGTACATTGTCACGGGGGGAAACAAGTTCTTCAGCTGGTCGAACAACCACAGTAGGCTGCTCTGTAGTGGTCGGAGTATGTCCAGCAGGTAGCTCTGCTTCTTCCTCATCTGTTGGTGCGGTTACAGGTGGTTGTTCTGACTCTTTCTGCTTCCCTTTCTCAGCTGTTGTCAATCTCTTGGGTGCCGGATCAGTTAACCGCTTCCCACTCCTAAGCGCGACTGCATTGCACTCCTTGGGATTTTTATCTGACTCTCCAGGGAGAGTACCTTGCTGTCTTTTCACACTCTCAGCAGTCTGAGCAATCTGAATATCCATCTGCCTCATATGGCTCGAGACATTATCATATTTGGCACTCAGGTCATTGAACATGTGATTCATTCGGGTGTTGATGTCGTTTGTGACCTGATTCAGTGCTTTTCCCTGGATATGCTGTCCTTGGAGCAGCTGGCTCATCATATTGGCAAGACTCTTCATCTCGTCATGTGGAGCAGTCTGAGCAGGCTGTGCAGGCTGCTGGTTAGTCGGCTGTTTCTGGTTGTGGAACTGAGTATTCTGAGCTGGGCTGAGGACAAAGGTTCTTCCTTGATTTCCATACCCCCTTTGGTATCCAGTGTTCTGAACCTGATTGCCTTGAGCATTTTCTGCGTTACCATCGGGTTTAGGGTTGTTGAACAGGTGGGGGTTGTTCCTCACGTTAGGGTTCGGGTGATAGTTCTTGAACTGCCATCCTTGCCCATTCACATAGCTAACTTCATGATGATCCTCAGTCGCCTGGTCTGCCTCTGATGTAGTGTCTGCGGTTCCTTTATCCTGAGGGGATTCTTCCATGATGAAGACATGGTTCAGGTTACTCTTTATCAGCTGATCGACCTTGGCAAAGAGCTCATCTATTTTGCTATTGTCGATGCTGTTCACCTTCTGGGTGCGGTCAGTCTCGCGGTTGCTGTCAGCTGAGCTTGAGGCCATGTTCTCAATTAGTGCGAAAGCACCTTGAGTGGATTGGGTCATGAAATCTCCATTACTTGCTGAGTTTAAAGTGTTCCTGTACTCCCAACCTACTCCATCGTAGAACACTCCAAGTAGATAATCTTCTTCAAAACCGTGATGTGGGCACTCCCTGCGGTAGAAGTTGAATCGCTCCCATGCGTCACAGAACGGCTCATCTACCAGCTTTTTGAAGGTGGCGATCTTCTGTCTCAGAGCTGCCGTCTTTGATTTCGTGTAGAAGTGGCTCAAGAAAGCAGATCTGACTTGTTCCCAAGTGGTGAGCGATCCAGTGGGTAGGGAATCTAGCCAGCGAGCAGCCTTCCCATCGAGAGAGAAAGGGAACAGGGTACACTTGATGTAATCGGGTGGTACTCCATTCGCCTTAGTGAACCCACACATCTTCTCAAAGTTCTCAGTGTGGTCCATTGGTATTTCTGCAGGAAGTCCATTGAAGATCTTCCTCTGCACCAGACCTATCAAGGCAGGCTTGATTTCAAAGTCTTGTCTAGTGCACGGTGGAGGGTTGATGGCAGATCTCGTAGCAGGTAGATTACGCAAGAGATTTCTCTGGCTAATCTGCTCAACTTCCTCGGGTGCATTCCGTTGGTTGGCAGCATTCGCTTGGATGGTTTGCTGCATCTGCTGCATCTGCTGTTGCATGAGTGCAAACACAGCAGTAAGATCATCCTGGTGGTCACCCATGTCGGTGTTCGTGGGTCTAGGCAGTTGACAGTTCTGTCGTTCTAATCTTGCTAGTTCTTCGTTGGTAAGCTGATGCAATGGCCCTTGTGCGTTGCTCCGAGTATGTCTACTGGTCATGGACCTGGATCATTAGCTGTCACAAAGATAAATAGGTGAGTTAGATATCTTAGACTTAAAATGAAACCGAAAAGTAGAGGTAAAAAAAGCTGGTCCCCGTCGCAAGGGCGCCAAAACCTGATACAGTAAATATGAATCCTTGCTACAGCCAAGTTAACAGTTGTGATTATAGTACTTTAGATTCAATCCAGAGGACCAGTCTACACTTTACTTTTATAAGTTTCAATACTAAGCTAAGAAGAAAATGGTTTTCAATTCGATTAGTGACGCGGAAAACAAGTAAACTAGAGGTTGATTCAATTTAACAAGAAGCTAGCCTAGGGTAATTCATTGGGTGTTGAGCGAGAGCCAAACAATTATTCAAGCGCGATGTAGTGCTTTCTAGAACTCGGATCACTCAGCTGGAACACCCCACTGTCGTGGTGGTGATCCCTTTGCTGGTCGATCCCACCATCTAACTGTCGTTGAGATGAGAACGGCTGCAAGCCTTAGAGATCAGGTCCGATCAGTTCACTTACTACCCTAATATCTACTTTCGCTGATTAGGGATATTAAGCTCATTCAATACATGTCAAGTTATCTACTAAGCGGTTAGCTAGGCGGTTAACTTAGGATCTAACATCAAGTGATCAGATTAATGGAAGCTTTAAGAACAGTATGAATGAAGAACAATTAAGAATAGCTTATCTATGTTTAGCTCATAATTCAACACCCTAAAAACCCTAGGCGAGCTAGATCACTACTCAATCATGATGCAAGCAGTAAAAGACATAGATTCTGAATAAAACTGCATAATAATAAGAGTAGTAAACAAAGGGTTCAGATGGTCTTCTCTATGAGAGAATGGATTCTTCTCCCTTACAAGTTGCAGATCGCAAAAGCTAATAGTTCTCTTGTAAAAACTAGCGTAAGAAATAAGATAGGATAGATGGCGTTTTTATATGGAGGCGCCAATAGGTAGAAAAGATATTAGGGCTACAGGGCTTTAATTCCCGAAATAGGAGCTTCCTTATTTGTTGGGAACAACCTCGGGATCACTCCGTCTGCTTGTTCCGCTTGAGAACAGTCTCGGGACTGTTCTCCTTGAGTGTTTTCCACAGGAATGCTCCAAAAGGACAGCTTCTCTTCATGCACCCTCTCTTCACTCTTCTACCAACTCCAGACCTGTAAAAGATCAAAAAGGACTAGACTGACACGGATTAAGGACTCGAATCAATATGAAAACATCTATACAATGATGTGAAAAACGCCATATATCAATATGTCTCACTGTTAGATTTAGGTTTCTCATATAGGTTGATATATTTATTGCTAGCTTAAATTGTTGTTAGGGTGATTTAATTAGTTCTTCATCTAGTTATTCTTATCACTAAGCTTAGGGTTGATAAACCCTAAATCTTAGATCTTAGGATTAATTGAGATCAAGCCATTGCTTGACTCAATACCTGAAAATTAGCTAGTATGATCTAACTGACTAGATACAGACGAGAGTTGGTCTAGTGAGTTAGAAAATATAAATCAAACCTGTCCGTAAAGCCTTCTAGAAGAAATATCGATCGACGCAGCGATAGCCCTGTCGGTCGATATTTTGAAAGGTTTATCGATCGATATTCATAACCGATTCATTAAAATAAAGATATTGATAACGGATTATCGATCGCACTTTCTCGTGATTAACATATGAGAATTGAAATCCGAGATCCAGATTAGACAATCAAATAGATTATATCTTAGTTTGAATTCAAGAACAATTAATATCAATAAACCCCTAAAAAATCTACCTTAAGTATTGCTTATCATACCTGAGAACATACGTAAATCTAGCTATTCTCCCAACTGTCAACAACCTCAAAACAAACCAATCGAGCAATAACTTTGCTCACCAATTCATTTACTGCTTTAAAACCTATAAACCAATTAATCTAGATTATTTCAAGACCATAATCTACTGTGTAATCCTAGAGTCTCTGTGGATTCGATCCCTAAGTACTACATCTGAACCGGTTATTTGAGAGAGTAATTCACTCCTTAAGGTAATTTGAGTGATATCAAATTTGGCGCCGTTGCCGGAGACTCTTTCTTATTACCATTAGATTAAGTTTAGAATATAGTCTAGATTTTGTTACTGAATCTGCTAAAGTTTTCCCTCTTTCCCTGCTGACACAGGTACTTAGGATGGAAGACATGAATTTTGGCCCAAAATCGATCGACGCTTAGAGAACAACATCGACCGATGGGTCAACACCGTTACCAATATCGATCGACGCCATCCTGCCAGAAGCAAGTAAGTATGTTCTTACATGTTTCAGTAATGAAAAAGTAGTTCTAGAAAATCTAAAAGGTCGAGTATGCCATGCATCAAACAAAATAAATTATAGACATAGGGCTCCAATTCCTATTGGAGTAGCTGTTGTTATGGATGCTGGACCGGAGCATCACCAAACGCTTGGAGATTACAACATACCTGATCGGTTCTTGATATCACTCAAATTACCCTATAGAGTGTTACTCTCATCAAAAGAGGTCGAGTTATAGTACTTAGGGATCGAATCCACAGAGACTCTAGGATTACTCAACAGACTTAAATAATTAGAAATGAAGAAAGACTAAAAGGTTTTAATAGTTTTAAAAGCAGTAAATGATAAATCGAAAACAACAGTGATTCAATAGATTGAATTGAAGTGGTTTCAAGATTGGGAAAGCAGCTAGATTCAGGCAATTCTCAGGTATAAAATGTATGCACTTAGTTTAGACTAAAGGGTTTAATGGTTCTTGAACTAAACATTGATTTAACCGGATAGGTTATCTTCACTAGATCTCGGATCTCAACTGTCGTATTTTGATCTCGGGAGAGTGTCCATCGATGTGACTTGATGTACATCGACCGATACACCTTTGTAACGATCGACCGACAGAACGATAGTTGCGTCGATCGACGGTTATTCTAGCGAGCTTTGCGAACGAGTTTAACTTGTTCTCTAACCTTCTCAGACCAACTGTCGTTGCGCCTGAGTTAGTTAGATCACGCAAATGGGTTCAGGTATTGAGGAGAAACGGTTAGTTGGACTCAATTAATCCTAAGATTTAAAATGAAGGTGATCAATCTCAATTTTAGCATTAAGTCCATAAGCAATGAAAGAACAGTCAAAACACCTTTTTAACAGTCATATTAGCAGTACATAATTTCAACCATGGTGAGAAACCTAAATCTAACAATTGGTTTACTCAAACATATTCATGAGAGAGAAAGTCATGATGGTGTGAAATAAACCCAAATGAAACATAGAACACAAATAGATAGAGTAATAAAAAAAAAGGAGTTCAAGATCTTCTCTGTTTTGCAGTCTCAGATCTATCTCTCCAATCCTAAGCTCTCCTAATGGTAGCCAAAATGCTCCTTCTCCAAAACTAGGTCTTTTGCAAGTGTCTGCTAGAAATGATACAAAACCCTACATATAGCCTAACAGGCGGCTAGGGACTTAAGTTGTAAATAATAGATCTTCTGGGAAATAAAATCTTTTAATTTGTGATTTCATCCGTGTGACTGCGTATCGATCAATGCACATATATGTATGTCGATCGATAGTAAGTGATCATGATCGACTGATGTTGCTCTTCAATCGTCGATCGATTTTTCTTGCGTAAAAGCATTCCAAAATGTCCCAAAAGTATCATTTCCTTCCATCAGGTGAATAAACCTGTATTTGCTTTGAAAAGACTCTAAAACATGATTAATACATCTTAAAACCTTTATATACCATGTTTAAAAACGGGTGAAAATCATGGTATATCAACTCCCCCAGACTTATCTTTTGACTTGTCCTCAAGTTAAACCAATGGACAATCTCTCTGGAAGAGGGTTGAAAACATCAGGGACTCACAGATTTGAAACATTGAAATTATCACCTCTATAATATTGCATTCCACATCTAAGGTTCCTTCTTACAGATATACATTATGCAATATCCTAGCTTAGCAACCAAAATCATCTAGCCAACAATCTTAACTAATCTTATTATCAATCTCCTCAACCAACCTCATTTCTTAATGTAAAAAGTGTAGGCTTTACCTTGGGAGTATCGATCACAGGATGCAAGGATTTCAGACAAGTATCTGGAGCTGCAGGTAAAAGTTAGTTCCTAGTTTCTCTCTCTCTAAATTTCTCTCTTGGGTCAAAGTCTGCTTCCATTGCAGGATCAGTGACCAAGATTGGACAGGCTTCCATGAATCAAAACTTAATGGTGGTTGCCACCAAGTTCTGTTCACTTCTTTTTGACCTATATCCAAGAGTTCTTTGCGAAAGCGAGCTTTGAAGATTGCCGCCTCCAAGTCCTGTTTCGAACTCTTTTATTTGAGTCTTTATGAATCAAGCCTTAATGGTTTTAGCCACCAAGTTCTGTTCAGACTCATCCTAATTAAACAATAGATCTTATTTATTATTATATATATATATATATATATTTTTTTTTTAATACTCACTAACTAATCTAGGGTCGAAATTTAGAGAGAGAAAATGTGATCAATAATCTAAACCAGGCGTTACCTTCCTGGATGAATCTTCTGTAAAAACCAGCATGTCCCAAAAAGCTTTTTGTTCCCCTTACTGAAGTTGGTGGTTGCAGACTCATCATGATTTCGATCTTTGCCTTGTCCACTTCGATGCCTTTTTCTGAAATCTTATGTCCTAGAACAATCCCATCTCTGACCATGAAATGGCATTTCTCCCAATTCAGCACTAGATGCTTCTCCTCGCACCGCTTCAGAACCATGCACAAGTTTGACAAACAGACACTAAAGGAGCTTCCATAGACGCTGAAATCGTCCATGAAAACCTCCATTATGTCTTCGATAAAATCAGTGAAAATCGACATCATGCAGCGTTGAAAGGTCGCTGGAGCATTGCATAGCCCGAAAGGCATCCTCCTATAGGCGTATGTTCCGTAAGGACATGTGAACGTCGTCTTCTCCTGATCATCTGGGTGGATGGGAATCTGAAAGAAACCTGAATAAACCTCTAAAAAGCAATAGTATGGGTGGTTAGCAATTCTTTCAAGCATTTGATCAATGAAGGGAAGTGGGAAGTGATCCTTGCGAGTCGCAGCATTCAATTTAGGGAAATCAATGCACATGCGATGACCAGTTACTGTTCTAGTAGGGATTAATTCATTCTTTTCATTTGTTATAACAGTGATCCCTCCTTTCTTAGGCACTACATGAACATGACTAACCCACTTACTATCAGAGATCGCATAGATTACAACAGCTTCTAGAAGTTTCATTATCTCTTTCTTTACAACATTTTTCAGATTTGGGTTTAACCTCCTCTGATGTTCTACAGAAGTCATCGATTCATATTCTAGGTGTATTCTATGCATGCAAAGATCCGGTGAAATACCAGGCATATCGGCTAGAGAATATCCTAATGCCTTTCGATATTTTCTAAGTTCGGATAAGAGAAGAGCAGTTTCAGCATTGTTCAGGTCAACATTCACGATTACTGGGTATGTAGAACTTGGTCCATGAAATGCGTACCTGAGCCCCTTAGGGAGTGTTTTGAGCTCGACTTTTGGAGCTTTGGATTCACTCCACGGATCATTGTTCCGACTTGGTTGAACAGGCGAGCTCGATGAGTCTGAGGCATTGTTCTCCCCCAGACTAAGATATGCCACTAATCTTTCCATGGTTCTGGCGGAGTCCAATATCTTAGCGTACCCATCAGCGTCGATGTTCTGGACATTCTGTTCTGCTTAAGCTCTAATCAAGGCTAGTTCCAGCGGATCATCAGTAAGGATCTCCTCAATCATCTGATCACTCGGTTCCAGCGGATCACCCTCCTCTTGGACAGTGAAGGTTTGTCCATCTAGCATGGGTTTCTTGAGCATCTGATTCATCTCGAAACTCATCACAATGTCTCCTAGATGGAGGTCGATTTTTCCTTGTCGCACATCTATGATAGCTCCGACAGTGCATAGGAATGGTCTGCCCAGGATCAGGGGATCTTTTGACTCTTCCTCGAGTTCCAGAACAACGAAATTGGCAGGGACAAGTGTGTTCCCAACCAGAACTTGGATATCCTCAATAATTCCGACTGGAGATTTCACTGATCGATCAGCAAACACTAGGGACATCCTGGTAGGTTTGAAATCCGTGTATCCAAGGCGCTTAGCCACAGAGTATGGCATGAGGTTGATGCTTGATCCCAGATCGACTAGTGAACACGAGAAGACTGTTCTCCCAATTTGGATGGATAGGACAAATTTTCCAGGATCACCCAGTTTCTTGATCCTTTTGTTCTGGAGCACAGCGCTGCACTCTTTTGAGACCACCATGAACTCACTGTCATCGGTTATCTTTCCAGAGATCAGTCCCTTCACAAAGCTACTCATGGATGGCATCATCTGGATTCCACTCATGAGAGGAAGTGTGACTGTTAAGTCTTCCAGCATCTTCCTACAGTTCATCTCCTCCTTGTCCTTGCGTGTGGCCTTAGCCGGAACAGGGTACGAAACCTTAGGTACATTGTCACGGGGGGAAACAGGTTCTGCAGCTGGTCGAACAACCACAGTAGGCTGCTCTGTAGTGGTCAGAGTATGTCCAGCAGGTAGCTCTACTTCTTCCTCATCTGTTGGTGCGGTTACAGGTGGTTGTTCTGACTCTTTCCGCTTCTCTTTCTCAGCTGTTGTGAATCTCTTGGGTGCCGGATCAGTTAACCGCTTCCCACTCCTAAGCGCGACTGCATTGCACTCCTTAGGATTTTTATCTGTCTTTCCAAGGAGAGTACCTTGCTGTCTTTTCACACTCTCAGCAGTCTGAGCAATCTGAATATCCATCTGCCTCATATGGCTCGAGACATTATCATATTTGGCACTCAGGTCATTGAACATGTGATTCATTCGGGTGTTGATGTCGTTTGTGACCTGATTCAGTGTTTTTCCCTGGATCTGCTGTCCTTGGAGCAGCTGGCTCATCATATTGGCAAGACTCTTCATCTCGTCATGTGGAGCAGTCTGAGCAGGCTGTGCAGGCTGCTGGTTAGTCGGCTGTTTCTGGTTGTGGAACTGAGTATTCTGAGCTGGGCTGAGGACAAAGGTTCTTCCTTGATTTCCATACCCCCTTTGGCATCCAGTGTTATGAACCTGATTGCCTTGAGCATTTTCTGCGTTACCATCGGGTTTAGGGTTGTTGAACAGGTGGGGGTTGTTCCTCACGTTAGGGTTCGGGTGATAGTTCTTGAACTGCCATCCTTGCCCATTCACATAGCTAACTTCATGATGATCCTCAGTCGCCTGGTCTGCCTCTGATGTAGTGTCTGCGGTTCCTTTATCCTGAGGGGATTCTTCCATGATGAAGACATGGTTCAGGTTACTCTTTATCAGCTGATCGACCTTGGCAAAGAGCTCATCTATTTTGCTATTGTCGATGCTGTTCACCTTCTGGGTGCGGTCAGTCTCGCGGTTGCTGTCAGCTGAGCTTGAGGCCATGTTCTCAATTAGTGCGAAAGCACCTTGAGTGGATTGGGTCATGAAATCTCCATTACTGGCTGAGTTTAAAGCGTTCCTGTACTCCCAACCTACTCCATCGTAGAACACTCCAAGTAGATAATCTTCTTCAAAACCGTGATGTGGGCACTCCCTGCGGTAGACGTTGAATCGCTCCCATGCGTCGCAGAACGGCTCATATACCAGCTTTTTGAAGGTGGTGATCTTCTGTCTCAGAGCTGCCGTCTTTGATTTTGTGTAGAAGTGGCTCAAGAAAGCAGATCTGACTTGTTCCCAAGTGGTGAGCGATTCAGTGGGTAGGGAATCTAGCCAGAGAGCAGCCTTCCCATCGAGAGAGAAAGGGAACAGGGTACACTTGATGTAATCGGGTGGTACTCCATTCGCCTTAGTGAACCCACACATCTTCTCAAAGTTCTCAGTGTGGTCCATTGGTATTTCTGCAGGAAGTCCACTGAAGATCTTCCTCTGCACCAGACCTATCAAGGCAGGCTTGATTTCAAAGTATTGTCTAGTGCACGGTGGAGGGTTGATGGCAGATCTCGTAGCAGGTAGATTACGCAAGAGATTTCTCTGGCTAATCTGCTCAACTTCCTCGGGTGCATTCCGTTGGTTGGCAGCATTCGCTTGGATGGTTTGCTGCATCTGCTGCATCTGCTGCATCTGCTGTTGCATGAGTGCAAACGCAACAGTAAGATCATCCTGGTGGTCACCCATGTCGGTGTTCGTGGGTCTAGGCAGTTGACGGTTCTGTCGTTCTAATCTTGCTAGTTCTTCGTTGGTAAGCTGATGCAATGGCCCTTGTGCGTTGCTCCGAGTATTTCTACTGGTCATGCACCTGGATCATTAGCTGTCACAAAGATAAATAGGTGAGTTAGATATCTTAGACTTAAAATGAAACCGAAAAGTAGAGGTAAAAAAAGCTGGTCCCCGTCGCAAGGGCGCCAAAACTTGATACAGTAAATATGAATCCTTGCTACTGCCAAGTTAACAGTTGTGATTATAGTACTTTAGATTCAATCCAGAGGACCAGTCTACACTTTACTTTTATAAGTTTCAATACTAAGCTAAGAAGAAAATGGTTTTCAATTCGATTAGTGACGCGGAAAACAAGTAAACTAGAGGTTGATTCAATTTAACAAGAAGCTAGCCTAGGGTAATTCATTGGGTGTTGAGCGAGAGCCAAACAATTATTCAAGCGCGATGTAGTGCTTTCTAGAACTCGGATCACTCAGCTGGAACACCCCACTGTCGTGGTGGTGATCCCTTTGCTGGTCGATCCCACCATCTAACTGTCGTTGAGATGAGAACGGCTGCAAGCCTTAGAGACCAGGTCCGATCAGTTCACTTACTACCCTAATATCTACTTTCGCTGATTAGGGATATTAAGCTCATTCAATACATGTCTAGTTATCTACTAAGCGGTTAGCTAGGCGATTAACTTAGGATCTAACATCAAGTGATCAGATTAACGGAAGCTTTAAGAACAGTATGAATGAAGAACAATTAAGAATAGCTTATCTATGTTTAGCTCATAATTCAACACCCTAAAAACCCTAGGCGACCTAGATCACTACTCAATCATGATGCAAGCAGTAAAAGACATAGATTCTGAATAAAACTGCATAATAATAAGAGTAGTAAACAAAGGGTTCAGATGGTCTTCTCTATGAGAGAATGGATTCTTCTCCCTTACAAGTTGCAGATCGCAAAAGTTAATAGTTCTCTTGTAAAAACTAGCGTAAGAAATAAGATAGGATAGATGGTGTTCTTATATGGAGGCGCCAATAGGTAGAAAAGATATTAGGGCAACAGGACTTTAATTCCCGAAATAGGAGCTTCCTTATTTGTTGGGAACAACCTCGGGATCACTCCGTCTGCTTGTTCCGCTTGAGAACAGTCTCGGGACTGTTCTCCTTGAGTGTTTTCCACAGGAATGCTCCAAAAGGACAGCTTCTCTTCATGCACCCTCTCTTCACTCTTCTACCAACTCCAGACCTGTAAAAGATCAAAAAGGACTAGACTGGCACGGATTAAGGACTCGAATCAATATGAAAACATCTATACAATGATGTGAAAAACACCATATATCAATATGTCTCACTGTTAGATTTAGGTTTCTCATATATGTTGATATATTTATTGCTAGCTTAAATTGTTGTTAGGGTGATTTAATTAGTTCTTCTTCTAGTTATTCTTATCACTAAGCTTAGGGTTGATAAACCCTAAATCTTAGATCTTAGGATTAATTGAGATCAAGCCATTGCTTGACTCAATACCTGAAAATTAGCTAGTATGATCTAACTGACTAGATACAGACGAGAGTTGGTCTAGTGAGTTAGAAAATATAAATCAAACCTGTCTGTAAAGCCTTCTAGAAGAAATATCGATCGACGCAGCGATAGCCCTGTCGATCGATATTTTGAAAGGTTTATCGATCGATATTCATAACCGATTCATTAAAAAAAAGATATTCATAACGGATTATCGATCGCACTTTCTCGTGATTAAAATATGAGAATTGAAATCCGAGATCCAGATTAGACAATCAAATAGATTATATCTTAGTTTGAATTCAAGAACAATTAATATCAATAAACCCCTAAAAAATCTACCTTAAGTATTGCTTATCATACCTGAGAACATACCTAAATCTAGCTATTCTCCCAACTGTCAACAACCTCAAAACAAACCAATCGAGCAATAACTTTGCTCACCAAATCATTTACTGCTTTAAAACCTATAAACCAATTAATCTAGATTATTTCAAGACCATAATCTACTGTGTAATCCTAGAGTCTCTGTGGATTCGATCCCTATGTACTACATCTGAACCTCTTATTTGAGAGAGTAATTCACTCCTTAAGGTAATTTGAGTGATATCAAATTTGGCGCCGTTTCCGGGGACTCTTTCTTATTACCATTAGATTAAGTTTAGAAAAAAGTCTAGATTTTGTTACTGAATCTGCTAAAGTTTTCCCTCTTTCCCTGCTGACACAGGTACTTAGGATGGAAGACATGAATTTTGGCCCAAAATCGATCGACGCTCAGAGAACAACATCGACCCATGGGTCAACACCGTTACCAATATCGATCGACGCCATCCTGCCAGAAGCAAGTAAGTATGTTCTTACATGTTTCAATAATGAAAAAGTAGTTCTAGAAAATCTAAAAGGTCGAGTATGCCATGCATCAAACAAAATAAATTATAGACATAGGGCTCCAATTCCTATTGGTGTAGCTGTTGGTATGGATGCTGGACCGGAGCATCACCAAACGCTTGGAGATTACAACAGACCTGATCGGTTCTTGATATCACTCAAATTACCCTATAGAGTGTTACTCTCATCAAAAGAGGTCGAGTTATAGTACTTAGGGATCGAATCCACAGAGACTCTAGGATTACTCAACAGACTTAAATAATTAGAAATGAAGATAGACTAAAAGGTTTTAATAGTTTTAAAAGCAGTAAATGATAAATCGAAAACAACAGTGATTCAATAGATTGAATTGAAGTGGTTTCAAGATTGGGAAAGCAGCTAGATTCAGGCAATTCTCAGGTATAAAATGTATGCACTTAGTTTAGACTAAAGGGTTTAATGGTTCTTGAACTAAACATTGATTTAACCGGATAGGTTATCTTCACTAGATCTCGGATCTCAACTGTCGTATTTTGATCTCGGGAGAGTGTCGATCGATGTGACTTGATGTACATCGACCGATACACCTTTGTAACGATCGACCGACAGAACGATAGTTGCATCGATCGACGGTTATTCTAGCGAGCTTTGCGAACGAGTTTAACATGTTCTCTAACCTTCTCAGACCAACTGTCGTTGCGCCTGAGTTAGTTAGATCACGCAAATGGGTTCAGGTATTGAGGGGAAACGGTTAGTTGGACTCAATTAATCCTAAGATCTAAAATGAAGGTGATCAATCTCACTTTTAGCATTAAGTCCATAAGCAATGAAAGAACAATAAAAACACCTTTTTAACAGTCATATTAGCAGTACATAATTTCAACCATGGTGAGAAACCTAAATCTAACAATTGGTTTACTCAAACATATTCATGAGAGACAAAGTCATGATGGTGTGAAATAAACCCAAATGAAACATAGAACACAAATAGATAGAGTAATAGAAATAAAGGAGTTCAAGATCTTCTCTGTTTTGCAGTCTCAGATCTATCTCTCCAATCCTAAGCTCTCCTAATGGTAGCCAAAATGCTCCTTCTCCAAAACTAGGTCTTTTGCAAGTGTCTGCTAGAAATGATACAAAACCCTAGTACATATAGCCTAACAGGCGGCTAGGGACTTAAGTTGTAAATAATATATCTTCTGGGAAATGAAATCTTTTAATTTGCGATTTCATCCGTGTGACTGCGTATCGATCGATGCACATATATGTATGGCGATCGATAGTAAGTGATCATGATCGACTGATGTTGCTCTTCAATCATCGATCGATTTTCCTTGCGTAAAAGCACTCCAAAATGTCCCAAAAGTATCATTTCCTTCCATCAGGTGAATAAACCTGTATTTGCTTTGAAAAGACTCTAAAACATGATTAATACATCTTAAAACCTTTATATACCATGTTTAAAAACGGGTGAAAATCATGGTATATCAACTCCCCCAGACTTATCTTTTGACTTGTCCTCAAGTTAAACCAATGGACAATCTCTCTGGAAGAGGGTTGAAAACATCAGGGACTCACAGATTTGAAACATTGAAATTATCACATCTATAATATTGCATTCCACATCTAAGGTTCCTTCTTACAGATATACATTATGCAATATCCTAGCTTAGCAACCAAAATCATCTAGCCAACAATCTTAACTAATCTTATTATCAATCTCCTCAACCAACCTCATTTCTTAATGTAAAAAGTGTAGGCTTTACCTTGGGAGTATCGATCACAGGATGCAAGGATTTCAGACAAGTATCTGGAGCTGCAGGTAAAAGTTAGTTCCTAGTTTCTCTCTCTCTAAATTTCTCTCTTGGGTCAAAGTCTGCTTCCATTGCAGGATCAGTGACCAAGATTGGACAGGCTTCCATGAATCAAAACTTAATGGTGGTTGCCACCAAGTTCTGTTCACTTCTTTTTGACCTATATCCAAGAGTTCTTTGCGAAAGCGAGCTTTGAAGATTGCCGCCTCCAAGTCATGTTTCGAACTCTTTTATTTGAGTCTTTATGAATCAAGCCTTAATGGTTTTAGCCACCAAGTTCTGTTCAGACTCATCCTAATTAAACAATAGATCTTATTTATTATATATATATATATATATATATTTTTTTTTAATACTCACTAACTAATCTTGGGTCGAAATTTAGAGAGAGAAAATGTGATCAATAATCTAAACCAAGCGTTACCTTCCAGACTTGTCTGAAAAATCCGATCTCATGTATACCAAGCCCCAAAACAAGCAGTTAAATCAGGTTAGTGTTGGAGGTTAGCTTCGGCTCTTTCTAACAAGCTAGCAAGTGTGTATAGTTGACTGGTTGATCCACTTTAACATCTATAGTATTATCTGCAGTCAGTAAATCTAGAATGGTGGTAGAAAGTGGTTAGACATTCAAGTAGAAATCATTAGTTCATAATCCCCTTTTTGACTCAATAAAATTATTTTTGAAAAGATTTCTGACAAAAACTCAAGAAAATGGTGTTAGTAACTACCTCCCTCAGACTTAAATTGTACCGACTCGGTGCAAAGTGTCCAAGGGTAGGTTAAAATCTAGTTAGATGTTTGAGAGTGTTAGAGTAAAAATGAAGTACCTATCCGTACTACGCATCGATCGATGTAATCCTCTCCATATTGATCGATGTTAGTCGCCCAGAATCGATCGATGTAATCCTCTCCAAACCGATCGATGGCGAAGCACAGACATTTTCGCATGTGCTTCGAGTCAAACTCGAAGTTCCTTGCCTAATGTTAGCTTTGTTAGACAATCAAGCATAAGAAATAATAAGCATCCTCAAACATTAAATATAAGCTTAAAAACATAAATCCTACAAGTTTGGGAAATAAATAAACAAGTTCATAATAAAAGGAGAAGAGACAGAGATGGGAGGACTAATCGGTGTCCTCATCAGTCGCCTCATCGTCCTCTGGGGATGGGTCCCTGCATGCTGCTGGTGCTGGTGCCTGTGCTCCTGTGGCTCTCCTGCTCCGACAAGACACTCTAGCCCAGATGGCCTGAAGAGCGTTCACCACGAACCACTGAAAGTCTCCCTGGTCTTGCATAGCGATGTCCGGGATGTTCAGGAAGTCGGGGAGAGGAGGTGCATGTGCGTCCCGAGCTCTGGTACGGCGAATGCTGGGAGGTCGGCGTGACATGTTCCGCGGGTTGCGGAGGAATGCCTCGTCTGGCATGCATCGAAGCTGCTCCACGTTGTTGCCGAAGTCAGTGATCCTCCTATCTGGTAGGGGTAGAAGGCGATGCTCGTCGCGGATCCTGAGGTGCCAAAGCTTCCCTTCCTCGAGCCATAGCGAGTGCATCAAGTGCTGCTCGTCGAGGAAGGGGTGGTCGCGGTCGGCAGAGCGAGAGTCGAGGTGGATGCCGAGATACTGGAATATCGGGGTCAGAAGACTCCCAACTGTCTCCTTCTTGTTCTTGCCCTTGCTGGTGAAGGGCTTCTTCTTCAGCTCCACCAAATGCGCGGCAAAGACAGCTCCGTGGTTCGGCGGGCTTACCTCGCCATCCTCGTCCAACTCAACCAAATCCACCACGCCATTCACTGCACAGAAAAGTAGTGTGAGCTCCTTTATCGTGACCTTGTTGGGCTCCATCTTGCAAACAAGTGTGTTTGGAAGGAGCCGTAGGAAGTAGCGAAGTACAGGATGGCGGATGTCTGATAGCACGGCCCTGTTCGTGTCCCAAACTCCTGTGCCGACGATGTCCCAGAATTCCTCAATGTGTGAGAAAGGTGGGACCGTGTAAGAAGCGATGCTCTCATCGAAACCGTAGATGCGGCAGAGCTCGGAGATACTGATCCTGTAGCATGTCTCTCTGGCGAAGAAGGTTAATGTGCCATCTCCCGCTACCCTCGCAGCTGAAGTCCTGTATGTGACCTCGACTGTGGCCATGAACTGGTGGACAAGATCGGGATAGAGGTCGTAAGCGCGAGAGGTCATGGTACCGAGTCCTAGCTGTGTGACCATGTCCTTAACATGTCCCTCGATCCCGAGTTTCTTCAGGATGGTTCGGTCAAGGAATTTGGTGGGCTCGATAGAGATTCCTAGCCAGGCATTGTAGAAGAGGCTGTCGTAGTCGTCCCAGTTATCGGACATAGGACGCTGACCGCACTCGTTGCTGTTTATCGCTGCCTTAGGATCAGCATAGCCCGGAACATCGAATGGTGTGTTTTCGGGGCGAGGCCATGGATGACGCTGTGGGAGGAGCTGCTAGTCTCGTCGAACCTCCTTTTCGACATGAGTTCTCTGTTTCGTGCGTTTGTCTCTGAGCTGCTCATCTGAAACAAGAAGAAAAGAAGGTTAGCATTGTCGAATAAAATGTAATATCGATGGATGGGTTATACTGAACATCGATCGATATCGTCGTGTCGGAACAATCGGACAAGAGAGCATCGGTCGATGCGAACAAGTTCATATCGACCGATGTCGAATCGCGAAACCTTCAAAATCACTCAACTCCAAATCGCGTTTATACGAATCTAAATGCATGGAAATCACAAACCAAACTCTAGATAAGCAATATGAACTACAAAAACATCTCTCAATCACACTAAATCAAGCGTTCTAATCCAACTCAAAATGAAAACCCTAATTTTTTGAAAAATTGAAAATTTTGAGTGCATACCTTGAATGCTGATTTCGGGAGTGGATTTAACAGTTACAGAGTGAAAAATCGAGTGGATTTAGGCGAAGAACGGACAAAATCCGTCGAGAATCGAGAGAGAAAATGGGTGTTTTTATTTTTCGGTTTCGTTTGTGATTGTGGAAGAGGAAGTGGGTTGATATCGAGTGATGTTAGTGTTAAAACCGTCGATATGCCCGCATCGATCGATGGTAGTAATGCCTCGTCGATCGATGTCCTCTTTAAAGACAAATTCTAATTTCTAAATTTCTAAATAATGCTAATATTAAAAAAAATAATACGGAAATTACTAGTAAATATAATTACTAGTAAATATAATTTATTAATTTTAATTAATGTTTTTTTTTAAATTAAATTTTTATTATTTTATTATTATTATTTTTTTTTTATAAAAATGTTTTTTTATCAAAAATGGGTTGCCTCCCATTCAGCGCTTAATTTTTAAGTCTTTAGCTCGACTTCCTGATTAAATTAATTATGAGGTTCATACAGCACCATGGGCATTTTCGCTGGTGGTTTTGCCCAATAATGCTTAACTCGTTGGCCATTCACCGTAAATTCCTGGCCTTTCTCATTTTGTAAGGTGATAGCTCCGGAGGGTTGAACGTTCGTTACGGTGAAGGGTCCAGACCAACGGGATTTTAGCTTTCCAGGAAATAAAGTTAATCGAGAGTTATAAAGGAGGACTTGATCATCTGGCTCGAAGTGCCGGGATATGATCTTTCTATCGTGATAAGCTTTAGTCCTTTCTTTATAGATTTTTGAATTTCCGAAAGCTAAATGTCTGATTTCATCAAGCTCGTTAAGCTGGATGAGTCTCCTTTCTGCAGCTGGTTTGATATCAAAGTTCAAAAGTTTAGTAGCCCAAGCTGCTTTATGTTCCAGTTCGACTGGTAGATGACATGATTTGCCATAAAGGAGATGGAATGGTGTTGTTCCCAACGGCGTTTTGTAGGCGGTCCTGTAGGCCCAAAGTGCATTATCTAGTTTCCTAGACCAATCTTTTCTGGAGGTTCCTACGGTTTTCTATAAGATTTCCTTAATTTGCCGGTTAGAGACTTCTACTTGTCCACTAGTTTGTGGGTGGTAAGGTGTAGCTACTCTATGATGAACACCATTCTTTTTAAGCAATCTATCAAAGATTTTGTTAACGAAATGAGTTCCACCGTCACTAATGACTACTCTTGGAACTCCAAATCTTGGAAAGATTATACTCTTGAAGAGTTTAATAACCACAGATGCGTCATTGGTAGGGGAAGCTATTGCTTCGACCCATTTGGATACGTAGTTTACAGCGACTAGTATATATTTGTTTCCATATGAAGACGGGAAAGGTCCCATAAAATCGATACCCCAGCAATCAAAGACTTCAACTTCAAGAATGAACTTCTGTTTCATTTCGTGTCTTTTGCTGATTTTTCCACGTCTTTGGCATCTGTCACATTGGGTTATAAATGCATGGACAGCGCGAAAAATGGTTGGCCACCAAAATCCTGCTTGGAGAATTTTCGAAACCGTTTTAAAGGTAGCGAAATGTCCTGCATAATAAGCTCCGTGACATTGGTAAATAATGTCTGGAATTCCAGCTTCGGATACGCATCGTGTGTATATGCCATCAGAACAATGCTTATAGAGGTAAGGTTCATCCCAATGATAGCGTCTTACTTCTCTGAAAAATTTCTTCCTCATATATCCCTTGAGTTCGTCTGGCTCAACCTCAGCTGCCAAATAGTTAACTATGTCGGCATACCAGGGTCGGTTTTCCGAGTTTCTACCAATCGCATTTACCTCCCGTCGTGATAATTTCTCAGGTGTGAGATTAATCTCATCACCGGAAACATTTACTTGTAAACCGAAGTTGATCTTAATAAACGGGGGTTCGTGATTTTGGTTATCAGAGAGATGAGAATTTACATCAGTCTCGTCATCGATTGATGTATCACTACGTGAATCGACCGATATGCCATCTCCCTCATCGATCGATAGATCTTCAGATGTGAGAGATAGTTGACCGACGAAGGATGTATCTATGTGTGCAACATTCTCTGTGGGAAAGAAATCGTCTATCGGGACATCATCCTCTATCCTTATCCTAGAAAGATGGTCAGCGACTCCATTATCTACTCCTCTCTTATCCTTAATCTCAATGTCAAACTCTTGGAGTAGTAGAATCCAGCATATAAGTCGAGGTTTAGCATCTTTCTTTTGCATTAAATATTTGATGGCAGCGTGATCAGTGTGAACTATCACTCGTGAGCCAATCAAGTATTGACAGAATTTTTCAAAAGCGTAAACTACAGCTAATAGTTCCTTTTCTGTTGTTGCATAATTCCGTGGTGCTTCATCGAGCGTGCGGCTGGCGTAGTAAATGGTATGTAGCTTTTTATCTTTCCTCTGCCTAGAACTTCTCCAATTGCGAAATCACTCGCATCGCACATGATTTCGAAAGGAAGATTCCAGTTGGGGGCTTGTACGACAGGGGCAGTGATAAGGGATTTCTTTAAATCTTCAAAAGCTTTCATGCATTCGGGGGTAAAATCGAATTTAATATCCTTACATAGTAGGTTATTTAAGGTCTAGCGATTTTGCTGAAGTCCAGTATAAATCTCCTGTAAAATCCGGCTTGTCCGAGAAAACTTCGCACGTCCTTAACAGTTTTGGGTGGGGGTAAACTGGTCATTACTTCAATCTTAGCTCTATCGACCTCTATTCCAGCAGCGGAAACTCTATGTCCTAACACTATTCCATCGTTTACCATGAAATGACATTTTTCTCAGTTTAGGACAAGGTTCTTTTCTTCGCATCTTTCCAATATTTTGCATAAATTGTCGAGGCAACTCTTAAAATCTGATCCATAGACTGAAAAAATCATCCATGAATACCTCCATGAAGTCCTCGATCATATCCGTAAAGATTGACATCATACAACGTTGGAAAGTAGCGGGGGCGTTACATAGACCAAATGGCATTCTGCGATATACGAAAGTTCCATAGGGGCATGTAAACGTTGTCTTTTCTTGATCATCCGGGTGTATAGGAATTTGGAAAAATCCGGAATATCCATCAAGAAAACAGCAATACTGGTGATTAGCTAATCTCTCCAGTATCTGATCAATAAAGGGAAGGGGAAAATGGTCTTTCCTAGTAGCGGCATTCAGTTTCCTATAATCAATGCACATCCGATGACCAGTAACGGTACGAGTCGGAATGAGTTCGTCCTTTTCATTCTTCACTACAGTGATACCTCCCTTTTTGGGTACAACATGTACGGGGCTTACCCATTTGCTATCCGAAATAGGGTAAATAACTCCAGCATCAAGGAGTTTTATAATTTCCTTCTTAACTACTTCCTTTAGATTCGGATTCAATCTCCTTTGCTGTTCTATTGACGTTTTAGCGTCATCTTCCAAGTTAATCCGATGCATGCAAAGATCAGGAGAGATTCCAGGAATGTCATCAAGAGAATACCTGATCGCTTTCCTGTACTTGCGTAATTTATTCAGCAATAAAGCGAGTTCTCCGCTAGTGAGATTGGCGTTGACGATAACAGGGTAAGATTGGTCATAAAGATAAGCGTACTTAAGACCGCTGGGTAGAGGTTTTAATTTTACCTTTGGTGGTTTATCTTTAGACCAATTTGATTGTGAGGGAGGTTGTCGATCGACGGTATCTTGAAGATATCAATCGATGAAAACTTCGGAATCGTCATTTTCTTCTACGTTTGCAACGTCGATGCTAGCGTCCATTAGTTGCATGTAATCGTCTGTCCTATCTGATATGCTGAAAACTTCATTTTCCACGTCGTTAAAGGTGTCTTCTAAGGGTTTTTCTAAACACATGTTTATGAAAGAGTTTCTTTCATCCTCAGAAACTTTTTCCACGTAGAAGGCCTGGTCATCCGCTTAATCAGTTTCTCCATATCAAAAGTCATCGAGATATCCCCTATGTTCAAATTAATTCGTCCTTCTTTGACGTCAATGATTGCTCCAGCTGTAGCTAGGAATGGCCAACCCAGAATGAGGGGGTCTTTGGGTTCTTGTCTGTATTTCAACACAACAAAATCCGTAGGCACGATGCAATCGTTAATCTTTATTGGAACATCTTCGAGAATTCCTTCGGGTACCCTAATAGATCTATCAGCTAAAACCAGGGTGATCGGAGTTGGCATAAACTCTTTATATCCTAACGTCACTGCAAAAGAGTAAGGCATAAGGTTCACGGTAGAGCCAAGGTCACATAATGATCTAGGGAAGCACATGTTTTCTATTTTACAATCTAGGACGAAACTACCAGGATCTGATTTCTTCGTTGGAGTTTCTCCTTTAATCATATCACTTACTTCTTCTGAAATCATCATCACGATATGTTCTGCGATTGGATAGTTTGGAGATGTCATATCCTTTATATACTTCTTAATTGAAGGTGCTATTTTTATAGCATCACTAAGAGACATCTCGACAGAAATTCTATCTAAGGCTTTCTTGCAGATTGCGTTTTCTAATGATTTCTTAGTTTGCGTTTTAGGAGGAAAAGGGGGTAAAGTTCTATAGACTCTTTCAATTATGGACTCGGGTTGAGTAGACCGTAGATCGACGGGTTTCTCAGGTTGTCGATCGATGGAGGGTGTTTTGGGTCGATCGACGTCAGTTCCATACTGTCGATCGATTTCATCCTCAATCTCCGTATCTTCTTCTAGTTCTAAGTCTATTGCCTTTTCCTTAGCCTTTTCAGCGGTGGTTTTCCGGTTCTCTTGAGATGTATTTGGGTCAAGTCCGTCAAGAAAAATAGGATGAGAGTTGCTTTTCCCGGTCTTGTCGGCGTCGTCAGGCTTTCCAACATCTGAATTATTCCTCGTATCTGCTGCGAGGTTTTTCCCGCTGCGCAGCATTACGGCACTGACTTGACGTCTTGGGTTTAGATCAGTTCTTCCGGGAAGACATCCAGCGTCTCTCTTTATGGCAGTTGCAATCTCAGCTACTTGACCTTCTAATTTTCGGATTAGTTCCCCTAAAGAAACTGCTTTTTCCATCAATTCTCCGTAAACCATATTTATCTTTCCGTAAAACTCCGATTTTGTCTTACGGTTGCCAGTAAGAGCTTGTCTGATATTGAACCTTTCTCTTCCGGTACGTGATTTTAAAGCAGTGTCATAAGCTTGGGTAAAGCTCTCGACATGAAGCACAGAGTAGGGATCAGAGCAGTTCGTTTCTTCATCCGAATAATCATCGGTGTCAGACAAAGCGTTGTCGTCGATCTGGGCTATATTAGATCGTGTTTCTTTTGAAGAAAGGAATGAAGGGATTTAAGGGAATTCTTAATTTCTATTAAATCAGAATTGTCTTTTGGACTTGTAGTTTTTTCTATCTCTTCATCCATCTTTTCATAGGATCTTCCCCTTGTCATATTCTTGATAAGGCGTCTAGCTCCTTCGGGATTCCTAGTGATGAAATTTCCATCACTCGCTGTATCGAGTGTGGTTTTATAGCTCAAATTAACACCTCCATAAAAGATGTTAAGAAGTTGTGGTTCTGAATAACCATGATGGGGACATTCAAGTTCATAGCCTCTGAATCTTCCCCAAGCGTTTTTAAATGATTCGCGTGGACCTTGGCGAATGTAGAAATTTGTTTTCTTACTTCTCAGTAGCGTTCATCAGTGAAAAATTCTCTAAGGAAAGCTCTTCTAATCTCTTCCCAACAAGTGAGTGATCCTGTTGCTAAACAGTTCAACCACCTGAGGGCTTCTCCTTCTAGGGAGAATGAGAATAGTTTGCAACGATCATATTCATCTGGTATTAATTCTTCCAAAGTCTCAATATGATCTTGTGGGTGTTCTGGGAGGGATCCACGGAATGGGTTTTGACGAACCATACGGTAGTAATCTGCGAACTTAGATTTCTTGGTATCGTCTCCTGGTATTTTAATAGCAGACCTATTGGAATAGGTCCTACCAGGATCAAGGTAGTCTTGTATGGACAATTTTATATCTTCACCTTTAGTTAAGGTGGAATTTTCCTTAACAGGGATTTCAGTCCCCTGTTCAGTTTGGCTTTTTTCATTGCTCGTTTGACCATTTAGTTCAGTTTGGACTACTTTCTCATTAGCAGGCTTGGTAAGAGAAAACTTACCTGCTTCCGGCTGGGCGGTATCAATCGATGTTGGAGTCTCCGTATCGGTCGATTCTTCTGACTCATCATCGCTCGATGGAAACGTGTCTCCGTCGATCGATGGTTGGTCGCGCTCTGTGTTCTCCATTCTTTGTGTCTGAGTATCAGATTAAGAAAGAGAACTTTAGCAAGATTTTCGTAACAAGTCTATACTAAATTCTAAATTAAATCTAATGGTAATAAGAAAGAGTCCCCGACAACGGCGCCAAATTTGATATCACTCAAATTACCATAAAGAGTGTTACTCTCATCAAAAGAGGTCGAGTTATAGTACTTAGGGATCGAATCCACAGAGACTCTAGGATTACTCAACAGACTTAAATAATTAGAAATGAAGATAGACTAAAAGGTTTTAATAGTTTTAAAAGCAGTAAAATGATAAATCGAAAACAACAGTGATTCAATAGATTGAATTGAAGTGGTTTCAAGATTGGGAAAGCAGCTAGATTCAGGCAATTCTCAGGTATAAAATGTATGCACTTAGTTTAGACTAAAGGGTTTAATGGTTCTTGAACTAAACAATGATTTAACCGGATAGGGTATCTTCACTAGATCTCGGATCTCAAATGTCGTATTTTGATCTCGAGAGAGTGTCGATCGATGTGACTTGATGTACATCGACCGATACACCTTTGTAAGGATCGACCGACAGAACGATAGTTGCGTCGATCGACGGTTATTCTAGCGAGCTTTGCGAACGAGTTTAACTTGTTCTCTAACCTTCTCAGACCAACTGTCGTTGCGCCTGAGTTAGTTAGATCACGCAAATGGGTTCAGGTATTGAGGGGAAACGGTTAGTTGGACTCAATTAATCCTAAGATCTAAAATGAAGGTGATCAATCTCAATTTTAGCATTAAGTCCATAAGCAATGAAAGAACAATCAAAACACCTTTTTAACAGTCATATTAGCAGTACATAATTTCAACCATGGTGAGAAACCTAAATCTAACAATTGGTTTACTCAAACATATTCATGAGAGACAAAGTCATAATGGTGTGAAATAAACTCAAGTGAAACATAGAACACAAATAGATAGAGTAATAGAAATTAAGGAGTTCAAGATCTTCTCTATTTTGCAGTCTCAGATCTATCTCTCCAATCCTAATCTCTCCTAATGGTAGCCAAAATGCTCCTTCTCCAAAACTAGGTCTTTTGCAAGTGTCTGCTAGAAATGATACAAAACCCTAGTACATATAGCCTAACAGGCGGCTAAGGACTTAAGTTGTAAATAATAGATCTTCTGGGAAATGAAATCTTTTAATTTGCGATTTCATCCGTGTGACTGCGTATCGATCGATGCACATATATGTATGACGATCGATAGTAAGTGATCATGATCGACTGATGTTGCTCTTCAAGCGTCGATCGATTTTCCTTGCGTAAAATAATTCCAAAATGTCCCAAAAGTATCATTTCCTTCCATCAGGTGAATAAACCTGTATATGCTTTGAAAAGACTCTAAAACATGATTAATACATCTTAAAACCTTTATATACCATGTATAAAAACGGGTGAAAATCATGGTATATCAGTTCTACACTAACAGGTCTGCGATCCGTCCTCCAGCAATTCAAAGAACTGAAACCCAAATATTTCTCTCTAGTAAGTCAACACCCCTTTCATGGTCTTCCTAATGAAAACCCCATAGACCATATCGAAGCACTTGAGGACTTTGTGTCTAATATCAAGGTGCATGGAGTCTCTGAAGACTACCTATTTTGCAAACTCTTCCCGCAATCTCTTGCTGGAGATGCAAGGCACTGGCTAAAACAATTGCGGCCAGGATCTTTGAATTGCTGGAGTGATATCAAAAGCGTCTTCCTCAACAACTTCTTCGATGATGCACGAACCGAGGAATTTAGGAATAAGATGATCTATAATTTTTCCAAGGCACTACTGAAGCTTTTAATGCTTCTTGGTTGAGATTCAAAGCCTACCAGCGAGACTACCCACACCATGGTTTTCCCGAAATCCAGCTACGTAATATTTTCTTCAGAGGTCTGCACCGGACATACCAATCGACTTTGGACGTTGCGAGTCAAGGGAACTTCAAAACCAAGACACCTGAAGAAGCTATAAGGCTCATTGAAAATGTGGCTTCAAGAACTAGTGCCAAGAAGACTGATAGATATCTGAGGTGAAAGAAACGTCATATTTAGCTCATGCTTTTGTGATTGGAGATGAGCAAGTTTGGTTTACTGAAGAGATTCAGGCCTTGCTGCGTGAAGGAGATGCAGAGCATGTAGACCTCATCGATCTGAGAACGGCTAGCATCTGCTGCGACCAAGGCAAAGATCAGACAGGAAGCACGCAGTTTGTTTTCAAATTGAGATTTAGAAATGAGCAGGTGACTTGCTTCAATGTGTTTTGTTGACTATCCATGGTCATGGCAACGTCATCCTCAGGTGAAGGGAGCAAAGTGATCTTGCACCCTTGAAACATGAAAGAATGGGCACCGAGTTTACCATTATGGATCACTTCCCTATCACATTGCCAAGGACGACCGAGAATGATATGAGAAACATCCATAGGAGCAATATCGCAGTAGAATGTTTCTTTGTAGAAGGATCCAATCGAGAGAGGCACTTGAGCGCGTTTTGAAACGTAGACTTCTGCCCCTGTCTGCATCCATAAGAGACGGTACGGTTGTGGGTGTGCTTCAGCTGAAAGTGACAGCTTACGTTCAGCTTCCTTAGATACGACGTTGGCGGAACAACCTGAGTGGATCACAAAGCGGCATATTTTCCCTTTAGCCGTACAAGTTGAGCTGAATAGCGAAGTACGCTGCCAAGCTTCACTGGTTTTGGAGCTAAGCAGTTTCGACGGAGCATGAGAAACGTTCTGGTATCACCCGTAACTTGCTCTTCTTTGATATCCTCTATTTGTTCTTCGTCGTCATCATAAATCGGGTCTCCCATAAGCTCTTTATCAGAAGCAAGTAATACACGCCGTCCATTAGGACATGCTGTCTGTAGGTGAAAACGTTCTCCACATGTATAACAGCGGAGAGCATTTGGTCGTGTTGGTCGTGCCTCTGCTGCTGTTGTTTTGGCGGGTCAATTGTTGTTGCGCGGGCCAGTAGTAGTGGTAGCGTCGCGGTCTGTCGCCGACTTGGTGTCATCGGTGGTAGTTGTGGTGCGTGGTCGAGCATTCCCCATCCATTGATTAGAGTTTGAGCATGATTGTGTTCCACGAGGATAGCCCTTTGAATAGCTTCAGAGACAGAGAAATGATCAAACTGGTGAAGCATGTGTTTGGGGATTTTTGTGTAGGATTTTTGTTCGTACCATAGAACGATGGACAAGGCTGGTATTTGTATAGATTTCGTAGAAAGTTTTAGAGAAATATACTTGAAGAGATGTTTTATTAGATGAACAAGCAGGAACTACAACAGATTGGTGTAAAAACCCTAGTTATAGCCACCTAGCTCTAATCTCTAGGTTTAGAAATGCCGATCCCTTGATTTAGGGTTTAGGTTCCCTTTATATAGTCTTCTTAAGGCGGGCCTTAGTCGGTTGGAGTAGGTTAAACTCTTCCACATTCGGAAATATGGAAGGTTCTCCTTACCTGAAGTTTTCCTTTTCCCGGGGGAAAGGGGCGGTGTAGAAACCCGTTAAAAAAAAAGAGAATGGTCGAGTATCTTTGTGGTGGTCGAGTTGCGGGCGGTGAGATTGTTCTTTTTTTGAACCATGAGTCAAGTATGCCACTAGACCATGGTTTGACAATGTCTTAGATTGATCAGATGGATGTTTTGGAAGCAAGCACGACGGGATCGAAGCACGACGGAAAAACCTGAAATTAGACGTAAATCCTAATTTCGGTATTATGAAGTCTTCGATGAAGCCGAAAGATCGGGAAATATTTTATCTCAAGTTCAGAGATCAATTGGAGTTTATTAAAAATGTTCAGAGCATGAGAAAGGGCGTAGAAAAATATTTGGGATTGATCGCGGGATGAAAATTCACCGGAATAATCGAAATCAGACGAATAGACCGAGAAGCTCGAGGTGGCTCGTTGCATCGGTTCAGAACGTGGTGTCAACCATCTAACAGGCTGAGTGTCTCCAGAAGCTCGAGGTGTCGCCGTGCATGGAAGCAGCACATACAACCTGACATGTAGAAGCACGAGGTGTCTCCGCGCATGCAACCGAAGCATGCTGATCGACATGTGTGTGCTTCTGTGGTGCCTTGCATGAGTTCTAGTCATGCAGCCTGACATCTGGGAGGAGTGGTGGCGTCATCCATGTGTCCTGGACATGCAGCCAGCCATGTGGAGCACGAGGTGCCGCCGCGCATGCGTCCGGAGCCATGCGAAGCGACACACGGGCTGCCACCAACCTGAAGCTGATTGGTTTTTGTCTCCTATAAATACCCCATGACCCCAGCTAATTTTTCATATCCAGACCTGTCCAAACCAAGTTAAAAATGTGAGAGAAAAGTAGAAAAAAAAAGCAAGTGATTTCGAGCTATTTCGAGAGTTTTTGAGTGATTTCGAGGTCACTTCTCTACTGATTCCGAGTCAGCGCCTAGGGAAGGTTCTGTCCAACTGAAGATCAATCAAGTGAAGATCAGTTCATATGGGAAGTCAACTTGGCTAGAGAGAGAGAGAGAAAGAAAGTGTTCGATGTAGATTATGGTCAATTCTGAAGACCGATACTCCACCAAGAAGACCAGTTCCATCCAATCAAAGATTTCTGCGATGGTGAGGCGGAAGTTCTGTCCAAATAAATCCATCCAGGCCAGTCAGTTAGTTTGATGATCAAGTGGAGTTGATTTCCAGAGTTAGTTAAGATCCACAGGTTCAGATCAGTCGAATTTCTGCTTGATACTCTGCCGGGAAGTCCGAACAAATGTATAGAAGCTAAACGAGGTTCTGTCCGAGTCCAGATCAGTCTGTCAAGGCCTGTCAGTTTCTTCATGGTGAAGCCGAGGTTCTGTTCAAGTCGAGGTCAGTTCAGTACAGTCCAGTCAAGAAGTTTATCTTGGGTTTTGAGTCATCTCCGATCAACCAGATGCTTCTCGCCTAGAACACTGTGAGTTGGCTTGTGTGAACTCCACTTGGAATTTAGGGTAGTTTTGTGAGTTGGTTTGCGTAAATTCCACTTGGAATTTAGGGTAGTTTTGAGTTGTTTTGTTTGAGTTCCACTTGTAACTTAGGAAAGATCGAGTCGCATATAGAGTAGAATGCTCACGTTATTGCATGATATAGTCCTTAGGGTTTGTTCTTAAACCAGACTCAGTTTAGCACGGGCTAGCTGAGATGAAAGGAATTAAGACTGAGATAATAACCTGACTAGGACTAGGATGCATCATGATTTATATTCTTGCGTGTTGATATAATTGAGTGCAGGTTCCCGTTATATTTAAAGATAGTGTCATAGCAGAAGGCCGAACTATCTGGGTAATGGTTTGATTGAGTAGATTGATTTAGTAGATTTAATTAAATGCTTGCTCGTTTAATTAATCTTGTTGATTGAGGTTAGTCATCTCTTGGTAATGGAGTGACTAACTGGTTGAGTTGTTTAGTTGTTGTTGTTTAGGGGATCTTTGGCCATATAGGCCACTCTCCTAGTTGTGATGTTGGTACTACGGGTCCTATGCCATATAGGCCGGACTACTAGTACTAGTGGTTAGTGTCGCAGACTCCTAAGTATTGTTTAGTTTTGGATAGTAGTCTTGTCCCTTAGGTCTTTCCTAGGGATAGTTGTGTCTAGTGTGTGATATGCCGACAGCAGGTGCGAAACGTGCCCATTCTAGGCATGTTTTGGGGTGGACTAGTGTTTCCTCGCCCTCGTATTCAGCGGGTTCAAGGAAACCCCTTATTCGCTGGATTGAAAAGACTCAGATAGACGGGGTCATGGCCTATGGCTGAGTGATTACACGACGGTGTAATGTGGCAGTGACCCGAAGCCATTTGTTCCTATCCGGAGGGATCAACCATCAGTCGGGGAGCTTCTCCCAGGTTGCCACCCCTAGATCCATTGTGGGGTTGTGATTTTCGTAGGAGCCTTCTTTCTGAATGATTTCTTTCTTTGTTTTGAGACTCCGGCTTTTGTTGCTCTCTCTTTTTTGTTTGAATAAACACTCTTTGGAGCCCCCTTTGATTTTCTGAATAATGGTGCTTCATAGTTTTTTCCTCTTTATCCACTCCTTCCTGTTGCTTCGCATGCTTTTGATAGTAGTGTTTCACATATTTATTTTTAAGAGGATCTCTTTCCACCTATTTCCCGATCGAGGTGGGGCTTGTAGTATATGATCACTCTTTATCCTTTCTGTAGGTTAGATAATAGGATCCCGGGAGATGGGCTCTAAACCCGGAGGTTTTGAGATAAAGTATGGACTCTTGGAGTCTGGACATTGCTCTTGTAAACCAGAGGTTGCGTGAGGACCCGGACGTCGCGGAGGAGCCCGGAGGTTCTCCCTTAGATCCTGAGATGGCATTCGTGACCCGGAGGTCCTCCTAGACCATGATGTCTTGTTTGGGACCCGGAGGTCCTTCTCTAGATCCTGGGATCATTACTGGAACCCGGAGGCGGTGTAGGAACCCGAAGAAGTTTTGATAGATTCGGATATCTTAGTTGGAACTCGGAGGTTTTCGAGATCATGATTGGACCCTGAGGTCGTGTGAGAATACATGGTTTTTCCCTTAGATCCTGAGAGCGTATCGGGACCCTGTTGTTTGCATTTGGACCTTGAGGTCGCATGGGAACCCGAAGGTTCTTAGGGATGTAATGACCCTGATGCGCCCTAGGCTGCACATGGGTTCTATTATCTTTCTAAGATCACGTTTAGGCCTCTGAGGCGTATAGGAACCCGAAGGTTTCGTCCATAGTTCCGGAGATCTTCGATTGGAACCCGGAGGTTCTTGAAGTTGCAATGACCCTAAGGCGCCTTAGGTTGCACATGGGTTCTAGCTTCTTATTGAATTTATCTTTGGAACCCTGAGGCCATATAGGAACCCCGGGGTTCTTCCTTAGATCCTCATATATTTGATAGGAACCCATAGGCTATAAGGGAACCCAGAGGTTCTTCCTCAGATTTTATACATAGGACCCAAAATCGTATGGGGAACCGTGGATTTCCTCTTTAGATTGGGGGCTTGCTTAAGGACCCAGAGTTCCTTGGGAACCCGGAATATTTTCTTTCGCAGGGACCGTATGCTGGGGTCGAAAACGGTTACGACAAATTTAACGTCCAAATCTCCGCAATATACAAGTATAACTCTGCGCAACATAGCTTTTCGAGATGAAGTTCCATCTAGGATTCCATTTAGATCAAACATAAGCAATCGGAAACATTCCCAAACCTATTACAGATAGGTTCGAGTATGACAATCGGAACACGGACAAACCAAGCTCGGTCATTGCGCAACTATCGCACATGCACGCTATCCGGTCGCTACGTAGCAACCGAGCTCGAGCCAAGCTCGGTCGCTACGCGTCCGTCCCGCTTGGTCGCTACGTAGCGACCGAGCTCGAGCCAAAGCTACGTAGCGACCGAGGGTCCATCCCGCTCGGTCGCTACGTAGCAACCGAGCTCTTCCGAAACATCGATACGACACCAGTCCACGCATTCTCGTATATCCTTCGATGCTATCTCCCGAACACCGTATCGAAAGAAGTCGTAATAAACGTTTTGAGTCGGAAGACGGCCCAAAGGGACCTAAGAAACGACTCGAGGCCCATCTTACGATTTCTTAACCAAAAGCCCGTAAACCGTAGGGTGGTTTACGCTTGGCGCGCAGGGAGGATAAATATCAAGTTTCTGCGGATAAATACGAAATTTTGAAGATAATTACGATGATCGGAAAAAATGGAATATCTTCATTTTATGCTATGACGGCTTAAGGGCAGAAGAGTAAAAGCATAAACCGACTTTGGAGCGAGTATATAAGGAGTCCTAGGCGAGAGGCATGGAGAAGAACTTTTTCAGAGCAAACTTAGCACTTAGAGCAATTTAGGCATATTTCCGTTTTTGTTATTCGAGCTGCGACTCAATTAGGTTACTGCCGTCTTAGGGTTTTAGAACTAGGAATCTCGCCGACAGCTCTTGTAGTCCACGCTCTTACCTTGTTGTAACGCTCAGACGCGAATTCAGAATAAGATCTACTTTGCTCTCTTTTCGATTTCTTATATTTTATCATTGTTATTCTCGTGTTCTGATTGCTTGGCGCGTGGTATTAGCAGATATCCGGGACTTCTGAGAAATTAGGGTTTTCCTAGTTTCCTTATTTAAACGAAAATCGACAGTGCAAATTTCGGGTCCCACACCGTACTCCACCTTCCTAGGCAAGACTACTACCGGTACCTGTTTGGACTTCACATTCTGCCACTCGGAAGCTGGCCACTATTGAGTTCATATGTTGTATTCTACTTCTGCAGGAAGTCACTGACAGGTTTTAGAGGGTGCTGGTGTGGGTGTTATGACCCAAGTGCCAGACTTCGCTGCTTTCCACGTCTGGAGAAGTAGGATTTTGATTGCTCCCTGTATTTCATAGTAATTTTGCAATAAATATACCATGTGTTCTCTCTATTGTGTAGCTCGTAGCGTTTTAATACATGTATTTTTCACAATTGTACTCTAGGGACCCTGATGCGCTTTAGGCTACACAGGGGTTTTAGGTAGTTTCCACAGCATACTCAGGCTTGCACATACCCATTCCTTCTTTATGTCTCATACCCATTTTGATTTTTTGGACGTGCCACTGTGGTCGTGCCACTTTTTGCAAGGGTTGGTGCCACTTTTTGCAAGGGTTGGCCACGATCAGAGGTCTCTAGAGACCTGATCCAGCTCGTATGCTCCTTTAAGTATAATGATCTCCCTTCTACCTTTATAGTCAGAACTATTTTATGATAAGATTTGTCCGGAGATGTTTAGCATACATAGGAGTAAAAAATCATAATATTTAAATAGTATATAGTAGTATAATAAAAATCATGGTCCGGGGACCGTATTAAAAATGATAGGTTTTGAGGTGCAGGGTATTTCAGCAGTTGGATTATATTTTACCTTTGCTATCTTGCAGCCTTTAGGCATCTGCTCTCCGCACCTCAATGATCTTATAGGGTCCTTTTCACCCAGGGGTGGATTTCTCCGTTTTTTTTCTGCTCGTCGTAGAATCCAATCCCCTTACTGAAAGGCTCTGGTTCTGATTTTCTTGTTGTACGTCCTGGCGACGTCTTGATGGTAGGACCATTTTCTTAGCCGAGCGGCTTCTTTTCTTTCGTCGAATAGGTCGAGGTTCAGCGCCATCAGATATGCCTGATTGTTTTACTGTCACTTCAGTTCATTCCGGATATATTCAATATGCTCACTAAAGATCCGGCATTTAGTGAAAATTTAATTCATTTATCCCACCCTTCATGGCTACAAATGTTTAAACATTTAAAAAATATATATATGCTTTTTATAGAAGTAGATTTCCCGTGATCTAGTTTTCTCAAAATTAAAATACTCTGAAAAACGGGTTGTTACAACCAACATGCAATCCCTATATCTATTTTGAGGAGACGTATTGTATCATCGTAGAAAGACTTTTCATTATTTGTTCGTTTAGTGTTTCATAAATGTTTTCTTAACAAATATTAAAGCTTCCAAATACTACTATCTATATTTCAAAAAAACATATGGTTTATTGATTTCTCGTCAGCTCCGCATCTTGCACAACATATATCCCCCTGTATCCCACGCGCTTGCAGATTCTTCGTGACTGCTATACACCCCGTCACTAATTGCCATAGAAAATGTTTTATCTTTGGTGGACACCATATTTTCCGACAGAACGCTTTCAAAACATCAACCATAGGTCCAAATATTAATGGTGGTTTTCCCTTGTCTGGGTAAACTCATTCTACATGATATCCTGATTTGACCGTGTATTTTCCATTATTTGTGAAATGCTATCCATCTCTATCTATCATCTGGATTCTGCTCAGTGGTATGTTTTCTATAATTATCACATCCTGAGGATCCACCAAAGTCTGGAGTGCATGCGAATTCCAAGTTCGCAAAGTAGAATCAATGAGAGAATCCACTGTGAGGTCTGGATAATAATTATGTTGATTTTTATTAGCTGTATGGATCGTTCCATACATATATAGATGATCTTGATCTCACCCGTTTGATTAGTCATTTTCTTACCATAGATCTAGTAGATACGATACTCCGCCAGCCATATGACGGAGAGTACGAACGAATCGGTTCTAGGGGTGAGGCATTCATGTAATACCGACCTTTAAAAACTCGAGTAAATAGAGTATTTGGCTTTTCTATCACGCCATAACTGTTTACCAAGCATCGGTGTGTTAAACTCAGTTATGTCTTTGAATCCCATCCCTCCTTCATCCTTATTTATGCATACTTTGTCCCATGATTTCCAGTGCATACCTCTTGTACTTCCCCCTGGACTCCACCAAAATTAAGCTACCGCACTCGTCAGTTTCTTAACTGTTGCCTTAGGTATTCGATAGGAAGACATCACATGATTCAGTAATGCCGTAACTACTGATTTAGTGATCACTTCCTTTCATCCTTTTGTGAAAAGCCTAAAAGTCCAAGCATTGACCATGTTATTTAGCCGATCTTGCACAAAGCTAAAAACTACTATCTTGGAGCCTCCAAGATTTTCTGGTAAACCTATGTAAGATCCCATGCCTCCCAAATTATGGATTCCCAAAATATCTCGTAACTCCTGTCTGGTTGATTCCTCCACCTTGTATCCAAATTGGATCGAAGATTTATCAAAGATACCATCGAATCCAGCTATTTTCCCAACAAGCTCTCTCTTTACAAATATAGATCATCTATTCTGGAGAATTTTTCCGCAGATGGAGGATCATCAATTTGCATGGATGTTATGGTACATCTGGAAAGGAAGGAATAATAAAGTTTTTAGTAATCTGGATATTGACCCTAGAGACACACTTAATTTGGCAGAAACATAATCAATACTTTGGGCAGAGGCACATGTATTGAATGAACAGAGGAGAGTACCACACGTAGAGATTACGACTTTACTGTCAATTCCAGGAAGATGTTGTTTTACAGATGGTTCCTGGAATAAGAACGATATATTTTTCAGGACAAGATTGGTTGAGTACTTTAGAAGGATTTAATGGGCGTATGGGGGCGGGGAATGTTCGGGTTAGCCTCTCTCCTCTACATGCGGAGATGGAAGCGCTACTTTGGGCAGTGGAATGTATGAGAAACTTACGGCAATTTCAGGTTACGTTTGCAACGGATTATTCTCAATTGATGAAGATGGTTTCACAACCAGAGGAATGACCAGCTTTTGCAAATTATTTGGAAGATATTAAAGTCCTGAAGAAAGTTTATTTCGACCAGAGATTATCTATGTACCAAGGATATAAAACACAAAAGCGGATAGCCTAGCACACAGTCTCAGGAAGCAACCGTCTTTTGTCGTTCACATGGATCAAGATCTCCCGAGTTAGTTTGCAGATTCAGTATGAGTCTGTATAAGTTGATGACAAAAAAAAGCTAATGTCTATATCTCGGAGATCTCAGTAATAAGAAGAAAATGGTATTGTCTTTTTGTAAATATATAAAAGAAAGCGGTACTGTCGGGTTGAAATTTAAAGAAGGGTTCTGGAGTCATGGGTCGGTGCCTCACTGTTTATTTTTTGTAGGTATTTATAATCTAATCTATTTTGTCGGAAAAAATATTTATTGCCTTTGAGTGGCAAGTGAGTAACACTCGCGTCTCTCTCTAGTAGGATGGACACAAATCGACGTCTGATGGCTCCGCTGGTTCTTGAGGCCTCATCCCCCTCTAGGATTATGCTCCACAAGATGGAACTCTTCAAGATCTGGTGGTATTTTGTGGTATTTCTCTCCTCTCGTCAGCAAATCGGGCGGTGCGTCGACCCCTCCGAAAGCTCGGCCCTCCTGGTGTCTCGTCGAGGAGGAGCCGCTAGAAATTGCATCCTTAGTCATCGGGGCTGGTTAGCTCATCTGCCGTTGATGGGAAACTTTTTGGTGTCGGAGGTTCTTTGTTTTTGGGCTGGCGGTTCCTGATGCAAGTTTCTCTCCGGTCTGGAACCTTTTTATCTCCGCCAAGAGAATGGAGGAGTTCGCTTTGTCTCAGACTTACGATGTGGCAGATCTTGTACAACACGCGGCAATTAAGGTATGGAGTTCGCTTTTCGTTGAAGCCGGCGAGTTGTGGCTGCATGAAACCTCCGTGAGTGGTTTCGTTGATGGTGATTGGAGGTCGATTAGGCAGCGGTATTGAACTCCGCAGCCCTGAGAGGCTCCAGTCATCAGATCTGAAACCACTAGGATCCAACCGGGGGAGGTAATGTTAGTGTATTTTTGTGTAGGATCTTTGTGAGAACTATAGAACAATAGAAGAGCTGTTTTAACTAGGAAGAATCGAGACTAAAAGATTTTTTATTGATGATTTGAGCAGGAACTACAACGTTTGGTATATAAACCCTAGTTCTAGCTGCCTAAGTCTAATATCTTAGTCTCTGAATGTCGATCCCTTGTTCTAGGGTATGGGCTCCCTTATATAATCGTGGAGACATCGGTTAGATAGGTTAAACTCTTCCATATTCGAAAATATGGAAGAGTCCCCGATATAGAAGACTTCCATTTTTACCTGGAAGCGAAGACGGAAGCAGGGGTAGGAACCAGGTTTCTTCTAGCAGGAACCTAGAGGCCAGTATCCTGCCCGAGGCTTGGGGGATTCTTATACCGGAGTATTTTTTGCCAACAGTTTACCCCTTATTATTAGATTTCGTCATCGAATTCGAGAGATAACCTGTGCACTTAAGTCAAACTGGAGTTGCTCTATCTCAGCAGGCTTCCCTTAGGCAGGAAATCTCTCCAATTCTTTCGTCTTCTAGGTTCTTCTTAGGCTTGGACTGTATTCGAACCTGGAGGAAAGCTGGCTTCCCCTAGATAGACCGGAGCCTATAATAGGTACATCCCTCCAATTCTTTCGTCTTCTAGGTTCTTCTTAGGCCTGGACTGTATTCGAACCTAGAGGAAAGCTGGCTTCCCCTAGATAGACCGGAGCCTATAATAGGTACTGGACCCGTTTTGAGATGATCTCGCAGGGCTCGGGGTATGAAAGTGTCCCTCAGGCTGTTTGTAGAAGCAGTTGAATAGACGCCCTTGACTTCAGTGAGTGTTATGGCGCTTAATTAGATCCTTGGACCTAGTGCATGGCCTTGGAGGAAAGATGGGGTTTGGTGGAATCTCCTTATGCTTCCGAGATGTCTAACTACGAAGGAATCCATAAATGCCCCTTGTTTTTGAAACTTCTTTTTTTCCCGCAAAGGGCCTTGTTTTTCCTTTTTCTCCGCATAGGAAATTCACTTCTATCTTCTTTCTTTTTTTTTTTGGAAAAATTTGGAAAACTCCATCTTTCCTTTTCTCCAACCAGGCTGATGGGAAGAAAATTCTATATATAGATACTCCCGGGACGTCATTATTCTCATCTCGCTTCTAAGACCTTGTGTCCTCCGAGTTAGAATGGATCATCCATCCAACGTTTCTTTTTTCCCGGCCTCGTTTGTGGGGGAGCATGCAACCTCGCCGTCTTTTCGGAGATCCTTTCTCTTCTCCCATACCTTCTTGGGGGGATGTTCCTGAAGCTGATGATGAGGCAGTTCTGATGGCTCTATGGAGGCAACGGCGTTCCCAGTTTCCCCCGAGATTCGTGAAGAGGAGTTGATTGAAATTCGAAGGAAGTACTTGATCCCTCCTTCTGTAGAGTTGACGTGTCCTACTGAATTCGAACGTGTCCCGGACGGGGGGAATGTGAGAGATAGCTATTTTCGAAGCGTACTTGGAGGCAGGCTTCAGAGGCGGCATCCATTCCTTGATAGCAGAGATATCAGCTTATTTTGGCTTTGTGCCGACGTAACTCACTCCAATGACTTTGCGTATGCTGATTGCTATCCAAGTGTTGGGAGAATTTCATAGCATTTCGTTTGGAGCGTCTGAGATCCTCTATTCCTACTATTTCGCTCCTCTAGTTGGTAAGAAAGGATTCTATCATATTCGATCTCGAGATGGCAATCCCTTCGTGGATGAGCAGTCAAGAGGTCTCGGGGGAAACTATCCCTTCGGAGATCTCTGCAACAGGTGATACGTGTTCATGAAGACTAACAGAGCTTCTGGGTATCCTTTGTTTTGGTGTTCGGTTGGTGAGTTATTTGACGATCCTCTTTTGGAATAATACATAACGTTTCCCGTGTTGACTCGTGCAATCTCTTACTCGTTTTAGTTGTATCTCGTCTTGTTTCTTTTGCTGGCGAGGCATTGGTGAGGTTGGCGATGGAAGTCCCCAGGCGTTTCCGATGGGTGACATTCTAGGAGGCCATGCGCCATAGTCGCGTTTGGGGTGAGACTATTTTCTCTTCTTTTCTACTTTTTGATCCTCTTTCTGAACTTCTTCTCTTGGTCTGTTTCTTTTCAGGAAACGTTCTCCGCCTTTCGATATCGTCCGTATATGACGAATATCACAAAGCTAAGATCTGGAAAAGACATCCCTTATCTCGTCTTATATCGAGGGCTGGTTCTGCGATGTTCCCGGCCGGGGGCTCGTCTTCCTTCCCAACAACTGTTTCTACAGGATCTTGTAATGGTGGATTGATCGGTCCTCGACAATGTTTGGTGAGAGGTGATAATCACCGGTTGCGCGATGAGGTCCTCTCACTCCGGGGCCAGATACATGACATGATGATCCAATAGGAGTTGGTCATACAGTGGACCAGAGCTCCAGCCCGATGGGAGCTTATGAAGGAGTGGCTAGAGAAGAATGTTGGTCATTGAAATCCTGAGGAAGAGTACCATCGATATTTACTCGTGGTGGGAGTAGGTGGCCAACTAAGAAGCTTTCCATTGACGATATCTTTGACTTCTGTGAAGGATTTAAGACCTTAGGAAGTAATCGCTCTGCACCCTTTTATTATCTCCAACTCATGATCAACTCTGATTAGTTATTTATGCCTGGGGGAAGTTTGATCTCTGAGAAGCATTGCTTTGGCTTCTTTTGGAGTTGTCTTATCTTGAAGGTACTAAACCTTTCTGGAGACTTGGAGATCCTTGTCTTTGGTCGTGTTCCGCCTTCCTTAGATAGGCTGCTACTGAATGCAAGCTGGATTGATGTAGTAGGACGTGTTAAGCCTGAAGGAAATCCTTAGGGAACGAGATCACCTAAGCCATAGGCGTTTTCTTATTGCACTTTTCCTCCCTTAGGTAGACCGCTGTCGATTAATGATATATAAGTTCGTGAACTTTCAAGTTTCACATTCCACCTCCCTTAGGTAGGTTACTAATGACGTAAATAGTAGGGGTCCTTGGACCCTTGTTTCTGACTCGGAAGCCATTTTGATAACCCGGAGGTGGACCCGGCGGTTATCACTTGAAACCCGGAGGTTGCCACTCGGAACCCAGAGATTATTCTTTGGAATCTAGAGGTTATTACTCCAAACCCGAAGGTTTATTATTTTGAGCCCTGAGGTTTCTGTTGTTGAACCCAGAGGTTCCTAATTTAGACTGGAGGTTATGGTTATTGAAACCGGAGGTTGCTTATTTGAACCCTGTGGTTGCTTATTTAAACCCGAAGGTTATTTATTTAAACCCGGAGGTTGTTTGTTTAAACCCTAAGATTGTTTTCTTCGAGATCATATTCCACCTCCCTTGGCTAGGCTACTATCGATCTCGGCTTAGGATTCTCTTTCTGCCACTTGATCTCACTCAAATTATCCTAAGGAGTGAATTACTCTCTCAAATAAGAGGTTCAATTGTAGTACTTAGGGATAAAATTCACAGGGAGCTAGGGAACCTAATAAATATAATCAAAGTGATTAAGCTAGGTTGATTAAGATTAAATGTAAATAGCAGGTTGGTGAGCAAGGCAGTTGCTCGATTGATTTGATTGGGGTTTTGGTACTTAGATGAAAATAGCTAGACTGAAGGTTTTTATACAGGTAATCAAGATTATAATCCTACAGATGCCTAATAAGTTGTATGCATCATATTATAGAGCTCAACACTTACAAACAATCCAATCGGCTCTCGCTTTCTAGGTTTGTCTATTGACGAGATAAAATGTTGATCGATGATTCTATAGGAATATCGATCGATACACTTGTTAAACCACCGACCGATTATTCGACTGGAATATCGATTGACGCGTTTAGTCAAGCTTGACGCGCGTGTTTTATTTGCTCACTAAGTTTCCTAGATCAGCTCTTGCCTTACTCTAGCAATCTTAGCTCAATTAGGCTGGATTCAGGGTGAGATGCAAGTGTGACCTATACCTTAAACTCCTAGATCAAGTTCTAGGTAGCTAAATTAGAAACAAAGTTTAATGACAATCCTAATGATGAATATCACAACTTAGCAATCTAAAGTTGAGGCTAATCCCTCATAACCTATTTAAACCCTAAACCTAACAAGATAACTACTCATACATGGCTAAGCAATTCATAACAGCAACTAGATATAAAACTGCATAGATAAATAGATAGATATCAATGGAGTTCCAATCACAAATCTCTTTGGATCTTCTCTCCAATCTACAAAAAACCCTAGAAAACCTTTGCTGTGAAAATAGTAAAACAAGAAAGCACCCTTTGCCTCTAACATGTTGGCAAGCTATATGTAATTAGGTTAAAACTCGTCAGGGGTAATCCTGTAAATTGGTGAAGTCTTGGCTCTAACTCGGCTGGAACTAAACAAGCTTCCGCGCGCTTTGCCGTTGATCGATGCACATATGTCACAGGATGTGCATCGATCGAATTATTGTCTCTGAATGTCGACCAATGGTCTTGCTCGATAGTCAGCTTGGATGCTTTCTCTAAATATATCCAAAATGCTCCAAAATCATCATTTTCTTCCAAATCACTCTTGATCCTATAAATATACTAAATAGACTCTAGAATATAGTGATTAGTTAATAAAACACCTATAAACCATGGCTAAAAGTAGGTAAAATCCATGGCCTATCACCACTCGTAAGTAGGACACTATTGAGATCATGTTATGTTGTACTCTGCTTCCTGCAGAAAGCCACTCTCAGGCTTTTACCTCGTGCTGGTGTGACTTCGACCCTGAAAAGGGTTAGGCAATCGCCAGTCTTATCGATTATTTCTAGTGTGAGTCTACCTGGTGTAGTGACTCAAGCACCTGATCACCGCCTTCAACAGCAGGTATCTCGAGCTCTCCCGGTCTGTTGAAACCACTACGGCGGCAACCACACCAAGACATCGCGACCCATAGAAGCCTTCTGTGGACCTCGCCAGAGATGTGGAGATTGTCGGGACAAACCTCCTCCACCGGCCAATCTTCACTCGCCGTGCTTACCCACCAGGACTGACAAAGCTGAGACCACGAAGACGCGACTTCTGCTACAATCGGGAGATTCAGATCTGAGGAGTCTTCTCTCCCATCTCGCCGTCCTTTAGCAAGATCCCGAAGTGTAGAAGCCGGATCTGACACCTATGATTTTAGAGAGTAGAATAGGTATTGAGAGATTAAGAGAGATTTGGTAAGAGATTAAGAGAAGTTTAGAAGAGATTGTGAGAGAAATGGGGAGATTAAGTATGATCCATGATGAACAAGAGAGAGACTAGAGAGAGAGTAACATAACTCGCGTAAATTCATTAATGAGAGAGTGTTTACAATATATAGGAGTGAGACACTAGGGTTTAAGAAGAGACTAAGCATGTGAGGTCAAGGCTAAGGGAGCCTTTAATTTGAACCGGACCAATGAGCCTCTCCACACGCGTGGTCACTATGCTAAAAGTGAACCTTATCCTTCCAGCCTGTGCCAGCCTGTAGAGACGCTCTTCCTCTATCCATAAACGGTCATATGCCTTCTTTGGTCAAGGCAAAACATGATCAGACCGTGAACTTCTTCTCGCGGTAACTCTTCTTTACCGCATGGTCGATACCGTCTGTACGGCCGTACGGCCATGGTACGGACCTGTACGGACCGGTACGGACGGTTCTCCCTAAGGCCAATCCTTCTCCTCTTCTCCACATCACAACCTCTTCAACCCTGAACAACTCTCCTTATATTCCTCAGCTCATCTCAACACTCCCCCTCAAGCTTGACCATGTGGAACAAGTCAAGCTTGGAAGGATCATGAGCTCCTCCTCATTAAAACCTCATCAAAGAAAACCCATTGGGACAAAACTCTGATGAGGGAAAAAGAGTAAGGACCTCATGATCAGGAGAGTGTATAGATCAGCCCTTAGGCGAAAGATCAAGGAGTCCCAACCTTATGTGAATTGACTCCATTGTCTTTTGCCTAGCCGCCTTAGTGAATACATCTGCCAACTGATCCTCAATCCTTGTGTAGCACGGCAGTATCACTCCCAAGACTATCATCTGCCTCACTTTATGACAGTCCACTTCAATATGCTTGGTTCTTTCATGGAACACCGAGTTTGTGGCTATGTGAATGGCTGCTTGATTGTCACAGTGCATGGTCATTGGTGTTGCTTGCTCAATCTCCAAGTGCTTCAGGATTCCTTTAATCCATACCAACTCATTTGTGAGCTTTAGCATTGCTCTATACTCAGCCTCGGCACTTGAGCATGACACCACCTTCTGCTTCTTACTCTTCCAAGTAACCATGTTTCCACCAATGAATGTGCAATAGCCGGTTGTAGATCTTCTATCTGTTCTGTCTCCAGCCCAATCTGCATCACAATATCCCACTGCTTCAGTACTCCCGTTACAACCCATCCATATACCAAGCCCTTGAGTTCCATTCAGATACATGAGAACTCTTTCTACCATGCGCCAGTGATGCTCTCTTGGAGCTTGCATATGCTGACTCACTTGGTTCACAGCAAAACAGATGTCTGGCCTAGTGATGGTTAGATAGATCAGCTTCCCCACAAGCTTCCTGTATAGCTTTGGATCATGAAATATCTTACTATCTTCTAGCTCCCCCTCACGTGGAGCTTTATACCCATCCTCCATGGGCATCTTGGCTGTCTTTCCTCCATACGCACCAGCCTCCTTCAACAGATCCAAGATATACTTCCTTTGTGAGATGAACAACCCTTCTTCTGATCTGCACAGCTCAATTCCAAGGAAGTACTTCATTTCTCCCAAGTCTTTGATGTCAAACACAGATTTCAGAAACTCCTTGGTCTCCTTGATTCCCACCTTATCACTGCCTGTGATAACTATGTCATCCACATATACAAGAAGCACAACAATGCCTGCAGGTGTAGTAAGAGTGAAGAGAGTGTGATCAAGCTCTGATTTCCTGAAACCTCTTCCATTTAGAGTTGTGCTCAGCTTGTGATACCATGCCCTTGGTGATTGCTTTAACCCATAGATGGCCTTCTTCAATCTCAGCACATTCCCTGGTTTCACCATCCCTTCTAGGCCCGGAGGTGGTAGCATGTAAACTTCATCTTCTAACTCTCCTTGGAGAAATGCATTCTTAACATCCATCTGCCAAAGATCCCACCCAAGGTTAGTAGCCACTGATAGGACTATTCGAATGGTGTGAAGCTTTGCAACTGGAGCAAATGTATCAATGTAGTCTTCTCCATAAGTCTGAGTGAACCCTCTTGCTACCAGTCTAGTCTTCTTCCTCTCAATCGACCCATCAGCCTTGTACTTGACTGTAAAGATCCATCTACTAGACACAGCCTTCTTCCCTTTTGGTAGTTCACTCTCATACCAAGTGTCATTCTTTATCATAGCTCCTGCCTCAGCTCCTACTGATTCCTTCCATTCCTTATCTTCCATTGCCTCTTCATAGCTTCTTGGAATGTGATTCTTATCTAAGTTTACCATAAATGCACAATGTGCTTCTGGATATTGAGCAAAGGAACACACGGCCTGAGTAGGATGCTTCACAGCTTGGGCATTGTAGTACACTCTCGTGTTTACCCAACTGGAAGGATCCTTTCTCAGCCTTGTACTCCTTCTCAACACTGGCCCTTCTTGTGCCATCTCTTGTTCTTCTTCTACTTGTGGAGTCACTGCTTCAGTCTGTTCTTCAGCTTCAGCTCTAGCCTCTGATCTTCTACTTGTGCCAGCCTCTTCTTGTCTCTGATCTTCTTCATTCAGTTCTCCCCTTACTGATCCTTCTCCACTTTGGACAGGAGAATCAGTTCCTCTGTTTCCTAGCTCACCGGCCTCTTCTACGCCTTGGTCCTCTAGTTCAGATACTGATTCACTTCCCCCCTCATGTGCAAAGTGGGATGGTTCTTCTGCTGCAGCTGGAGTAGGTTCTGGACGCCTACTCTGATCCTGGGACACTCCAATTCCGAGCCCCTCTAGGATGTTTCTCAAGCAAGCAGCTCTTTCTGATGGCTGGGAGAGATCCTCCAAGTCTTCCCATGTCTGCTCATCATAGTATCCTTTGTCTTCCATGAATCTGACATCCCTTGACACAAGGACTCTCCTAGCTGTAGGATCATAGCATTTGTATCCCTTCTGTGAAGTGGAATACCCAATCATCATAGCCTTGGTGCTCTTTGCTTCTAGTTTGTTTCTCTGCTCGCCTGGTACAAGAACATAACACACGCATCCAAAGGTCCTCAGGTGATCCAAGACTGGCCTGCTCTTGTTGAGTACCTCAAATGGAGATTGATCTGCCAAGATCCTGGTTGGTATCCTGTTGATCAGGTAGCACGCAGTCATCACAGCATCACTCCAATACCTCTTGGGAACCCCTTTGTGGAACATCATGGACCGGGACACCTCCATGAGATGTCTGTTCTTCCTTTCCGCAACTCCATTCTGCTGTGGAGTGTATGGGCAGCTAGTCTGGTGAAGAATCCCATGTTGAGCAAGGTGATCACGAAATGCATGCCCAGTATACTCCCCACCATTATCAGACCTGAAAATCTTAATCTTGGCATGATATTGGTTAGTCACATAGGCTTGAAAATTTTTAAATGCATCAAGGACCCTATCTTTAGTTTTAATCAATGTTAACCAGGTGTATTTGGATTTTTCATCAATGAATGTGACATAATACTTGTAATCATCCCTAGATAAGCAAGGTGCCGTCCAAACATTAGAGTGAATTAAATCAAAGCAGTTTGCATAAAGGGTAGATGATCTCTGAAAAACAGTCTTACAATGTTTGCCCAAAATACATGCCTCACAATCATTATTTTTAAACATGACACCTGGTAACATAATGCTTAAGGCCCTAACATGTGGATGTCCTAGCCTAGCATGCCACAGAGCATCAGTACTTAAGGAAGAAACAGAACTAAACGAGAAACAAGAACTAGAAATAGGTGCAAGGTCTTCAATCATGTAAAGATCCCCCTTGGTTGCTCCTTGCCCAATCAACTTACTGCTCTTAATATCCTGAAACTTAACATCATTAGGACTGAAAATAACATTGCATTGAAGATCAGTAGTGCATTTCTTAACTGATAAAAGATTAGAGGTGAACTCAGGCATGTAAAAAGCTTTTGAATCCTTATTAAACAAGTTCAGCTTACCAATGCCCCTAATGGGAATTCTATCTCCATTTGCAATCATAACATGTCCAAGGGCAGGTTCTATGTCTTTTATCAGATTGTTATCACTAATCATGTGATGAGATGCACCAGAATCAATTATCAATGGTTTATGCAAGCTCCTAGCAGTATTGGTTCTAGATGTTTCATTTTCAGCTTTCAGGCTCTTAACTACTCCTAACAATCTATCAGTTATGCTAGTGTGAGCAGTGGCAGTACATGAGAGTTTGAAAATGTCTAACAGTTTATCAGAGATACTAGGTAATGTATGAGCAGAGTATGAGTATCCAAGAGTGTTGCCTAGCATTTTACCAGACTCCTTGAGGGCTCGGATGAAAGCCTCAAAGTCAGCCTTGGTGATCACCTCCTGAGAAGTTAGAGCTCTGCCTTCACTTTCACCCGCCTTGACATTTGGACTAGCCCCTGATGAGCCGGCACCACTTGCTTCAGCAGAAAGGTGAGCCTTAGCTTCTCTATCCTTGTTGAACTTGCTAGGTCTGAGGTGTGGATGTAGGATCCAGCACTGACTCTTCTTATGCCCCTGCCGCTTGCAATGCTCACAGCTTCCCTCATACTTCTCATACTTCCTTCCATCTCCACGGTACGCTGCCTTGTTTGCTTGCACCTCTTCTGCTTTATGAGCCGTGGACATTCCCTTCTTGCCTCCAAACAACCCAAGAGAGCCTTCCTCCTTCTGAAGTTGTGCGCATACCTCCTCCATGGATGGGAGAGTAGGTGATCTCAGGATATGCTTGATCACATCCTGGTAGCTTTCATCTAGAGTCATCAATAGCCCAAACACCTGATCTTGCTCTCTCCTCTCAATGAGCGGTTCCTCATCAGTTGTGTTGGGTCTAAGACTCTCAAGTTCGGACCACAAAGCTCCAAACTTCCCCATGTGCTTGGTGAGATCTTCTCCATCTTGCCTCAAGACACTGATGGTTTGCTTCAGATCAAACACCCGACTTATGTTGGACTTGTTTCCATACCTCTTATGGAGCATGTCCCAAAGGCGCTTAGGAGTCTCAAAGTGCACGTAAGCTTCAAGTATGGGGAGCTCCAGGGAGGCATGGAGCACAGACAGCACCATCAAATCCTCTTGGACCCATCTCTTTGCTTCAGCTACCGCAAGAGTCTTCCCGTCGCCTTCTTCTTCATCTTCTTTGGCCACTGGCTCCGGACCATCATCTGTGATGTGGTTCCACAGCCCTAGCCTTCCAATGGTAGTCCTCACCAACTGGGACCACATCAAGTAGTTCGAGCCTCCCTTCAGTGCAACCGGAACCGTCACCAGTTTGCTAAAGTTGGTCGTCTCCATCTCCTCTTCTTTATCACACAAGAACAAACTCGCAAATGTAAAGAAAGGAACAAGGATCTCTCAATACCAAAGCCAACCTGGCTCTGATACCATATGATTTTAGAGAGTAGAATAGGTATTGAGAGATTAAGAGAGATTTGGTAAGAGATTAAGAGAAGTTTAGAAGAGATTGTGAGAGAAATGGGGAGATTAAGTATGATCCATGATGAACAAGAGAGAGACTAGAGAGAGAGTAACATAACTCGCGTAAATTCATTAATGAGAGAGTGTTTACAATATATAGGAGTGACACACTAGGGTTTAAGAAGAGACTAAGCATGTGAGGTCAAGGCTAAGGGAGCCTTTAATTTGAACCGGACCAATGAGCCTCTCCACACGCGTGGTCACTATGCTAAAAGTGAACCTTATCCTTCCAGCCTGTGCCAGCCTGTAGAGACGCTCTTCCTCTATCCATAAACGGTCATATGCCTTCTTTGGTCAAGGCAAAACATGATCAGACCGTGAACTTCTTCTCGCGGTAACTCTTCTTTACCGCATGGTCAATACCGTCTGTACGGCCGTACGGCCATGGTACGGACCTGTACGGACCGGTACGGACCGGTACGGACAGTTCTCCCTAAGGCCAATCCTTCTCCTCTTCTCCACATCACAACCTCTTCAACCCTGAACAACTCTCCTTATATTCCTCAGCTCATCTCAACAACACCCACTCCCGAGAGCATCCACCACGCCGTCGTAGTCCCTCAGTCACCACAGCTCGCACGTTGGAAAGGGAGAGAGAGTTTCGGTGACCACCAGTAACCACAAACCACATAAAGCTCCATCACTGATGAACAGAGAAAAAGAAGAGGACCGGAACCTTCTCACACCGCCGACGCGAACGCCGACGGCGGAGAGGCAGAACGAAAGTTGAAGTTGAAGAGAGAAGTTGGAGAGAAAGGTTTCAGAAGTTTTTGTGTATGGTTATTCATTAATATATTATTAGTTGTATGAAATTAAGTATACATAATAACTTTGGGGACAATAAAAAAAAATTAAAAAGACAAAGTTCAGAAAAGATAAAATAAATAAATTAAAGAGAAAGCAGAACGCGTTTTATAAGTTTGAATCCTTTTTTGCTAGCACCCCATGTGCGTGCGATTACTTTTCATGTAAAAAAGCAAAGTAATTGCTTGGTCCTTTCGCTTTTTGCATGCATGAACCTCTTATCTCCTTCTTTGTCCCCCGAGATTAAACCAGTTTCCTTCCGACACGTATTTCATCACAGTTTTCTGAAAGAATACCGATTTTCTAAATTAGATTATAAACACCACATCCATGTGCAAAATTTATAACTTATTCTACGGTTAACATATTTATTAAATGATAACTATGTAGAGTCTAATTTATAAATGAGTCAATTGGTTGTATATACATGATATGAACCAAAATTACCTAAATATCACACGCGCTTCAAAATCTAAAGTTATTGTATACCTTTTACTTCCCCATTCCAGTTTCACCCCTACACTAATACACCTCATATGCAAAATCCACAAACATGTGGTTACTATTAAACACCTCTATCATTTCTGTATATCTTTCTCCGTGATGAGTTTTTTTTCACATCTGATATTTCCAGACAAATTCGTTTAAAGAAACAAAATCTATTTTCCATTTTCCCAAATTTCCAGTCAAAGCATGTTAGTGAAAAGATATAGTTCCAAGGCGAAAAAAGAGAGAAGACAAACTTCAAGTCTCTCATCTCTTTGTTTTTGGAAAATGGTGGAGTTGCAGCAATTAGTTGGAGATCACCTGACAAACATCAGTTTAGGTTTGATTCTTCTTAGGATATTCTTAACCAAAGTATTTGAAACATCTGTCGCCGCTGTTTCAACCAGCACATCTGTTGAATTAAAACAAAAATCTTATTTGATTTCGTTTCATTGATGCACGTGTATGTTGGATTTTGCTGGGGTCGTGAAGTCCATCTTAATGTTAATCAAAATCACAATTGTAACTAATAAGTTCGAAGATAAGAGATGAAAGAGAAATAAAATAGGTGATAAGAGAAGCTACAATAGAAGATGAGAGAGAGCTACTACAATAGGGACATATTGGGATATTAGAAAATGAATAGTACTAAATGTATATACCTAATAACGGGGTTTTCTATGTATATGGGACCTAAATTCTCTTTATAAATAATGGATTAAACGTTATTAAATAAATTTTATACCTTATATATTACTATATAAACAAGTGGTTTGAAATTCACAAATACTATTTATTTTCTTAAACACTTTGTTGATTGTTTTTCTGAGGTTGATTTAATTTTTTATATAGTTTACGGTGTGATCTTTCAGTTCCAAAAAGATTCATGTTTTAAAAAATAATTTATTTCAAAAATATACATTTTTTAAAAGATTTTCAATGTAATAATAATAGTAACTGTAAAAATTTTTAAAAAATAATTATATTTATTTAATTTATATTGGTTAAAACTTATGAGAAATAGTTACTTACAAAAAAAACAATGCATTAGTTATATTGGTGAAAACTTATGAGAAATATTTTTCTTAATTATGTGCAAAAAATCTATAACAGACATCGAAACAGAAGGACACTATTTTAAATATTTTAATACATCATACATTTTATGATTCAGAAATATATTCGTCAAGAATTAAGGAACGTAGTAGAGATCCAGAATATTGGAGGTATGGAGTCATATTTGGGTTTGCCAGAAAATATGGGTTGTTCTAAAACACTGATTTTCAACTTTATTCAGGATCGATAATATAATAAAGTCAATGGTTGAAATTTCAATTTTTTAAAAAAGAGGAAAAAAGGTGATAATCAAGTCAGTAGTGACATCATTACCGAATCATGTAATTTTCGAATCCCAAAGACTGTCACAAAAAAAGATGATGAATGTTGTGGCACAGTTCTGGTGGAGTGCAAGGGGAAGTATGTGAGGTGTCCATTGGCAATCATAGGACAAGCTATGTATCCAAAAGAAGGAGGGATGATTATGATTTAAAGGTCTCGTGGATTCCAGTATGGCAATGTTGGAAAAAACAGTTTTGGCGTTTGATCAAGAAATCAGGTACACTATTTTTTCGTGTCTTTAAAAGTCGGTATTTCAGGAACGCATCACCCCTGGAATCAGCTAGATCTCTGGTAAATAAATGGCTAATCAAAAGGGTGGGAATATGATCTTCCATTTCGGTATGGATTGGTCCACGGCTTCCATCCACGCACCCGATACCAGCAAACGATTATCGATAAATTCTTCAACCTAACCTTACATTGGAATCACTCATCAATAAAAATGCAAGTACATGGAATTCACAGGCGATTAGAGCACTGATAGACCCAAACGATGCAAATATTTGAGTACTTAGGGATCAAATTCACAGGGAGCTAAGACACACAAAAGATCTAGTAGTTCTGTGGTTAAGCTAGGTCGAATCGTTTAAATGTAAATAGGAGGGGTGAGCAAAGTATTGCTCGGTTGATTGATTGGGGTTTTCAAATAGATATGAAAGGCGCTAGACTTAGGGTTTCTATTCAGACAATCAGAATTATAGAGATATATAGACTAGGTGTATGTTGGATATTCTAGAACTCAAACTTAAAGAATAGTCGATCAACTTCCATATTTTGAGACTATCTATTGCTGGATCTGAGACCTAAGTTGTCGCTTGTGTTGGGGTCAAAGACGGTTGCGACGAAGTTAACATTCAAAACGTCCGAGGAAGAAAATGAGAATTTATCCGATAAATACTTTTTCGAAATAGATTCTTTCTTATGAAAAGCTTTGCGGAGGAAAACGAGACGTCCGACAAGAGCTCGAAAAAGGTCGTTACGCAGCGACTAAACGCGCCACGCTCGGTCGCTACGTAGCGACCGAGCTCGAGCCAAAGCTCTATCGCTACTTAGAGACCGAGCGTTCATCTCGCTCGGTCGTTACGTAGCGACCGAGCTCGAGCCAAAGCTCGGTCGCTACGTAGCGACCGAGCGTTCGTCCCGCTCGGTTGCTACGTAGCGACCGAGCTCTTCCGAAACGTCGATACGACACCAGTCCATGCATTCTCGTCAAACCTTCGATGTTATCTCCCGAAGACTGTAGCGAACTCGGTTCATGTTTTCCGCTATTCTAAATCATCGATCAAACTTTGCGGATTGAAACCGCGAAAAGTTCGTTCTTTATCGAAAGAAGTCACAGTAAACGCTTCGAGTCGGAAGACGGCCCAAAAGGACCTAAAACACAACTCGCGGCCCACTCTACGATTTCTTAACCAAAAGCCCGTAAACCGTAGCACGGTTTATGCTTGGCGCGCAAGGAAGGATAAATGTCAAGTTTCCGCGGATAAATACGAAATTTTGAGGATAATTACGAAGATCGGAAAAAATGGAATATCTCCATTTTATGCTATGACAGCTTAAGGGCAGAAGAGTAAAAGCGTAAACCGACCTTGGAGCGAGTATATAAGGAGTCCTAGGCGAGAGGCAAGGAGGGGGAGACTTTTTTCAGAGCAAACTTAGCATTTAGAGCAATTTAGGCAACTTTTTGTCTTTGTTATTTTGAGCTGCGACTCAATTAGGTTTAGCCGTCTTAGGGTTGCTAGAACTAGGAATCTCGCCGACAGCTCTCGAGCCCAGACTTATACCTTGTTGTAAACGCTCATACGCAAATTCGAAATAAGATCTACTTTGCTCTCTATTTGATTTCTTATACATTATCGTTGTTATTCTCGTGTTCTGATTGCTTGACGTGTGGTATTAGCAGATATCCGGATCCTCTGGGAAATTAGGGTTTTCCTAGTTTCCTTATTTAAATAGAAATCGACAGTGCGAATTTCGGTTCCCACAGTTTGGCGCTAGAAGGATGGGGAGGGGGTACGGATCAATCTAACCCGCAAAAACCATTCAACGATGAGAAACGATATGCAAGACTCGACGTGCGCGAACGTCATCTCATTCAAGGGGGGAGCAACGGTCGATCGAGCCAAACCCCAAAACGATCTCCTTGTTATCGAGCTGAGGATTCGAGATATCGACGTCGCTAGGGTGCTAATCGACACCGGAAGTTCGGCTGATATCATCTTCAAAGATACACTCGGAAAAATGGGGATCAATCAATCCGAAGTCGCGAAATACCCTAGCCCACTGCTGGGACTTTCGGGGGAAACGACTATGGCCTACGGATCGATTAATCTCGCTGTCAAAGCCGGAACCGTGACGAAAGTCACAGAGTTTCTAGTCATTGACCGTCCCGCATCTTACAACGTTATCATGGGGACGCCATGGTTGAACGCCATGTGTGCAATCCCATCAACGTACCATCTTTGCCTCAAGTTCCTAACCCCTAACGGAGTCGAGGTAATATGGGAAATCCGAGAGTATCACAGGTGTGTTTCGCCGCAGAACTAAAACGAAAAAGACCGGTCCTCGAGATCACTCCTAGAAAAGTGGAGAAAAAGATCTCCAACGAAGATACGTGAAGTCAGGATTCAGCGGAACTCTTCTGGCAATCTCATAACATCGCGGCCCTGGATGAAAAACGCGAGCCAACTTGCGAACCCGTGGTAACAATCTGTCTCAACAATGCATTCCCGGAGCGCTGCGTCGAGATCGGAGCCAATCTCCGCGAGCCTTTGAGGACAGAACTCGTAACCTGTCTTAAAAAGAATCTCTATACTTTCGCATGGGCTGCGGAAGATATGCCAGGCATCGACATTAACATAACATGTCACGAGCTGAATATCGACCCAACGTTCAAACCCGTCAAACAAAAAAGACGGAAGCAAGGACCCGAACGTGCTTCCGCAGTAAATGACGAGGTCGAAAAATTGCTTAAAGTCGGGTCGATAACGGAAGTAAGATACCCAGACTGGCTCACCAACCCTGTAGTAGTCAAAAAGAAAAACGGGAAATGGCGAGTTTGCGTGGATTTTACCGACCTAAATAAAGCATGTCCAAAGGATAGTTTCCCCCTACCACATATCGATCGATTGGTAACGAGCTCTTATCCTTCATGGACGCCTTCTCAGGTTATAATCAAATTAGGATGAATCCCGACGATCGCGAGAAGACTGCGTTCATTACCGAGCGTGGAACTTATTGCTATAAGGTAATGCCCTTCGGCCTCAAAAACGCTGGCACAACTTACCAACGACTCGTGAACCGAATGTTCTCCAAACAACTCGGAAAAACGATGGAGGTTTATATCGACGACATGCTCATCAAATCCCTCAAAGCAAAAGATCACGTGTCACATCTAGAGGAATGTTTTGCGCAGTTAAATTCCCATAACATAAAGCTCAACCCGATAAAATGTAGATTCGCTGTTGCATCAGGGGAATTCCTCGAGGTCCTAAGCCGTGTAAGAGAAGCTCGGGAAAAGACCCTCACCTTTGCCACGGTTTCTTCAGAAAACCTAAGAACACACCGAATGGACTTTGCTGGCTCTAAAATAACAACTCCGGAGCTTTCTGAAAATAGACGAATGTGAGGATTTGGGCAGACCTGAACCCTCGAGAAAACAGACGAATAACTCAAGAACTGACCGTTAAACTTTCAATCCCGCCGGTAAGAATGTAGTACTATATGTCCTTTGTCCATAGCCACCGGGTCTACTCCGATCGGCCACCAGTTGATCAACCAAAATGGCTTCACCTCCAGGCTGGTCGCATACGAAAACTGCAGCAATACCCCTCGCGAGAACAAACACAACTTTCAGAAAATAACTCGGAATGACAATCCGCTTCTTGGAGATGATAGATAAAAGAGTGAACTACTTACTGACAAATTTCCATACTGAAAGCTTCTGTTTTGGTCGACCGTTTCGTCTTTACGCTGGGACTGGTCGGAACTGTCTCTGCACCACAACATCTTAAGTTTATTCTTGGCCAAGAAGCAACGTCAATAACTTTTGCTGTACAACTCCGATCTCGATTCCGTTTGCTGCTACAGATTCCTTGAAACGAGATCTATCCAAAGAGCCTTGATTCAAAGACTAAAGTCTCCTGAATCGATCTAGGATCCTCCCGCAAGGTCACTCGTCAGCCATGGATCCAATATAGTTCATCTCTCCTCCTCGGCTTAAGACATGGCGAAATCTCTGGCTCACGAAAGTATCTCCAGTGCTATGAGATACACACCTGGTGGCTTTAGGCTCACAGCGGCACAAATCAATGGTGGTTGGTGATGATGAGATGGTGGCTTCGGTTCGCACGTCTTCTCCTCTCGGCTTTGCTCACATCAAAACACATGCGATGGAATGGTGATGGATCTCTGACGGCAAGGCTGTGACGACTCCGGTGGTAACTCATTTGGACGGTGGTGATGGCACACACAACAAGTTACGAGCGATGGTGATTACGGCTAGGTCAAATGAGAGGAAGGGAGATGCGTACGATGATATATATTGCTTTGGTTTTGTAATTATTTTGGTTTAGTTCAATTAAATAATCAACCCAATCCCAATACTGGTTTAGAGAAAACCGGATCGTTACAATTCTCCCTTACTTATATGGAATTCGTCCTCGAATTCAAAGCCGGAGCTGGTTGTCCAAAACCATATTGAGAAAGTTGTAAATAGGTAATCATCATATGAGTCTCGGTCTCTCTGGTCTCCTCATGGATCTTGTTTCTCTCTCAATAACTTTGACGAACATGATCATCAATTCCTGAACCGAGTTTTTTTTTTTTTTTTTTTTTTGACATCAAACCGAGTTTTTTTTTATTGATCAATAATCTCTATTAGCTGAAAACGCGCAACACATTTTTTTTTTTAAATTGCTTGGTAGCTGCTGCAAAATGACTCTGGCTAACTCATGACCTTTCTCAAAACTCACACATGAAATACGTCGTGAAAGTCTGACAACTCTGCTGATAACTGTAATTTAATCCGCTTCACAGTGAGGTACGGTCTCATATACTCGGCTTAGGCGTCTTTAGCTTCTGAGTTTTAGATCCTTCCTGAAATGTCTTTATTTTCTGTATACTAAATCGCTTGAAACTCCAAATTCTTACGTCACTTAGTTGCATAAATCCTTTGACGATCATGGCTTCATAAAAACCAAACTTTTGAGCATGTTCATTTTCTCTACCGTCTCTTGAACCATTAATAGTTTTAACTCACGTCGCTCCCCCACTTTGGTCCAACAAAGTGGTGTATATCAAGGCCTACCATAAGGAGTCTCATACAGTGCAATTTCAATGTTCGAACGATAGCTGTCAATGTAAGGAAACTCTGCTAGATGTAGATGCTCAACATAGTTCTCTCTGACTAACAATCTGCGGTTTATAAATCATACTGCTCAACATAGTTCTCTCTGACTAACAATCTGCGGTTTATAAATCATACTTTTAAGGACCTTTGTCTTTCTGAAAAGCTCTCTAAAATGCATACGTAAACTTCTAATCACGATCCGTTACAATGATGACATAAACTCCAAGCAACCTCACAATCATGCTGATATAAATCTGTACCAACTGATCAACTCTATACGTCTTCTTAACTACTAGAAAATGGGCCACTTCGTAAGTATATCCATGGCTACCCGTGTGGAATATTTTCCACCTGTGGTGATCGACAATCCAGTAACAACATCCATAATCACTAGGCCAGAAAAAGCAAGCTCAACAATAATCTGAAAGGTACCTGATCCTCTAACATAAACATCTGACATGTCTGATAACACAACACAATGTAGCTACAATCTTTTTCATACTGAGCCAATGATAGAAAGACTTCATATCTTTGTACCTTTTAAGTGTAGCCACTCTGGAATTGTAGTAGTCTTTAGTTTATTTTTTTTAAATCGACAGTAACTCCTGCTTCTGAAACCACATGACCCAAAAATCCATTTTTTTTCTTTGCTAGAAACTAAATTCACTCAGCTAGCAAACAGTTTCTTCTCTCCAAGCTTACCTAACACAATCCATAAATGCACACCATACTCCTCTCTACTCAGAGAATAAATCAAGGTGTCATCGATGAATAGAATCACACACTTATCCAAGTGTTTACAAAAACATCGTTTATAGGTTTCCTAAATGCTACGGGTGTGTTCGTCAACCCAAATGAAATCATCACAAACTCATAATGTCCATAATACGGAAGGCTGTCTTCCGCACATCCTCGTCATCTATCGCAATCTGGTGGTGTCGTGATGTCAAGTCGATCTTCAAGAACCATGAAACTCCTGTAGGTAATCCATCCAACAATTCATCAATACGCAAATACCATGTTCAAGTCTATGTAGTCGATACGAAGACTGAAACTTCCAACTTTCTTCTTTACAAAAATAATAATGCTTCCCACGGTGAAGTACTTGGTCTGATAAAATTCATGTTTGATGAATCTTCCATATGCTCTTTAAGCTCGGTCATCTCTGCTACCGCTAATTGGTATAGCACTCGTGAAACCAATGATGTCCTTGGTTCCAACTCAATCGTAAGAACGTCTCATGTGTCTGGTGGTGATCGTTCTAAAGACCACAATTGCATCCTCATAATCTGCAATGACTAGAAGATCATGCAGCTCATGCTGTACATCATTTTAACTATCAAAATGTTCAATAAAAATCCATATGCTCTTATATCCAATAACTCCTCATAATGTAGTATACATGCAATAAAAAATTTCATCTGCCCAGCTATATCAATTCTTGTCCTCAGGCAATCCAACTCTACTCGATGTCGTGGTAGCCAATCCACCCCATGGATGACATCGTAAAAAATGTAGCTCCATCTCTGAAGAGTCTCCGAACAAATCAATCCTCCGAGCATAACCGGTACATTGCGATGAATATAAATAGCTCCCACATCCCATGTCAGCTGTTTGAACTAACACGTCTTTGAAATGAACAACAATGCCAAAAACTCAGAAACAAAATCAAGCATAACTCCAATATCCTTACAACGCAAGCTGCCGCACTCCCAATCCAAAAGCGATCCCCACGAGTTTACAAACCGAACATACCTCCAAAATAGTCAACATACTCGTACACAAAAACAATACATGCCAACCAATGGTTCACACCTCATACCACGTAATCTCCTGACAAAACTCGTGGAACGATTGCTTGAAGTAGGGTAGAAGCAGAAACGTCACATATTCATTCCTGGATAATCTCAGAATCATGACCGAAGGAACTGATAACACTCCTGAGACAACTGACGAACTGAGACATCACACATCTGCAGCTGAACATCTGTGTAGAACCCTGTTAGTGGAAGGATGAATAACGGTGATTTTACTCATCGTCATAGAAAGAGACAATTGAGTTAGTAATTACTGGACCGAATGATGCTAAAAGAACTTCGCAAACATTTTATATATATATATATATATATAAAAAAATTAGTTTATACTTTAAAAAGAAAATGTAGAAAACCGAATCCCCTAATCGCCATCCCGGGTCGAGGCCGGGACGGAACCCCGCTCTGATACCAAATTCTGACACCCGTTACCTCCTATCTGGAGAACAGCGTGCCACCAACAATATCTCATAACACAATAGCCCATATACACTACTCCACTCACTCTAAGCCCAAATAAAAATCCGAATAAAAAGCCAGTAGCACCAATCCGTCCAAATATCATATACTCGTCAGTCTCACCTGCAAGGGGGAAAATGAGGGGTGAGTAACGGGGAAGTCACTCAGTGAGGTATGGGATAATAAATCCGAAGTCCATGGACCCGGACAGAGCACTCCGAATAAATATAATTTAATCCTAACATGTTGCAAACACGGTACCTAAAGTACCCAGAGACCAAACAATGGTCCTAGCGAGGTGCACACTCGCTGCCCACTAACAGGCCAAAACACCACCGAATATATGCTCGGTAACACACGCCCGTAGACGATTTATCGACCTCGAAGCCTTGGCACAAAAGGTCGACTAAGCTGTGCCGCAGCATACACCACACCCAATGTACTAGTCTCCGGCCGACACACAGAATTACGTCTCCATGGTCGGTTAACATCCAAATCACCTCAATATACTTTCTACATATATATTATCAATTATAAATGAACATGCACTGTTGAACCATCTAACTACCCTAGTTCCGGTTTAAGCAAAGAACCTAAAAACTAAACAAGCAATGACAGACTCGATTTCACACAGACGGAACACATTAAAAATAAATTATACTTATTCGAGGTCCTAAGCCGTGTAAGAGAAGCTGGGGAAAAAACCCTCTCACCTTTGCCACGGTTTCTTCAGAAAACCTGAGAACACACCGAATGGACTTTGCTGGCTCTAAAATAACAACTCCGGAGCTTTCTGAAAATAGACGAATGTGAGGATGCCACCGGGTTTACTCCGATCGGCCACCAGTTGATCAACCAAAATGGCTTCACCTCCAGGCTGGTCGCATACGAAAACTGCAGCAATACCCCTCGCGAGAACAAACACAACTTTCAGAAATTAACTCGGAATGACAATCCGCTTCTTGGAGATGATAGATAAAAGAGTGAACTACTTACTGACAAATTTACATACTGAAAGCTTCTGTTTTGCTCGACCGTTTCGTCTTTACGCTGGGACTGGTCGGAACTGTCTCTGCACCACAACATCTTAAGTTTATTCTTGGCCAAGAAGCAACGTCAATAACTTTTGCTGTACAACTCCGATCTCGATTCCGTTTGCTGCTACAGATTCCTGGAAACGAAATCTATCCAAAGAGCCTTGATTCAAAGACTAATGTCTCCTGAATCATTCTAGGATCCTCCCGCAATGTCACTCGTCAGCCATGGATCCAATATAGCTCATCTCTCCTCCTCGGCTTAAGACATGGCGAAATCTCTGGCTCACGAAAGTATCTCCAGTGCTATGAGATACACACCTGGTGGCTTTAGGCTCACAGCGGCACAAATCAATGGTGGTTGGTGATGATGAGATGGTGGCTTCGGTTCGCACGTCTTCTCCTCTCGGCTTTGCTCACATCAAAACACATGCGATGGAATGGTGATGGATCTCTGACGGCAAGGCTGTGACGACTCCGGTGGTAACTCATTTGGACGGTGGTGATGGCACACACAACAAGTCGCCATCAAGCTTGGATCAAACGAGCGATGGTGATTACGGCTAGATCAAATGAGAGGAAGGGAGATGCGTACGATGATATATATTGCTTTGGTTTTGTAATTATTTTGGTTTAGTTCAATTAAATAATCAACCCAATCCCAATACTGGTTTAGAGAAAACCGGGTCGTTACTTTTTTGTGACAACCCGTCCCGTGGGAACTACCTGCCCCGTGGGCCCCAGGCTCACAGCGCTGCAGCGCACCGACCCCAACCCCTCCATTATGAGTTCTCACTAACTCCATAATTAGGTTGTTGGTGAGCCTCGAACCCATGACCTCACCCTTTAACAGCATTCCCACAAGACAAGCTATCACCAGTTGATCTGCAGGTCAATTGGTGACAGCTTGTCCTGTGGGAATGCTGTTAAAGGGTGAGGTCCTGGGTTCGAGGCTCACCAACAACCTAATTATGGAGTTAGTGAAAATTCATAATGGAGGGGTTGGGGTCGGTGCGCTGCAGCGCTGTGAGCCTGGGGCCCATGGGGCAGGTAGTTCCCACGGGGCGGATTGTCACAAAGCCATTCTATGTTTTGGGCTAACCCTCATGAATATTTGAACCCTAAATCTAACAAAGAGAACTACTAAGACATAGCAAAGAAATAAGAAAACTGCATAAATAGAATAGAGTAGAAAAACTCGGAGTTCCAATAACAAATCTCTGAAGTAGTTCTTAGATCTTCTCTCCAAACCTAAGAATCTAAGTATTTTGCTGTATGAAAATATGAAAGTGTAGAAAGCGTCTGCTGCCTAGAACAATGGCATAGCACATAAATATTAGGTTAAAGTTTGTCAGAGGCAATTTAGTAATTCTTGTGGGACTTGGGCTTAAAGTCAGCTGGAACCAAATCTGGCTTTTGCGTGCTTCGCTGTCGATCGGCAACACAGGGTGTGTACCGATCGATTAGAATCTTCAATCATCGACCGCTGGAGCTGTTCGATGGTCAGCTAGGGGTCTTTATTATTTTTTTCTCCAAAATGCACCAAAATTACTATTTTTCTTCAAATCACTCTAAAACCTGAAAACATACTAAAAAGACTCCAAAACAACTATACTGTATCTAAAAACATCTATATACCATGGCTAAAAGTGGGTAAAACCCATGGTATATCAACATCCACAGACTTATTATTTTGCTTATCCCCAAGCAAAACAACGAGCAGTCTCTCTGGAAGCGGTTTGAAAACAATAGAGACTCACACAATTTTATTTTCCCGTAGGACATCATAGAAGGGCAGGCACTTGTCCGTTGATCGTGAAATGAATCGGTTAAGTGCTGCGACTCTACCGGTCAGTCTTTGGACTTCCCGTTTATTCTTTGGTGAAGCCATCTCGATCAATGTGTTGATCTGTTTTGGATTGGCTTCGATGCCGCGGTATGTGACTAGGTAGCCGAGGAATTCCCCCGACGCCACGGCAAATCTGTATTTTTTCGGGTTGAGCTTCATGTTATGGGAGTTTAGCTGCGCGAAACATTCCACCAGATGTGATACGTGATCCTTTCCTCGGAGGGATTTGATGAGCATGTCATCGATATAAACCTCGATCGTTTTACTGAGTTGTTTGGAGAACATACGGTTCACGAGTCGTTGGTAAGTTGCACCAGCGTTTTTGAGGCCGAAGGGCATTACCCTGTAGCAATAGGTTTCGCGATCGGTAATGAATGCAGTCTTCTCGCGATCGTCAGGGTTCATCATAATTTTATTGTAACCTGAGAAGGCGTCCATGAAAGACAGAAGTTCGTTGCCCGCCGTTTCTTCTACCAATCGATCGATATGTGGCAGAGGGAAACTATCCTTTGGGCATGCCTTGTTTAGGTCGGTAAAATTCACGCAAACTCGCCATTTCCTGTTTTTCTTTTTGACTACAATAGGGTTGGCGAGCCAGTCTGGATATCTCACTTCCGTTTTTCCTTTTTCGTGGCTCCAAAAAGGAAGAATCATGCATATATTTAGGGAGCCTGATGCGTAGAGTTTCATTCATTCTTTATTCAAGAAGATGAACTCCGATCTTCCTGCTTCGCTCGTGGGTGGTCGCGTGACACCTTGCCGCCTGTTTACTGATCCTTTCTCCTCCCCTGTTGCTTCTTTCGGAGAAGTTTCTGAAATTGACAGCAAGGTGATTCCAAGGGCGCCTTTGAAGCAATGTGGTTCCCACGTTCTAGACGATGGCCCGTGATACCACTCAAATTACCCTAAGGAGTGTTACTCTCATCAAAAGAGGTTCAGATGTAGTACTTAGGGATCGAATCCACAAGGAGCTAGGGAACAATTAAATCTAGTGTTTATTAATTCTAAAGGTTGTAAATGTCTAAATGAAATAGCAATAGTAACAAGCGAGTAATAATAAATGTAACTTGGTTGGAAATGATATTAGATGCAGGGCCACTATTCAGGTGTTGGAGATTATAATACCTATAGATGCCTAACTGTTGCATGCATGATATATTAGAGCTCATTCGCTTAACTCAGTGATCAGCTGTCGCATGTACCACTAGTTAACAGACTAGATCTCGTGTCTCAACGGTTAGTATGCAGACAACGAGAGAGTGTCGATCGATGGTCTAGTAAGACGTCGACCGATACACCTTTGCCAACGTCGATCGATTGTCAGTTGAGGACATCGATCGACGGGTTCTAGCCAGGCCTATGCGCGAGTATGAAATGCCCTACTAAGATGCTAAATTGGTGGTTAGCCCTCTCTAGCAATCCTAATATGATAGATAGATGTCAGGATGGGATAACAAGGGTGCTTGAGTATGCAATCCTATGATCAAGTTCTAGTTAGCAAGGCTAAAACAAGCAATGAATACAAATCTATCATGAATATCACAACAAGGCAGATCTATAGTTTGGGGCTAATCCCACAAACCTATCTGAACCCTGGATCTAACAGTTGAACTACTCAGACATAGCAAAGCAATTCATCACAATAAAAGAATAGAAACTCATAGTATAGATGAAAAGAAATAGAAACAAGGAGTTCCAATCACAAGTGATCTTCTCTCCCAAAATGAAACTTATAACAAAACTAGGTCTAGAAAAAGCTCTATTCTTCTACCGTCAAAACACTTAGGCAGTATATATTCTACTAGGTTAAAAACTCGTCAGGGCATTTTGGTAATTTGGCTTGGCCTTGGTTTTTAAGTCTGCTGAATCCAAAATGTCGCGTCTGGTGTCTCGACATCGATCGATGGTACTTGTGTACATCGATCGATATTAATCTTCATCTGTCGAGGCATCTCCTGGTATCGATCGCTAGCACTGATGCGTACGATGATATATATTGCTTTGGTTTTGTAATTATTTTGGTTTAGTTCAATTAAATAATCAACCCAATCCCAATACTGGTTTAGAGAAAACCGGGTCGTTACTTTTTTGTGACAACCCGTCCCGTGGGAACTACCTGCCCCGTGGGTCCCAGGCTCACAGCGCTGCAGCGCACCGACCCCAACCCCTCCATTATGAGTTCTCACTAACTCCATAATTAGGTTGTTGGTGAGCCTCGAACCCATGACCTCACCCTTTAACAGCATTCCCACAAGACAAGCTATCACCAGTTGATCTGCAGGTCAATTGGTGACAGCTTGTCCTGTGGGAATGCTGTTAAAGGGTGAGGTCCTGGGTTCGAGGCTCACCAACAACCTAATTATGGAGTTAGTGAAAATTCATAATGGAGGGGTTGGGGTCGGTGCGCTGCAGCGCTGTGAGCCTGGGGCCCATGGGGCAGGTAGTTCCCACGGGGCGGATTGTCACAAAGCCATTCTATGTTTTGGGCTAATCCCTCATGAATATTTGAACCCTAAATCTAACAAAGAGAACTACTAAGACATAGCAAAGAAATAAGAAAACTGCATAAATAGAATAGAGTAGAAAAACTCGGAGTTCCAATAACAAATCTCTGAAGTAGTTCTTAGATCTTCTCTCCAAACCTAAGAATCTAAGTATTTTGCTGTATGAAAATATGAAAGTGTAGAAAGCGTCTGCTGCCTAGAACAATGGCATAGCACATAAATATTAGGTTAAAGTTTGTCAGAGGCAATTTAGTAATTCTTGTGGAACTTGGGCTTAAAGTCAGCTGGAACCAAATCTGGCTTTTGCGTGCTTCGCTGTCGATCGGCAACACAGGGTGTGTACCGATCGATTAGAATCTTCAATCATCGACCGCTGGAGCTGTTCGATGGTCAGCTAGGGGTCTTTATTATTTTTTTCTCCAAAATGCACCAAAATTACTATTTTTCTTCAAATCACTCTAAAACCTGAAAACATACTAAAAGGACTCCAAAACAACTATACTGTATCTAAAAACATCTATATACCATGGCTAAAAGTGGGTAAAACCCATGGTATATCAACATCCACAGACTTATTATTTTGCTTATCCCCAAGCAAAACAACGAGCAGTCTCTCTGGAAGCGGTTTGAAAACAATAGAGACTCACACAATTTTATTTTCCCGTAGGACATCATAGAAGGGCAGGCACTTGTCCGTTGATCGTGAAATGAATCGGTTAAGTGCTGCGACTCTACCGGTCAGTCTTTGGACTTCCCGTTTATTCTTTGGTGAAGCCATCTCGATCAATGTGTTGATCTGTTTTGGATTGGCTTCGATGCCGCGGTATGTGACTAGGTAGCCGAGGAATTCCCCCGACGCCACGGCAAATCTGTATTTTTTCGGGTTGAGCTTCATGTTATGGGAGTTTAGCTGCGCGAAACATTCCACCAGATGTGATACGTGATCCTTTCCTCGGAGGGATTTGATGAGCATGTCATCGATATAAACCTCGATCGTTTTACTGAGTTGTTTGGAGAACATACGGTTCACGAGTCGTTGGTAAGTTGCACCAGCGTTTTTGAGGCCGAAGGGCATTACCCTGTAGCAATAGGTTTCGCGATCGGTAATGAACGCAGTCTTCTCGCGATCGTCAGGGTTCATCATAATTTTATTGTAACCTGAGAAGGCGTCCATGAAAGACAGAAGTTCGTTGCCCGCCGTTTCTTCTACCAATCGATCGATATGTGGCAGAGGGAAACTATCCTTTGGGCATGCCTTGTTTAGGTCGGTAAAATTCACGCAAACTCGCCATTTCCTGTTTTTCTTTTTGACTACAATAGGGTTGGCGAGCCAGTCTGGATATCTCACTTCCGTTTTTCCTTTTTCGTGGCTCCAAAAAGGAAGAATCATGCATATATTTAGGGAGCCTGATGCGTAGAGTTTCATTCATTCTTTATTCAAGAAGATGAACTCCGATCTTCCTGCTTCGCTCGTGGGTGGTCGCGTGACACCTTGCCGCCTGTTTACTGATCCTTTCTCCTCCCCTGTTGCTTCTTTCGGAGAAGTTTCTGAAATTGACAGCAAGGTGATTCCAAGGGCGCCTTTGAAGCAATGTGGTTCCCACGTTCTAGACGATGGCCCGTGATACCACTCAAATTACCCTAAGGAGTGTTACTCTCATCAAAAGAGGTTCAGATGTAGTACTTAGGGATCGAATCCACAAGGAGCTAGGGAACAATTAAATCTAGTGTTTATTAATTCTAAAGGTTGTAAATGTCTAAATGAAATAGCAATAGTAACAAGCGAGTAATAATAAATGTAACTTGGTTGGAAATGATATTAGATGTAGGGCCACTATTCAGGTGTTGGAGATTATAATACCTATAGATGCCTAACTGTTGCATGCATGATATATTAGAGCTCATTCGCTTAACTCAGTGATCAGCTGTCTCATGTACCACTAGTTAACAGACTAGATCTCGTGTCTCAACGGTTAGTATGCAGACAACGAGAGAGTGTCGATCGATGGTCTAGTAAGACGTCGACCGATACACCTTTGCCAACGTCGATCGATTGTCAGTTGAGGACATCGATCGACGGGTTCTAGCCAGGCCTATGCGCGAGTATGAAATGCCCTACTAAGATGCTAAATTGGTGGTTAGCCCTCTCTAGCAATCCTAATATGATAGATAGATGTCAGGATGGGATAACAAGGGTGCTTGAGTATGCAATCCTATGATCAAGTTCTAGTTAGCAAGGCTAAAACAAGCAATGAATACAAATCTATCATGAATATCACAACAAGGCAGATCTATAGTTTGGGGCTAATCCCACAAACCTATCTGAACCCTGGATCTAACAGTTGAACTACTCAGACATAGCAAAGCAATTCATCACAATAAAAGAATAGAAACTCATAGTATAGATGAAAAGAAATAGAAACAAGGAGTTCCAATCACAAGTGATCTTCTCTCCCAAAATGAAACTTATAACAAAACTAGGTCTAGAAAAAGCTCTATTCTTCTACCGTCAAAACACTTAGGCAGTATATATTCTACTAGGTTAAAAACTCGTCAGGGCATTTTGGTAATTTGGCTTGGCCTTGGTTTTTAATTCTGCTGAATCCAAAATGTCGCGTCTGGTGTCTCGACATCGATCGATGGTACTTGTGTACATCGATCGATATTAATCTTCATCTGTCGAGGCATCTCCTGGTATCGATCGCTAGCACTGATGCGTACGATGATATATATTGCTTTGGTTTTGTAATTATTTTGGTTTAGTTCAATTAAATAATCAACCCAATCCCAATACTGGTTTAGAGAAAACCGGGTCGTTACTTTTTTGTGACAACCCGTCCCGTGGGAACTACCTGCCCCGTGGGCCCCAGGCTCACAGCGCTGCAGCGCACCGACCCCAACCCCTCCATTATGAGTTCTCACTAACTCCATAATTAGGTTGTTGGTGAGCCTCGAACCCATGACCTCACCCTTTAACAGCATTCCCACAAGACAAGCTATCACCAGTTGATCTGCAGGTCAATTGGTGACAGCTTGTCCTGTGGGAATGCTGTTAAAGGGTGAGGTCCTGGGTTCGAGGCTCACCAACAACCTAATTATGGAGTTAGTGAAAATTCATAATGGAGGGGTTGGGGTCGGTGCGCTGCAGCGCTGTGAGCCTGGGGCCCATGGGGCAGGTAGTTCCCACGGGGCGGATTGTCACAAAGCCATTCTATGTTTTGGGCTAATCCCTCATGAATATTTGAACCCTAAATCTAACAAAGAGAACTACTAAGACATAGCAAAGAAATAAGAAAACTGCATAAATAGAATAGAGTAGAAAAACTCGGAGTTCCAATAACAAATCTCTGAAGTAGTTCTTAGATCTTCTCTCCAAACCTAAGAATCTAAGTATTTTGCTGTATGAAAATATGAAAGTGTAGAAAGCGTCTGCTGCCTAGAACAATGGCATAGCACATAAATATTAGGTTAAAGTTTGTCAGAGGCAATTTAGTAATTCTTGTGGGACTTGGGCTTAAAGTCAGCTGGAACCAAATCTGGCTTTTGCGTGCTTCGCTGTCGATCGGCAACACAGGGTGTGTACCGATCGATTAGAATCTTCAATCATCGACCGCTGGAGCTGTTCGATGGTCAGCTAGGGGTCTTTATTATTTTTTTCTCCAAAATGCACCAAAATTACTATTTTTCTTCAAATCACTCTAAAACCTGAAAACATACTAAAAGGACTCCAAAACAACTATACTGTATCTAAAAACATCTATATACCATGGCTAAAAGTGGGTAAAACCCATGGTATATCAACATCCACAGACTTATTATTTTGCTTATCCCCAAGCAAAACAACGAGCAGTCTCTCTGGAAGCGGTTTGAAAACAATAGAGACTCACACAATTTTATTTTCCCGTAGGACATCATAGAAGGGCAGGCACTTGTCCGTTGATCGTGAAATGAATCGGTTAAGTGCTGCGACTCTACCGGTCAGTCTTTGGACTTCCCGTTTATTCTTTGGTGAAGCCATCTCGATCAATGTGTTGATCTGTTTTGGATTGGCTTCGATGCCGCGGTATGTGACTAGGTAGCCGAGGAATTCCCCCGACGCCACGGCAAATCTGTATTTTTTCGGGTTGAGCTTCATGTTATGGGAGTTTAGCTGCGCGAAACATTCCACCAGATGTGATACGTGATCCTTTCCTCGGAGGGATTTGATGAGCATGTCATCGATATAAACCTCGATCGTTTTACTGAGTTGTTTGGAGAACATACGGTTCACGAGTCGTTGGTAAGTTGCACCAGCGTTTTTGAGGCCGAAGGGCATTACCCTGTAGCAATAGGTTTCGCGATCGGTAATGAACGCAGTCTTCTCGCGATCGTCAGGGTTCATCATAATTTTATTGTAACCTGAGAAGGCGTCCATGAAAGACAGAAGTTCGTTGCCCGCCGTTTCTTCTACCAATCGATCGATATGTGGCAGAGGGAAACTATCCTTTGGGCATGCCTTGTTTAGGTCGGTAAAATTCACGCAAACTCGCCATTTTCTGTTTTTCTTTTTGACTACAATAGGGTTGGCGAGCCAGTCTGGATATCTCACTTCCGTTTTTCCTTTTTCGTGGCTCCAAAAAGGAAGAATCATGCATATATTTAGGGAGCCTGATGCGTAGAGTTTCATTCATTCTTTATTCAAGAAGATGAACTCCGATCTTCCTGCTTCGCTCGTGGGTGGTCGCGTGACACCTTGCCGCCTGTTTACTGATCCTTTCTCCTCCCCTGTTGCTTCTTTCGGAGAAGTTTCTGAAATTGACAGCAAGGTGATTCCAAGGGCGCCTTTGAAGCAATGTGGTTCCCACGTTCTAGACGATGGCCCGTGATACCACTCAAATTACCCTAAGGAGTGTTACTCTCATCAAAAGAGGTTCAGATGTAGTACTTAGGGATCGAATCCACAAGGAGCTAGGGAACAATTAAATCTAGTGTTTATTAATTCTAAAGGTTGTAAATGTCTAAATGAAATAGCAATAGTAACAAGCGAGTAATAATAAATGTAACTTGGTTGGAAATGATATTAGATGTAGGGCCACTATTCAGGTGTTGGAGATTATAATACCTATAGATGCCTAACTGTTGCATGCATGATATATTAGAGCTCATTCGCTTAACTCAGTGATCAGCTGTCGCATGTACCACTAGTTAACAGACTAGATCTCGTGTCTCAACGGTTAGTATGCAGACAACGAGAGAGTGTCGATCGATGGTCTAGTAAGACGTCGACCGATACACCTTTGCCAACGTCGATCGATTGTCAGTTGAGGACATCGATCGACGGGTTCTAGCCAGGCCTATGCGCGAGTATGAAATGCCCTACTAAGATGCTAAATTGGTGGTTAGCCCTCTCTAGCAATCCTAATATGATAGATAGATGTCAGGATGGGATAACAAGGGTGCTTGAGTATGCAATCCTATGATCAAGTTCTAGTTAGCAAGGCTAAAACAAGCAATGAATACAAATCTATCATGAATATCACAACAAGGCAGATCTATAGTTTGGGGCTAATCCCACAAACCTATCTGAACCCTGGATCTAACAGTTGAACTACTCAGACATAGCAAAGCAATTCATCACAATAAAAGAATAGAAACTCATAGTATAGATGAAAAGAAATAGAAACAAGGAGTTCCAATCACAAGTGATCTTCTCTCCCAATTATAACAAAACTAGGTCTAGAAAAAGCTCTGTTCTTCTACCGTCAAAACACTTAGGCAGTATATATTCTACTAGGTTAAAAACTCGTCAGGGCATTTTGGTAATTTGGCTTGGCCTTGGTTTTTAAGTCTGCTGAATCCAAAATGTCGCGTCTGGTGTCTCGACATCGATCGATGGTACTTGTGTACATCGATCGATATTAATCTTCATCTGTCGAGGCATCTCCTGGTATCGATCGCTAGCACTGATGCGTATCGATCGATTGTTCTTCCTCTCGTCGATCTCTACGTGGTCAGCTCGGGTGAAATGTCCTTTAAGCTCCAAAATGCTCCAAAGTCATAGCTTTACTCCGAAATGCACCTGAACCTGAAAACATACCTAGAAGAGTAGAAAACATAGATATATATATATATATATATATATATAGTAAAATACTTATATACCATGGATAAAAATGGGTCAAATCCAAGGTATATCAACTCCCCCAGACTTACCTTTTTGCTTGTCCTCAAGCAAAACATACAGGCAATCTCTCTGAAAGAGGTTTGAAAATATTGGGGACTTAAGATTTTAAAGCCTAGAAATCTTTCCTCAACAATTTTGCAACCACATTTAAAAAGTCCTAATCACAGAAGCACACTATGCAATATCCTAGCTTAGCAACCATTTCTAACATAACACAACTCACCAATTCACGTCTGACATCCCCTCTACTGATTTCATTTCTTAGCATAAATATAAAGGGAATGCTTTACCTTGGGAGTATCGATCACAGGATGCAAGGATTTCAGACAGGTATCTGGAGCTGCAGGTAAAAGTTAGTTCCTAGTTTCTCTCTCTCTAATTTTCTCTCTTGAGTCAAAGTCTGCTTCCATTGCAGGATCAGTGACCAAGATTGGACAGGCTTCCATGAATCAAAACTTAATGGTGGTTGCCACCAAGTTCTGTTCACTTCTTTTTGACCTATATCCAAGAGTTCTTTGCGAAAGCGAGCCTTGAAGATTGCCGCCTCCAAGTCCCGTTTCGAACTCTTTTATTTGAGTCTTTATGAATCAAGCCTTAATGGTTTTAGCCACCAAGTCCTGTTCAGACTCATCCTAATTAAACAATAGATCTTATAGTATTTATATATATATATATATATATATATATATATATATATATTTTTAATAATACTCACTAACTAATCTAGGGTCGAAATTGAGAGAGAGAAAATGTGATAAATAATCTAAACCAGGCGTTACCTTCCAGACCTGTCTGACGAATCTGATCCCATGTATACCAAGCCCCAAGACAAGCGGTTATGTCAGGTTTAGTGTTGGAAATCAGCTTTGGTTACTTCAAACGGTTCAAGGCAAGTGTGTAGTTGATAGGTTGATCCGCTTTAGCATCTTTAGTGCTATCTGCAATTAGTAAATCTAAAATGGTGCTAAAGGTTGGTTAGATATTCATGTTTAAATCAATATAAGATTATAGTCCCTATTTTCAATAGCTAAGCATAATTTATTAAAATTCATTTTTACATAAGAATAAAATAAATTATATCAGTAAATCTCCCCCCAGACTTAAATTACACTGTCCTAGTGTAACTCAGCCGGAGTTATGATGAATAGTTTACGATGTACGAAATGTAACAAGTAAGGAAGATACATCTGACCGGATTAGATATCGATCGATGTGTAAGTGTTACATCGATCGTCGTGTGGTTGTCTATGTCGAACGATGTCGACATCTCGTCATCGGTCGATATTCAGGTCCTCCTACTTGGGTCTCCTAAATCTGAAAGAAATAAAACGAAAGTAAATAAATGCTAGCTAATAAAACCTAAATAAAATACCTAATAGTGAGTTGCCTCCCACTCAGCGCTTGTTTATAGTCATTTAGCTTGACTGTGGTGGTGATTGGCTATTGTGTGGAGAAACAGCTGCTTGTTGGAAAGCAAGCATCCACGTCATCTCTGCACATTATGGACCAAGATGCAATGAAACTTCTTGTGGCCTCATCATTTCTTGTCCATTTGTCATCCATCTTCTCAAGTACATTGGAGATGTTCTGTGGCCTTTCTTGAACGTTGTCAATGCTGACCTGGTGCCAGCCTATGTTGTCATAGGCGTATGCTGAAAGATCTGACAGTTCCTTTTGCATTGACTCTACTGTCTTGTGTATCAGTTGCTCGCCGATTGGTGTAGACTCGGTGTCGATCGATGCAATTATGTGTTCGTTGGTCGATCTCGGCGAGTTGCCATCGATCGATTTCGCTAGTGCCATGTCGATCGATGCTGATATCTGATGTTGAGCTGTGAGTTGCCTCTGAATGGCTTTGACTTCTTTCTGTAGCCATTCTGCATGGTTGTCTAGTCCACTGATTTTGTTGTTGAATGGAAAGTAGATGTCATCGCAGCGTTTTTCAAGTCGTTCCTCCATGGTGTCTAGAGCAGTGTAGATCTTGGAAGTGATCTTGTCAACCTCTGCTGCTGTGTAAGGAAGTAACTCCACAGGTTTTGCCTGTAGCCTGTCGATCGATGCTGATTTTGCCTGCAAAAAACTTTGATTAGTAATGTTCTCAATATCCTTTTGTGCATGAAGTTATTGACTAGACAATTTGTTTAAATATGTCATGACTGGTGATATAAAGGGGTCATGCATGTCCTCGTAAGTCCTCAGCCTCTCATTCATGGCTGAGACTTTAGCGTCGAGCGATGTGAAGGTACACATGTTGATCAATGTGGCTGGTTGTTGGTCCTTCTTGCGAATGGTGTCCAGATCTTGCTGTAGTAGCTCGATTTTAGTGCTTAGCCAGTCCACGTTGTTGTTGAGAGGGCAGTAAACGTCTTTTATCCTCGTGTCGATGTATGAGACTTCTCATTCATTCCTGTGTTGTGTTGAACATTGCGGTTCTGCAGGGATCTGGGCTGTAGGAAGACTGACGTCGATCGATGTTACATGTGTTGCGTCGATCGATGTTGAGGTCGTAGCTTCCTTCTCAAGTTGCTGACGTAAACTCTCAATTTCTGTCCTCATTTTTGCCATACATCTGAAAAGCTCATTGTAGCCTCTATCAAAAGGCTGATGTGTATCTTCTGCCAATGATTTGAGCTCCTCTCCCAGTTTCTCTTGAGCTCCACAAATACCAAACACCATCTCATCGATTTCATCCTTGGTGTAGAGTTCTGGTGCCAGTGTTGTGAGTGTGAAAGAAGTGGCATGTTCTGGAAGACAGATGTGGCTCTCTTCAAAAAGAGATGCTCTTTCCAGTAATTTCTTGATGTTGTCCTTTGTGACAGGTATCATCTCACCAGCTACGCCTCGTGCGTGTCCACACTCATCTCTGTAGACTCCATACTCGTCCCTTTGTTCCCAAGTGAACTTTCTGGCTCTGTACATGTCAAAAGCGCGGTTCCCACATTCATACCGTCTGTCGATCGATGTCGGGTTATCCCTATCGATCGACGTTGGTGTTACCCTGTCGATCGATGTCTCCGTTGTACCGTCGATCGATGCTTGCCCTTTTGGTTGGCATGATAGATCTGGATTGATCTCTGTTGTGGCGACTCCTGCGTGGTTGTTAGGATCTGTTTGAATGATGTCTGGAGTGCCACGTTGCTGTGAGAATAGGTTGTCAGGTCCATTGGCTACTTGAAGGATGTCTGCTATGTGCGTTGCCATATGGGTCCCTGAAAATACCAAATTCATCAGGTGTTAGAAAACCGTAATCAATGTTTGCATAATCATTCAATTTAGAAATAGAGAGATTAGGGTTTAGAGTAGTATCGATCGATGTAGATACAGTTGCATCGATCGATGGCAGAGTAATTTCTGCAGAACTTGTGTTCTTGAGATGATTGCTCTTCATGGATTTTTCTGTTGATGTAGAAGGAAGACTGTTCATCTTTTTTGCTTGTGTGTTCGCTCTGATGTGTGTAGGTGATTTCGGGGGTGCAAAACGATTTATATAGGTATCTTTAAACCTAGTTGGAGAGGGAATATTCTCCTGCTCCTGAATTTTCGCTGCGGCGCGAATATCGATCGATGTTCCTTTGTGGGTGTCGATCGATGTGAGCGGTTGTTTTGCTGGACGAGGGTGGGTATCGACCGATGTGGAGTGCACAGCATCTAACGATGTTGGGAACGTGTTGGTGAACTTATGTGTTTCAAGTCTTTCATCCTACAAAGACATTTCCATTGCACGTTCTTTCCAATAATCCTCATCGTATTCCTCCGTATGTTCCTCATTAGGTGAAGTAATTACAGTGTCAACTGCAAAACTTTCTTAGAAACCACTGTCTACCCAACTCCCTATGGAATAATCATCATGTCCTCTCTTGCTTGGAGGTTGGAAGGCAAAATATTGGTAACAGTGACTAGGTGAAGCGAAATGGTCAACTGGGTGCATTACGTCGAGTGACGTGTTGTTGCGGTCATCGGTTACTGTTGACTCATTGGAATCGATCGATGGAAAGGTTGGGGTGTCGATTGATTCTGAGTACTCTGTTTCGTACTCCGATTCATACTCTGCTCCACAATGGCATGCGCCAATGAAGCCAAGTTCTTTCCCATAATCCACAGAATTAATGACCTTTCTCTTAGGTCGGATGGGGTCGTAGTGGATGTTTTGGTCTATGAGCGTTAGACACAATTTGTTTTTGTTCATGTCACATACAGCTCCTACTGTAGCTGGGAAAGATCTTCCAAGCAGAAGTGAAGAGTTCCCGTTATGCTCGATGTCTAGGACATGAAAATCTACAGGGACAAGGGCATTACCAATCTATACCTCCAGATCTCTTATGATACCTCCTGATCGTTTCTCTGAAAGATCCACAAATGTGAAGGATTCTGTTGAGGGTTCGATGGTCAAACCAAGCTGATCTGCCATGATCCTAGGGAGGATATTAACTGATGATCCTGTGTCACACATTGAATGGGGAAATTCAACACCTTTGCCTACGCATGGTATTGCAAACTTCCCAGGATCACTCTTCTTCGTCAATGTGATCTTGTGTTTCATCTTCTCTCTGACTTGATGAAACATTGTCCAAATGTCCTCCTCAGTTACCTTTGTTTCTCTGAAGAACATCCACAACCGGTGTGTGAAGTAAGCTGCATCAAAAGGCTTTTCGATTGGGATTCTGAGGATTCATTTAGTGAAACCATCCATCTCCTTGTCGTTAGCTTCCCTCTTAGGTTTTTAGGAATTTTCTCCTTTCTTTTCCTTAACCTTCTCCCTTCAGCTTCTTGTTCTTCTTGAACTGATTCTGGTGAACTATTTAAAGGGTTGGGTATTCATTCGGGTGGGTTAGCTAATGGTTTTGGTGGTGGTCTGAGTGCGTTGATGTAATCATTATCGATTGAGGGTAACCGCACTCGGTATGTCAGAGGTGCCTGTCGATCGATGGGAGGTGTCTCGTGACGATCGACGTCGGACTCACTCTGTCGATCGATGGTTGGCTCAACCGATCGATCGATTTTATCATAGAAAGGGGAGGGTGGGTGAGGATGCTTAGCTGCGAATTCTTCATGCGTTAGAATTCGAACCGTATTGCATTCAGTCGATTTGGTAGACGACGTCGATCGATGACTGGAGTAATCCGTCCATCGATCTTCATCATGGTCTGTCGATCGATGCGAATTCATCGACATCGGTCGACACCATTGGGATCCGCCGAGACTCATGGAGCTTTCGATTTCGAAATCTCCTTCCTCAAGCTTTTCATTTCTCACCACTTGCCAGAAATCATCATCGATGATGGCATTTACGTGGTGTTTCCCTTTGTCGGCTCCTGCCTCTCTAGCGAAAGCTTCTTGCCTCTTTATAGTCTCGCCCGTCTGAATTACTTGGGTTTCAAGTTTTCTCACCTGAGTCCCTAAGATCTCGATTTTGGTGTTCAGATTGTTGTAGGCGGAGTCTATTTTACCGTTGAAATCCATGGTGATTTGTTGTTGTCCCAACAGTACTCGATCAAGCATTTCTTCGATCTTGCTTTCTTGAGTCTGGGGTGGTGGATTTTGGTAATAAGAGTTCGAGTAGCTTTTGCTGTTGTTGAAGGGTTTTTGAAATTGTGAACTTTGGTTATTTCTTTGGCCATTTCCAAAGAAGTTTATGTTTCCGCCCTGGTTTCTAAATTTCTGGAATCCGGTACCTCCGATGTAGTTCACATTTTCTTCTCCTTCCGTATCTGCTACTTCTCCTTCCGCTGAACAGACTTGCTTCCTAAGAAGCTCGTGCACCACATCTAACTTAGCTCTTATTTCGTCCATCTGTTCCTTCCCGATAGAGGCTATGGACTTCTTCCGTTCAGAGTCAGTGTTTTTGGTGCTGCTGCTGTTAGCAAGGTTTTCGATAAGTCTCACAGCTTCCAACGGATTCCGAGTAGTGAAGTTTCCTTCACTCGCCGTATCAAGGGCCATTTGATACTGTAAGGCGAGACCTCGGAAGAAAGTGCTTAGCAGCTGCACTTCGTTAAATCCATGGTGTGGACAGTCTCGCTGGAAGAACCTAAATCTAATCCACGCGTCTTTGAAAGACTCTCCAGCCTTCTGCGAGAATGTGGAAATTTTGTTCTGAAGTTCTTCAGCGCGCGCCTCATCGAAGAAGTTTTGTAAGAAAGCATTCTTGATGTCGCTCGAGGATGTTAAAGATCCTGTGGGTTGCTGCCTAAGCCAGTGCATCGCTTCTCCATTCAGCGTGTATCTGAAGAGCTTGCACAGCAGGTAATCTTCGGGGACTCCTTCCATCTGAATAGCAGCGATTAGATCCTCGAACCGTTCCAAATGGTCCATAGGATGCTCGTGCGGTAACCCAGAGTAGGGTATCTGCGACACGAGAGTGTAGTATTGAGGCTTCAGCTCGAAATTCTGCTTCTGGATCTCCGGAAGTCGAATGGCTGATCTGTTGGAATAGTACTCATCTGGGCGATTGTAGTCGGCCAGTGGTTTCGATCGAGCGTCCTCATCTACAGGTTGAGCAGCTCCTGTAGCATCAGCATCAGAGATTACAGTTTCCTGAGCATATATTTTCTGACCTGTTGCATTACGCAGATGACCGGCCTGGTCATACAGGTTTCCGTTCTCGTCCTGAGTTAGAATAATAATGTTTACCATTTTTGACGACACGATATCGATCGACGTACGCGGTGTAGTCTCGATCGTTGTCGAACGATTGGGATCGATCGACGATGATGGTCTGGTGTCGGTCGACGGTTGGTTGTGCGTATTGATAGACGACGATGTTGTTGCGTCGAGCGATGTGGAACATTGACCTCTACGGATGGTGCGTTCCAAATGAGCAGGATCGTCTGAGAACAGCAAGTCTTTCTCCTTATTGCTTCTGGTACCGCTTGGCATGCACCTGAAAAGATAAGAAAAAAAGATTATTAGAAAGGGGGGTAAAGAAAAGAATAAGAATCAATAAAACTAAATCTAATAGCGATCAAAGCTCCCCAGCAACGGCGCCAAATTTGATACCACTCAAATTACTCTAAGGAGTGTTACTCTCATCAAAAGAGGTTCAGATGTAGTACTTAGGGATCGAATCCACAAGGAGCTAGGGAACAATTAAATCTAGTGTTTATTAATTCTAAAGGTTGTAAATGTCTAAATTAAATAGCAATAGTAACAAGCGAGTAATAATAAGTGTAACTTGGTTGGAAATGATATTAGATGCAGGGCCACTATTCAGGTGTTGGAGATTATAATACCTATAGATGCCTAACTGTTGCATGCATGATATATTAGAGCTCATTCGCTTAACTCAGTGATCAAGCTGTCGCATGTACCACTGGTTAACAGACTAAATCTCGTGTCTCAACGGTTAGTATGCAGACAACGAGAGAGTGTCGATCGATGGTCTAGTAAGACGTCGACCGATACACCTTTGCCAACGTCGATCGATTGTCAGTTGAGGACATCGATCGACGGGCTCTAGCCAGGCCTATGCGCGAGTATGAAATGCCCTACTAAGATGCTAAATTGGCGGTTAGCCCTCTCTGGCAAACATAATATGATAGATAGATGTCAGGATGGGATAACAAGGGTGCTTGAGTATGCAATCGTATGATCAAGTTCTAGTTAGCAAGGCTAAAACAAGCAATGAATACAAATCTATCTTGAATATCACAACAAGGCAGATCTATAGCTTGGGGCTAATCCCAAAAACGTATCTGAACCCTGGATCTAACAGTTGAACTACTCAGACATAGCAAAGCAATTCATCACAATAAAAGAATAGAAACTCATAGTATAGATGAAAAGAAATAGAAACAAGGAGTTCCAATCACAAGTGATCTTCTCTCCCAAAATGAAACTTGTAACAAAACTAGGTCTAGAAAAAGCTATGTTCTTCTGCCGTCAAAACACTTAGGCAGTATATATTCTACTAGGTTAAAAACTCGTCAGGGCATTTTGGTAATTTGGCTTGGCCTTGGTTTTTAAGTCTGCTGAATCCAAAATGTCGCGTCTGGTGTCTCGACATCGATCGATGGTACCTGTGTACATCGATCGATATTAGTCTTCATCTGTCGAGGCATTTCCTGATATCGATCGTCAGCACTGATGCCCATCGATCGATTGTTCTTCCTCTCGTCGACCTCTAAGTGGTCAGCTCTGATCAAATGTCCTTTAAGATCCAAAATGCTCCAAATTCATAGCTTTACTCCGAAATGCACCTGAACCTGAAAACATACGTAGAAGAGTAGAAAACATAGATATATATATAGTAAAACACCTATATACCATGGATAAAAATGAGTCAAATCTAAGGTATATAAACTCCCCCAGACTTACCATTTTGCTTGTCCTCAAGCAAAACATACATGCAGTCTCTCTGAAAGAGGTTTGAAAATATTTGGGGATTTAAGATTTTAAAACATAGAAATCTTTCCTCAACAATTTTTCAACCACATTTAAAAAGTCCTAATCACAAAAGCACACTATGCAATATCCTAGCTTAGCAACCATTTCTAACATAACAACTCATCAATTCACGTCTGACATCCCCTCTACTGATTTCATTTCTTAGCATAAATATAAAGTGAATGCTTTACCTTGGGAGTATCGATCACAGGATGCAAGGATTTCAGACAGGTATCTGGAGCTGCAGGTAAAAGTTAGTTCCTAGTTTCTCTCTCTTTAATTTTTTCTCTTGAGTTAAAGTCTGCTTCCATTGCAGGATCAGTGACCAAGATTGGACAGGCTTCCATGAATCAAAACTTAATGGTGGTTGCCACCATATATATATAGTAAAACACATATATACCATGGATAAAAATGAGTCAAATCCAAGGTATATCAGCCCGCGTTCTGAAATTCAGGGGGGAGGTCTGAAGGTGATACGGAGGAAGTACGGGATCCATTCTACGGTGCAGTTGAGGATTTCTTTGGAGTTTGAGTGCGCTCCTGATGGGGGGCCAGGCGAGTTAGCCATATTTGAGGCGTATCTGGTAGCAGGTTTTCGGGGGATCGTCCTTTCGCTTGTGTCTGAAGTATCATCGTTTTTGGGTTTCTGTCCTTCTCAACTTACTCCTTCATCCTGGAAGACTTTAATGTCGATCCAAGTACTCGGGGAGCTTTGTGGCCTTAACACCAGGGTACACAAAATTCTAGACTCCTACTACTTCGCCCCTCTGACGATCATGCCTGGGTTCTACCACCTCCAGCCTCGTGACGGCGCTCCTTTGGTTGAAGAGCCTTCGAGAGGTACCTGGGGTAGTTACCCCTTTGGGGACAACTAGACCAGTCGGTACATGCTTATGAAGATCCAGGAACCCTTCCATTATCCTACATTCTGGCGTATCGTTGGTAAGCCTTACTCCGGGCACCTTTTCCTTCTTTAGTTGTTGGTCTGCTGACAACTGATTTTGCTTTCAGATGTGTCTCGTCTGGTATCCTTTCTTGGGGAAGCCGTGGCGAAAAAGATGTTGGCGATTCCTCGACGTTTCCGTGGAGTGCACTTCCTGATGAGCAAGGCGGTCCTGCATCACAGTCGTCTTTGGGGTAAATCTCTGCGTCTTTGTCCTTTCTTTAGTAGAATCCCATCTTGGTGGGGTCTAATTTCTTCATTTTTTACTCCCCAAGGAATATTGTGAGACTCCTTGTTTATGTCCTCTATGACGAATATCAGCAGGCTAGAGCGCGAAGAAGACGCCCTTTCTATGCTCCCCCACCTCGTTTGACTAGGGTAACACTGCCAGCTGCTAGGACTAGGCCACTCCCGACCGCGATTGGGGATTCGCCGTTGATTGGCGTTCGACAGAGGCTTCTTACTGAGTTGTTTCTTCTTCGTAACCGGGTGCGAGTCATGGCAGCTCAGCGTGATTTATTGATTTGGCAGGTGAGAGCTTTAGCTAGATGGGAGCTTATGAAGGAATGGCTGGAAGGAAGGACATAATGCTGGGATCCTGAAAAAGAATATCCCCGGCATCTACTTGGTTCTGAAGGATCGGATCATCACTTTGGAGGGTGCCCTCAAGTAGGTTCGAGGTCCATTGCAGACTCTCAAGTCTCAGCCAGCCCACCTTTCTAGATGTTTGTTGCTTTTTGTCGAGCCTGTTTTTTTTTGAATAATGGCTTCTTGTTGCCTTTCTTGATTTCTTCTTTGGAACGATGCTCCTTTGTAATGAATTTCTTTTCCTGCAAACCATATTTCCTTTTTTCCCGTAAGTTCAGAATTGGGAACTTAGCCCAAAGGTCTTTTAAGGACCCGGAGGTTTTATCTCTGGATCCTGAGATCTTAGTCGGGCCCGGGGGTTAATAAGAACCTAGAGGTTAACCTTCTCCAGGCTCTGAAGAAATTTGTTCAGGACCCGGAGACTGCATGGGGACCCGAAAGTTCTTAATAACCCGGGGATATTCAGTTTTAATTTTATGGGACCGTATTCTGCCATCCTAGGTGAGGCCACTACCGGTACCTGTTGGGGTATCGCATTCTACCGCTCGTAAGCTGGTCACTATCGAGTTCCCGTGTTGCATTCTACTTTCTGCAGAAAGCCACTGTCAGACTTAGAGGGTGCTGGTGTAGGTGAAAACCCAAGTGCCAGACTTTTCTACTTTCCACGTCTGGAGAAGTAGAGTATTATGTGGTGCTCCCGGACTTTTGCACTTGCTCAATGGCAATTATACCTCGTGTCCCCTGTATTATTCTAGCACGTAGTGTTTTTATACAGGTACTTTCACATTTTTGGTATTTTTGTTTGGGACCCTGATATGCCTGAGGCTATACAGGGGTTTTAGGCAGTATTGACGGCATACTCAGGTTTGCGCAGACCCATTCCGACCTTATGTCTCATACCCGTTTTGTTTTTTCGTGGTCGTACCACTTGCTATTAAGGGTTGGCCAGGATTGAAGGTCTCTTGGACCTGATCCAGCTCGTTTGCCCCTTTAAGTATTATGACATTCCTACTACTGTTTTATAGTTGGAACTATTTTATTATATAAGCTTTTAGTCCGGGGACGTTTCAGCATAAATAGGAGTAGGAAAACATAATGCTTAAATAATGGATATAGAGAATATGATCTAGTGATCTTTGTTAGAAATGATAAGCTTTAACGTGTAGGGCATTCCATCAATTGGGTTGAATTTTACCTTTGGCGTCTTGAAGAGTGTATGCCCCTGCTCCCCGTACCATTATTATCTTGTAGGGTCATTCCCATCCGGGGGTGAGTTTCCCAGTTGTTTTCTCTGTTTGTCGCAGGACCCAGTCGCCTTGCTGAAAGGTTCTAGTTCTGACCTTCTTGTTGTAGGTCTTGGCTACTTCTTGCTGGTAGGACCAATTTCTCAGTCGGGCAGTTTTTCTCTTTTCGTCGAGTAGATCGAGACTTAACGACATTAGCTCGTGGTTTTCTTTCTGAGAGGTAGTCCCCGAGACTGTGGTCTTTACGTGCATTTTGGTGGGGATTATAGCCTCTGCTCCGTATACCAGCGCGTAGGGGGTTTCCTGGGTTGCTGTCTTGGGGGTGGTCCGATAGGCCCAGAGGACTCCATGCAGCTCTTCCGCCCAGCTTCCCTTGGAACCCTCCAAGCGATTCTTCAGCATGTTCACCAAAGTTTTATTTGTGTACTCGGCTTGCCCGTTAGATGGGGGGTGTCGTGGCGTAGCGAAGGAGAGTCTGATGCCCTAGTCTTTGCAGAACTCCTTGAAATTGTTGCTCGTAAACTGGGGGCCGTTGTCAGTGATGATTTCTTCTGGAACCCCGAACCGTGTGATTATGTTTGTCCATATGAACTTTCTGATATGGAGATCGGTTATTCTGCTGAGCGCTTCTGCCTCAATCCATTTCGAAAAGTAGTCTGTCACTATCAGGAAGAAAACCTTCTGCCACGGCGCCATGGGGAACTTCCCTACTATATCCATGCCCATTTCCTGAATGGTCAGTGTAATAACCCTTATGAGCCAATAAGTTTTTGGTCGAGAAAAATCCCACTCGACTAGTTTTTATTTGGTTCGACAAGGATTAATAAAAATAAAAATCGATCCAGTAGATTAATTTCTCGAAGGGACTGTCTTGTGGTTGAAAGACCTTCACTTGATAGTTTGGTCGAGTCTTAAATATTTTGGACGAATTTTTATTAAACTGGAAGAGATTTTCCGAGAACAAGACGAGAACCTCGGGTCGACCATCAGGGAACATCGACCGTGTCATTTCTGGTTATCTACGATCGGGGGTGTCACAAAGGTGGTATCAGAGCATGGTTATACGATGCTTGAATGGGACTTGTTTCAAATAGCTTTCGAGTCAAAAATGTGTCGCAAGGATAATTAGGATATGCTGGTTTGTTCCTTCTTTTAGGAATTGATAGACCTGGGTAGAAACTTACTATGATCTTTTGTTGCAGATGCCACCGAGACAGGCACATCGTGGTGGACATTATCTACCGATACCTATTTCATCATCTTCAGACTCTTCGCCGCCATCTACTCCGGCACCACTTCTGACTCCTAGCTTTGAGGCTACACCTTCAGGCTCTAGCTTTGAGACTGACCCGTCTGAAGGATCATATGATCAGACACCGGAGCACATTCCTTTGTCTCCAGACCCGTACTTTATGGACATCGAGGTGGATGTGGTACACGATAGTCCAGTGCATGGAGATCATCCCGCAGCTCCTGCATCTCATGCCGCTCATATTCCACGGGCTCCTGCCGCTCATATTCCACCGGCCCCTGCCGCACCTCTTCCGGCAGCACAACCTCAACCAGCGCACAACTGATCCAGCTATGATAGCACTTCTGGAACTGATGGCTGAGATGGTGAATTTGCAATATCAATCATTGAATGCACAGCGAGAAGCACAGCGTGCTCAGCCAGCTCCAGTACCTACCACTTCTCACCCGGACTTCCTGAAGATAGTCATGATTATGAAGAACTTGGGGACGAAGCATTACCAGGGAGGCACTGATCCCTTTGAAGCTGATGCGTGGATTCACAATCTCGAGCAGAACTTTGCTGCAACCCGTTGTCCGGAAGAATTAAAAAAAAGACGTGGCTGTTTACTATCTAGAGAAGGACGCCATCAGTTGGTGGTTATGCGTAGAGAGGAACTTTGGAGACTTCAATCTGAGTTGGGCTGACTTCCGTACAGCGTTCGTTCGAAAGTACTTCCCACCGGAAGCCCGTGATCGATTGGAGATTAAATTCATGGAGATAGTTCAGGGAGGATTATCTGTTAGGAAGTATGAGGCAGAGTTCACCCGTCTCAGGAAGTATGTCCACTATGGTCGAGAGGACGAGATGATGATTATCCGTAAGTTCCTTCGAGGACTTAACCCATATATCAGGAGCAGACTTGAGGCAGTAGAGTTTCATAGGCTTGCTGATCTTGTTGAGCGTGCTGTGAACGTTGAGGAGGCCATTGCGCTGCTGAGAGAGCTTCTTCTAGCAATGCCGCACAACCTAGACATCCATCTGTTCCGTCCCAGCCTCAGCCGCATTCTGCTATGCAGCGTGGACGAGGAGGTAGAGCTTTTCGGGGAGGTCGTTTTGGAGGTTCTAGACCGAGAACACCGACTTGTTTCACTTGTGGCCAGCTGGGCCATGTTAGGAGGGATTGTCCGACTGTGGGACAGTTCCAACTGGCTGTACCATCGCACATCACTTGTTTCACGTGTGGAGAGCGAGGACATTACGCGACATCATGTCCACGCACTCATCTTGCTCAGCCTGTTGTTTCGAGTGCTCGACCCGCCAGACCAGTTAACCCACCTTTACCCTTACCTCCTGCTAAGCGTCAAGCCACTGCTGGTAGGGCTTACGCTTTAGAGTTACCAGGACCATCCGGACCACCTCAGGGTCCAATTTCAGGTTTGTTTTCTTACCCAATTGAGTGTTGCATAATTTTTTTTTAATGATTTGTGAATTAGTGATAAAAATATTTTTTATAAAAGTGGTTGAGTAAGTAATTGACGGTAAAGTCAATTATTGTCAGGGACTTTGCTTGTGAGTGGAATATCCGCCCACATCCTTTTCGATTCAGGAGCAACACATAGTTTTGTAGCTCCTGAAGTAGCATCCCAATTCGATGGAGAATTCACTAAAGTGAATTTATCCATTCCCGTTCTAACTCCCGGAGATCAAGTTCTTGAAACTGAAGGCTGTATTCTAAGAGTTCCAATCATTATCCAAGATATGGTTTTTCCGGCTGATTTGTTAGTTCTCCCCTTAGAGAGGTACGAGGTAATCTTAGGGATGGATTGGCTGTCAAGTTACCGAGCTCACCTTGATTGTGGTCGAGGAAAGATTGTTTTCGAGAGAGATACCCAACCCCCTTTAGCTTACCATGGCATAGTACCAAGTGATGGAGCGTCATTAGTGTCAGCATTGAGAATTGAAAACCTTTTGGAGAAGGGTGAAGAAGTATACTTAGTGACCTTAGTTGCTGGACCAGTAGAAGACGAGAAAAAGCAGAACATGGAAGAAATACCAGTAGTCAGAGAATATGAGGACGTGTTTAAGGCATTAGAGGGATTGCCGCCGTCTAGGAGTAACCCCTTTAGTATAACCTTAGAACCCGGATCAGCTGCAATAGCAAAGGCACCATACCCAAATGGCACCAGCAGAACTCGCTGAGTTGAAGCAGCAGCTAGCTGATTTGTTAGACAAAGGTTTCATACGTCCTAGTTCATTACCATGGGGAGCACCCGTGCTATTTGTAAAGAAGAAAGACGGAAGCATGCGGTTATGTATTGATTATCGTGGAATCAATAACGTAACCATAAAAGACAAGTACCCACTCCCAAGAATTGGTGTACTATTAGACCAGTTACAAGGCGCAAGCTGGTTTTCGAAGATTGATTTAGCTTCAGGTTATCATCAGATTCCAATTTCCGAAACCGATATCATGAAGACCGCCTTTAGAACCCGCTATGGACACTTTGAGTTCGTAGTAATGCCTTTTGGTCTTACAAATGCCCCGGTTGCATTCATGCGACTGATGAATGAAGTATTTCGGGATTACCTGGATGAGTTTGTTATCATATTCATTGACAACATCCTCATATATTCCCGAAGTGCAGAAGAACACGAAAGGCATCTACGACTAGTTATGGAGCGTCTCCGAGATCAAAAGCTTTTTGCTAAGCTTAGTAAATGTAGTGTCTGGAAAAGAGAAGTTGGCTTCTTAGGACATCGAGTGTCAGAAGAAGGAGTTGCCCTCGATCCAGAAAAGATAGCTGCGATTAAGGAATGGCCGGCTATTACAGAAAGTTTGTCCAAGGATTTGCAAGCGTATCAAAGCCTTTGACTCGTCTTACCGGTAAAGGGATTACTTATGAATGGAGTATAGAAACCGAGAAGGCATTCGAAAAGTTAAAAGAAGCTTTGACGACTGCACCTATCTTAGCATTGCCTAAGCCTAACCAACCATACACTGTGTATATGGATGCATCTCATGTTGGTTTAGGTTGTGTGCTGATGCAGGACGATAAGGTAATCGCCTATGCATCTAGGCAATTAAGAAAGCATGAAGTGAATTATCCGTCACATGACCTAGAGATGGCTGCAGTAGTATTTGCCCTTCGGATTTGGCGATCGTACTTGTATGGTGAGAAGATCCAAGTGTTCACTGACCATAAAAGCCTTAAGTATCTTTTCACTCAACCTGATTTGAACCTATGGCAAAGACGATGGATGGAGTTCATAGCTGATTACGACATGCAGATCCTATACCATCCAGGAAAAGCCAACGTTGTTGCTGATGCGTTGAGCAGAAGGAAAGTTGATGTAGATGTTGAAAAAGAACTCCAGAACCTGGAAGCGGAATTCAAAATGATTAGTTTGGCTGCCTTAGAAGGAGAGGAAAGAGAACCTCTAGGACTACAAGCAATAAGCCAAGCTGGTTTACTTTCTCGTATCCGAGAATATCAAATGAGAGATGTGAACCTGAAGAAGATACGAGAGCAGTTGAATGAAGGAAACATCGGAGGATATCAAGTTGCAAGTGATGGAACTTTGTTACTCAATGGTCGAGTAACTGTTCCGAAAGGAGAAGGACTTCAAGAGGAGATTCTAAGGACTGCACACCATTCTCTCTTAAGCATTCATCCCGGGAGCACAAAGATGTATCGAGATATCATAAGATATTACCACTGGCCAGGGATGAAGAGAGATGTTGCCATATGGGTTTCCTAGTGTCAGAGTTGCCAGCGGATAAAAGCTGAACACCAAGTCCCAGGTGGCTTACTTCAAAGCCTACCTATCCCTGAATGGAAATGGGATGCAGTAGCGATGGACTTTATTTCTGGTTTACCTCGAGCACCCGGCCGTGGAAATGATGCAGTTTGGGTGATTGTCGATCGTCTTACCAAATCTGCTCATTTCCTACCGATGAAACTTACAGACAAAGTTGAGACGTTAGTAGAGCTGTATTTGGAGGAAATAGTAAAGCTTCATGGGGTACCAGCAAATATAGTTTCAGACCGAGACCCGTGCTTTACAGCTGAATTTTGGCGAGCCTTTCAACAAGCCTTGGGAACTGATTTGCATATGAGTACAGCGTTTCATCCAGAAACCGATGGCCAAACCGAAAGACCCATTAGAACTCTGGAAGATCTGTTAAGGTTGTGTATCTTAGACTGGAATGGTTCGTGGGAAAAGTTTTTGCCGCTGATAGAATTCTCCTACAACAATAGCTACCACTCTAGTATTGGTATGTCACCATACGAAGCATTGTATGGTCGACCTTGTAGAACGCCAGTATGTTGGGCAGAAGTTGGTGAGAGAAGAATTCTTGGTCCATAAATAGTATATGAGGCTGCAGAAAAAGTAAGGATAATTCAAGCCAATATGAAGAAGGCTCAAGACCGACAAAAGAAGTATGCAGACCGCGGTAGAAGAGAAGTCATTTTTGAAATAAATGATTTAGTCTTCTTGAAAGTAGCTGCACAAAAAGGAAAGGATCGATTTGGAAAAATTGGGAAGCTAGCTACTCGTTACATTGGGCCATACCAAATTGTCGCCAGAATTGGAGAAGTAGCCTATACACTGGAACTTCCACCCGATATGCCTATGCATCCGGTATTTCATGTGTCGATGCTGCGTAAGCATATACCAGATCCGAATATGGTTGAGCCGCAGCGACCAGAGAACTTGCAACCTAACCTCACATATCCGGAAGGTCCTTTGCGGATAGGCGAGCGTCGTATCAAGAAATTGAAGAATAGGGAAATTTCACAAGTTCAAGTATTTTGGAGAAAGCGACAGAGAGTTGTTATAACATGGGAGGATGAAGATAAGTTCCAAGTTGATTACCCAGAACTCTTCTCAGATACCCCAATCGTCCAGTAATGGGTGTACACTTGTATTTTGAGAATTCGGGGACGAATTCTTTTGAAGGGGGAAGAGTGTAAAACCCTTATGAGCCAATAAATTTTTGGTCGAGAAAAATCCCACTCGACAAGTTTTTATTTGGTTCGACAAGGATTAACAAAAATAAAAATCGACCCGGTAGATTAATTTCTCGAAGGGACTGTCTTGTGGTTGAAAGACCTTCACTTGATAGTTTGGTCGAGTCTTAAATATTTTGGTCGAATTTTTATTAAACTGGAACAGATTTTCCGAGAACAAGACGAGAACCTCGGGTCGACCATCAGGGAACATCGACCGTGTCATTTCCGGTTATCTACGATCGGGGGTGTCACAGTCAGGGTGAGCTTATGGATTTGAGGTTCCCTGGAGGTAATCTGGAGACAGGCGCGTGCCTTTGGCACCTGTCACAATGTTTAGCTTTTTGGTTGGCGTCGTCGGCCATCGTGGGCCAGTAATAACCTGCTCTTTGGCTCTCAGCACTAGGCTCCTGCCGCTGGAATGAGACCCGCAATCTCCCTCATGTAATTCCACTAGGATCTTGGTCACTTCACATGATGTAACACATCTCAGATATGGGCCAGAGAATGACCTGCAGTATAGCTTTCCCTAAGAGAGGCAGTACCTAGCGGCCTTCTTCTTGATTTTCCTGCTCTCGTTGCGGTCTTATGGGAATATGCCGTCCTCTAGGTATCGGACCATGGGAGTCATCCAGGATTGTTCTTCTTCGATGGCGGAAACCTCTTCGTTTTGTGGCTCTACTAGGGTGGCTGGCCATTGGAGAACTAACAGGGGGATGCTCATCTGAGTATGTGTCTCGAGGGCGGATCCTAAGTTGGCCAGAGCATCAGCTTGTGAGTTCTGCTCCCTGGGGATCTGAGTGAGCTTGCAGCTTTTGAACTTCCTGATGAGTCATTGGGCAACTGCCAGATACCGGATCATATTGTCGTCTTTAGCCTGATACTCTCCCTGTGTCTGGTTAACAATCAGCTGGGAGTCGCTGTAGACTTGGATGTTCTCTGCGCCCAACCGGTGAGCGAGGGACAACCCAGCGATCAAGGCCTCGTACTCGCTTTCGTTGTTCGTTGCTTTGAAGTTGCATCTTACAGTCCTTGAGGCTGTGTTCCCTGTTGGGGACGTGAGTACGATTCCCACTACTGCTCCCCAAACGTTACTGGAGCCATCCACGTGCAGGACCCATTCTCCTTCTTCCTTTGTTCCATTCTGAAGGCGTACCTCTTATTCGAGAGCCGGGAGTAAGGCTGCAGAGAACTCGGCCACAAAGTCTGCTAGGGCCTGGGACTTAATTGTCGTAGCAGGTCGAAAGATTATGTCGTATTCTCCCAGCTCTACTGCCCACTTTGCCAGTCGTCTGGAGACCTCAGGCTTATGCAGGACCAGCTTTATAGGGAAGGAAGTGACGACCACCACTGGATGAGCCTGAAAGTAAGGCCGTAATTTGCGAGCGGTGACCATCAGGGCTATGGCAACCTTCTCCAGATGACTATAGCGGGTTTCTGCGTCTAGAAGGGCTTTGCTCACGTAGTAGATCGGCAGTTGCTTGGTTCCCTCTTCTCGAACTAAGACGGCGCTAACTGCATGCTCCGAGACAGTGATGTATAGCAATAAGACTTCGCCAAGCAAGGGTTTAGATAGGAGAGGGGGAGTAGTGAGAAAATCCTTGAACTCCTGGAGAGCTGATTCGCACTCTTCGGTCTATTCGAAATCTTTTTGCTTCTTGAGGGTTTCGAAGAAGGCGTGGGACTTGTCAGAGAGTCTAGAGATGAATCTGCTTAGGGCCGCCATTCTGCCGGTTAACTTCTGAACTTCTTTTATGCTCCTCGGGGAAGGAATTGAATGGATAGCTCTGATTTGTTATGGATTAGCTTCGATGCCCCGGTGGGTCACAATATACCCTAAGCATTTTCCAGAGTTGACACAGGAGGAGCACTTAGCTAGGTTGAGCTTCATATTATATTTACGGAAGGTAGAAAAGGCCTATTGTAGGTGCAGGATATGGTCCTCCGCCTCTAGGGATTTTAGCAGCATGTCGTCAATGTAGACCTCCATAGTTTCTCCTCTTTGATCCGCGAACATCATGTTCACCAACCTCTGATATGTTGATCCGGCGTTCGTTAGGATGAAGGGCATGACCTTGTAGCAGTAGATTCCTCGAGACGTCATGAAGGAGGTTTTCTCTTGATCTTTGGGGTGCATGAGTATTTGGTTGTATCCGGAGAAAGCATCCATGAAGCTCATTAGCTGATTTTAGCAGCATGTCGTCAATGTAGACCTCCATAGTTTCTCCTCTTTGATCCGCGAACATCATGTTCACCAACCTCTGATATGTTGATCCGGCGTTCGTTAGGATGAAGGGCATGACCTTGTAGCAGTAGATTCCTCGAGACGTCATGAAGGAGGTTTTCTCTTGATCTTTGGGGTGCATGAGTATTTGGTTGTATCCGGAGAAAGCATCCATGAAGCTCATTAGCTGGTGTCCGGCCGTAGCATCGACAAGCTTATCGATGTGCGGCAGAGGGAAAGGGTCCTTCGGACAGGACTTGTTGAGGTCCGTGAAATTGATGCATACCCGCTATTTTCCGTTCTTCTTCTTGACCACGACCACGTTGGCTAGCCACTCTGGGTACTGCACTTCTCGGATAAACCCTGCTTCCAATAGGTTCCTAACCTCCTCGTTGATTATAATCTCCCTTTCCGGAGCAAACTTTCTTCGCCTATGTCTTGTAGGCTGGTGCGAGGGATCCACCTGCAGCTGATGCATAATGATCTCAGGGTCGATACCGGGCATGTCCGAATGGGACCATGCGAAGCAATCAGAATTGGACCTGAGAAAATCTGCTAGTATTCTTCTCAATCCCTCGGGGAGCTTGTAGCCGATCTTGAGGTTAAGAGTTGAATCCCTTTGACTAGTGGCACGTCATCCATATCCTCGACTTCCGGTTCCTCTGTGTGCGGAACTTGAGACTTGATTTGTGGGGACGGTGCGGCCTCGATTTTTTTCTTCATAGCAACTTGGTAGCAGCGGTGGGCAGTCTCCTGATCTCCTCTAATTGCCTTAACGCCCCAAGGTGTAGGAAATTTTATTGTCTGATGGAGAGTCGAGGGAACTGCCCCCATTCCATGAATCCATGGTCGGCCCAGGATCACGTTGTAGGAGGAGTGACTGTTGACTACCAGGAGTCTGGTAGATAGGCTGACCCCTTCAGCATGGACAGGGACGATGACATCTCCTGTTGTTTGTTTGACCTCCCCGCTGAATCCGACAAGGGGGATTGCTTTTCGTATTAGGGATTTCTCCTCCAGCCCCAAACCTTGGTATGCGGCCTGGAAGATGATATTACTGGAGTTGCCGCTATCCACCAATATTCGTTTAACCAGGCAGTTTGCTATAGTAAGCGAGATGACGAGGGCATCGTGGTGTGGCACCAAGACTCTCCCTCGTTTTTTGGCGGCGAAGGTTATTTCATTGGTTTCGGGATACTCTAACTTCACCCTCTCGGAGTTGCCCCATACGTCGCGGGCGTTTTCCTGAATAGCGGCATGGTTCACGCTGTACGCCTTCGGTCCTTCAGATATGACATGGATCGTCCCACCTCGTAGGCATGGCGGGATGGGCTCGGCTTTGACAAGTTCGTCTGCTTGACTTTGTAAGTTGTCAAATAAGCCTTGGGGCTTGATTCCTCTTCGAATGGCTTTGGGTAGCTTGTTACGTTTATCCATCGCCACCATCACGTAGTTAGATTACTCCCCTCCTTCTAGCGTCAAACTGTTAGGGGTTTTTGTGTAGGCTCTTTGTGAGTACTACGGAACGATGGATAAGCTGATAGTTTGTATGTATTTCGTGAGGATTTAGAGAGGATAGTAGAGATATGCTTGAAGAGACGTATTATTGACTAGATAAAACTAGAACAAGAGAGGTTACAAAGTATTGAATAAGAACCCTAGTTCTAGCTGTCTAATTCTAGTCTCTAAGCCTTGAGGAAGTCGATCTCTTGCTTTATGGTTTTTGTAGTCCTTATATAGTCGTCTAGGAGTCGGTTTCCTTAGGGTAAACTCTTCCATATTCGAAAATATGGAAGGTTCTCCTTATCGGAAGTTTTCCATTTCCTGGAAGGGAGCTCAGTTCCAGGGACCGAACTCAGGGTTCCTTCGAGCGGGGACCTGGAGCGTTCCCTTATCGGGGACCCAAGGGTCTGGGTCCTGCCTGGAGGCTGGAGGAAATGATACCGGAGTATTTTTCCCCAACAGGTTGTATGGATCTTATTGAGGCAGATGAGTGAGTTGGTTCACAACTTCAGCTCAACTCACTGCTCAAAGATATTATGTTCCAAACCAAAATTATTCCTGAAAACTAAGATGACTTGGAACCTTAGCTGTGGTGAGCCAAGTGAGAGTTGAGGTAAGATTGGGTTTCATGCTTGTGAACGAGGAAGTTCCAAGATGAGCCGGATTAGCCAAGATGCACTCTCCAAGGGCAAGACCCTGAAAACAGAAAGGTTAGTTATCTAGTTATTTGGAAGTAATAGACGGATTGGACAATGGACGCAATGCAAGATCTTTGTATGGACGACCTGGACAAGGGAAGTAACATGGACCAGAGAGTGGCTTAGGTTGAAAGAAACATGCTGCACTCTCATGGAGGTTCGTTTTATCCCTTGGTGGCCGTTTGAAACAAGTGAACATATGCGATGTTCATATTGGTCTTAGGGAGACGCTACATGGCTAGTACATGAGTGGGCTTGTGATCAGATGGAGCAGCTTGGACTCAGTGTAAGTCAAGGTAAGATTCTTTAAGATTGAGTGAATGGAATGGATTAATTCCAAGGGGAATTGGCAACACGATGTTAAGTATTTTAGTATGATGGGGATTGAGTATATTATAAACACTTCTTCACAGAAGTGTGGCACATTGGAGAATGGTATGGGACATTTTCCAGATGTGTGATCAAACCAAAATCCTACTCATCTAGGTACTTAATGATTGGAAAGGGTTTGTTCCAGATGGGAACATGGGATTGTCTTGTCATAGTGAATGAAGCCGGTGAGCAGATGATGGATTCATTAGGGCTGGATAGACACATCCTGGTATTGATCACAGTCAGGGTAATGCCTGCAGATCTGATTTTTGTCTACCTTGAGAATCACGAGGTGATAGGCATGGACTGGCTTGGAAAGAATTGGGCCACCTTGGACTGTCACTGGAGTTGGGTGCAGTTTGAGAGTGGGTGTGGACCCCCGATCGGGTTCCAAGGTATTTTGTTCGACCTCTGTGGTTTCAGCAGTTCGTGCGGAACAGATGCTTGTAAATGGTTGAGAGGTCTACTTGGCAACCATTACCATTGGGGAGGTCGTGGGGGTGGTAACCTGGACGGGATTCTGTTGGTCAGTGAGTTCGAGGACGTGTTTCGGGCGCTACAGGGCATTCCCCCTGATAGGGCTGACCCATTCATAGCAGAACTGGAACCAGGGACGGCCCCAATGTCCAAAATTCCCTATTGTATGGCTCCTGCTGAGATGGCCGAGCTGAAATTGACCCCGTCCGGGAAGGGACCTGGGTCGCAGCACAACCAGGTCGGAGATTGACCTATGGTTGGAGTGAGACGGTTGAATCCCAGAGACGACCAGAACCGCAATATGATCAAGTCTAGTAAGGGATGAGGATCAAAAAACGACCTATTCGGAGTTGGGCCTATGGTCGGGTTGAAACGGTTGAGTCCCTAAGTGGACCAGGACCGGAATATGATCGAGTCCATCAAAGGACCAGGATCGAATTACGACAAAGTCCAGTTATCGACGGATGTCAAGTGTGTGGCGGTTTAGTCTTGTAGGGGCTAAGATTGCAGTATGGCCAAGTTGGGAAAGGCTGTGGCTGGTTAAGGAATGATCCAGTAATTGTTGGTTGGAATCATAAACCTTAGTGTCCGGGAAGGACTTAAGGAAACAGAACAATCTGTTAGAACTCATGGTAGAGTGAGCAGCCTAAAGATTGGAACATGTTCGCTAGGACTTGGCTGGTACATCGAGTGGCTTGGAGATTCATTGAATCTACTAAGACTTGAATACACAGTATGTTCCTAGGGACTGAATTTGATCTAGTCATGGACTAAGATCTGAAAAAGAATAAAGTTTAGAGTAGACGACATTCTAAAATGAGATATGGACTTGGTGTCTACTAGGACCGCAACCTGGAGAGCTGGGTCAGTGACACAAGTCATGTCTTTGTATGGGTGCTGGATGCACCACTGATATACCTTGGAATTGACCCATTTTTATTCATAGTATATTAGTGTTTTACTATATATATATATATATATATATATATATATATATATATATATATATATATATATCTATGTTTTCTACTCTTCTAGGTATGTTTTCAGGTTCAGGTGCATTTCGGAGTAAAGCTATGACTTTGGAGTATTTTGGAGCTTAAAGGACATTTCACCCGAGCTGACCACTTAGAGGTCGACGAGAGGAATAATAATCGATCGATGCGCATCAGTGCTGACGATCGATATCAGGAAATGCCTCAACAGATGAAGATTAATATCGATCGATGTACACAAGTACCATCGATCGATGTCGAGACACCAGACGCGACATTTTGGATTCAGCAGACTTAAAACCCAAGGCCAAGCCAAATTACCAAAATGCCCTGACGAGTTTTTAACCTAGTAGAATATATACTGCAAGTGTTTTAACGGCAGAGAGAGCTTTTCTTTTCTAGACCTAGTTTTGTTACAAGTTTCATTTGGAGAGAAGATCACTTGTGATTGGAACTCCTTGTTTCATTTTCTTATCATCTATTCTATGAGTTTCTATTTATCTATTGATATGAATTGCTTTGCTATGTCTGAGTAGTTCAACTGTTAGATCCAGGGTTCAGATAGGTTTGTGGGATTAGCCCCAAACTATAGGTCTGCCTTGTTGTGATATTCATGATAGATTTGTATTCATTGCTTGTTTTAGCCTAGCTAACTAGAACTTGATCATAGGATTGCATATTCAAGCACCCTTGTTATCCCATCCTGACATCTATCTATCATATTAGGATTGCTAGAGAGGGCTAACCGCCAATTTAGAATCTTAGTAGAGCATTTTCATACTCGCGCATAGGCCTGGCTAGAACCCGTCGATCGATGTCCTCAACTGACAATCGATCGATGTTGGCAAAGGTGTATCGGTCGACGTCTTAATAGACTATCGATCGACACTCTCTTGTGTCTGCATCTAACCGGTGAGACACAAGATCTAGTCTGTTAACCAGTGGTACATGCGACAGCTGATCACTGAGTTAAGCGAATGAGCTCTAATATATCATGCATGCAACAGTTAGGCATCTATAGGAATTATAATCTCCAACACCTGAATAGTGGCCCTGCATCTAATATCATTTCCAACCTAAGTTACATTTATCATTTACTCGCTTGTTACTATTGCTATTTCATTAAAACATTACAACCTTTAGAATTAATAAACACTAGATTTAATTGTTCCCTAGCTCCTTGTGGATTTGATCCCTAAGTACCACATCTGAACCTCTTTTGATGAGAGTAACACTCCTTAGGGTAATTTGAGTGGTATCAACCACTTGATAAGATTTTGGGTTAAATCTCTATCAGGTGGGGGAGACATGTATATATAATGATCAAGACGTGATCAGTGAGAAGGAACAAGGAGGGAGATGCAACGAATTGGTTAGGAAGAACCAATCGAGCATGCTCCATGTTCCGGATACAAAGAGTTCGGTTGGAACCTTTGGTCTTGAGGCAGGACGTCAGCACCACTGGATTCGAGGACGAATCCATCTCAAGTGGGGGAGACTTGTAGCATCCCCGATCCTGGATAGGATCGTCCGGGATGAGTCATGGTGCGAGGAAACACACCAGTCAGGTCATATGACCTAAAGACAAGCGTGTCATGATCCAAAAACGTGGTTAAGGGAATCAGACAGCTGAGACTTAACAAAAACAGGTTGGAGACAAGCTCAAAGGAGTTTGTCGAGTGTTACGGTAGCTGTACGATGCAATGGTGAAGCCCAGAGGTAGCTCACCAAGTGTAAGTCAGCATGGATCATGGGAAAACTAAGTCTAGGTCTGTAAATAGACCAAGGGACTTATAAGTATTGAAGAAGATAAAGGAAGCAAGCTGGACGCAGTGTATTAACAGCTGGGCGATGCGGTAAGCAAGCTCGACCAGCTAGGTGAATTGTCGTGCAGCTCGGTGTAGCTCACTGAAGTGTAGGTCAGCTCCCTGAGCTGGATGGTCTAGCTCACTCAGCTGGGTCATCTAGGGATCCGCTCAACTCAGCTGGACTGAGTGTTCAAGTCTTGGGCAGTTTGGTCGGATCTGGACTGTGGCCGGGCCATGTGGGTGACCCGTGTGTGCCGATGAGCTGGTTGGCTCTTGGGATTAAGCCAGGAGCATAGGCAATCCATGTGGGCTTGCTTTGGACATGTCCAGGAGTGGTTTGACAGTTCTAAGACATCTGGTAACTGCCAGAGGCGAAAGGGTGTGATCTGAACCATTGATTAAATCAATGGCCAGAAATGATACCGAAGGGATGCAATGGTTAAGAAGTAACCACCCCTTCTCCTATATAAGGAAGGAAAGGCTGTGCCTTTGCAGGCATGCTAGCGCTTCCTCCTACACTATGAAACACAAAGAAAAATAAAGAAAAACAGAGAGATGGTCGGATACAACAATCCAAAACAGAGATGCATTCAAAGGCAGCAGAGAGGCAGTTTCGAGGGCAATCAAGAGGGGAGTTGAGAACAACCCTCTGGTGAGTTTTGATTATTGTTTCCCACGCCCTCGACTTCCTCTACATCCATACATCACACACAAATAGCCTTGAGAGAAGATAGGAGGCCGGATCCCACTTCCAATGGTTGAGACAGCCTTGAAGGCAGATGTGTGTAGAAAGGCAGTTTCATGGGCACTGAAGAGGGGAGTGAGGCACGACCCTTGGAGAGTGTCTTGGGAAGACACGCAAATAACCAAGAGAGAAGGGAGAAGGCCAGACTCCACTCTTAGAGGCCAAGAGAGCCTTGAAGGCGGATGCAGTGTAGAAACTGGTTTCATGGGAGTTCCATGGATGGAAACATCGGTGGGACCCATGGAGAGATCTTATCAATACTGGAAGTATATGATAAGGATTGATAGAGGCGTGCACTGGAGGATTATGGCCGAACATAATAAGGAAAGGCACATGATCTAATCAGATCATGTATCAGGTAACCGATTTTATAATTACTTTCTAGTTTGAATTTCTGTCTCTTGTGGTGCGGTTAAGGCCAAGTATGGCACACCCCTTGAATACCATATGTGGTGATGTAAACTAAGGATCTAGAACCCTGAGAGAAGGGCGGATCTTAGTTGATCTAACTCATCCATGTGGGATGGAAGTTAGAGGCCACTCATTGGATAGTGATCCATGGTGGATCATGGTGTGTGTTGGATCTGATCATGGTGTGAATCAATGATCCGACTCATGGAGTAGACATATGGGGGTGCGTAAGGCCAGTACTAAGTGGCATGGACCACAAGTATGGGGCCGGGTGTGTTTATCCAAGGAAGGCAGTGTGTTATCTGGTGGGCAAGGATGGACGACCTTATCCATAGGTGATGGATCAAGGTGTCTGATCTGATTGATCAAAGGATGCACCGGTTGTAAGAGGAAGATTGATCGGGTTCATTGGGACATGGTTCCATGGCCGGTTATGTAAGTGTGAAGAGTCATCAGTTCTGAGTCATGTGGGGTAGTTGGTTGATTGACTTAGGATATGATGGTCATTATTACTCCATGAGAGGACTTGGCTCCAGGGGAGCATACACTTAAGACTTGATAGCACTGAACGATGGCCTTGGCCGGTTCATGGGTGATGTCCATGGCCTTGGCCGGACTGATCATGATTGGGATCCATATGATCTGGGTCGTTTCATTGGATTCCGATTATGGGAATCTCTTAGTTGGGATTTATCATGAGTTTTCATGAATTTTAATTAATTTTTGGAGCACTTTTGGAAGTGGCCAGAAATGTAGCTGAAGACTTCCCAAAGGTACTTAGTCTGTGTGAATGGTTGGCTGAATGACTAAGTACCAAAGGGAAGAGTTTATGCAGGTATAAGAGAGCTGTACGAGTAGACGGGGAGCTGGTCGAAGCTACCTCACAGCTCTATCAGCTGGACGAGAGTGATGGAACCTCAAGTGAAGTGGTTCAGCTCAGCTAGCTGGATGAGCTAGCTAAACAGCTAAGTCAGCTGGGACAATGAGCTAACAAGCTCCGTGGATGTGGCAAAGGTATGATCTAGTAATGTTGCATAGATCTAGATAGAATGGTTAGGGGAATGAAACCTCAGATTTGTAAGCCTTGATTTGGGTTCGGGATTGACCTTGGAGCTAGCTGGTAGTTGAGTATACTAACCATTAGCTGAGGTGATTCGACCAGACAAGTATTATATTGGTCTTAGACCACTGGTTAAGTAGATATTATTCCGCTGTGCATAAGTTGAAATGATCTAAGCTAGGGAATGACTAAGATAGGATTAAGCTAAGATATAAGTTAGCCATCGCCTATGGGCGATAATATAGATAAAGGGCAAAATTTTGAGAGGTTCGGTAAGTGTATGGACCAAGCGACGTAAGGCTTAGTCCGCGCCCTAGACGGCCGGGATCGGGTCATTACAATATGCATCCTCAAAAGACATATATTTATGAACCCTCTTCACCCTCTTGTGAAATCCTTCAAGTTCCTCTTTGTTAACTTCTCTCCTGAGGTGTTTGGGAATATAGGGTTTCTTAGATTTCACTCTCTTCTCAACTGGAATTTCCTGCCTTTCCATGGCAGGTTCATATCCGTCTGTTTGGTGTCAATCGATACCTGGTAAATGTCATCGATCGATACCTGGTAGATGTCGTCGATTGACACTCTCAACGAAAGAGGTTTCAGCTAGGGTTGATTGCTCTTGCTCTGGTGCTTCTGCAGATCGTTGACTTATCTTCTCTGTTGTCTTCAAGCAAACTGATGTCTGAGATGGATTTCGAGTTTCCTTCTGACAAGCTCCTCGAAAGGGATCAATCAATCTCTCGAGCGGACGATTCCCGAGCACCGAAACAACCAAACCAGCGCCATCCAGCCCGCCATTGGGAAAGTTGGATAAGCCGTTTCCAACTCGCTCGATGGCAAGTTGGAAGAACCACATCCAACTCACCCAAATAGCGAGTTGGATCGACCAAATCCAGCTTGCCATTGGGCGAGTTGGATGACACACTTCAAACTCGCGCAATGGCGAGTTGGATCAGTCCCACAGTATGCATTCTCGTCTCCGGAACTCCCTCTTTCGGGTCTCGATCAAACTGTCTCTTGTTTTACCTCGATCAGAGTTACCGTTGAAACTTTACGATAAAAATGACACACTTCGTATAAAACGATAACAGTTTACTTAACACCATAGTTATCTCGACTATGCGCTTGGTTTCCGCTATTTCGTAAAACCAACATCGTACAGAAGGCGATTTCTCCGAAAGAAATCGTAAAAATGTTTTAGTAAAAAAAAAACTGCCCAAAGGGTTTAAAACGCGGTAAAAGTTATATACCATGGATTTTACCCATTTTTAGCCATGTTATATATGTGTTTTTAAATACATTATAGATTTTTTGGAGTCTTTTCAATATGTTTTCAGTTTTTGGAGTGATTTGGAGGAAAGTGGTGATTTTGGTGCATTTTGGAGATAAAATGATAAAGACCCGTAGCTGACCATCGACCAGCCTAGCGATTGATGATCGAGAATGCTAATCTGTGTTGTCGATCAACGGTGAAGCGCCCAAAATATAGAATTGCTAAGTATTAGGATATCCATCAATTAAACTATTCTTATTGCAAGTGTTCTAGAGTAGCTAACTGGGACCTTGCCTATAGATATTAGGGCGCAAGCGGAAGTTTGGTTCTCTGTTTGAATTAGTTTAGATTGTGCTATGATTGATAGAAACAAGCGGAAGCTGATTTAGCCAAACCTAGTGAACACGTCAAACCCGTGCGTAACGCTCCCTGTAAGGTTCATCGATCGACAACTCATTAGTTGTATCGATCGACGGGCCGAAAAGTGTATCGATCGACACCCCGTTGTTGGAATCGATTGACACTTTCTCAGGACCACCAAGCAACATCTGAGGTCCTAGATAGTCTAAAAATACGGAAGTTGGTCGGCTATTCTTATTGTTTGAGTTCTATAATATCCATTATATGCTTAGTATCTATATCTCTATAATCATGATTGTCTGAGTAAAAATCCTAAGTCTTAACGCTTTCCATCAATACTATTTAAAGGGAAGGAGTTTTAATAAATCTACTTAAAAAGGTTGTTGAACCCTTTCATTAACTAATAATATTTTGGTCTTACTTTAATTTGGACAAACAATATACTACCTTAAATTTCTCTAACAATCATTTAGTTAAAGCTTTTATTTATTAGACCCATATCTTTTTGTAAACGAAAAGATTATACCATATATATAAAACCACATAAATTTGGTTCACGAATATATAATATCACGTACACTTTATTATACTCTTCTCTAAATATGTATCATTAACTTCATAATTAAGATAAGTTTAAAATTATATATTATGTTAATTTTATTTTATCGATAAAAAACAAATTAGTATTTAAGATAAGTTTAAAATCATCAAAAACCCAACAAATCTTTTTTTTTAATGCTCAACAAAAAACCTACAAATCTTTACTATTAAATTAGCCAAAAACGTCTCAAATAAATCTTAAGTTTAACCAACTGAACAAATGTAACTTTTATAAATGCACAAAAATATAGCGAAATGTTAGATTTGGGCATTTAGATCTTCGGATTAAATATAAATTGGTTTCTTTCAGGTCCAAGTTCATTGGGTCCTAGACATTTATATCCAACTAGGTATTTACTTCTTTTTTTGTTCAGATCGGTTCCTTTTAGTTCCAGGTCAGTTTGAGCCAATAATTCAAGTATATGTAAAACTTACTATGTAATTTGGCTACGTAATGAGTCTAGCTCGGTTCAAGTATTTAGGACAAAAAGATCTAAAGAATCCGAAAAGCCAAAAAAATCAAAACACGAAAATACCCAAAATCAAACAAATACTAGAAATAACTAAATATCTAAAAGACCAAAATCTTACCCGAGAACCAAAAATATCCAATATTTTAAATATATTTTTAAATTTTGAAATTTTACCCAAAACCTGAAACTATAACAGAAAACGCGAATCCAAATTTTACAATAATATTTTTATACTGAGAACATATATGAATTACTCAAATATACATAATATGAACAAAACATTTTGGGTACTTTGGGTACGCGGAGTCCAACAGAGATCCGCAGGTCCAAGAAAATCTAATAGATACTTTTTTCCTAATCCCGAACCTCAACCTGTATTTCGTATTGGTTTGGACCGTTTATCAAATTTGGGTAAAATTTTCATACTTAAGAAATAGTTACATAAGAGTGTATATAAAAAATCTCGAATAAACTTATTCATAAGTTATATAATTTAAAAAAAATTTATGTATTTGATATAATACGACTTTATAACATAATAATACACAATATACTCAAAATACTATCTCATATCCAACTTCGTATATAACCCATAAAACCTGCGCTTTCGAAGCGCGGATCAAAATCTAGTATCTGTCTTAAAACCCCAATCAATCAATCGAACAATTACTTGTTCACAACCCTGCTATTTACATTTAAAACATGTTTGCCTCGCTTAACTACATAACTAGTAAATATATTGCGTGTATTAGCTCCTCGTGACTTTGATCCCTAAGTACTGCAACACGATCTCTTATTTGAGAGAGTACAAATCACTTATAAGATAATTTGAATGATATCAAATTTGGCGCCGTTTCCGCGAACACTACAAGATATATTAGCATTAGTAGCGCCAACAATGTGCTACCATACCGTTTTCGTAGCGTTTCGAAGAACGTCATGACAGCTATAATACACCTCTCTCCTATCATAGCATTTTTCAATGTGTTATGTTAAATAGAAATATTATAGCATTAATTGTTAGCTATATATTAGTTTTCTATACGATTTGATTCCTGCTATGATATAATTTTTCATTGCTTATTTTTTGTGTTATAAAATATTTTATAATGACATAATTATAATGTTATAATTAAAAATTAAATAGTCAAAAAATCAAATAAATTAATTTATTAAAATTAATTAATTAATTGATTAGAATTAAATAAAAATTAAATTTATAAATAAAAACTTAAATTTATTTATTAATTATAATATATTAATTTGTTTACACATTAAACCAAAATTGGTTTAACTTTAAACCAAGAAAATTAAACCTAAAAAATCTGTAAGTCTTGCCCCTCAGCCTCCTTTGCCATATTACTCCACCTCCGCCTCCTCTGTTTGCTTCAAAAACGCTTCAAAAACGCTGTAAGCTACGCCATCTGCTATCATCTTCCATCATCCACAATCATGAACCCCTCCACCAATTCTCCTTCCCATGTCATCGTCTTCCTCCGCCTATAGAATCCAGCACAGATCCGACTCCGGCGAGATATCTCCTTTGAATGGCATCGAGACAAAGACAGTGACTTTCTATGAGAATACAACCTTCGCACCACGCTTGACCGGAGACACCCCTATGTCACACCAATGCTTCTCCTTCCCTGCTCCTTTAATAAGTTTGGAAACAAAACAAAAATTAATCACACATTTATAAGAAGATGATGAGAACAAGAGAGCAGATAAGAGGAAGGTGAAGTGAGTTGACCTGTGTGGTGGTGAGGAGGTGAATACACACGACAACAACAATGGTGGTGGCACAATAAACCCTGAGTTGATCTTTTGAAAATAATCCATCCCTCAAGGAAGATTATCATCAACAACAACCTGATGATTCAAGAGATCTCGAAAACAAAAGAGAATGAAGAGGATTCGATTCCTCGCAACAAAGGAGGAAGGGGATTCAATTTCTCAAACAAAGATGGAGAGTAAAGATTAAATGTTATGAAAATTTGAGAGAGAATGAAAAGATAAGAAGAATCGTAAGAGAAGGAGAAATTATTTTTTTGTAGATCTAGAAAAAAAAAGGAAAAGATTCGCAGAGAACAGTGGGAATAACATAGAATCACCACAGACAATGTCCGTAGAACGCTTACTTGTTGCGTAATCGACTAAAGTCGCTGCTTTTTAGAATAGGGGTTGTAGGGATGGAATGTAAGTTTAAATTTTATTTTTACAAGAATAGATTTGATACATCAAAAAGATAGGACATTAGAATATAAAGTTGTTAGAGCTATTTTTTTTAATTTTTTTGGTTGTAGCTTTAAAATCCAGTATTAACCATGATTGATGATTTAAAAGCTGTAGATAAAAATTAAAACTAAAATCATCTCATACAGTCCAACCAATCATCTTTGATGTATCCAAAATTCTCTATTAAAAAATGTATTTTGGTTAAAACAAAATTGGTAGATATATTGGATATTAAATATTATTTATAATCCCCTACTATACTAAAAGATAAACATTTGTAATAAATATGTTCAGACTAATTGATACGTAGCAGCCTCACAGTCATTTAAAAATTAGAATCATGACGTGACAGCCTCACAATTATTTAAAAATTTATGTGTTCATACACTAATTTTTTTAACTCTAGCGCATACAATTTAATATGTTCATACACTAATTTTTTAATCAACTCATTTTCAGTTTCTGCATTTTTAACCTTTGTATTACTAAATTGAAGTTCTCTCCATGCAACTACTAAATAATATCATTGTTAAAAGAAAGAAATTGCAAAATCATTAAGATTCACATAAATTAAAATGTTGGAATAAAAATGTTTTTAGAAATTGAAAGTTTCGCACCTTACAAAGTTTGCCCATGGTTGAGGCTTCGGTATACGAAAGCAACAAATAATTGTGATTGGTTGTGAATTGAAAAAACTGAGGTGAAAAACACCACACACAAAGTCGGATCTCTAGTTTAGCAAAGTAATGCTTTTTACTGAGTTTTCATATCAAACGAAAAATTAAAAAATAATCATATTGGTAGGAAAAAAAATTAGAAATCAAAAAGCTTTTAAAGAAAAGAAGATCATTCGCAAAATCAATTGAAAAACATAATTCAAATGCCGATTGAAGAGATCATACTATTTTCGACGCAACCCTAACTCCTTCCGTTCGATTATATCTTGTTTTCAATATATTTACCAAGAATTGTTTTATAAAAAAGTACATGCTATTGGTTGTAGAGTATGTCAATTTTACAACATGTCCAACAATATTGACACAACAGACGCCCAACAATATTATTTATTCAGAACTATGAAATTATCTAAAAATTATCAAAGTAGTCACAAATAAATATCTAGCAATAACTAAAAGAATGTTCAAAATACTGAAAATATCTTCTTGCTCTCCATCCAAATATTTAAATTGATTTAATTTTATGTAAATTTAAGTATTTAATCTTACATTATTTAAATATTTATGCTTTATATTATTTTTATTTTTCAGATTTTGAGGAAATGAATCCAAACAGATTTTTGAATCTTCAGTCCTAGAAAACACTATACAACAAATCTCTTTGTACAATGTAAAACAAATAATCTAATAAACTATTTCACTCCACGCACGACACGAATCCCTAGTATCTAATATTTCTTAAAAATAATATATGTTTATAGTCCAAGTATAGTTATAAATATAGAGTAGCAACTATTTGCTTGACTTAGCATTTAAGAATATATGTTTCTTATCATGAATTGCAGCAAAACATTAAGCAAATTTGTCTTTTTCCTTTGAACTGTCATTATTTTATTAATATTTGTTTTGAATTCAATGTCAAGTGTCAACTTAACTCCAAAAGAATCCTGTCAGAATGGAGTGAAAATTACGTGTAATAGTCAAAACATCAAATAAAACTGTAACAAAACCAACTCACAAAATGTTCACTTTCAATTTATTTGTAACCGCTACTTAAAACTACCACAAAGCATAAAATCTATGGTTAGATAAGATAACTAGATATTTGCATTCATTGGCTCAAAATAACCTTTTTACTTAAATGCCACTTTCATACGTGTGTAGAACGAGTAGGGTGACCTTATATCTACCAGTGAATTTTACATTCTTCTCCATCACAAACCAGTCATGTCACCTCCAACACTAGACCAACTACACACTTACCATGCCCAAGAAAGGGTGACATTCTCTAAACTGGTCCTACAATTTTCAAGATCACCATCTGAATCACTCCTTGTCATGGCTACATGGTTTTGGCTTGAAAACTTTGGTTTTGAAGACATTTTAGCAATCATCTTTACTCTTCCAGATCGAATCATTGCATCTTTTGCTAACGAAGCTGTCTCCTGCTTCCGATGCATCGAGTCCTCTGATCCCCCAAATGGCTTCGATCAAATCCCTCTCACTTCACAATATTTGCAAAATCACATCTCACTTCCCATGATTTACAAACATCGATACACCGCCATTGCTGGTATCAAAACCTTTCTAAACACCATTTGTTCTAGAATCTTTTCAGACATCCTTGCACAAGTTATTCCATATTCTTCGCCACCATATTGTGTCCCCCGATTCCACCCATCTCTGATCATACCTGGCTTCCCGCATCCGACTTTCGGAAACATCAATGTCATGCGACCTGATCTAGTCGATGGGGTTAACACCTTTAACAACAACAACTTGTTCCTCTTCCCAAAGGGTCTTTGGGAGTGGAACGATCACTCCATGGAAAGTGAGAATGATCGAACCATGTTTATAACGTTTTCTCGTGGCTTCCATGTGTCGCAGGCCGAAGTTAAGGAGCTTTTCACCAACATATTTGGAGAAAAGTGTGTGGTAGGTGTTTACATGCGAGAAGACTGCATAAGTTCACCTAACATAGTTGCGTGTAACAATGATCAGCAACAATCACTATTTGCTAAGTTAGTTTTGGACTCGGTGGTTACAGTGGATCGTATACTAGAAGGTGAGAAGCTCCAAAAGTTTCGGATCAATGGTAAACACATTTGGGCTCGTAAATACAACGAGAAGAAGGACGGACGTACTTGCTTCACCTAAAAGTCGAAAGAAAATCTAATTTTTCTTTTGTTCATCTTTATCTTTATGTTATAATTTAATAATAAGAAAACATATGTAATGCCTTATGCCTTGCTCTTTAATTTTGGACTTTCATTATGAATGGAATATGTTTTCACATAATTTAGCGTTGAGTGTCACTGCAAATTTACTTTAAAACAAGTGTAACACAACACTATATTTTGCATGAACACATCCTCCTTTTTTTATCGAGCTTATGCTGATTCACTTTTGATTAGGTGATTAGTCAGAATTTTATCTAGTTCAATTGACTTGAAGGAATAATTTTCCGAGAACCACAACACTATCAAATTAAAAACATTTTCGAAAAATACACTATCGAATTACTTTTCAAGTTAGTTTTCTTCCAAACTTATTAAAAAATATAAATTTGTATATTTCGTATAATATTTTTTTTTTGCTCTTGTATTTACGTGAATACAATTAAACTACATAATAAAATGTCACGAAACTAATTAAAATATATGATAAAATATTAACTTGAACATGAATTGGCAGATATCTACTATATTCAAATTTCTTACTCATATTTTATGCATGGACTAGTTTTTATCCTTTTAAAATACAGATATTACAATATAAAATAAATGACACGTCATAATATTATTGGTAAAAGTTGAAAAATTATCAGTTATAACTGGTAAATAAATATTTGAACTATTGAAATAAAAATAAATGTATTAACAGGAATGGAGTATTAAAAAATGGAATCGATTAATTCCATTTATTCATGAAAAAATTTCTTATGGAATAATTTTTTTGTATTTATCTATTTATTTATGGAATTGAAGAAATGACTATTCTATTTTATTCATAGTAAACGATAAAAGTAGAATTAATAGGATCGATCATTTCATATCATTTTAACTTAAAAAATACAAATATTTGAACTAGTGGAATAAAATAAATGGTTTAACAGAAATATAATATAAAAATAGAATCGATCCATTCCATTTTTTCATGAACAAATTTGTTATGTACTAGTTTCTTTGTATTTATCTATGCAATTGACTAAATGAATAGTCTATTTCATTCATGGTACGCGATAAAAGTGGAATTAATAGAAGAAATCATTTTACATCATTTTAATCTAAAAGAAATACAAATATTTCAACTAGTAGAATATAATAAATGGATTTACAGAAATAGAATATAAAAATAGAATCGATTTATTCCATTTATTCATGGACAAATTTGTTATGTAATCGTTTTTTTTTTGTAATTATCTATTTATTTATGGAATTGATGAAATAAATATTATATTTCATTCATGGTAAACGATAGAAAAAATTGTGGAATTAATAGAATCAATCATTTCATATCATTTTAATTTAAAATTAAAATATTTGAACTAGTGGAATAAAATAAATGGACTGACAGAAATAGAATATAAAAATGGAATAGATCCATTCCATTTACTCATGAACAAATTTGTTATGTATTAGTTTTCTTTGTATTCATGAAAAACAATTGTGAAATTAATAGAATCATTCCATATCACTTTAATTCAGAAAAATACAATTCAGTTGCAGCCATCATCTTTCACCATTTGGTTTAGTAGTAGTAGTAAAATTAGTATGGACTGTGTGCAACACAATCCACAGATAAAAAAAATAAAAAAATGAGATAAAAGTTTAATGTTATTGTTAGAGCAAAAAAAAGCAAGATTATCTAGGAATAACAATTTAAGGTTTAAGAGTTAACAATTTTAAATATATTTGCGGTCGAACCCGGATCTATTGCTTGGAAGCCAATTATCCTAACCGTTGGACTACATATGCTTGTTGGAAGTCAACTCGATCACAATTAATATTATCAGAATACTTATTTATTTAGTACTTCCATACAAAGTTTATGGAAAGGGGGCCTATTTCAACATGAACTTTACCCGTCATGTCTATTCCTTCCCGAACTTTGTAGTAGTGCGTATTCCATACTGAATTAAACAAAAAATTAAATATACTACATGAAAATTAATGCATCATGCCTTTTCATTACCGAACTTTTAGTAGTGCATATTCCATACCGAACTAAATAAAAATTCAAAAATGCTACATGAACTCTTAAAATCGTGCTTCTATATATATTAATCGTCAAAGTTGTTAGTCAACCGTTAATTTATCAAAACAACATTATTTTGGATGAATTTTGCAAAATTAAAAATTAAAAATACTACATAAACTCTCAAAATCGTGGTTATATATATTGACCGTCAAAGATGTTAGTCATCCATTAATTTATCAAAACGCGTTATCTTGGATAAATTCGCTAAAGTTCAAATTTATTTTTTGGGAGATTCAAACTCTCACACTGGTGGACAAGCATAAAGTAAATATTTGAATTAATAAATAAAATTTTAGACTTATAAAATAATAATTTTTAAGGCAAATTTAAAAACAAAACTGTTTATAGATATACCGAGTCATACTAGTTATACAGCGTTATACTAGTTATACTGAGTACAACTGAATTCTTATACGAAGATGAAATAAATAAAACACGATTTATACTCTGAAAAGGAGAACAAAAACAACAAGAAACCAAAATCATAAAAAAAAAAACAGATCTAGAGAGAACAACAAGAACCATAATCACACAAAATCCAGAACCTTATAGTAAAACTCTATAAAAAAACACAGATTTCGAGTGCGAGAAGAAGTAGATCTGAAGTGCATAGGTTGAGCCGTTGCTGTTTTGAACAAATCTATAGCATAAGAAGAAGAATCGCCATTGATGTTGTTTCTGTAACCTTCGACAGTTGTTTCATCACTTACAGCAGATCCGATTTGATATGATGTAGAGAAAAAGAGAAAGAAGATTAAAGAAGAGATGAAGAACGGGAAAATTTGCAGAGAAAAGAAAGAGAAGAAGGAAGAAAAGAAGAGAAGAAAGAAGAAAATGAAAGAAAAAAAATTGTTGGCTGTTGTGTTTATTAGATTAGGTTAGAAAGCATAAGGGTAAATCAGTAAATATTTTAATTTATGAATTAAAAGAAAATGAATTTATAAAAAAAATAGATTGGGTCCTCTAGATATTTTTTCTAAACATATAGGGGTAATAGAGGAGATGCTTCTTCGCCGGAGTTGTGCCTGAGTCTGGGTTTGAGATCAATATATCGAGTGTAAAAGAATCAAACTCTTTTTTTTTTCTAGATATGAATGAGTGAAATTTTTTTGTTGAGATGAAAAAGGACTTGGCAAAAATATAAATTTCCCCAAAAACAAAAAAAATAGTTTTAGTGTAAAAACTAATTTTTTGGTAAGTATTGGCGGTTTAAAGTGTTATCAAAACAAAATTGGTTCTAAAATGGGTTTTTGATTTCCCGCTTAATGAAAGTCCTGTATAGCGTTGATTTAATGCTACGATAGAATTAGGATCTGAATTTTGACACTTTTAGTAGCAGTTGGTGAATTCGTGTTACCGTGAACTGCTACCAATACTTATATTTCTAGTAGTGGAGCTTCGATCGCCATTAGATGAAATTTAGTTAGGTTTAGTCTAGGTTTTTGTTCCTTCCAAAAACTGATAATTTTTTTTCTTGTCTTTTCAGATGCATGCCTAGCAGTACCAGAAGCAACAAGGAACAAACACTGCTCTTTTCAGATCCTGCAAACTTAGAACGCTCAATCCGTAGAGAAAAACGCACCACATCGATCGACAACAGCACCCGTTCGTCGACTGACACTCGCCTTCCACCGTCGACCGAGAACTCTTCCGTCGACCACCCATTCCCACCCGATATCGATCGACATTCCACCTCGGACATCGATCGATACTAAGACGCGAGACATGGTTGCGACTATAGTTCTAAATCAGGATGCGACTGGAAACATGCATGACTAGGAGGGTCATCTGCGTAATGTAGCAGGTCAGAAGATAGATGATCAAGGGTTGTAATCCCTGATACCGATGCTGATAATGCAGCTGCTAAAGCTGTAGACGAGGGGTCTGGACCGAGGACATTAGCTGATTACAACAGGCCAGATCAGTACTACAAGAACAGATCTGCCGGCCGTCCTCCAGCCATTCAGAGGTAAGACTTTGAGTTGAAACCTCAGTATTTTACACTTGTGGGACATACACCCTACTGTGGGTTATCACACAAGCATCCTATTGACTATCTGGAAAGGTTCAAGGATCTAGTTTCTGCTAGTAAAGCCAATGGAGTCCCTGAGGACTATCTCTTTTGCAAGCTCTTCAAGTATTCACTTGCTGGAGAGGCTTTGCACTGGCTTAAGCAACTACAGCCAGGATCTCTTACATCCTGGGCTGACAACAAGAACACATTCTTATGTCACTTCTTTGATGAGGCCAGCGCTGAAGACTTGAGAAATAAGATTGCTACATTCACACAAGAGCCCACCGAGTCATTAAGAAGCTCCTGGATCAGATTCAAGTCATATCAGAGAGACTGTCCACACCATGGATTCAATGAAGTGCAACTGCTCAGCACTTTTTTCAGAGGCATCGCGCTGGCATATCATATGGCTCTAGACTCAGTTATTGATTGAAACTTCAACACTAGGCATCCAGCAACAGCACCAAGAACACTGATTTCGAAAGGAAAAAATTGACCACTGCCCTAGGAAATGAGCAGTTGGACGATGTTAAGGCTAAGCTGGATAGTGTGCACAAGCTTCTCAAGAAGCAAGTCAGTTTTGCATAAGATGTAGAGGCTGCAGATGTCTACAGTGACATAGATGGAGAGGAGGATGTGAATTTCGTTAGTGATTCAGGCTTTCACAATCAGAGGTCTGGAAATCAGAGTGGATACAGAAACTCGTTTGGCAATGGACAGAAGAGTGGATACAACTAGAGTTCACAGTACCAGAAACCCTTCAGCAGAAACATATCTTATGGAAATTCTTTCTACCAGAATCAACAATCACAAACTCGAGAGAGCAATATAGAATCCATGATTGATCAAGTTCTTGAGGGTCAGCAGAAGTTGATGGTGAACTTCAATGGAAAGATAGATGCTGTCTTCACAGAGCTGAACTCAAATTTTGAGTCTCTGAACAACCATATGAGGAAGTTGGAGACACATGTAGTTCAGACAGGAGAGACGGTTAAGAGGCAGGAGGCCTTCATCAAGGGTAAAGGTGATGAATCACTGAAGCACCACGTGAGTGCCATACTGCCATCATAGATGATGATTTCTGGCAAGTGGTAAAGGAGGAGAAGCTTAAGAAAGGAGACTTACAAGTCGAAAGCTCCATGACCTTCGACAGATCACACTGGTGTCGACCGACGCCAAGAGATGAATATCAACCAATGGAGACATATGAGAATCGATCGATATCACCTAATCCACATCGATTGATAGAGGAGGTTGCATCATGCACGACATTAAGGATTCTAACTCACGAGGAGTTCACAGCTGAACACCCTCATCCACCCAAACCCTTACGCATCAAGAAGTCGGACATCGATCGGCACCATGAGCCAGCTACCGATCGACGGACAGACTCCACTGACGATCAACACAACCCAACCAGCGTCGATTGACGACCACCTCTGACCTACCGAGTGCAGCTACCAAAGATAGATGTAGCATGCCTGTATGTTATCTGCAACCCATCTCAACCCTCAAAACACATTGCAGACAGCTTCAGTCAACATCTGAGGATACACCAGAGTCTATGCATGTTGAACAGACTTCTGAGAGGAGAACCTTGAGGAGAAGGAAAGAAAAGGTTCCCAAGCATCAAAAGAGCGGAGTTAATGAGAAGGAGATGGCGATGGATAGCTTCACCAAAAGAGTCCTCATGATACCTTTGGACAAGCCGTTTGAGGAGACTTACTTCACCCACAGATTGTGGATGTTCTTTAGAGAGACCAAGGAAACTGAACAAAACAAACATAGGATCTTCAATCAGATCAGAGAGAAGATGAAGCAGAGGATTACACTGAAGAAGAAGAGTGATCCAGTGCCATGTTTAGTGAAAGGCATTGAGTTTCCATGTGTGCTGTGTGACACAGGTTCTTCAGTCAGCATACTACCCAAGGTAATGGCAAACCATCTGGGTCTGATGATAGTGCCTTCGGAGGATTCATTCACATTTGTGGATCATTCTACGAGGAACTCAAGAGGAATTATCAAAGACCTTGAGGTGCAGATTGACAATGCACTAGTTCCAGTTGACTTCCATGTCCTGGAAACTAAGCAGAACAAGAATCATTCTCTACTACTTGGGAGAGCCTTCATGGCTACTGTAGGAGCAGTTTGCAACATGCAGACTAATCATCTGTGTCTAACACTGATAAATCCTGATGTCTACTATGATCCATTCAGAATTGTGAATCCACAGACGTCCAACACTGGAGTTAGCATGGTATTCATAGCAGCATGCCACTGCAATTTTGAGGATGAATATGAGACAGAGTATTCAGGATCGATTGATAGCCGGACTCTACCATCGATCGACATGGTAATTCGTCCATCGATCGACAACAAGTCTAGAGAATCGACCGACAGCAGTCCTGTGAATAAGATTTTCGCTTTGCCAGAACGCTGCTATCCGAGCTTTGCAGTTAGTACCCACCCACAAACATCGATTGATTACCATCACAGTGACACGATCAGCAGACAAGGTGACTATTTTATTGGCAGTTAGGCAGACATGAGCCATCATGAGAGCCTTGCAGTAAACACTGCACTACCTGAAATGCAATCTGATGAGTATGACGAGGACTACCACAAAGAGAAGAACATTGAGTACATTGGTCTTGCCATGGATGTTAGAGGACTTCTCCATACATCGCTTGCATTTGTGATGTCAACATCGATCGACAGCGACATCATGCCATCGATCGATGCTCATCACACACCAGATTCTGAATTACATGCTAATGATAATGCTTATTATGGTTATCTAACTCTGGATGAATTTGGTATTTTCAGGGATCCAGAAGGCCAAGCACGAGCTATGGATGGACACATTCTCAACATATCCAAGGAGGACATAGCTGAAATTATTACCATGAATGGGTCTAGAAACTTTCTGGACACGCGGACTAGAGTTGAGGATACACCATCGATTGACAGTCAGTCCGAATTCAGAAGAGCACTTCATCAGAACAGGAAAAGGAAACTTCCCTGGGAGTACACAAAGACACCCACACCTACCGTGGCTGACGAAGCCAGTTACAGCAAAGCAGAGATTGATGAGATGGTAGTAGAGATCTACAGAGCTATACAGACTTCAGATGACGTCTACTACCCATTCGATAACAGTATCAGCTGGTTGAACACACACATAGATGAGATGAAGCAAGACATAGCCATGATTCAAAAACAACATGCAGTCGGCGCACGAAGATCAAAATTGATCGGCGCTAATGCTCAAACATCGATCGACGCCAACATCTAAACATCGATCAACGCTCGACTTGCATCATTCAAAGATAGGATTCAATCATTCACCTACAGTCTTGATGGTGTCTACTACCCGCTCCGTGACGATATTGATTCATTGACCACACATATGAACGCGTTGCAGCAGGCGATAGACACTATTAAGAGACAGCTAGACTTTCAAGCATAACCGTTACCATTGATCGACAGACGGACACGCCCATTGATCGACAGACGGACACACCCATCGATCGACAACGACTATACCAGATTACGAAGCAAGCTGGTAACCGAAAAGGACTTACATGATAAGCTTGATGAGATCACTTTCTCTCAAGACTTACTAAAAGAAGATGTCTACTAGGAGTTGAAAGACATCTCAGAATCTACACATGCCAGAATTGGAATGCAACAGAGCAACATTGGAAATCTTCAGCATATGATGAATGCAAGTGAGGTTGCTAGAGAAAGATTAAAGAATCAGTGGACCAGACGATATGAGGCCATAAGAAGCTTCATTGGCACTTGGTTTCAGATGAGCAAAGATGAAGTGGACACTTGCATACAACCAAGTGGTCAATTTGATCACTACTAGCCAAAAACAACCTCCAAAGTGAAGCTAAATGACTATAACAAAGCGCTGAGTGGGATGCAACTCACTATTAGGTATTTTCTTTAGAGTTTTAGTGTTTACAGTTATTTATTTTTGTTTTAAATTATATTGCAGGTCATAAAAAAATTAAAAAAAATCGTGAAACCCAAAAAAAAAAACCAAAAAAAAAAGACCCAAGGAGCTGTGACATGTCATCGATCGATGAGATCCAGTCGGAATCGTTCGACAGCACAACACTAGAAACGATCGATAGACACTTCCCTGTGTCGATCGACATCGACATCATCGATCAGGTATATTGTACTCCTTGTTACACATTGTCCTTATGATTTTTGTTTCAATCAAACTCCGACCAGATATACACTAGGGACAGTGTAATTTAAATCTGAGGGGAGGTTTACTAATGTTAAGTTTACCTATTAGTTTTATAAAAAAATTCAAAAAAGTTTTTACTGAGTCAAAAAGGGGACAATGAACTTTTACAATTTTCCTTACTTATCTAACCACTCTTTAGCACCATTCTTAGATTTATTGACTACAAATTGTACTATAGATGCCAAAGTGGATCATCCTGCCAGTTATTCACACTTGCTCATAATGTTTAAAAGAACCAAGCTGACCTCCAACCTAATTGAGCTTAACTTGCTTGTCTTGGGGCTTGGTATACAATGGATCAGAATCCTCCTGCAAGTGTAGAAGGTATTAGACTTAGTGTCCCTAGTTTTCCTTCCACCTCTCTTTGGCATCCATACATATTTACAAAAAGATTGAAATGATTTCTTGCGGTGTAGAGGGGTAGGAGTGTCTCTTGCGACCCAATTATTCTACTCTAATAAAATGATCACACATTGTTTGGGAGCGAGGGGTAGATACATTATCGATGACTACAACTTTGCCCAGTAAAAAAATAAAATAAAATAAATCGGATTTAGAGAAGAGAGAAGAGACAAGAGAGAAGGGGAACCAAAAAAAATGTTACATGTAGTTCCAGATACTTGTTTGAGTTGATTCCATGTGTTTAGTGATCGATACTCCCAAGGTAAAGCCTACACCTTTGTTATTTATATGAATGAAATGAGGTCAGTAGAGGTGTTAGTCAGACATGATTAGTTAAGTTGTTGGATGAATGGAATTGGTTACTAAACTAAGATATTGCATATAGAGTACTTCTGAGTTATGATTGATTTAATGTAGTTTGCAATATTGCCGAGGTGATGATAGTAAGTTCTTAAATTGTGTGAGCCCCTGCCGTTTTCAAACCACTTCAGAGAGACTGCTTGTTGTTTTGCTTGAGGACAAGAAAAAGAGTAAGTCTAGGGATGTTAATATACCATGGATTTTATCCATTTTCAGCCATGGTATATAGGTGTTTTTAAATATATTATAGTTGTTTTGGAGTCTTTTCAGTATTTTTTTCAGGTTTTGGAGGGATTTGGAGGATAGTGGTGATTTTCAGGTTTTCAGCCATGGCGGATGGCCGAGCTCGATCGACCACATGAACAGCTCGACCCTCTGCCGAGCTGAACCAGTACAGCTCTGCGGATGGCCTTGCTGGATCGACCACGCGACCAGCTCAGCCATCCGCCGAGTTGGACTACTCCAGTTCGGCGGATGGCCGAGCTGAACGATCATGCTGTGCTCGTCCCGTCCGCAAAGCTTCTTCCCCGAAATTTGATCAAACTTGCTCTTGACTCACTTTGATCGGAGGCACCGTTGGAACTTTACGACTTTAAAACCGCAAGAACTAGTTTTCTCGTATGAAGTTCGGATTTATTGTATGAAACGGCGATGGTTAACTGAACACCTTGAACTGCCTAAATCGTATGAGGAATCTAGGCTTTCTTCGGAATCAATGTGGTTTCGAGACCGCTCTTTCAATAAATTGTAAAAACAACTAAGTCGGGAAAATGGCACGAAAGGGTCCAGAATGCGGCTAAAAGCCCACTCACAATTCTGTACGAAATTAAGCCCAATCGTTATGACGGTTTATCTTTTATTCTGCAGGAGGAGATAAATGTCAAGTTCGGAGGATAAATGTGAAGTTTCCAAAGATAAACACAAAGATCGAAGGAAAATGAAATATTCCCGCGAAGCGATAAACTCAACCAGGGGTAGAAAGGGAGAGAGAAAACCATCTCTAGAAGGAGTATATAAGGACGTCGAGGTTGAAGAGGCAAGGGGACAATACTTTTACTCTTATAACTCTCTGCAGTTAGAAACTTTATGCATTATTCTCGACATTTTCTGTTTCTATGACTGGCAACCAATTACCAGACGAACTCGCACAGGCAGTTCGATCTCTTGGTTTACTCTTTCAATCGAACTATGTTTGGCTTGATCCTCGAAAGGGGTACGTAGGCAGCCTTTCATAAGGTTCAGTCCGAAATCAATCAAAACCTTTTTCATATCTTTTTCTTCTTTTCTTATCGAGCTGCGACTCAACAAGGTTTAAGGTTTTAGGTTGCAAGAACTAGGTAATTCGCTGACAGCTCTTGTGGCCGAAGCTTTTATAATCTCTTGTAATGATCGCGACGCTCTTACGGGGATTCAAAATAAGATCTAACTATTCTATAAATTCGCTTTTGTTATCTTTTCATATTTTTCGCATTTATTTGGTCACTTGTCGTTGGCTCTCGCAGAGAATACGGAACTTCAGGGTAAGTTAGAGTTTCTTGACTTTCCTCCGATTACGGAAATCGACAGTGCAAATTTTGGTTCCCACAGCTACTAAGTAAAAGCTCTAAGTAATATGGTGTAGAATAGATGTGTAAGGTTGTTTGTGATGGTCTGTCTTGCCTAGTGTTCTAAAATACGGTCTAGGTGTCCGCCTAGGCGGCATTTAAGCGCAATACGGTAGCCAACCATACTGCTTTTATATTAATACATTGTTTTATGCGGATTTATATAACTCGGGTGAATAATAGCGTTTAGGCGGACATTCTTTGGTCTACGCGGACGCCTAAGCGGATTTTAAGCATTAATATTAAAAAAACTAATAATATTATTATTTTATTTTATTAATGTTATTATTTATATTACTTTTACATATTTTATATATTTATATGATTGTAGATATTAGTATAATTATTGCAAAATCATTTTAAATTTATCATCTTTATATATTTAAAATGGCTTTAATTTTTATAATTTAAAACTATTTATATATGTTAAACTATATACTTATACATAAAAGTGGATTTAAAATATATTTATGTTCAGTTTTTAAAAAAATAATGTATATATATTAATCTTATACTTATATTTCTTGTAAAAGTATGTATTCGTATATACCCCGTTTAGGCGTCCGCCTATACGACTAGGCGCTATACAGTCATCTATCGCGTAATGAACGCCTACCGTGTTTTAGAACACTGGTCTTGCCTAAACAATGTAAAACACTATACATACTAGGTATAAAGTCGGCCATGGGAATTTTGGTAATATGTGGAAATTTTGGCCTTGAGTCGGCTTGAATGAAGTCGAGCCCGTCTAATCGCGAAGGTGTCGAGCGACACCATGGAAGAGTTTCGATCGATACTTCTTATGAATCTCGGCTCTTACTTTTGATTCTTGAGCAGCTACGAGTTTCCTCATCCATGATACTCCAAAATGCTCTATAATCTTCACATTGCTCCAAAACATACATGGACCTTAAAAGATTCTAAATAAACTCCAAAAATAAAATAATAGACTCTATAAAGGACTTATACTATGGCTAGAAACTAGTAAATTTCATAGTATATCAGCTCCCCCAAACTTATAATTTTCTTGTCCTCAAACAAAACTAGAATTGTCATGTGAAAGAGGTTTGAAATCGCATGGATTCACATATCTTAAACTATTACCTTCGCCTCTGCAATGTTGCAAGTGACATTGAATCAGTGCCAACTTCAGAGGCACTTCTATGTACTAAACCCTAGTTTAGCAACCATACCATCCAACACACAACTCCATTAATAGCACCTGACATACCCCTCCACTGACCTCATTTCTACAAATAAATGTGTAGGCTAAATCTTGGGAGTATCAATCAAAAGCCACATGGACTCGTACCCAAACAAGGGTCTGAAAACACAGCTAATCTTATGTGATCCTTTCCCTCTCTCCTCTCTCTTCTCTCATCTCTCTCTGTTTTTTTTTTCTAAAAAGTGTAGGCAAATAATGGGGTCATAGGAAATGTTCTTACCCCTCACTTCCAACAATGTGTGAGCTTCCCTTTGAATAAGAATAATGGGATCAAAGGAAATTGAAAACAATTACTAGTCAAAGTTACAAACGTATCATTCATTTAGTTTGTGTATTAACTATATTTCAAACAAATAATTTCAGATAGATTTTAGATGCAACTTCTTATATCGAGCGAGCCTTCGACCTTGATCCTTCAAATCAATCTCAAGGTCGAACTCTCCTTAATCGAGTTCGAAGTAGAGGAGGCTCGAAGTCGAGGCTTGGCCTCCTCTACTTAAACTAGCCCACTCAATTGGTGGTTCTCGTCAGGATTCGAGTCCAACAAAATCCTTGGCACCTTTTGATTGCACGTATCGTTGTATTTATATTGGAGCTACACTTTGTTTGATTTGCCATATTTTGGATGTGTTGCTCGTCTCAGAGTGTGTTTTTAGTTATGAAGATTCATACAGCTGCACAGAAACACTGGAAGTTATTTGTATTCATCGAGATGTGTCAGCTCTACTCGGAGTTTACGAGTTCATTGGTGATCCAGCAGCGTTAGAGTATAACTAGTATGATGTCATTCTCTGGATGGATTGGTTGTCACGGCATTGAGTAGTGTTGATTTGCCAGAGGGCAAGAGTGCATATTCATGGAGCATTGTGGAGATTATATTGCCTATGTGTTGCATGTTGAGGAGTTATTAGAGGGAAGAGGAAAGGAATTGTTGGCTACCATTTCAATGGTTAAGTATGATGGCCACCATGAGATGCATGATATTGGAGTTGTTGCATAGTATGAGGATGTATTTGAGGCCTGAAAATGGCCACCACTGTTGGGGTCGAAAACGGTTACGATGAAGTTAATATCCAAACCTCCGCCAAAAAAAACAAGTGTGACTGTTTTTCTGCCACAATTATGCTTGGTAAAAAGAATGTCACGACACATGATCTCGAGATAAAACCTTGTTCAAGTCTCGGTTGGATCAAACACAAGTTGTCCCAAGGTAACGGAAACGTATCTAAACCAGCCACGGATAGGTTCGAGTGTGACGATCGGAACACGGACTAGCCAAGCTCAGTCACTACGCAACGACCGAACATGCACACTGCCTGGTTGCTACGTAGCGACCGAGATCGATCCAAGCTTGGTCGCTACATAGCGACCGAGCGGGATAAGGGACAAAGTGGCCATTGACGCGCTCAGAAAGACGCTCTGGTACAAGTCGAAATTCAGAAAGTGGATAACCCTCGACAAACTGCGGACGATCCAGGACGCCCTCCACAAGGTGACAGACTATATCATAATCAAAGAGGAAACGAAAGCCTTTTCGCAAAAACATTAGTCGACGAGACTTTCCTCGAAAGATGTAGACCCAAAAACGAAGAAGAAAAACTCTCGTAACGATAAGTACGTCCATCACGAGGGGGAAGAGCTCCAAGGGGCGCACAATTACGCGATAAGTTCGGATCAAAGCCGAACCACGGGTAATACATGGACTCGCAATCAAGGATACGACGAAAACACCTTCTGCGAGTTCCACCAATCTCAAGGACACTCCACGACTAACTGCAAAGTCTTGGGAGCGAGGTTGGCCGCGAAGCTACTAGCTGGAGAGCTCTCGGAAGTAACCAGTGTAAAAGATCTCATCCTCGGGACTGATCGCCCCCCGAAGACAGACAGAAATCCGCCCGCGGAGAAGTCCCCCCAAAGAAACCAATCCGGGAATAAACGCGGAAGAAGGCCGGACGACAAAGGAACCGACAACAATCGTCGCAGAGTCAACATGATCATCGGAGGATCGCAGTACTGCAACGATACGTTTCAGCCATCAAGGCTTACCATTGGAAGGCCAAATCAAGTGCAAACTGGCCTACATGGTCCCCTCCCCGAGATAGTCAAAGCAGCTGAATAACCTTTACAAGGGATGAAGTGGGCGGGATCGATCAACCTCACTGCCATCCACTCATCATAGATCTTGTCATACGATATCTGGAAGTCGGGAGAGTCCTCATTGACACGGGAAGCACGGTCAATGGTATCTTCCGCGACACTCTCAATTGGATGAACATCGAACTCGGACAAGTAACTCCAACGCCAAAACCCTTTACGGGTTTTTCGGGCGAAGTGTCAATGACTCTCAGATCAATCCAGCTGCAAGTCATGGCCAAGGAAATCACAAAAATCGTCGATTTCGCGGTGGTCGATCATCCTGCCATCTACAAAATGATCATGGGAACCCCGTGGCTCAACGCCATGAAAGCCGTTCCATCTACATACCACCTCGGCGTCGAATTCCCAACCCAGAACGGAGTCGCAGCCATCTGGGGTTGTCAGAAACAGTCGCGGCTATGCTTGCTCGCGGACCATAAGTTAAGACAAATCGCGACTCCCGCAATGGCAACTCACAAGCGCACGAAGTTAGCTCAACCTTCGCCCGAAAACACTTCAACGAAAGACGATTCGATATCGCCTGCTGACGCGAACGCTTCGGACACCGAAACTCAACACGATTCCGAAGCCGACACTACGACTCAACCGGAACAACCGGATAAAAACATTGAACCTGCCACGGTCACCACGATCAAGGTGGTCAGCATGGTGACAACCGCCGAGTAAGAATACTCGCGGCATAAAACAGAACTACGAGATGGCTTGATCCTAAAAGCGGTACGTAGGCAGCTCGTCAAAGGACGAGTTCAGCTATCCCCCTCTCTAAAAAGGGGAAGGGGGAGTGGGTACGTATTCTCGTATACTCCCACGTTTTATAGGATGCATCATTGTAATCGAGTTTTTTAAAACTTTACTACAATACGCATTTTTCTCTTTTATTAAAGACTTACGCCCCAATTAACGCAAAAAGTCTCAGGACACACTTAGAAAATCTACGAACATTAGACTCTGGTCAACGGCCTTATCAGGTCCAAATCACAGAGCAGTCATTCTTTAGCACTTAAAATATACGTACAGTCTTCGAAACAACTCCAAGACGTCGCCAAGTTGAAAATCAAAAACTCTGCAAACAATTGTCTGAACGCGACCATAAAAACTCGACAAATGTTTACATCCCGTTCGTCGATTGGCCTCGACAAGCACGCCAGCCGTCTTAAACGAACGCAACTCGATCACTCTTTGAATCCTCGAACATCCAACACAAGGATGAAAGCACACTAAAAAATCCAAAATTTTGGTCTAGCACTTCCAGTTGGCTTAACAATTGTCTCTGGAAAGATGCTCGATTCGTGCCACACAAGTCATATAAGCCGAGAACCTATCGTGGACTTGAAATCGGTACGAATCAGGTAGAAATCGCAACAGGAAAATCGATAGCCGGCTAGTCACCGCACAAAACTTAAAACTGAGAGTAAACCTAGGTCTTGCCATAAACCCATCGCATTGGTCTCTAACATCTCAAGACATGATATCTAAAAAATGATACGAGATCCTAAACCATGTCTCTCCGTTCATGTCTCAACGTTCCGGAAAGTTCGTAAGAAAATATAATTTTTACGAAAAATCACGTCTCAGACAAACCAACAGATTGAACGTCTCAACGGAATTAAATATGAGACGACAACTCATGTTTACTTCAAACCCATTCGAAACAAAGTAACTCAAACAAACATCCGTTATATATATAAACCGCATAGCGGTAGGGATTCGAATCCACCAACGGTCAGTCCCGATAAAGATAAAAACGGCCAAAACAGGCCAATACAAAGTTCAAAGGCCACATTCGGCCGGACATAGGCGAACGAAAGACACACTCGGCCGCAAAATACTAGATAAGGGAAAAAACTTCTTCCCGTCAAACGCTTACCTCTCACAGATCAAAGTTCCCGGACAAGGAAGCTCCAAATGCATCTGCGGGATACTTCACTTCCTCGTCGTCACCAGCGAACTCGGTCGTGGCCTCTACAGTATCGGGAGAAACCGGGACGGGATCCCAGAATCCCTGGATCCTCCCGTCGATCGGGGGAATGAGCATCTCAGCATGGGCATGGTTGTTCATGCCATCTTTCATCAACCTCATCTCCTTCTCGAAAACATAATCTTCCGCCTGCGTCTTCCAAAGACTCCTGACTGAACCGCGGCACTCACGGTAATCACCCACCAAAGTGTAAGCATACTTGAGGTTCCCGTACTCAATCTGGAACTGAGAGGCACGACTCTTCATCACCTCGACGATCTCCCTCTTACCCTTCCGTTCCGCCTTATGAACGGCCCTCGCGTGATCACGAGCAAGTTTCGAGTCTCGCTCCAACATCTCGCCTTGCATACGAGCAAGATCCCTCTCCGCTTTCTCCGTTTTAAAGCAATAGACCATGGCCTCTCTATTGGTCGCCTCAAGGGCCGAGCCAAGCAAGTTCACACCCTGCAAAACCAATTAACAAGTTTTAGGCGGGAAAAGGAATATATAGAATTATCGGCGAAATTCTTAAAAACTAACCATCCTGGGAGCATTGAATCATCCACTGAAAACTCTATGTCACCGAGGTCGATATCCTTCCCCTTCGAGGACCTTAACCCCGCCGTGCCCGCGGGAGCAACATCGAAACCCAGAGCATCAGGCTCGGAGTGGTTGTCTGTTTCCACGCCCGAAGCAGGACCGGGATGCGCGAGCCTCAACGCCTTTCGAACTCTCTTCGGCGTGAAGGAGGTCCAGAAAAACGGACCGTTTCTGAGAAGATCCCTCACTGCGATCGTATCTTCAGGAAACGGAGCAATCGGATTGATGAAGGAACGATCGTTCGGTAGGCTCCGGAACAATGGGATGCAACTCTCTTCGACAGATGCAGCGTTTATACGAACGAAGAAGAAAAATTTCTTCCACGAGTTGAAGTTGGAAGGAAACCCCTTGACCACCGACATGAAGTTCCGAGGGACGAGTCGGTACTTGTCCGTATTCCTAACAATCTGCAACCTGAAAAGCGCTTCGAAGTGGTCGACGGAAAGGGAGAGACCGTGTTCGTAACTCAAGTTCAAAACGCCAACAAGGTGCTGGATACTAAGGGGGTTTAGTTGACTTATCGACACCTCAAAACGATCCAGCAAACGGACGATGATTTTGGGAATCAGGAACCACAAGCGGCAGCGCACTATGAACGCTTCGTAACAAGTAAAGTAACCCTCTGGGGGACTACTAGCACGCTCTCCTTGACGAGGAACCCGGAATTCCACCGTGTCCGAAATTTGGTAGAACGACCACACGGTCCGAAGAAAGTCGCTAGTGCTCCTACTCGGTGCACCTTCTTCGACCAAACGATGGTTCAAGACTGGGAACGATTTCTCGTTGGGAGGTGTGATCGAACCATATCTCGCTACCCACCACGCCTTGTTCTCAACTGGATCTACCGAATGAGGCACAAACTCGATCTTCGGCACAAGGAACTCTTCATGGACATTTGCGGACGAGGTGCCTTTCTTCGAATTCTTTTTCCTACTCGACATTTTGTAATTTTCAAGTGAAAACAAGAAGAAAAAGTTGGAGAGAAGAGAGAAATTCTTTCAAGAAAGCTCCTTATGAAAACAAGCAAGTGAAAAAATTATGAAGAAGTTACCTCCCTTCTTATAGGCATGAGAAATAACTATTTATTTGCGGACTTTTGGATATGAACTTCGCCTAAATACGCCAATCTCGTTCAAACTCACCATACCGCACGATAGAATCTCATTGGGAATCCACGATTCTAACGGTATGGGGGACTAACTGTTTTGGTCGAAAACGGTTACGACGAAGTTAATATCCAAACCTCCGCAAAAAACAAGTGTGAGTGTCTTTCTACGACAATTATGCTTAGTAAAAAGAATGTCACGACACATGATCTCGAGATAAAACCTTGTTCAAGTCTCGGTTGAATCAAACACAAGCTGTCCCAAGGTATCGGAAATGTATCTAAACCAGCCACAGATAGGTTCGAGTGTGACGATCGGAACACGGACAAGCCAAGCTCAGTCACTACGCAACGACCGAACATGCACACTGCCCGGTTGCTATGTAGCGACCGAGCTCGAGCCAAGCTCGGTCGATGCGTAGCGACCGAGCTCGAGCCAAGCTCGGTCGCTAGCGTGCGTGCCGTTCGGTCACTACGTAGCGACCGAGCTTTTCCGAAACGTCGAATACGACAGAATCCATGCATTCTGGTCTAGTCTTTGATGCTATCTCCCGAAGACTGTAACAAACCCATTTCATGTTTTTCGACATTTGAAGTCATCAATCGAACTTTATGATAACAATCGCGGAAAGTTCGTCTTTATCGAAAGAAGCTGTAATAAACGCCTCGAGCCAAAAGAGTAGGACGGTATACGCTTGGTTCGCAAGGAAAGATAAATGTCAAGTTTCCGCGGATAAATACAAAGTTTTGGAAGATAATTACGAAGATCAGGAAAAATGGAATATCTGCATTTTTGGCTATGACGGCTTAAGGGCATAAGGGGAAAAGCGTAAACCGACCTAGGAGCGAGTATATAAGGGATCCTAGGCGAGAGGCATGGAGAGAACTTTTTACACAGCAAACTTAGCACTTAGAGCGATTTTAGGCAACTTTCCGTTTTTGTTATTCGAGCTGCGACTCAATTAGGTTTTTGCCGTCTTACGGTTTTTAGAACCAGGAATCTCGCTGACAGCTCTCGTAGCCCAGGCATTTACCTTGTTGTAAACGCTCAAACGCAGATTCGGAATAAGAACTATCTTGCTCTCTTTTTCGATTTCTTATTTTATTACTGTTCTCGTTTCGTGTTCTGATTGCTTGGCGTGTGGTATTATCAGATATTCGGGACCTCTGGGAAACTAGGGTTCTCCTACTTTTCTAATTTAAACGGAAATCGACAGTGCAAATTTCGGTTCCCACAACTACTAGCCAGAGGAGATGCTCATACGATTGAGTTAAAACTAATGATATTATCGGCTTCACGAGCTCCATAACGTCTAGCACCAGCAGAGATGGCTGAGTTGGAAAAGCAGTTGGGGGAACAAGCGGATAAGGTTTTCATCAGGCCGAATACACGCCATGGGGAGCGTTTATGGAGGACGGGTTTCTGTACACGTTATGGACATCATGAGTTTGTGGTGATGTCAATTGGGTTTTTGAATGCACCGGTAGCATTCAGAAAACTTATGAATGATGTTTTTCGTGAACCCTTGGACAAGTGCATGATTATCTTCATCGGCGACATCCGGATTTATTCTCGGAGCAGAGAGGAGCATGCTGAGCATTTACGGATTGTGCTAGGTAAGCTTGGAGAGCATCAGTTGTTTGCTAGGAGGTGTTGTTGATGCGGAAAAAGACTACTTCAATTTCAGAGTGGCCGAATCTCAGAGGTACTGATATTTGAGCGTTATTATCATTGTCCTGGTATAAAGAAAGATATGGCTACATTTGTATCGCAATGAGACATGTCAGATGGTTAAGGCTGAGCATCAGGTGCCTAGCGGATTATTGCAGAACCTTCCACTGCCATAGGGACATGGTGATTATGAATTTTGTGGCTGGGTTACCGACCACTTCCGGTGGAAGGAACGGCATATGGTATTGTGGATAGATTCACCAAGTCAACTCATTTAGAACACATAGAAACTTGTCAGGAATAAAGCCTAAAGTTTCTAAGTGCAGAGAATTCTGAGTCTAAAAAAGTTCCCTTCCGTGCCTCTCGCCTAGGATTCCATATATACTTGCTCCTAGGTCGGTTTACGATTTTCCCCTTCTGCCCTTAAGCCGTCATAGCTTAAAAATGGAGATATTCCATTTTTCCCGATCTTCGTATTTATCTTCGAAAACTTCGTATTTATCCGCGGAAACTTGATATTTATCTTTCTTTGCGAACCAAGCATAAACCGTCCTACGGTTTATGGGCTTTGGTTAAGAAATCGTAAGTGGGCTTCGAGTCACGTCTTAGGTCTCTTTGGGCCGTCTTTTGAATCGAAACGTTTATTACGGGTTTTTTCGATAAAAACAAATTTCCGCGGTTTTTATCGTAAAGTTCGATTGATGACTTCAAATGACGAGAAACATGAAATGGGTTTGCTACGGTGTTCGGGAGATAGCATTAAAGAGTAGACAAGAATGCATGGATTCGTGTCGTATCGACGTTTCGGGAAAGCTCGATCGCTTCGTAACGATCGAAACGTGCACGTGCTCGGTGACTACGTAGCGAGCAAGCTTGGCTCGAGCTCGGTCGCTAAGTAACGACCGAGCAGTACGCGTCTTCGGTCGCTACGTAGCAACCGGGCTTGGCTCGAGCTCGGTTGCTACGTAGCGACCGAGCAGTGTGCATGCTTGGTCGCTACGTTGCGATCGTGCTTGGCTTGTCCATGGTCTGATCGCCATACTCGAGCTCGTCCGTAGCTGGTTTAGATACGTGTCTGTTGCCTTCGGACAATTGGTATTTAGTGGTTCGATTGAGATTTGAACAAGATTTTACCGCAAGGCTCATCGTAAATATTTCTCTACGAAGATTACTTTTCTTAAAAACGTTCATGCCGATTTTTATGGACTTTCAGACATTGATTCTGTCGTGACCGATTTTGACCCCAACAGACTTGGAGTTTAAAATGGTTATATTGTGTTTATAAAATCAAGAACATGCTAGGAAGGATAAAAGAAAAGAGAATAGTAAAAAAAATTGTATATAGCCAGCCAGTGGAAATTATGGATTGGCAAGTGAACGCGGTTCAGAGAATGAGGACAATATTTGTCAAAGTTCGTTGAGAAAGAGACATGATCCAGAGGAAAAATGGGAGACCGAGACTCATATAAGGATTAATTATCCAGAGCTTTTTCAGGATAATATTGGAAAGCCAGCTCAGAATTTGAATTCAAGGACAAATTCTTTATTAGTGGGAGATAATTGTAACAATCCGGATTACAAAACCGGTTTAGTTTGGTTTAATTACAATTATAATTATAACCAAAACTTTCCCCCTTACTTTTTGGTCAAACCGTGCAATATATATCATCGTACGCATCTCCTTCCTCATATTAACTTAGCCGTCATCACCAGTCACTTGTGTGACAGCATTTACCTCTTTACTCTCCTATCTTTTACAATCTTTACCTTTTAATAAGTTACCGTAGTTAACTAAGGAGTTGATTACACTAAGAGACACTTTTGACTTTCTATTACATTTAGAGACACTTCTTGCATGTGACACACTTTGTTGTGGGCCAGCAACAGATTGTGGATAATTTTGCCCTTAATGGAAATGACACTTGTGGATGGGTGATTTATGGACGAGTGATGCGTGGTTGAGTGATTTGTGGACGGGTGATGTGTGGATGAGTGATGAGTAATGTGTGGATATGCGATGTTAATGTGTTTATAGTAGATAACATGGAAAAACTCTCTGATTTGATTCCATAAAACTATACAACAATACATGGACATCGACTCATGTTATTAAAATTATACCATAAAACGTGGACACGGACTCTGTTATCTCCAATACAAATAATTTGCTTCTTCAGCTCAATTGATAAATTATCTGCAACTAAACTTCAATCAAGATGAGAAAGAGTTGATATTGTGAGTATGAGCAGAGAGAAAAATCGAAAAATCGTTTACCTTTTGTCGGAGAGTAATTGATCTTGCATGTCAGAGATTTCCGATCTAAAGAATATGCACTTTGTCATGATGTGGATGGATGTAATTTTGATTAGAGTTGAATTTAGATTCCGAGATGATGAATGGAATCGAATGAATATTGTTCATCTCCACAACTTTTTTATAATTCTGTTAAGATGTTCATGTCTACAACTAATTTATAATTATGTTATCCACGCTTTGGTATCCACGTCCACATTTTGTTTACACATTGATATATATATATATATAATATATATATATGAACATGGATCTCAAAAAACAGAGAATTTTATATATAGTTTATTATGACAATTATTTTTGTTTAATATATTTTAGAACTTGAGATAAAAGTAAATAAATACATAAAGTAGAATAAGAAAAAAAATAAAAAAAAATAAGAAGAGGAGAGAGATTCTCTTTAGTTTAAGGTCATAAGAGTCTTTTTGACAAAAGAAAGTGTGTCTCAAGTGATAAGTATCTTGTAGTGTAATTGAAATGTGAGAAAGTGTCTCTCGATGTAAAAAATTCTTAACTAAGTGAGTCACGGGTTGCATGATATACCATGGATTTCACCAATATTAGCCATGGTATATAGGTGTTTTAATATATATTTACTACTATATAGAGTCTATCTAGAGTATTTACAGGTTCATGTACGATTTGGAGGAATGTGGTGATTTTTGGTGTCTTTTGGAGTCTTTTGATGTGCAGAGCTGCACATACGCGTCAGATTTTTGGCTATGGATGGAGCACTTCCCACCGTTAGATTGAGCCCATCTTATGACCCAAGATAGAGCTTTGCGCTATCTTTCCAATGCCGCTAGTTGGAGGTCAATCAGAATTCTGTAGCAGATGTTATGCCCGTTTTACTGAAGAGTGGTCAGTCTGCTTCGCGAGAGGAAGCTATCGAGGAGATGAAGGACTGTCGATCGATGAAACAGCATTGGTGTCAGTCGACAGTAATGCCAGAATATGGGCTGAACATATTTTATGACTGACTGAAGCCCAGAAGCAACCACAAATTACCAGAATACCTTTGGACGACCTAAAACCATATTTATCTGTTTTATAAGCCATTGTTGACGGCGAAGCTTTCTTTTATTCTTGTTCTAGGTTAGGAGAGGAAGGAGGAAATCCTTCAGAGTCCTCCTGGAACTCCTTTGGTTTTTATTATCTATTCTATTGAAGTTTTATATCTATTCATCTATGATTTTCTGTGACAACTTAGTGTCTGAATAGATCCACCTGTTAGGTTTAGAGTTCAGATAGGTTATGTGGGATTAGCCCCAAATATATAATTGCTAAGTTGTGATATTCATCATTGAGTCTGTTCTTATTGCTTTTTCTTGAGTAATTAACTTGAACTGATCATAGATTTATTAAGCACAAGCAAAAGTTTGGTTTTTTATCTGGCTTCTCTTCTCTGAGCTATGATTGATAGAAACAAAGGAGAGTTGATCTGGAAACCCTAGTGAACATTTAATCAACCCGCGCTAAACTTTTACTAGAAGTGTGACGATCGATTCTCCTAATGAGATATCGATTGACACGACGAAAGGGGTATCGGTCGATGCTCCTATAGAGTCATCGATAGACGCTTTCTAAGATTCGACATCGAGAGTTAAAGGTCTTGGATCTAGTAATAGATAATCTAGAAATCGAGAGATGATCGTTATTCTAATCGTTGAGTTCTATAATATCATGCTTTAGTCTCTATATCATTATAATCCTAATAACCTAAATAGAAACCCTAGATCTAACAAACCATCCTTCCATCAAACAACTCTTTGCCAAGCTGAACAATTGTCTTGTTCAACTTGTTTACTGATTTATTTACTGCTTTGCTATCTTTATTTACTGCTTTAAACCTATTAGTCTAGCTTAATCATATAACTATTAGATCTATTGTGTGTCCTAGCTCCCTGTGGATTCGATCCCTAAGTACTACAACTCGACCTCTTATTTGAGAGAGTATAAATCACTCCTTATGGTAATTTGAGTGATATCAAATTTGGCGCCGCTACCGGGGAGGTTTGATCGCCATTAGATCTTATCTAGTTAGATTTAGTCTAGGCTTTACTACTGTTCAAAAAAAAAACTGATAAATGTTTTTCTTGTGTTTCAGGTACATCCATATGAGTACCAGAAGCAACAAGGGGATATGGCTCTTACTAGTAGAGCCAATGGATTTGGAACGCGTGATCCATAAGTCTAAGAGGGCAGTCGTCACCCTCCAAGCAGCGATTGGCAGCGTAGAAATCCAAGTGTCGATTAACACTGTTCACACGACGTCGATCGACACTGTTCATCCGCCGTCGACCGACACTATTCATCCGACGTCGATCGATACTGTTCATCAACCGTCCATCGACACTGTTCATCCGCGATCAACTGACACTGTTCATTTGCCGTCGGACACCACTTGTTTGGAGCTCATACTTAAAGTTGACGAGAATAGGATGTTAAGAGACGAAGAAGGTCGCACTCGCAACAGCACATGACAATTGAATAATGCAGAGAGTGATGTAATCCCTGATGTGATTGATGTTGCTGAGACAAACGAATTTGATCTGAACCACGAATGGTAGGATTGGGGAAGTGTGGACCCTTTCCTACGTCTTCCTCATGAAGATCCCATAGACTTTATCAAAGAACTTAAGGAGCTAGCCTCTGCAAGCGAGCATAATGAAGTATCTGTAGACCACATTATCTGCAAGATCTTTCCCTATTCTCTATCTGGAGATGCATTTAGTTGGTTCAGTAAGCTGTAGCCAAGATCTTTAACCTGCTGGGAGGACATTAAGACCGCCTTCCTTAACAAATTTCTCTATGAAGCTACCGCAACTCGACAAAAGGAGTTTGATGATATGTTGGACAAGATGATTAAAGGCCAGGAGAAGGAATTGATGTCTAGTCTCAGTCAGATATTGGGTATAGTCTACACTGAGCCGAATGAGGAATCTGAAACCATGAACGCTCATATCGAAAAGTCAGACATTGAGGTTCAATGGACAGATGAGTTTGCGTGAAGAGAAGAAGCTGACATTAGTGACATGACCTCCACGTCTACCGATGGTACGACCTCAACATCTACCGACAGCAGGACTTCAACGTCTACATACGGCACGACGTCAACATCGACCGACGAGAAGACGTCAACGTCGACCGACGACACGACCTCAGCATTGACCGATGGCACGACCTCAACGTTGATCAACAATACGAACTCAACGTCTACTAACGGTACAACCTCAATGTCGATCGACGATATAGAAAAAGAGATCACCATTGAAGATTTCCTGGACCTAGAAGAGTTCTTGGAGTTGGAGTTAGAAGAATTCTTGGAGCTTTAGGAATTGCTTGAAGATATGGATTAGAATTCGAAGAAGAAGCTTGATGACGATCAGTATACTTCGAGAGGAGATCTGGAAACTACACCAAAGGCTAGCATCAGTCGACGCCAACCTGATGAGATTGATCGACACCCACCTGCATCATCGACCAACACCCACCCTCTATCATCGTTTTCCATCTACCAGATAGCATCGACCTACACCCACCCGAGAGCATCGATCGACACCAATTGTTGGACGAACCGAACGGTTTCATAGTTGAGATTGAACCAATTGAGGAAAGAATGCACGAGTCTGAAGCCTCACACAATGCTGACTCCAAACATCTGAGACCACTTATATGAGCAGAAGAAGCTGATGGGCTTCACAAAATAGTAAAAAGGGTACATGGTCCTGTGAAGAATGTGGGTCCATGCGATGTGGTTGAAATTGAATTTCCTATCCCACTAGATAGAAGTATGCAGTTAAGTCTTTACAATGGGGTACTTAATGATCCTCTACATGCAGAAGCTTCTCAGAGAAAGTTGCAATTTAGAGATGAAATCGATAAGGGCCCAGAAAAAGCAGCATCGGTCGACACCGACCAGATACCATCGAACGACACCAACAAACCGGCATCAATCAAGATTACCACATCACCATCGATCGACACTGGACGCATATCAGAGCAGAAGGAGTTCGATGTGCGTGGAAATTTTAGGGATGGAGATACCACCACGCGATCAGACAAGTGTGGGGAAAGAAGAGGAAGAATTGGAAGAAGAGAAAAAGGATCAAGGACGGTCCTCAGGTATCATTGATCCCTCGCTTCTCAGATGGTGTCAGGAAATTCAGAGTGCGCAGCAGATGCTTCTCACAACCATTTGCAAAGCTTCGAAGGCTTCTTATTGCTGAGATGATAGACAAAGGAGAAGAGCCTATGGAGGAGGCTTTTCACACAGGAATGATAAAGCTTCAGAGAGCAGACATTGAGACTTGTTTTGGAGCATGTTCTCATTCTCATCCAGACTAAATCAGATCTCCAAAATCAAGCTAAATGACTATAACAAAGCGCTGAGTGGGAGACAACCTATTATTAGGTAATTTCTTTCAGTTTAGTTTAGATTGTGACTGATTAAAGTTTTTATTTATTATAGGTAAAAAAAAAAGAGATCCGAGTATACGATTACCGATGAGAGCATGTCGATATCGATCGACAGTACAACACCTGCAGCAACCGATGTAACTCCTTTCCATCGTGTGACATTTAACCCGGTCATGTATATCATTCTTACTTGTTAAATTATGTACTTATGATTATTTCTCACAATAACTCCGACTAGATATACACTAAGGACAATGTAATTTAAGTCTGGGGGGGTGTTTACTGATATTAATGTGTTCATGAGTCTTATCAAAATGTTTTCAAAAAAGTTTTATTGAGTCAAGAAGAGGATAATGAACTTATTAGATTTTTTGCTTGTTATCTAACCACTCTTTAGCACCATTTTAGACGCAGATAGTACTAAAGATATTAAAGTGGATCAACCTGTCAACTATTCACACTTGCTGAGATTGTTTTAAGGAACCAAAGCTGGCATCCAACACTAAACCTGACACAACTACTTAACTTGGGGCTTGGTAAACATGGGATCGGATTCTTCAAACAAGTCTGGAAGGTAAAGCCTTGTGTAGATTTATCACCTTTTCTCTCTCTATTTCACCATAGATTTATAGGTAGAAATATTTATTTTCAAAAAAAAAAAATATATATATATATATATATATAATAGGTGTTAGTTAGGTAGAATCCGAACAGGACTTGGGGGATATAACTATTAAGGCTTGCTTCATTAGGATTCCAACAAAAAGAATTCGAATGGGACTTGGTGGAGGCAATCATCAAGGTTCGATTCACATGAATTCTTGGATATAGGTCAAAAAGAAGTGAACAAGACTTGGTGGCAATCACCATTAAGACATGATTAATGGAAGTCTGTCCAATCTTGGTCAATGATCCTGCAATGGAAGCATACTTTGACTAAAGAGAGAAATTAGTAGAGAGAAAAGATAGGAACTAACTTTTACATGCAGATCCAAATACTTGTTTGAAAATCGTTGCATCCTTTGATCGATACCCCCAAGGTAAAGCCTGCACTTTTATTTATGTTAAGTAATGAGGTTGGTAGAGGGGAATGTCAGACAGGATTAGATAAATTGTTGGCTAGGTGAATTTGGTTGCTAAGCTAGGATATGGAATAATGTGCTTTTGTAATTAGGACATCTTAGATGTGGATTGCAATATTGCAGAGCTGAATATTCTAAGTTTTATATCATGTGATTCCCTGCTGTTTTAAAACCTCTTTCAGAGAGACTGCCCGTCTGTTTTGCTTGAGGACAAGCAAAAGGGTAACTCTGAGGGAGTTGATATACCATAGATTTCACCCATTATTAGCCATGGTATATAGGTTTTTTAATATATATTTACTACTATATAGAATCTATCTAGAGTATATACATGTTCAGGGACGATTTGGAGGAATGTGGTGATTTTGGGTGTCTTTTGGAGCCTTTTGATGTGCAGAGCTGCACAGACGCGTCAGATGTTTGGCTATGGATGGAGCACTTCCTATCGTTAGATTGAGCCCATACTTTGACACAAGATATAGATTTGAGTTAGCTTTCCGATTCCTCCGGTTTGAGATCAATCCGCATCCTGTAGCAGAAATTATGCTCGGTTTACGGAAACGTGGTCAGTCTGCCTAGCGAGAGGAAGCTGTCGAGGAAATAAAGGACTGTCGATCGATGAAACAGGATTTGTGTCGGTCGACAGTGATGTCAGAATATGGACTGAGCATATTTTATGACCGACTGAAGTTCAGAAGCAACCACAAATTACCAGAATACCCTTGGATGACCTAAAACCCTATTTATGTGTTTTCAAAGCCATTGTTGACGGCTAAGCTTTCTTTTATTCTTGTTCTAGGTTCGGAGAGAAAGGAGAAACTCCTTCAGAGTCCTCCTGGATCTCCTTTTGTTTTTATTATCTATTCTATTGCAGTTTTATATCTATTCATCTATTATTTTTAGTGACAAATTCATGTCTGAATAGATCCACCTGTTAGGTTTAGGGTTCATATACGTTATGTGGGATTAGCCCCAAATATAGAATTGCTAAGCTGTGATATTCATCATTGAGTCTGTTCTTATTGCTTGTTCTTGAGTAATTAACCTGAACTTGATCATAGATTTATTAAGCACAAGCGAAAGCTTGGGTTTCTATCTGACTTGTCTTCTCTGAGTTAAAATTGATAGAAACAAACGAGAGTTGACCTAGAAACCCTAGTGAACATTTAACCAACCCGCGCTAAATGCTTACTCGAAGCGTGTCGATCGATTCTCCTAATGAGATATCAATCGACACGACGAAAGGCGTATCGGTCAATGCTCCTATAGAGACATCGATCGACGCTTTCTAAGATTCGACATCAAGAGTTGAAGGTCTTGGATCTAGTAATAGATAATCTAGAAATCAAGAGATGATCGGTTATTCTAATCGTTGAGTTCTATAATATCATGCTTTAGTCTCTATATCGTTATAATCATGATAACCTGACTAGAAACCCTAGATCTAGCAAACCATCCTTCAATCGAACAACTCTCTGCCAAGCTGAACAATTGTCTTATTCAACCTATTAGCCTAGCTTAATCATATAACTAGTAGATATTTTGTGTGCCCTAGCTCCATGTGGATTCGATCCCTAAGTACTACAACTTGACCTTGTATTTGAGAGAGTATAAATCACTCCTTAAGGTAATCTGAGTGATGTCATTGTATCTCGGTTACAGGTCGCTTGTTGACCGTTAGGAATCTTTCCTTTATATTTACTACATTGGCATTTAGCTAAAAGTAATGAATCAGTATTATCTTATCATCATCCGTTCTCTCTCTCTCTCTTTCGTAAGCATACGCCATTGTTGCCGTAATTGCTCAGGTCATTGCACTTAGAGGTGACATTTCTAAATCTCAGATCACCTTTTAGTCCTTGATTCCATTTTTCTTTAAATCTACGAAAGGTTTACTGAAGGATTTATCTCACACACTCTTTCAGTGTCTCATTTTGGTATTAGAGCCTTCTCGAACCTCAGGGAACTAGATATGGTGGAAACACGTAACCAAGAGAAGACGATGCTCAAGCTTGTTGAGGAGATCCGTACCGGTCAAGAACGCCAGACAAACGAGTTCCGTCATCTTGCTGACGCACTCGAAGAACAATACAACAAACTCGAAAGACTCATTTTTGAACATGTTTCTCACACCCAGGCGCAAGGGAAACAACCGTTCAACGACGCTGGTGGGTCTGAGATGGTGGATCCGACCTCAGCGGACTCCAATCGACCCCTAGACCCCCTAGATCTACAGCGATTCTGTCAGTACACACCCGGCGACGGTTCAAGTCCACCACCGAACACTCTCTCCAACAGGCTGACAAAAATGACTTTTCCACCTTTTGATGGTACGGAGTTTCGTGACTGGATCTGTCGATGCGAGCAGTTCTTTAACATTGACAACACAGCCCATGAGATGAAAGTCCGACCCGCCGCTATGCACATGATCGGAAAACCCCTTCAATGGCACATGAACTACTTAGCTGAGAAGTTCCGGATCTTCCCATCTTGGACAGATTACATCATCGCGCTCGCCGGTAGATTCAACGGCCTTTTCGATGACCCCCTAGCTGATCTCGTCGCGCTGAAACAAGGCACTGACTCTGTTGAAGAGTATCTGGAAAATTTCGAGAACGCAAGAACTGGACTTTCCTTACCAGAAGCTCACGCCTTAAGCATCTTTCTGACTAACATTGTGATAATCCACCCTTCGGGATAAAAATGGTCGAGACAGAAGATTGGGTAAACATCAACTTGGTGGTCGAACCGCGGGAGATAAAGATCGATCGGGAAATTTTGAAGAACGAGGTGGACGAAGAATTGATCGTGAGTGAACTATGAGTCGAATAAGTTGCTAGACCATAGTTAGAAGATGTCTTAGATTGATCAGACGGACGTTTTGGAAGCATAACATTTTTGGAAGCACGACGTTTCCGAAGCACGTGTCGCCGCTAGCAGCCGCTCTTACGTATCAAATGGGCGGGGACAAAAACTTGCACTGAAACCGGCTTTTCTCTGAGCGATAAAGTGCGACTTTTCCACCGTGTCGCCGCTAGCAGCCGCTCGCCGGCGTCTCAGACGCCTGATATCTTCCTCTGTCAATGCTCGGTCACCGATGGGTAAAAGGAAAGGGCCAAAGCACAGATCTCCTCCAAAAGGTAGCAGATCTACAAAGGTTTCAACCTCTTTTCCAAAGATGCCGCCTTCAGACGCCTCTTTAGACTCTCCGACCGGAAGCGCCGCTGCGGATTTCCCTGCAACGCCGAAGGATTTGTCCACTGTTCAGCTGGATAATAAAGCTCTTACAGGTCTCGACCCCCAATCGAAACCTTCAGATGTCCCTGTGATCGCTATTGAAGCAGATCCGGACACCACAAATGAAGAGCAACATGAAACCACCACCATGACTCCGGTCAGTAAACCAGTCACTCCTGAGATCGCTTTGGCAGATCCGGAACCGACGAATGAAGCTGAGACTGAAAAGGAAGAACAAGTCTCTGAAAATCCAGGTACTGTTTTTCCTAAGACATCAGTTTCGAACTCAACCGAAATGCCTGAAAAGGAAGCTGATTCGAAGCTACCAGCCTCTCCACCAAAGACTACTTATTGTTCTACGGTCAAAGGTACCAGGCAGCTCAAGAAGAATTGTGATTCTTACATACTTCCGTCAGGAGAAGCTTGTGTGAAGATACCAAATTCTGTCATAGAGAAACATAGGAAATCATGGGATTGCTTTGTCATTGGTCAATTCTATGCCGACCCGCCTTCACAGGGAACAATCCACAACATTGTTAATGGGATTTGGAGTAAGCAATACAGAGATATAGCTGTATCGAAAATGGAGGGCTTCGCTTACCTGTTCCGAATCCCAAACGTCTCCACTCGGAATCGTGTCATCAACCAGCGACTGTGGCAAATTGATGGAAAAACAATGTTTGTTGCTAAATGGGAACCAGGTGTAATTCCTTCAAAGCCTGAACTATCCGAAGCTCCAATATGGCTCGAGTTGCGTCAGGTCCCCCTTCAGTTCTTTAATGAAGATGGGCTCGAACGTATAGCTAGTCTGGTAGGAGATCCTAAATTTTTACACCCTTCCACCGCCAACAAAACAAACCTCGAGGTCGCTAAGGTCTTCACCATCATCGACCCAAGGAAACCACTGCCGGAAGCGGTCAACGTTCAGTTCGAAGCTGGTAAAATAAGTCGTGTGCTTGTCTCGAGTCCATGGATGCCTCCTGTTTGCAGTCATTGCAAGGAGATAGGCCATACATCGAGCAAATGCAAGCTGGCTCCTATTACTTGCATCCCTTGTAACTCTTCCTCTCATGGCCCTCTTAACTGTCCCAAACTCAAGATTACAGAAGGAAGAGGGAGAAAGACTCGTAGAGCAAAACCGAAGGAGAAACAATGGTCACTAGTTAATCCTAAGCACCAAGACCCGCCAACCCAGGACACTCCGTCCAAGCTTGGAACAGCTTCTGATTTTGTGACAGGTGAATGCAGTAAATCATCTTTGGAGCTACAGATTCAGGGTGATAGTTCCAAGCCTAAAGGAAATAAAAGCGAAATTTCATCTGGTGTAGAACCTGACTCTTCCGACATTGAATCATCTGAGGAATCATCTGAGGAAGAGGAGGGCGAAATCCTGGAAGACGACGAGGAGGATTACCGACTTGTCCATAAGAAGAAATTTGGAAAGTTTCACGATCCACGGGGCAAGGGCCCCACCAAAGCCTGATTTATGTCGGCACAACTTTTTTGTTGGAACGTTCGCGGCTTTAACAAATTCAGTCACCGCAACGGTTTCAAAAAATGGATAAAGGTAAATAAACCTATTTTCGGAGGGTTAATAGAAACCCATGTCAAGCAGTCGAAGAGGCAGAAGTTTGTAAATAATTTGCTCCCGGGCTGGTTTTTTGAAGACAATTACGGTTTCTCTAATCTTGGTAAGATTTGGATTTTATGGCATCCTTCTGTTTCTGTCACAGTGGTGCATAAATCACTTCAGATGGTCACATGTGAAGTTACTATCCCTGGTCACACTGTTTTCTTCGCATCTATTGTCTATGCATCCAACTGCCATGATGAAAGGAAAGTTCTTTGGGACTCTATTTCAGACCTGGGATGCTCTCAAGTAATTAATGGTAAGCCTTGGATTGTGCTCGGTGACTTCAACCAGACACTATCTCCACAGGAGCACTCACTCAACACGTCCTCGAGAGTGGACAGCCGTATGCGACTATTTCGGGAATGTCTTCTTGAGGCTGACTTGCAGGATTTGAACTACCGAGGAAACACTTTCTCCTGGTGGAATAAGAGTAAGGTCCTTCCTGTTGCAAAGAAGCTAGATAGGGCTCTAGTTAATGATGAGTGGGGCAATTCTTTCCCCACTGCAGTTGCTTCTTTCGGCTCACCAGCCTTCTCAGATCACGCGCCGATCTCTATCTCCTTGAGCATCAGTTCGCCCTCTATCAAGCGTCCGTTCAGATTTTTTAATTTCTTGCTGCAAAACAGTGAGTTCCTACCGATGATAGCTGAAAAGTGGTTCTCAATTAATGTGACTGGTTCTGCAATGCTTCGTGTCTCCCTTAAACTGAAATGCCTGAAGAAATTTATCAGAGATTTTAGCAGGCTCAACTACTCTGGTATTGAGTTGAGAACGCAGGAAGCCCATATAGCGTTATTGCTGGCACAAGACATGACTCTCGCCAACCCCACCATTGAAAATGCAGAGAAAGAGCTTGAATGCTCCCGAAAATGGCAAGTTCTGTCCAAGGCGGAAGAGAGTTTCCTCATGCAAAGAGCCTCAGTTTCTTGGTTAGGTCTGGGGGACGCAAGTACATCCTACTACCATCGATTAACCAGCACGAGGAGAGCGGCGAACCATATTCATTTCCTAGCTGACGAAAATGGTGGACGAATCGAAAACCAATCAGAGATTGAGGAGCATTGCGTCGAGTATTTCTCTAAGTTACTGGGCGGTCCTGTATCCTCGCAGCAGTTTGAACAATCAGACCTCGACCTACTCTTTGATTTCTCCTGCCCTAACGAGGTGAGTGATGGCTTCTGTAAGCAGTTCACACCGCAGGAAATAAAAGACGCTTTCTTCTCCCTCCCAAGCAACAAGGCCAGCGGTCCGGATGGCTATACTTCAGAGTTCTTCAAAGCTACATGGAGCATCATTGGACCGGAAGTCTCGCAAGCTGTTTTGGAATTTTTCTCATCAGGCAGTCTCTTAAAGCAATGGAATGCCACAACAATGGTTCTAATTCCTAAGATCACTAACGCCTCATCTACAGCGGATTTTAGGCCAATCTCTTGCCTAAATACAGTTTATAAAGTGATATCTAAGCTGTTAGCTACGCGTCTCAAGTCGATCCTGCCTCAGATCATTTCACAGGCTCAATCAGCTTTCATGCCAGGCAGACTACTGGCTGAGAACGTAATGCTTGCTACTGATCTGGTGCAAGGGTACAACAGAGCAAATACCACCCCTAGAGCAATGCTAAAGGTTGATCTTAGGAAGGCCTTTGATACACTAAGATGGGATTTCATCATAGGGACCCTCAAGGCGCTCTCAATTCCTAATAAGTTCATCAGATGGGTTCACCAATGCATTTCTTCAGCCTCCTTCACAATCTCGGTTAATGGCAGCAGCAGTGGGGTTTTCGAGAGCACTAACGGTATACGGCAAGGAGATCCCATTTCTCCTTACATCTTTGTCCTTGCTATGGAGGCTTTTTCCAGACTTCTACTTTCTCGATTTGAGAGTGGACAAATTGGGTATCACCCGATGACATCTGAAGTTAAACTGACACACCTCATGTTTGCGGACGACGTAATGGTCTTCTTCGATGGAAGTCCAAACTCCCTCCATGAAATATCTGACTGCCTTGACGATTTTGGTACCTGGTCTGGGTTGAGGTTAAACAGGAATAAGACAGAGGTCTTCACATCTGGTTTGAGCGACTATGAAACTCTTGCTATTGCCCAGTACGGTTTCAACTCAGGCTCTCTTCCAATCAGGTACTTGGGACTTCCTCTCATGAGCCGTAAACTACGAATTTCAGAATATGATCCCCTGATGCACAAGCTCATCTCTAAGTTCCGTAGCTGGGCAATAAAGACACTAACATTTGCTGGAAGACTTCTGCTACTGAGCACAGTGATTGCCGGAACAGTTAATTTTTGGATATCGACATTCAGGTTGCCCAAAGGGTGCATCCGGAAAATTGACTCGTTATGCTGCAGGTTTTTATGGTCTGGTAATATTGATGAACAAAAATCGGCAAAAATTGCTTGGACAACGTGCTGCTTACCTAAAGAGGAAGGTGGCTTGGGGTTAAGGAACTTCTCGGTTTGGAACAGAGTGTTGCTACTTCGTTTCATCTGGTTATTATTCTCGGGAAGTAACTCTCTTTGGGTAATTTGGCAGCATCATTATCGCTTGGCAACCAAGTCATTTTGGGCCATTGAAGAGTCTACAAATGATTCATGGACATGGAAACAGCTACTGAAGCTCAGGTGTGAAGCCTTAAACTTCTGTAAAGGCGTACTAAATTCCGGGCGAAGTCTGAGTTTCTGGTACGATGTATGGACACCTATGGGGCAGTTATTGAAGTATATAGGCCCTTCTGGACCTCGTGACCTGCGGATTCCCCTTACAGCAACTGTCTCCGAAGCTTGCAACTCAACTTCCTGGCTTCTTGCGCAACCCCGCAGCCAAGCGGCCCTGGACTTTCATATTCATCTTACCACAATTACTCTGCCTCTCTCTGAAGCTCCTGACAAGTACGAATGGAGAGTCCAAGGAGTCCAGGAATCGGTCTACTCTTCAGCAGCTACATGGCAAAGCCTGCGACCAAAATCAGAGAGGAAACCTTGGGTTGATTGTGTATGGTTCAAGGGTTCTGTGCCTAAGATTGCATTTAATATGTGGATTGCTAATGCTGACAGGTTGCCAACTAGAGCAAGGCTCTCATCGTGGGGACTACAAATTCCTACATCGTGTTGTCTTTGCTCAGGTTCCACAGAAACAAGAGATCACTTGTTGTTGACTTGTCCATTTAGTTGGGAGGCCTGGCAACATGTTATATTTAGGCTCAACCCACCAACTCTTCCCTTCCGTGACTGGAATGAAATGCTATCTTGGATCAGATCTCCAGCCGTCTCAAGCCCTATCATTCTCCGAAAGCTAGCTGCCCAGTCAACCGTCTATCACCTGTGGAAGCAGAGAAACAATGTGTATCATAACAACAACATCATTGGACCAGTGGTGATTGCTAGGATGATATATCGAGAAGTCAAGAACACTATCATGGCAAGAAGGGATAGAAAGAAATTTCAAAACCTCTTGTCAAGTTGGATTATATAATCTTTAGGCTTCTCAGCACATTTGCTCTATCTTGTTTTTTCTTCTTTTTTGCCAAGGTAGAGTACTATCTAGATTTAACTTTTTTGTAAAATCTGAACATCATTAATATGATATTAGCATTCTTAGCAAAAAAAAAAAAGCACGACGTTTCCGAAGCACAGCGTTTCTTCAGCACAAAGTAATCCGCAAAACTTTGTATTAGCGGAATATTAATTCAGAGACATCATAAGTCGTAAGCAGGACATGAGTCAAGCCGGACGGGAATTAACACGACGGGATCAAAGCACGACGGGAAAACCCGAAGTTAGCAAAAATCCTAATTTTGGTATTATGGAATTCTTCGAGGAGGTCGGAGGCTCGGAAAATATTTTTAGGGGATGTCAGAATTCATCTGGAGTTCATTAAAAATATTCATAGAATCAGAACAGGAACGGAAAATATTCGGGATTGATCGCCGGACGAAAATTCACCAGAAGGGCCGAAATCGCGCAAATCGACTGAGAAGCTCGAGGTGGCTTGATCTAAGGGATCAGGACGTGGTTTCAAACATTTAACCTGCTGAATGTCCAGACAAGAAGGAGGTGTACACGGCATGAAGTAGTTCCATGCAGTTTGACACATAGAAGCACAAAGTGTCGCATTACCTGCGATCTACGCATGCGAACCGACATGCAGAGGCCCGTGTGTCGCGATGCATGAACACCAGACATGCTGAATGAAAAGTGGACGTGGAGTTTTTTTCTGGAATGGCCAGGGAACATGCAAAAGGGAATGTGTACGCCCATGTGTCGCCACACATGCAACCGGAAGCATGCGGGACGACACACATGCGCTTGGGTGGTGAATCCTTACTAGCCGGTGTTTTCTATATATACTTAGCTCCCCTGCTATTTTTCATTCATCCCAAATCACTTAAAGACGTGGGTTAGAGAGAGAGAAGTAGAAAAAGAAATCAAGTGATTCCGAGCTATTTCGGGAGTTTCCGGGAGTTTTCGAGATCAGTTACTACACCAGCTTTGAGTCGCGCCTAGAGGAGTTTCTATTTGAGTTGAGAGTTTTTCAAGGGAGGACATTCAGGTTTAAGCACACCTTTGAGGTCAGTTGGGATAAGAGGCTACTTGAGGAATTCAAGAAAGGGTTTTGGTCGAGGATTCGGGCAAGGGCCAAAGCCACAACGAACCAAACACAATGAGTCACGGAAATTGATTGCTGACTTGTTTTCATGCAGGTTCTCGTTAATTGGAAGTTGTATCATGGCAGGAGGCCGGGTCTAACTGAGTAATGGTTTGATTAGTTAAAAGTCGAGGTTTGGTTGATTGAGTTGATTGCATGCTTAGTTATTGCTTGGGGATCATAGTAGCATACTAATGGTTAGGTTGCTTGGTTAGTTAGCGAATGCGAACCCTTAGATAATATTGCTAGGTTGTGGATAGATAGGTATTCTGGAATCTATCTTGGCTTGATTGCTAGGTTGTTAGGTTGCATGTGTAGATGATTATTGCAATTGCATTATTATTGGTTTGCATGCATGGATTGTGATGTTGTTGTTTTAGTTGTTTAGATGTTAGTACTAGGCAACTTAGGTCATATAGACTGAATGGCTCGTACGTGTATGGTTGAGTTAGTAAGGGATCTAGGCCTTATAGGCTGAGTTCCTAGTTAGTGTTGTACCTAGCGTCCTAGGCCATATAGGCCGGATTTCTGGTACTAGTGTTTAGTATCGAGTTGTGCCGATAACTTGTCAGATCAGCAATGCTAGGCTTGTTTTTTGGGTGTTACGCGGCAAGGAAGATTACGTAAGCATGTCCCTACGCGGCTTGGCAGAGAGGTTGCATAAAGCATGCTCTGTACAGGGAGGTTGCTAGAAAGCATGATCTGTCATGTGGTATCCTTAGTGGGTGTTGCATGTTAGATTGTAGCAAGGAAGGTTACTAGAGTATGTCCCTACGCGGCTGGGCAGAGAGGTTTCATAAAGCATGTTGTGTACGGAGAGGTTGCTAGAAAGCATGCTCCGTCATGTGATACCTTATTGGGGTTACATGTTAGTAGTTTGGATGTTCTAGCCCGTGTGCCTCTATGGCTGCGAGTTAGGTGTTCCGGGTCGAGAATGCGAGGAGAAAGCTCGAGTGGGTTGTTTAGTGTACAAGTGTAGAGTCTTAGCATATATTATATTATTATGCTAATGGTGTATTATATTCCGCTGCTTATCTTATTTATGTTTATGTTCTTGTTGAGTCATTCGGGTTTCCACGGGGAAGTCTCGAGTGATGATTATTATTTTTTGCTGTGTTATTATTAGGTGAACTCCTCGTCTTAGATTGTTTGGGTTGGGATGGCGAGGGGTTGTATTTGTTAGTTGGGGCCCCGGCTCACTGAATGAAATTAGGTTACTCATTAAACTCACCTATCGTTGCAGGAAACCTTAGTTGGAGACCGGTAGCGTGGAAGCTGGACGTTAGGAGCACCGGAAGTACTTTTTCCATTCCTTTTGTAAAACGGTACTAGTTAAAGTTTTTTTGACTCGATATTGGCACTAGGCCTGGATCCATCTGTAATATTTTACTTGTAACGAATCTTTTTTTTTATTCAATAAAAGTGATGTTTTATATTCGTTACAATGGTTCTCTGATAAATAGACTTGTCCGGTCTAAACACAACGTTAGGTTTACGTAAGGGTTGAAAAGCCTTATGCCGCGATCTAACGGAACCGTCAACTCATAGTACAGGTTGCAAAGCCTTAACCATGATTTAGCGGGACGTGTTAGTGGATGAACTGGTCGAAGTTGCGGATTAAGTTCTGTGATTTTGACTGGATTGTCCCTAGCCCGTCATGTAGCGCTTCCGGACCATGGTGTTGGGTTGGACGGTCAGTCATGTTCTTGTTTTATTGTTGGCTGGCCGTTTGGCCTTTCATCTCCAACCATTGGTGTGGGTCGTCTATCGGTCATGTTCTTGTTTGATTGTTGGCCGGTGGGTCGACATATGCCTAGAACGGTTCGGGAGTGTTACAAACATGAACCCTCACCTTTCCCTTCATGTTCGTCAGTTCGGTCCTACATATTTGTCTACTGCTGCAAGGATAGCTAGCCTACACGAGTCTTCGCTGGCTGCGACCCCTCAACGCTCCTACGGAGCTCTCTTCAATCTTTCTCAACAGCAGAAAAGCTATGGTGTTCAGTAAAAACAAGAAACCCCACTATTACCTTCCCCTGATACATCAAAGCACACCGCTAAACCCTCTTTCATCCCAAAGAGCAACACTGACAGGCCTGCTCGCAAGTTCTCTTACCAGGAGATGAAAGATCGCAGAGCTAAAGGACTTTGTATGTTTTGTGATGTAACTTTCTCACCTGGGCATCAACTAAAGCACAAAAGATTCCAGATTTTCATCATGGAATGTGAAGATGAAGATGATGAAGAAGATTCCTTGATCGAGAATGAGAATATCATTGACATCACAGATGAGGAAGCTCAAGCTGAGCCCACTCCAGTAATCTCTGTCAATGCTATCATTGGCTCCACCACAGTTAACTGCATGAGAGTCATTGGGAAATATGGAAAGCGAAAGCTTTACATACTGGTGGATCCTGCAAGCATTCATAACTTCTTGGATATCAAGGTCGCTCAAGAACTTGGGTGCAAACTTGACGCTTTCAGCCCCATGTTTGTTGCCGCAGCCAACAGTAACAACATGATAACGAAGTACAAATGCAACAAATTCACTTGGTCAATGCAAGGGTACGCTTTCACCACTGAATAAGGACACTCCCACTCGACTGCTGTGAACTTGTGTTGGATGTTCAATGGACAAATCCTCTGGGATTTCTTAAATTTGAGAATGGAGTTCAACCTCATTGGTATCAATCATGTGCTGCGAGGAGTAACTTAATCGGGTTGCAAACTTATCAAAGGAGCAAGCCTCAACAACATGATGCTACAACAGCCACAGATAGCTATGTTACAGATTCGGGAAGTAGACTCCTCTGAGAATACCTCTCAACTTGTTCCAGAGTCTCTCTTTTCCCACATCTAAGCTCCCAAGAGAGCGTTACCTGATGATCCACTCACACAATCACTTCCATCCTCATACTCTGACCTGTTCGAGGAACCAACGAGTCTCCCTCCATTCAGAGAAGGCTTTTACCATACGATCCCGTTGAAAGCTGATGCAAATCCTTTGAACCTTAGACCTTACAAATACTCTTCTTTACAGAAAGATGCTATTGAAGAACTGCTGAAAAACATGCTCCAACAAGGAATCTTCAAATGCAGCTCCAGTCCTTATGCTTCAACTATTGTTCTAGTGAAGAAACAAGATGGTGGCTGGCGTCTTTGTGTCGATTACAAAGGCCTAAACGCCCAAACCGTTAAGGATAAAGATCCAATACCTCTTCTAGAAGACCTTCTTGATGAATTGGGTGGAGTAGTCTACTTCTCTAAGCTCGACCTTCGTGTTGGGTTTCATCAACTGAGGATGTCTCCTAACTACGTGTACAAGACCACTTTAAAATCTCACACAGGCCACTAGGAATATCTGGTCATGCCCTTTGGCCTCTCCAACTCACCTTGTACCTTTCAGAGCCTCACGAACCACGTATCCAAAGACATTGTAAGGAAGTTTCTCCTAGTTTTCTTTGACGACATCCTGGTTTACAGTCCGGATTGGGAAACTCATATGATTCACCTTAAAGAAGTGTTCTCAATCCTATGCCAACAGCAGTTCTATCTTAAAGCTTCCAAGTGCACATTTGGAGCCACAAAGATCGAGTATTTGGGCATTTCATTGAAGCAAAAAGGAGTGAGCACTGATTCGGCTAAGGTGGACTCTACCAAACTCTGGCCTACTCCTACCTCTACAAATCAGTTAAGGAGTTTTCTCGGACTAGCTAACTACTACAGACGCTTTATCAGAGGATACAGCATACTGTCTCGCCCTCTCACCACACTGCTGCAGAAAGGTGGGTTCGTTTGGGGTCCTGAAGCTGACACCGCTCTTGAAAACCTTAAAGAACTCTCTGCTCTGCTCATGTTCTTGCTCTACCGGACTTCAACAAAACCTTCGTTGTGGAAACGGATGCTTGCAACACGGGTATCGGCGCGGTACTTATGCAAGAAGGTCACCTAATATGCTACATCAGTCATGCTATGGGTCCTAAACAGCAAGCACACTCGGTATACGAGAAGGAGTTGATGGCTGTAGTTTATGCTGTTCAGGCATGGAGTGCATACCTCGCACACCGCCCTTTCATCATCAAAACAGATCAAAAAGTCTCAAATATATGATGGAACAGAAAGCTACTACTCCATTCCAGCATATGTGGCTCTCTTAGCTAATGGGTATAACTTCGAGGTGTAGTACAAGCTGGGTAAAGAAAATTGTGGCCGCAGACGCTCTATCTCGAGTTTCAGGTTCTCAACTCCTCCACATCTTGTTACCTCAAGCTCATCAAGGGTTCTTCGACTCCTTGAAACTTTGGTGGCAGACAGATCCTCATCTCTCCAAACTGATCATTGAGTTCTCACCCTCATTACAGATACACTAATGACGATCTGAGAAGGAAAGGAAAGCTAGTTGTTGGGAACGATGTGGAGATCAAAACTCACATATTTAAGTGGCTACATGACTTTACAGTGGGAGGTCATTCATGCAGAGATGCTACACTTCAAAGGATCAAGTCGCTTTTCTTCAGGCCAAAAATGTCTCTGGAAGTTCATAATTATGTGAGGAACTGTAGTGTGTTTCGGAAAAAAAAATATGAGAATGTGGCAAAGCCTGGTTTGCTGCATCCACTACCGGTTCCACAAGGTGTTTGGGAATCAATCAGCATGGACTTCATTGAAGGACTCCCTCCATCTTCTGGGAAGCATTGCATTCTAGTTGTCATCGACATGCTCAGTAAGAATGCAAACTTCATTGCTCTGTATCATCCTTACACAGCTATTGAAATTGCTCAAGCCTACATAGACAACATCTTCAAGGTACATGGTCTCCCGAAATACATTGTAAGTGATAGAGACCCCACTTTCTTAAGTGAAGTATGGAAGGAGTTATTCAGAGTACACGGTGTGGACTTGTGATATTCTACTGCCTAAAACCCTCAAACCGACGGGTAGACTGAGGTCACAAACAAGACACTGGAGACATACCTGAGATGCATGACTGCTGAGACACCGAAGACTTGGAGCAAATGGCTCGCCTTAGCAGAATGGTGGTACAATACAACCTATCACTCTGCAAGCAAGAGCACACCTTTTAAGAATGTTTACGGTCAACCTCCTCCTCTACACTAGTTGACAAAAGCATATGTAAGAGGGAAGATGCAATCTCTATGCTCAAGTTTCACTTATTGAGAGCTCGATACAGAAACAAGCAAGCTGCTGAATCCCACAGATCACAGAGGACGTTTGTGGTTGGCAACTATGTGTATCTCAAGCTCCAACCTTACCGACAGAACACACTCAAGAACAGGAAAATTCTGCATAAGCTGTCTCCATGCTACTATGGTCCCTTTAAGGTCATCGACACGATAGGCTCTTCAGATTATCGTTTGGAACTTCCTCCTGAAGCAGCAGTCCATAATGTGTTTCATATGAGCCAGCTAAAGCTTTTCCCAAATCCTCCAACCTCATCTCCAACGGTGCCACAGTTCTCGTCTGATTTGGGAACCTCTAAGGAACCTGAGGTGATTTTGGAAACAAAGATGGCAAAACGTACAATTTGGCTGTCACTAAAGTCTTGGTCCAGTAGAAAGGGGAACGACCTGAAGACGCAACATGGGAGTTCTACAAGGACTTCATTGCTTAGTATCCTCATTTCCATCCTTGAGGACAAGGATGATCTCGAGCAGGCGGTACTGTGATAACATTTATCTCTTTACCCTCCTATCTTTTACTATCTTTACCTTTCAATAAGTTACCGTAGTTAACTAACTGAGTCACGGGTTGCATCCCGATTACAGGTCGCTTGTTGACCGTTAGAAATCTTTCCTTTATATGTACTACGTTGGCATTTAGCTAAAAGTAATGAATCAGTATTATCTTATCCTCATCCTCTCTCTCTCTCTCTCTCTCTCTCTCTCTCTCTCTCTCTCTCTCTCTCTCTCTCTCTCTCACTCTCTCTCTCTCTCTCTTTCGTAAGCATATGCCATTGTTGCCGTAATTGCTCAGGTCATTGCACTTAGAGATGACATTTCTAAAGCTCAGATCACCTTTTATTCCTTGCTTCAATTTCTCTTTAATTCTACAAAAGGTTTAGGGATTTATCTCACACACTCTTTTTGTAACGACCCTGATTTTTGGTGAGGCATTTTTGGGTATTATTAAAAAAATTAAAGCCCAATACTCTTTTCTTATTTTGTCCCACATTGGAAGTTTAGAAAACCTTCATCTCTTTCCTTCCTCTATATAAGAAACTCCACCCTCTTCTGTTTATTGATCAAGTCAAAGTATTTCTTTGCGCGTGACGAGTTGTTGAATTATCCAACGACCAGTCACTAGTGAATTTTTCCGGTGGGCTTTCCGTGCGAGCTTCCGGCGGGATTTCTTGGTGAACTTCCATGGAGTTTTTCTAGTAAGTTTGTCACCTCCATATTTCTAGTTATAGGAATTTATTTTAGGAAAGTTACTATTTTAGGAAAGCTTCTATTTTAGGAGAGGTTTCATTTTAGGAAAGTTTCCATTTAGGAAACTTATTTCCGGAGAATCTGAGCTCAAGTCGTTGATTTTCGTGTTGCAGTTGACCTCAATTGACCACATCTTCCGTTGTTCATTTCAGCCTGTGGCCATGGTGAGGGCTACTCCGTTAAATCCCGAGCTAATTTAGTACTGCTATTATGGAAAGTTTAGTTCAAAACATGATCCGTCTCTGTGAATCGAGTCTGTTTGAGAGTCTTGTTTGTTCATTATTATTATTGATTGTTAAACCGGAATAAGATAATAGAGGATTCAACGATTGAATGAATTGAGTGATGTTAAAACTGCTATATATGTATATATATATATATGTCCGTTTGTGGTGATTGCGGGTGCACAAAGACGTTTGTGTAAGCCGCCGACAAGCAGTGTGATTCCGGGTGCACAAAAACGTTTGTGTAAGCCGCCGACGAGCAGTGAGATTGCGGGGGTACAAAGACGTTTGTATCAGTCGCCAACGCACATATTGTGGGAATGCAGGGATGGACTACTGTACGCCTGGAGATATACATATTTCCTTATGAGGAAATGCGGGGTGCATAGAGTAGCATGTACTATCAGCGCATTGGATGTTTTATGTGGTGTATTAGACACTGTGCTTGTTTCATGCTAGAGCAAGGCCTACATGGTCGTAGTGCTATGTACTAAGTTAGTGGTTTGCGGTTTAGCATCCCATACCTCACGGAGTAACTCCCCTGTTACTCACCCGCTCTTTCTTTCCCCTTTCAGGTGAGACTGGCGAGCAGTAGAGATTGTTATCGGACAGGTGATTTTGGGCGATTTATTTATTTCTTTTTCAGAATTGCGGTTTTATGATTTTATCGATATTTTCGGGAGTTATTCTATTTATCGAATTTATGGTGTTGGATCTGATTTATGAGAAGTAATAAATGTAGATTTCAGAGTTTATTATTTTATTTTAGATAAAACGGGTATTACAATTTGGTATCAGAGTGGGGTTCCCTTCCGGCTCCGACCCGGGATGGCAATTTATGGGACTCGGATTTCAGAGGTTTTCAATGTTTGTTGGGGATTGGGAATTTCAAAATAAAAGTGACACCCTTCTGTCCAGAATCATTTGTTTAGTCGTTAGTATTTTTGACTTTATCTTTTGGTGTAGATAAAGATCTAGTTACTGTTTGTTTCGTTTCCTTTCATCTCGCCTTCTTCTCTCTTTCGTATTCGTTGGAGTTTTTCTCGGGTTCCGTTCTGGAATTCGGGACGAATTCCGATTAAGTGGAGGAGAATTGTAACGACCCTGATTTTTGGTGAGGCATTTTTGGCTATTATTAAAACAATTAAAGCCCAATACTCTTTTCTTATTTTGTCCCACATTGGAAGTTTAGAAAACTTTCCTCTCTTTCCTTCCTCTATATAAGAAACTCCACTTTCTTCTCTATATTCATCAAGTCAAATTATTTCTTTGCGCATGACGAGCTGTTGAATTATCCAACGACCAGTCACTAGTGAATATTTCCGGTGGGCTTTCCGTGTGAGCTTCCGGCGGGATTTCTTGGCGAACTTCCAGTGAGTTTTTCTAGTAAGTTTGTCTCCTCCATATTTCTAGTTATAGGAATCAATTTTAGGAAAGTTGCTATTTTAGGAAAGTTTCTATTTTAGGAGAGGTTTCACTTTAGGAAAGTTTCCATTTTAGGAAACTTATTTCCGGAGAATCTAAGCTCAAGTCGTTGATTCTAGTGTTGCAGTTGACCTCAATTGACCACATCTTCCGTTGTTCATTTCAGCCTGTGGCTAAGGTGAAGGCTACTCCGTTAAATCCCGAGCTAGTTTAGTACTGCTATTATGAAAAGTTTAGTTTCAAAACATGATCCGTCTCTGTGAATCGAGTTTGAGAGTCTTGTTTGGTTATTATTATTATTGATTGCTAAACCGGAAATAAGATAATAAAAGATTCAACGATTGAATGAATTTAGTTATGTTAAAACTGCTATAAATGTATATATATATAAATATGTCAGTCTGTGGTGATTGCAGGTGCACAAAGACTTTTGTGTAAGCCGCCGACGAGCAGTGTGATTGCGGGTGCACAAAGACGTTTGTGTAAGCCGCCGACGAGCAGTGTGATTGCGGGTGCACAAAGACGTTTGTGTAAGCCGCCGACGAGCAGTGAGATTGCGGGGGGTATAAAGACGTTTGTATCAGTCGCCGTCGCGCAGATTATGGGAGTGCAGGGATGGACTATTGTACGCCTGGAGATATACATATATACTTATGAGGAAATGCAGGGTGCATATAATAGCATGTACTATCAGCGCATTGGATGTTTTATGTGGTGTATTAGACACTGTGCTTGTTTCCTGCTAGAGCTAGGCCTACATGGTCGTAGTTGTAACACCCCAAAACCGGGCCATTTAAAATTTTTAAATGCTAATGGGTTCTCTGCAGCCCAATTAGAAAACCCTAGGGTTTTCCCTACCTCTTCCCCCCTATAAAAGCAAGCCTCCACTTCTTTTTCTCTCATCAGAAATCTAGAAGCGAAGCCCTGCAGAGAATTCCCGTAGACTGGAAGCCCTAGCCGTCGACTCTCTCTCTCTATCCTCGTGCCGCCTCTCTCCTCCTTCTCTCTCTTCGCCGCGTCTCTTCTCTCTCTCTCTCTCTCTCCTCGCCGCGTTTCCTTCTCTCTCTCTCGGCCGCGTCTCTCTCTTCTCGCCGTGAGCAGCCGCGAGTGGTGGTGGTGGCCGCATGGTGTCATAGATCGCAGATCCCGTTTCTCTTACCGCCTATTCTCAGATCCAGATCCAGATCTAGGCTAAGGTGAGGTGTTCTACCCAGATCTCTTTCATGTTCTTCTATATTGTTGAATGTGGATCTAGGATTGAGTAGATCCTGTTTGTTGTTAGGTTGATAGATCATAATGCATAAGAACTCTCATTCTGATTTAAGGCTCTAAACGAACTGGTTGATTGTTGAGTGAGTGATTGGTTGGTAGAAGGTCTGTTTGTCTGTGATTGAGAGCTAGGATTGTTAGAAAGGAATGAACGTAGGATCTCAAGAGAACTGTTAACCGGTCTGGTTAGATGAATGATAGGATATCCATGACTGATTGTTAAATGGAATGAGTGTGACACCGAGAACGGGTGGCGTCTAAAAAGGAAAGTAAGAAAGAGTCTAAGGGTTAAGAAAAAGGAAAGGATAAGAAAAAAGGAAATGGTGAGAAAAAGGAAATAAAGGAAAAAGGAAAGTTAAATGATTGAAATACGAACCACCGAGGAACTGGTGGGGAGTATGGGAAATGAATAAAAATGGAATACGAACCACCGAGGGACTGGTGGGGAGTATGGGAAAACGCGGCGGCCGTAACGTTCAAAAACGGCAGGTTAAGAATAGAGGCGCCGGTAAGATTGAGTCACGCCGAGTCTTGGCGGGAAGGGGCCGTAATACACTGCAAAGGGTATAGACTACATCCAAGGGAACCGGATGCCGAGTGTACCAGGGCAGGCGGCTCCAAAGGAACGCAGCAAGAAAAGGGGAGGGTTGGTCCGCTTGAGCTGTGTAGGTCCTAGAGTTATAGGATGAATGGAGTCTTAAATAATAAACCGAAATGTGTGAATTGAGCGATGACTGAGTTCATTGCACTGCTTGTTTTGTGAAATGAAACTTTAATAGTTAGTTAAGAAATGGGTGTAGTGACTATTCGGTTCTCGTTTCGCATTGAGCGGTATAAAAGCTCATGGGGGAGACTGGTCTAGAATCGCTTCACTGAGTATTCATACTCACCCCTCTTTTTCCCTCTCATTTTTGCAGAACTATAAGTGGAAATGTCGACGGTAAGAAAGGAAACGCACCTGAAACTCATGGGACCAGAAACGGGACACACGGAGATGTCGGGAAAGTAGACATGTGTGTCCTAAACCCCGCACCCAGGAACCCCGGTTGGAAATGGGGAAGGGGCGGGTGTTTCAATTGGTATCAGAGCCAGGTTAGGGTCCCTTAATACTAACTTAAGGGATCAGCGTTTCCGCTATTGCCCATTTCCCTTATGGTTCTGATAGACCGTCATAGCTAATGTTGAAAGAGAAATCGAACAGCTCAGAGTCTCCGGCCAAGATCAGATCAACACAAAGTCCTCGTACCGCGGTCAGGTGGGGTTTCAGAGGTCCAGGAATGGGTAACAAGGAGTTGTAAGGCAAGTATACAGAGGGATTAGTCGCCTAGCACGTCAAGTTAAGGGGGAATGGAAAGCCGGACATACGAGCGGGAGGGAAGCGTCTCGCGGGCGACACCGCCCCACACCGGGCCGGGGAAGGAGAGACGGACGCAAGGCCGAGGGGTGCGCAGCTTCACGGAGGAATTAAACCCTGCAAGGAATGGACTCCTGGCATTCCGATATAACAGTCAAACTCGTTCCATATATAAAAAAAAAAAAAAGAGGGGAGAAGTATGGGCGCGGGTCCCACCATCAGGGTGTGGGCCCGCCGACGAGAAAGGAGCAAACCGGGGCGGCCAAGGGACGGACGGACGAGACAGTTGGAGGAAACCGATTTCAGACTGTGAGGACTAAGCTAAGGATCATCTTGGGGTAAAAAGGATGATGGAGGATCATCTTGGGGTAAAAAGGATGATGGAGAGTCATCTTGGAGCAGAATGCAAAATGCTAATAAGGATATGGGATCTTCATGGGGTGAAAAGGGCTGACTGTAAAAAGGATCATCTTGGGGCAAAAAGGGATGATAAGAACCACACTGGGGATATTGTCTATTAAAGCAGCTCTAGTTTGAGAATTGATTGAAAACTGCCATCTATGCATGACTACTATTATGTTCTGATCAGGTCTTTGTTTTATGCTGCAGGATGTTTTCACCAGTGCATCACGAGCTCGGAGAAAGACGCATGCACTATGGACCAAAAGGGACAAGGGCGTAAGCCCGCAAGCCCTACCGTGACGCTTGGGGCGATGTGGTACCTGCACTCTTCCCAGACGAAGAGGAAATGGAGTTCGCGGAGCCGCCCAACGCCCCCGTTCAGGAGACGACCGTGAGGCGTCGGATTTTGATGCCCCATTTCCAGCGGGCAGCCGAGTACAGGCGATTGTACCAGGGTCAGGGTACTTTCCAGTTTGCACCTGAAGTTGACACGACGCCGCCCACAAGGGGCCGAGGGCGCCCAAGGAAGACGGGGCCGACCAGGGCATGTCCGGGACCGATCAGGATGGAGGACAGTGTACCAACGAGGAAACGTGGACGCCCAAGGAAGATTCCGAGCATTGATGCAGAGAGTCTGAGGAGCATAACCGGAATATGTCGGTGTGGAACATTGACGCAGGCCAGGCAAGGACCGCGCTCAGTCCGGGAGTACACAGAGGAATTCCTGGAGTCAGCCAAAAGATGCAAGCCCAAGACAGCGGAGGATTGGTGCCGGTGGTATAAGGCAGGACTCCGCGAGGAGATTCGGGGCAAGCTGATTGGTGTGTTGGAACCATGGGAATTCGCCTTGGTGAACCGGATGGCCGGCCAGGCAATGGAGGCTGAACGGACACTTACTCGTCGGGTCGTCGCCATCTCGAGCTCTGAAGAGGACGTAGAGGTGGAGGAGGATCCATCGAAGGACTCAGAGTGGGAAGAGGAGCCGGCGTCGTCGACAGAGAGTGGCCGCGTGGCTGGTCCTAAGCCGGAAGGGGAGCAGAAGTCTCCAGTACAAAGTGGCTAGATGTGATTTCTAAGTCAGCTAGTAGGAGTAGGACACGGTTTTTTCTTTCTTCCGTATTGGTTTTAGTTTTTCATTTCTTGTTATAAGGTTATTCGCGGATTTTGGCGATACCTTGAGACCTATTTATTCGTTGTAGTCCTACTCCATTTCATTATTAAATTCATTGTTGGTTTTAAATGATCTTGTGCAAGTAGGATGTCATTTCGTGCTTCCCTTGTTTGTGTTTGGAAACTCACCCCAGTTTTGGGATGTTAAGTTCGAACTGAAGATTTGGAATTCGGGACGAATTCCGAATAAGAGGGGGAGAATTGTAACACCCCAAAACCGGCCCATTTAAAATTTTTAAATGCTAATGGGTTCTCTGCAGCCCAATTAGAAAACCCTAGGGTTTTCCCTACCTCTTCCCCCTATAAAAGCAAGCCTCCACTTCTTTTTCTCTCATCAGAAATCTAGAAGCGAAGCCCTGCAGAGAATTCCCGTAGACTGGAAACCCTAGCCGTCGACTCTCTCTCTCTCTCCTCGTGCCGCCTCTCTCCTCCTTCTCTCTCTTCGCCGCGTCTCTTCTCTCTCTCTCTCCTCGCCGCGTTTCCTTCTCTCTCTCTCGGCCGCGTCTCTCTCTTCTCGCCGTGAGCAGCCGCGAGTGCTGGTGGTGGCCGCGTGGTGTCGTAGATCGCAGATCCTGTTTCTCTTACCGCCTATTCTCAGATCCAGATCCAGATCTAGGCTAAGGCGAGGTGTTCTACCCAGATCTCTTTCATGTTCTTCTATATTGTTGAATGTGGATCTAGGATTGAGTAGATCCTGTTTGTTGTTAGGTTGATAGATCATAATGCATAAGAACTCTCATTCTGATTTAAGGCTCTAAACGAACTGGTTGATTGTTGAGTGAGTGATTGGTTGGTAGAAGGTCTGTTTGTCTGTGATTGAGAGCTAGGATTGTTAGAAAGGAATGAACGTAGGATCTCAAGAGAACTGTTAACCGATCTGGTTAGATGAATGATAGGATATCCATGACTGATTGTTAAATGGAATGAGTGTGACACCGAGAACGGGTGGCGTCTAAAACGGAAAGTAAGAAAGAGTCTAAGGGTTAAGAAAAAGGAAAGGATAAGAAAAAAAGAAATGATGAGAAAAAGGAAATAAAGAAAAAAGGAAAGTTAAATGATTGAAATACGAACCACCGAGGAACTGGTGGGGAGTATGGGAAATGAATATAAATGGAATACGAACCACCGAGGGACTGGTGGGGAGTATGGGAAAACGCGGCGGCCGTAGCGTTCAAAAACGGCAGGTTAAGAATAGAGGCGCCGGTAAGATTGAGTCACGCCGAGTCTTGGTGGGAAGGGGCCGTAATACACTGCAAAGGGTATAGACTACATCCAAGGGAACCGGATGCCGAGTGTACTAGGGCAGGCGGCTCCACAGGAACGCAGCAAGAAAAGGGGAGGGTTGGTCCGCTTGAGCTGTGTAGGTCCTAGAGTTATAGGATGAATGGAGTCTTAAATAATAAACCGAAATGTGTGAATTGAGCGATGATTGAGTTCATTGCACTGCTTGTTTTGTGAAATGAAACTTTAATAGTTAGTTAAGAAATGGGTGTAGTGACTAGTCGGTTCTCGTTTCGCATTGAGCGGTATAAAAGCTCATGGGGGAGACTGGTCTAGAATCGCTTCACTGAGTATTCATACTCACCCCTCTTTTTCCCTCTCATTCTTGCAGAACTATAAGTGGAAATGTCGACGGTAAGAAAGGAAACGCACCTGAAACTCATGGGACCAGAAACGGGACACACAGAGATGTCGGGAAAGTAGACATGTGTGTCCTAAACCCCGCACCCAGGAACCCCGGTTGGAAATGGGGAAGGGGCGGGTGTTTCAGTAGTGCTATGTACTAAGTCAGTGGTTTGCGGTTTAGCATCACATACCTCACGGAGTAACTCCCCTGTTACTCACCCCTCTTTCTTCCTCCTTTCAGGTGAGACTAACGAGTAGTAGAGATTGTTATTGGACAAGTGCTTTTGGGCGATTTCTTTATTTCTTTTTTATACTTCGGTTTTATGATTTTATCGATATTTTTGGGATTTATTCTTTTTATCGGATTTATGGTGTTGGATTTGATTTATGAGAAGTAATAAATGGAGATTTTTCAGAGATTATTATTTATTATTTTAATTTAGAAAAAACGGGTATTACACTTTTACTGCCTCACATTGTTTCATCAAATCAAGTTATCTTCCATCACCGAAGAAGCCATCGTTGTGATTTGTGTTGTGCGAACGTGACCAAGACGAGATGAGAAAGTGAAACCGGAGCCGTCGCGTTCCGTCACAACTAGTCACAGATTTGCACCGCCATGATTCGCAAGTCACCGGAGAGTATCGTCTTTGTTACCGTAGGCAACGAAGCCACCACCGTAGAGATCCGAGCAAGGGAGATCACAATCTCTCTCTTTCTTGCACCACCGCCGTCACTCACTCTCGTTCCCCACATCCGCTTATGTGTTTCCATATTGGTACGTCATGATTTTATCACCACCAAAGATGTAATCATCAGAGACATGGCTTTGTGATATTAATTTTGTTAGCAGTGCTTGTGGTGGTTACGTACCTAGATGGAGAAAAGACGCAACCATTAACCGTAGTCCAATCTGTGTAGCAGCTAAGTGTTATCTTCTTTGTTACTAGTGTAACAAGCAACATATTTAGCTTAAGCTAAATGTTTCATGCGTAGGAAGCATGCAACTTTCGATTTATTATTCTAAATTCTAAGCCAGCTTTGTTGGGCGGGGCAATTTCCCATTATCTCCGAGCTTGGCTAAGTAAGTGTCTATTCCGTAAATTCCGTACCAGTATAGAATTTTCCCTATGTTAGTTTAGATTTCAAATCATGGTCCGTTTGTTTGAATTGAGTCTGTTTGAGTTTTGATTGATAGTTAATTCATTCATTGTAAACTGAAACTAGGGGTCTAGAGGATTCAACCGTTGATTTAATTGTGTGATGTTAAGAGATGAAATATATATATATATATACATAGTTATGAGTAGGGACTATGTGTGAGGACGAGGGTTCAGAGATGTCTGGACTAGCGACGCCACTATGGAGTGCGGGGGCTCAGAGACGTTTGGCTAGCGACGCAGATTGTGTGGGATGTGGGTGCAGAGACGTTTACAATCGGCACAGCTTTGGAGGACGGGGGTACAGAGACAGACTGTATTAGCGATGCAGCGTATGTATATATATAAAAAAAATATATATATATATATATCCGTATGAGGAGATGTGGGGTATATAGACTAGCTATATGCTATCATCGCATTGTTTGTGTTCGTGTGATGCGCTAGGCATCGTATGTGTTTATGTTAGAGCTAAACTTCCATAGTGGGAGTTCTATTTACTCAAGTCAGTGGTTTGCGTGTTTAGCATGTCATACCTCACGAAGTAACTCCCATGTTACTCACCCCTCCTTTTCTTCCCTTTCATGTGAGACTGGCGAGCATGAGTGATTGCTATCGGATTGGTGCTTTGGAAGTTTTTTTAATTTATTTTTCAGACTTGCAGTTTTATGCTTTTATCAACATTTTCAGGATTTATCTCTTTATTGGATTTATGGTGTTCGGAAACGATTTATGAAGATTAAAATGGAGATTTCAGACTTTTTATTTGTTTAAGTTATTTTGAAAAAAGCGGGTGTTACAGTTTTGTTGACAAGGTCGGTTTCCGCTGACAACTCCTCTCCACCATCTTTTCCGCATAACATGGAACACCAACTGATTTTCTTGGGACCTGAATAGAAAGAATTATATAACTTATTTGCTACCCAAGGGAGATAGTGAAGTTTTAAGATATCTATGACAATTTTAATAATATTTGATGCATGTGTTGATGAGCTCGTGAAGGGACGCCTTGTGAATGGCTGAACTTTTGATGCTTCCACACCACCATTAGAAATGTATTGCCTTCATGTGTACGATCATTGAACTGGGATATAAAACCAGCAACTGAGTAAAAGATCTTCTTAGTGCTGTCTGAAATGTGATTTATAAACGCTTGGAACTGTGTGATGATTTGCGCAGGTCATCAATTTTGCCTTCAACTCTAGCTAGTTCACCTTTAATCTTGTCATTAAAAATGAAGCTATGTACTCAGTATCAACTCCTGTGTTAGTGGTTTTTTTTGTGATACCTTTCTCTTTCTCTTCTTTCGTGCAAGTGCTTCAGCTTTAGCCTACTCACGCATTTGAGAAAAAATCTGCCTTCGACCCTCCACTAGTGAACATGAACTTTTTAAAACGGACACCTTCCTTAACAAGCCTAACCATGTTATCAACTCTTGGATCTTCCTCTTTATAAAACCAACACAACTCAGCTTCATCAACTTCGATTCTAAATCATGAGGGATGATAGATCTGACACATATTTGGGGATACAACATCACAAACAATGATGGTCAGCTAACTATTTTGAGACATAGCACTATAACAACTGGATTTGGGTTATCAGCCAACTAAACAACTATCACAGTATTTAGTTGAAAGAAATAATGTTCAGTTGACATAGTAGTATTACATTTACATTAGAAGATGAATCTAATGTCATGGCCTGCCTCAGTTTGATCTCGTTTATTAGGCATCAAATAGACTGTCTGCATATACAGAATCATCAATAGCCCCTTCAGCATCTGCAGTTGATAAGATGGTTAGGCTTGACGAACCATGTTAACCATGTTCAAACGAACTGTCTGCATCTACAAAATCATCAATATCCCCTTCAGCATCTTTAGTCGCAGACTCTTGACGAACAACTTCGGTTAAAGCAGACACAACTTTGGTTATCACCAACTGAAAAGGTTGCATAAACCCCTGCAATGTAGTAGTGCTATGCGATAAGGTAATTTATTCGCTCTCCTTAATGCTATTGATTAACATTTGGAATGAAAGAATCTCCCATGGATATGCAAAGAACTCGTCGAGGTCCTTGATTCTTTCAGCATGGTTAACATATATTTTGGAGTATGTGTGGTGGGAAAAATCACATAAGACAGCATAGCAAGGGAAGCATAATCAATCCGGATCTTTTGGTTTGTGACTGTTTTTTGCTTGATCATCCTAATAACATATACAACGTTGATTCCTTTTAGCATGCCAAATAGAGAATACTAGTATGGTTGCTCGGAAATTAGATTCTCCATGTTGATAGAATATGGAATGTGGATCTCGTGGATTGACTAAATCCGTCAATCAACATCTATAGTTACTTTTGTATATTTGTATTAACTCTCGTATATTTTTCTCTTGCTCAGCACTATGCTTCTCTGTATATAATCAGAGCTTCTATGTTAATAAGAATCATTAGTTTATACCATCCAATATGGTATCAGAGCTTTAGATCTGAATTTTCTTTTTCTGATCGGTCTTCTTCTTCTTATCGTATATCTCTGTTTCTCTCTGTTTTAAAAATTGTTTCATAAGATGTCTTAATCAACGGCAGAACTAACCTCTGTGTTCAATGCTCAAGATCCTCAAAGTGCTCTACTTTCGGTCAATATGTCCATTATGTCAAAACTCAGTAATCTCAATTACTTGATGTGGAGCAGACAAGTCAGAGCATTGCTTGAAGGCCATGAACTTCAACATTTTATCGACGAGCCGAACTCATCACCACCAACCACAATAACTCGCGATGGTGTGGTCATACCAAATCTGACATATACTCCATGGTGTCGCCAAGACCGTCTCCTCTACAGAGCTCGATGATAGGAGCCATACCTCTCCTGGTTCAATCGGTTGTCTCCAATGCCAATACTACTCGAGAAGTTTGGTCTTCTCTAGCTGCGACCTTTGGTAATGCATCTCATGGTCATGTATGTCAACTCAAGCTTCAGATTGAGCGATGTGTCAAAGGAACAAAGACGATCAGTGAGTATCTACTTCGGATCAAATCAACATCACATGACCTTGCTCTTTTGGGCAAACCGATGATTCATGAAGACCTTACAGAACGGATTCTAGATGGGCTTCCTGAAGATTACAAGCCAGAGATTGATGCCATTCATGGTCGTGGCACTCCAATTCTGTTTACTGAACTCTATGAATGCATGGTTAATAGGGAAGCTATCATTCTCACCACTTAGACGTTTGCGATAACACTGGTGGTTGCAAATACAGCTGATTCTAGGCCAATGAACCAGCAGCGTAACAACATCAATAATCAACCACGCTATCACAACAACAACAACAACACTTCATCTCACAACTGTTCGAATGGTCACAACAACAAGGCAAATTGCTCCACTAGACCATATCTTGGTAGGTGTCATGTGTGTGCAGTGCAGGGTCATAGCGCAAAGTACTGCCCTGAGTTACGTATTGTTCGTGGTTCCAATCAAGCTCAGACGTGGCCTAATAAAGAAATGCTACCACCTCAACATTGCCAACAACATTCAACTCCTTTTAAGCCATGGAGACCTCGTGCCAATGCTGGTTTGCTCTATGATTCCTCTATATGGCTGCTCGATGATATAACATAGATTTTATCCACTTTCAGCCATGGTATATAAGTGTTTTAAGATATAATTATTATGTTTTGGAGTTTTTGTATAGTATCTACGGGTTCAGGTACGTTCTGGAGAAATATGGTGATTTTGGAGCCTTTTGAGGTGCAGAACTGCACATACGCGTCAGATGTCTAGCTATGGATGGATACCGTTCCACCGTTAGATTGAGCCCATGGTATGCCACAAGATAGAGCTTTGAGTTAGATTTCCAATGCCACCGGGTTTAGGTCAATCAGCATCCTGTAGCAGAAGTTATGTCCAGTTTACTGAAGAATGGTCAGTCTGCCTCGCGAGAGGAAGCTGTCGAGGAGATGAAGGACTGTTGATCGATGAAACAGCATTAATGTCGGTCGACAGTGATGCTGAGCATATTTTATGACCGACTGAAGCCCAGACGCAACCATAATTTACCAGAATACCCTTGGACGATCTAAAACCCTATTTATGTGTTTTCTAAGCCATTGTTGACGGCTTCGCTTTGTTTTATTCATTGTTCTTAGTTAGGAGAGAAAGGAGGAAATCCTTCAGAGTCTTTCTGGAACTCTATTGTCTTTGGTTTTAATGTCTATTACTTTTTATATCTATTCATCTATGATTTTATGTGACAACTTCATGCTTGAATAGATTCAGCTGTTAGGTTTAGGGTTCAAATAGTTATGAGGGATTAGCCCCAACTATAGATTGCTAAGTTGTGATATTCATCTTTAGGATTGTCATTAATTCCTGATTCTAGATTAGCTACCTAGAACTTGTCTTAGGATTGTTAGATATAAGCGATAACTTTCATCTTATCCTGAAACCATTCTAATTGAGCTAAGACTTGCTAGATTAAGGAGAGAGCTGATCTAGTGAGCTTAGTCAGCACATTCAACCCACGCATTAATGCTTTACCAATAGCGTCGATCGATATTCAAATAGAATAATCGATTGAGTTTTGAATAGTGTATTGATCGATATTCAAATAGAATCATCGATCGACACTTGTCAATAGACGAACCTAGAAAGCGAGAGCCTAGTGGTTCGTTTATAAGTGTCGAGCTCTACAATATCATGCATGCAACTTGTTAGGCATATGTAGGATTATAATCATGATTACCTGAATAGAAACCCTAGATCTAGCAACTATCCTTCCATCAAAACCCAAATCAATCAATCGAGCAATTAACTTGCTCACAACTATTCACCTGACGTCGATCGACACTGTTCACCCGACATCGATCGACACTGTTCATCAACCGTCGATCGACACTGCCCATCAACCGTCTAACGATACTGTTCATCCACCATCGACAGACACTGTTCATCTAATGTCGACCGACACTGTTCATCCACCATCGACAGACACTGTCATCTGTCGTCGACCGACACTGTTCATCCACCGTCTGACACCACTTTTTTGGAGGCAGAGAAGGTGGAAGTGCTCATACTTAAAGTTGACGAGAATGGGATGCTAAGAGACGAAGAAGGTCGCACTCAAAACAGCGCAGGAAAATTAATTAATGCTCAGGGTGTTGTGATCCCTGATATGATTGTTGTTCCTGAGATGAATGACTTTGGCTTGAGCCGAAAGTGGTATGATTGGGAAGGTCAAGACCCCTTCTAGGGTCTTCCTCCCCAAGACCCCAGAAACCACATCAAAGAGCTTGAGGATCTCGTGTCACGGAATAAGCATAATGAAGTGTCTGAATACCACATGCTCTGCAAGATCTTCCCCTATTCTATCTTTGGGGATCATTCAGTTGGTTCAGTCAACTACATCCAGGATCTCTAACCAGCTCGGAGGACATTGAAAGAGCCTTCCTTTACAAATTCCTTGATGAAGCAACTCGAGAAAAGGAGAAGAATGATAAGTGAGAAGAAGGAGTTTGATGTGCGTGGAAGTCTTAGGGATGGAGATACCACCATGCGATCAGACAAGTCTGGGAGAAAGAAGAGGAGGAATTGGAAGAAGAGAAAAAAGATCAAGGACAGTCCTCAAGTATCATTGATCCCTCGCTTCTCAGATGGTGTCAGGAAATCAAGAGTGTGCAGCAGATGCTTCTCACAGCCATTTGCGAAGCTTCGAGCACTCCTTATTGCTCAGATGATAGACAAATGAGAAGAGTCTATGGAGGAGGCTTTCACACAAGAATGATAAAGCTTCAGAGAGCAGACATTGAGACTTGTTTTGGAGCATGTTCTCATTCTCATCCGGACTAAATCAGAGCTCCAAAGTCAAGATAAATGACTATAACAAGCGCTGAGTGGGAGGCAACCCACTATTAGGTAATTTCTTTCAGTTTAGTTTAGATTGTTACTGATTAAAGTTTTTATTTATTGCAGGTCAAAAAAAAAATCCGAGGAAGACGAGTTTGCACGAGGATCAACGATGGCTGCACAACATCGAACGGCAGAGCATCACTAGCATCGATCGATCGCCACTTAACTGTGTCGATCGACAGAGCTTCAAAAGTATTGATCGCCATTAACTGTGTTGGTCGACACTCATATCAAAAATCAGGTATACCATTTTTCCTTGTTAAATTTTATCCTTATGATTTATTTCCCCACCGATCTTAGACTGTATAACACTGGTGACAGTGTTGTTTAAGTCTGGGAGAGGTTCTACTAATATTGTGTTTTAGTTAGGTATTAAAAAAAGAGATCTGAGTAGATAATTATAAAATCGACCGATGAGAGCATGTCGATATCGATCGACACTACAACACCTGCAGCGACCGATGGTAACTCCTTTCCATCGATCGACACTTAACCTGGTCAGGTTATCATTCTTACTTGTTAAATTGTGTACTTATGTTTATGTTATCACCATAACTCCGATTGGATATACACTGGGTACACTTTAATTCAAGAGTCTGATCAAAATGTTTACTGATATTAGTGTATTTAAGAGTCTGATCAAAATGTTTTCAAAAAGAGTTTTATTAAGTCAAGATGGAGATAATGAACTTATTAGATTTTTGCTTGTTATCTAACCACTCTTTAGCACCATTCTAGACTTTCTGATTGTAGATAGTACTAAAGATACTAAAGTGGATCAACCTGTCAACTATTCACACTTTCTGAGACTGTTTGAAGGAACCAAAGCTGACCTCCAACACTAAACATGACTCAACTGCTTGTCTTGGGGCTTGGTATACATGGGATTGGATTCTTCAAACAACTCTGGAAGGTAAAGCCTTGTGTAGATTTATCACTCTCTCTCTCTCTATTTCAAAATTTAGATTATAAAAAAATATATATATATATATATAATCTGAAGAAAGCATAATTAAACATTTATGTCAATTTTTTTAATTTTCAGAAAAATATTTTGGCAAAAACAATTTCTTTAAACCAAATAATACAGATGAAACTGTGTTATTCTTTCAAACCATTTTGGAAATTACAGATTCAGTGTCCTTCAAACATTTTTATCTAAACGAAAACCACACTAATGCTGCTTATTCCACATTCAAAATCCATAAAATCATTGCGCCATGTGATTGGGAATATGATCTTAATGACAATCTAAATTTTCCAGAAGATCTTAAAAATCTCCCTTGTTACAATGTCCCCTTTAACTATTGGGATTATTGCCAAACATGGTACAATTCCTTTTTGATCCAATCTCCTAAACACAAACACACGTGGTTGATCTTCTTTGACCCCACCTGTAACTTATCTAAATCTCCCTATTGGTTCATACCATGGTGGAACTACTTTGGTTCTGTCACAGAAATATTTAAACCCAATATCCAAAAATCATTCCAAATCTTCAAGACAAATTTCATTCTGTCTGAAGAAGAAAATAAATTTCTCCCACTATCCCTCTTCTACTCAAAATTTCATTTTCCTTGGGTTTTTTCATGGACCCTAGAATTTACTTCTGATCCAATTCCTGTTATCCGAAGAAAATTCAGAGTCAAGTGGTGGAATAAATACAAAATTTCCTCAAACCTTTACCCGTCAAATATTCATACCTGGATAAAAGAACAAAACTCAAAAATCCAAACACTTAACCAAACACAGAACCAAACACCAGAGACAACCTTTTTCTTGGCTCAAAAATCCAAAATGTTAGCAATGTTGGCAGGTGCAAAATCTGAAGAACAAATTAAGGCTATCTCCTTACAATTTCTACCGTCAATGTAAGATCAAATCTCTCGTACTTCAGGGAGTGATTCATGGTCCCAAGTGCCAGATATCAATGAAGAAATTTTCGGCAACAGTGGAGTTTAAATCTCTCTCCCCAAGAAATGCAAATCTCCTCAAAATACAAAACGTATCTTTGTTGCAACTCTATCAGATACGGTTACATTGTTACGAATATTTTCCACGATCTCTTGTCGCAATACCCGATAAAAATCCAAAACATCAAATAAGAGCTATCTCCTGTAGCCATGAAGACCAAGGTCCACTTCCAGCTGACAGCAAACAATTATGGAGCTTAATGGAGCAAGCTTTTGCTAGTGGAGTTATCCATATATACCACTTTTATTTATATTTTTATTTTTATTTTCATAATTTCACCCTTGTAAACTCCTATATAAAGGAGTCTTTGCTTTAGTTGTAAACCAGGTTCTCATTCTCCCATTCTCCTACTCTTTCATTCATATCCCCTCCTATATTCTCTCTAGTCCTTGTAATCGAGAACATTGCTACAATCTCTTTTTAAGTAAGTTTTTAATAAATAAAGTTTCAATCATATTTTTCTTGTTTCATTTTCTTGTTTTAGTATTATGTTTTATGTTTAAGTGGCTGGTCTAACCGCCCATATTTATGTTTTATTATTCTAAGTTATGTTTCAATAGGTTTCATATATGTCTTAATTTACTTTTTCTTATAAATGTTTAATTGTGCTTTCTCCACGATCGTTGTCTGATGGTATCAGAGCCATTGTTGGGTAGGCGTCTAAAGTTTTGGGTGTTGGTGATCTATTATTTTTTCTCTCTTTGGTTCATATAGGTTTAAATCTTAGTCCTCCTGAGTGTTTTTGCCAGTCTAGACAAGGTCCTAAGTCCCGTAGGTGTTGGGAAAACAAAACCTCTCTCTAGACAGGATTGTAAGGAGTCTTAGATTTTCACCTTTATTATCAAAAATGGAATCATATTTTAGATCTTCATCATACAAATCCCAATCCGCATCGTCTTCTTCCAGATCGGAAAAGAAAGCTATAATAGATTCAAAAAAGATAGTAACTAGTCAAGAAACAATCATAGATGATTTCCAAGGATCAATTGATAATTGGGAGATTCCAAGAGTTCATAAAGAACTAATTTACCAAATCTCGAAAATGAATTTTCTAAGAACAAATATTTCTATTAAAACTGAGGAACGTGATATTCAACTTACAAAACCTTTTGAGACAATTCATTTATTTTCTGAAAGTGCTTTACAAAGGCATAGAGAAAAAAACTTTAAATATATTCATATTGGCTTGGTTCAAGTCGGCATAAAACCTCTTTCAAAAGAAGGGTTAAATACTTCAATATTAGCTATTTAAGAGACACACGATTTAAAGTATTTGAAGATTCTTTGTTAAGCTCGGTTGAATCTAGTTTATGTACTGGACCAATTTCATTTGATTGCTATCCAAACTTTATTGTTTCTCTAAATGACAAAAATATCTTAAAATCTTTGGTGTTACAAGTTAAAACCCACAACTATGAAATGATTGAAGGATCAATTCCAATTGCTTTGATCTTTAGAGTTCATTACAAAGCTATGACAAGTGCATTTTCTTCAAAGGTAAAACTTTCCAGCAAAAAAGGGGAGACCCTATTGCTTCAAACTGATCTTTCAAGATCCAACTCCGTTATTCCGAGATCCATCCAATGGAAAGATATAAATCTTCCAGACGAATGGGTCCTCGAAGGAGCGGTCCAACCAAAACTTCCTGCACCCCAAGAATCTATAGAACCAAATACACGTTTAAAACATATTGAGCAATTTCGTGATGGAAAAGTAAATCTGTCTTTTATCAGAAATAACCAAGATAGGATTGATGAATATTTGTGTGGATCTTCTTCTAACATGTGTGAATCTTCTTCTAATCCAGAAACTATTGATTTAGGAAGAGTCTCACAATTAGTTCATGATTTTCCTAGAGAAGAAAAGAGTATGAAATTCCGTCCCCGATTTTCAACCTCGGATATTCCAAATTCTGTTTTAAGAAATGTTAATTTTCAGTCACAGATTCCAAAACCGGTTTACTCTGCGAAAAACGATCTTTCACAAAATGAATTTATTACAAAATCTGAGCCAACAAATCCAACTTTTTCAGCCATTACAGATAACATGTTAAATGAATTAAATGTTTTAGAAAAAGAATTTTCAATTGACAAAGAGTTTTTAAGAGATGATTTTTACTCTAAAAATAATAGTCATTAAAGGCTTTGGTTCTTCAAGAACTTTTTAAAAGAAAGAAATAACATTCAGAATGAATTTTATGATTAACTTCAAACACATAAGGTACAAATTTTATTTTTTTAATTGGTTTGAAGATTATGCTTCTAAGAACAGTATAAATTTTCCTTTTTCTAAAACAGTGAATCCAATTACCAATCGCAGTAAAACTCCTGAATGGAAAACACTTGCTAATTGTAAAATTATTCGCTCCAATCATCCTCCTCCCCAAGGGATAAAGCTTGATTGGTTAGGAACCCCAATTGAAGCAATTCCTTTTAAACGACCCCAAGAAGATGATAAAGCTAATATAAAAAAATATCATTGTTCAAAACAATTTTTCAAACACTAATATTGGTACAATAAGCAAACAACTTGATAGGATTGAAAAATCAATCCAAAATCAAAACCCCATTCAAATGGAGTCTCCTTCTGAAAAGAAAAACAAAAGTCCCATGTTTAAACCTTTCCAAATTTCCAATTCAAGTGTCAAAACTTACCAAGACACAAACTTTGAATTCACGTGCCCTCCGAAGTCAATTAAGTAAAGCTGAAATAGGAGATAGTAGCATGCCACATATTTCTGATATCCCCGATACTCCTACATCCAAAATCCAAATAAACACTCTAGCCAATGATTCAGACATTAGTGAATGTTCTGATCAAAATTCTGTCCCAAAAATAAACCGTCTTGATAGGCAAAGCCATCAAGATCGTCAATTAATCTCAGCCCCTGATCTAGGAAAAATCCAACCAATAGAGCAATCTCGATTTAACTCATCATCAGTCTATGACTGGAATATTGATGGTATATCTGAATATAACATTTTAAGTTTCCTCCAAAAAATGACAATGGCCGCAAACGCTTATAGAACCCAAATAAGAAATGAGGATAAAACCGTAGCTGAACTCCTAATAGCTGGCTTTTCGGGACAGCTAAAAGGATGGTGGGATAATTACCTAACCAATCAGTAACGAACAGAAATCCTAGATTCAATTAAAACGGATGAAGATAATGTACCAATCCTAGATAATCTCGGAAATCCTCAACAAGATGCTGTTGCTACTTTAGTCATAGCCATAACCTTGAATTTTATAGGAGACCCCTCGGTCCTTAGAGATAAAAATGTTGAACTCCTTTCAAACCTTAAATGCAAAAAACTAAGTAATTTCCAATGGTACAAAAACACATTCTTACTAGAGTCTTACTCCGTCAGGATTCTAACCAACCTTTTTGGAAAGAAAAATTCCTAGGTGGCCTTCCTACTCTCTTAGGAGACAAAGTTAGAAACAAAATTAGAGATTCCATGGGAACCCAAATAATAGATTATGATGATTTCACTTATGGAGAGTTAGTCAGTATTGTTAAACAAGAAGGTCTTAGGATATGCCAAGACCTGAAACTCCAGAAACATCTTAAATGGGAACTCAAAAGAACGAAAGTAGAATTAGGATCATTATGTAAAATTCGAAATAGACCCCAATCAAGGTAGTAAATCTTGTGTAAGTGATTGCAACAAAAACTACTACTCTAAAAATAAGCCTAGAAAATATTCTAGAAACTATAAAAGTTTTAGAAGTCGTGAAAATTCATGGAAAAAACCCCAAAACAAATTCCCTTCAAAGGAAACCCCAGCAAAAAAACCTTTCTATAAAGATCTTACATGCTTCAAATGCAATAAGAAAGGTCACACTTCAAAGTTTGGTCGTTTTAATCTCAAAATCCAGGAACTAAACCTCGGAGAAGAAATTTCAAATAAAATAGCTAATCTTTTACTAAATGATTCCTCTTCGTCATATGACTCTGACTCATCTGTGGCTTCTGAAAAGGCCCTTCAGGTTGATGAACTAAATAGTTCATCATCTAGTTCAGAGTCAAATGAAAAGAATATCTATGTCCTCACTAAAACATCAAGAATTACAACTTGAAATATTAAATTCCATTTCTGATCCAAGCCTAAAACAGAAATTTCTTGAGAAAATTATTTCCTCTTTAAACGAAAAAGATGATAAAAACATAGATAATTCCCTACAATCTTATGGTCCAAGTTCCTCCAAATCCTCTTATGATCTCACCACTATTCTCAACAAAAGAAAGAAAGACACCTCGAAAACAACAATACAAGATATTAGGATTGAAATCAAAGAAGTAAAAAATGATCTAAAAATCTTCAAAGAAAAACAAAGACAAGATTCTGAATATTTTCACTCGATCATATCTTCCATCAAAGATCCTCATGATTCTAGTTCGGAAGAACAAGAAAATGATTGCCTAAATAATCAAGATGAAAATCTCAAAGAACAAATTCAATCTCTAGATGTGGCCCCTAATGATTTCTTTTTCGTTCTAAGAATAACTTCTCTAGATATGGCCCCTAATGATTTCTTTTTCGTTCTACGAATAACTTCTCGAAAATATAAAATTAGAGTCACCATTTTTTTTTCTGAAAATTACAAAATTGACACAATTGCTTTGTTCGACACTGGTGCAGATTTTAACTGCATCAAGTATGGGCTTGTTCCAAAATGTTTTCATCTAGAAACTAAAGAAAAACTATCTGCTGCAAATAACTCTAAACTTCGTATAACATCTAAAGCAGAAGCTTCAATATTAAAAGAAAATATTCTTATTAAAACTGCATTCATTCTCACGGATGATATATATCAAAATGTTATTTTAGGAACACCATTTATTAATTTGATCACACCATATAAAGTTATGGATGATAAAATTTCCTTCAAAAATCAAAATATAAAATTATCTTTTAAATTTCTCGAAACACCAAGAAAGCGAAGTCTAAACTTAATAAAAGCTTGTTCTATACAAGAAAACTTTCTAAACTCTTTAATCCATAGTAAAACCTTCCACCTGGAACATTTAAAATCAGAAGTTTTACTTCAAAGACCTTAGAAACCTTAAATTCAAAAGAGATAAAAGAAAAAATTTCAAACTTAAATAAATTATTTGAGAAAGAAATTTGTTCAGATTTACCAACTGCTTTTTGGAATCGAAAACAACATGTTGTTGGTTTACCTTATGGTGAAAATTTTCTTGAAAAGGAGATTCCCACAAAAGCTCGTCCAATTCAAATGAACTCAGAATTAGTAAAACATTGTAGAAAAGAAATTTCGGATCTTCTAGAAAAAGGACTAATTTCGAAATCAAGATCTCCTTGGTCTTGTGCTGCTTTTTATGTAAATAAAAATTCTGAAATTGAAAAAGAAACCCCAAGATTAGTAATTAATTACAAACCTTTCAACACTGTTTTAAAATGGATTAGATATCCAATACCAAATAAAAAAGATTTACTTCAAAGACTTTACTCTGTCCACATATTCTCAAAGTTTGATCTAAAATCAGGATTTTGGCAAATTCAGATATCTGAGAATGATCGTTATAAAACAGCATTTACAGTCCCTTTTGGTCAGTACCAATGGAATGTAATGCCATTTGGTTTAAAAATGCACCTTCTGAATTTCAAAGAATCATGAATAATATATTCTCTGATTATTCAAAATTTTGTATTATCTACATTGATGATATACTAATATTTTCACATTCTATTGATGAACATTTCAAAAATCTCAATACATTCTATTACGTTGCTAGAAAGAATGGTCTTGTTGTTTCCAAAACAAAAATGTCCCTATTTCAAACAAAGATCAGATTTTTAGGTCATTACATATCACAAGGTATGATAACCCCTATTGAAAGATCTTTAGAATTTGCAAATAAATTCTCAGATAAAATTATTGATAAAACTCAATTACAAAGGTTCTTTGGAAGTCTCAATTATGCTTTAGATTTCTGTCCTAATATTAATAGAATAGCTAAACCTTTGCACAATCGTCTAAAGAAAAATCCAGTTCCTTGGACAAAAGAACATACTGAAATAATTCAAAAGATTAAAAAACAGGTCTTAGAAATCCTATGTCTGCATATAGCAGATCCGGATTTAGAGAAAATCGTAGAAACAGATGCTTCTGATATTGGATATGGGGGTATTCTTCAACAAAAGAAGCTAGATGGTCGCGAAAGTATTGTGCAATTTACGTCATCACACTGGAACGACACCCAAAAGAACTATTATACTATTAAAAAGGAAATCTTGAGTATAGTTTTGTGTATTCAAAAATTTCAAAGCGATCTTTTAAATAAAACTTTTTTTTAAGAATTGATTGCAAAAGTGCTAAGGATGTTTTACAAAAGGATGTGAAAAACCTTGCATCAAAACAAATTTTTGCGCGATGGCAAGCGATTTTGAGTATTTTTGATTTTGAAATTGAATTTATAAAAGGAGATTCAAACTTTGTCCCAGATTTCTTGACAAGAGAATTTCTCCAAAACAGGTACAATGCCTCCAAAGAAGATGATTGACAAAGGCAAGGGAATTTCCCTGGAACCAATCTCAGAAAAACCCAAACCTACAAACACTAACTCAAAAACAGAACCCTGGATCTCAGTAACAAAAAAGAGTGCTAAAAAGGAAGAAATACCAACCACCCCAAAATCTCTCCAATCTCCGGAAGCTATCATGAATCAAATGTTACAGTTGCAAAAAGCTTTCGATCTTAGTTTTTCAAAGCAAGAGTCGGGAGAATCTTCCAAAAACCCTTCCTTCTCAAGCTATTTCAAAAAATAACGAGGTCTCTTCAAAAATGATTTCAAGAGAAAACCAGACCTCAAAAATTGTTTCAAAACCTTCAAATAATTCACAAATTATTTTGAAGGAGATTTCACAAACCACTCCATCGGAGTATTTTGAAAAACACACATACCAAAATTTTATAAATATCGAAAAGGGATTTTTTGTGAACAATGATCCATTTTTAACAATCGAAAAATATTTTGGCAAAAACAATTTCTTTAAACCAAATAATACAAATAAAACTGTGTTATTCTTTCAAACCATTTTGAAAATTACAGATTCAGTGCCCTTCAAACATTTTTATCTAAACGAAAACCACACTGATGCTGCTTATTCCACATTCAAAATCTATAAAATCATTGCGCCATGTGATTGGGAATATGATCTTAACGACAATCTAAGATTTTTAAGATCTTCTGGAAAATTTAGATTGTCGTTAAGATCATATTCCCAATCACATGGCGCAATGATTTTATGGATTTTGAATGTGGAATAAGCAGCATCAGTGTGGTTTTCGTTTAGATAAAAATGTTTGAAGGGCACTGAATCTGTAATTTCCAAAATGGTTTGAAAGAATAACACAGTTTTATCTGTATTATGTGGTTTAAAGAAATTGTTTTTACCAAAATATTTTTCGATTGTTAAAAATGGATCATTGTTCACAAAAAATCCCTTTTCGATATTGTTAATATTTTGGTATGTGTGTTTTTCAAAATACTCCGATGGAGTGGTTTGGGAAATCTCCTTCAAAATAATTTGTGAATTATTTGAAGGTTTTGAAACAATTTTTGAGGTCTGGTTTTCTCTTGAAATCATTTTTGAAGGGACCTCGTTATTTTTTGAAATAGCTTGAGAAGGAAGGTTTTTGGAATATTCTCCCGACTCTTGCTTTAGAAAACTAAGATCGAAAGCTTTTTGCAATTGTAACATTTGATTCATGATAGCTTCTGGAGATTGGAGAGATTTTGGGGTGGTTGGTATTTCTTCCTTTTTAGCACTCTTTTTTGTTACTGAGATCCAGGGTTCTGTTTTTGAGTTAGTGTTTGTAGGTTTGGGTTTTTCTGAGATTGGTTCCAGGGAAATTCCCTTGCCTTTGTCAATCATCTTCTTCGGAGGCATTGTACCTGTTTTGGAGAAATTCTCTTGTCAAGAAATCTGGGACAACGTTTGAATCTCCTTTTATAAATTCAATTTCAAAATCAAAAATACTCAAAATCGCTTGCCATCGCGCAAAAATTTGTTTTGATGCAAGGTTTTTCACATCCTTTTGTAAAACATCCTTAGCACTTTTGCAATCAATTCTTAAAAGAAATTTTTATTTAAAAGATCGCTTTGAAATTTTTTGAATAAACAAACTATACTCAAGATTTCCTTTTTAATAGTAGAATATCTCTTTTGGGTGTCGTTCCAGTGTGATGACGTAAATTGAACAATAATTTCGCGACCATCTAGCTTCTTTTGTTTAAGAATACCCCCATATCCAATATCAAATGCATCTGTTTCTACGATTTTCTCTAAATCCGTATCTGCTATGTGCAGACATGGGATTTCTAAGACCTGTTTTTTAACCCTTTGAACTATTTCAGTATGTTCTGTTGTCCAAGGAACTGGATTTTTCTTTAGACGATTGTGCAAATGTTTAGCTATTCTATTAATATTAGGACAGAAATATAAAACATAATTGGGATTTCCAAGGAACCTTTGTAATTGAGTTTTATCAATAATTTTATCTGGGAATTTATTTGCAAATTCTAAAGATCTTTCAATAGGGGTTATCATACCTTGTGATATGTAATGACCTAAAAATCTGATCTTTGTTTGAAATAGGGACATTTTATCATCCATAACTTTATATGGTGTTATCAAATTAATAAATGGTGTTCCTAAAATAACATTTTGATATATATCATCCGTGAGAACGAATGCAGTTTTAATAAGAATATTTTCTTTTAATATTGAAGCTTCTGCTTTAGATGTTATACGAAGTTTAGAGTTATTTGCAGCAGATAGTTTTTCTTTAGTTTCTAGATGAAAACATTTTGGAACAAGCCCAGACTTGATGCAGTTAAGATCTGCACCAGTGTCGAACAAAGCAATTGTGTCAATTTTTTAATTTTCAGAAAAAAACAATGGTGACTCTAATTTTATATTTTCGAGAAGTTATTTCTCGTAGAACGAAAAGGAAATCATTAGGGGCCATATCTAGAGATTGAATTTGTTTTTTGAGATTTTCATCTTGATTATTTAGGAAATCATTTGCTTGTTCTTCCGAACTAGAATCATGAGGATCTTTGATGGAAGATATGATCGAGTGAAAATATTCAGAATCTTGTCTTTGTTTTTCTTTGAGGATTTTTAGATCATTTTTTACTTCTTTGATTTCAATCCTAAGATCTTGTATTGTTGTTTTCGAGGTGTCTTTCTTTCTTTTGTTGAGAATAGTGGTGAGATCATAAGCGGATTTGGAGGAACTTGGACCATGAGATTTTGGGGAATTATCTATGTTTTTATCATCTTATTCGTTTAAAGAGGAAATAATTTTCTCAAGAAATTTCTGTTTTAGGCTTGGATCAGAAATGGAATTTAATATTTCAAGTTGTAATTCTTGATCTTTAGTGAGGACATAGATATTCTTTTCATTTGACTCTGAACTAGATGATGAACTATTTAGTTCATCAACCTGAAGGGCCTTTTCAGAAGCCACAGATGAGTCAGAGTCATATGACGAAGAGGAATCATTTAGTAAAAGATTAGCTATTTTATTTGAAATTTCTTCTCCGAGGTTTAGTTCCTGGATTTTGCGATTAAAACGACAAAACTTTGCAGTGTGACCTTTCTTATTGCATTTGAAGCATGTAAGATCTTTATAGAAAGGTTTTTTGGCTGGGGTTTCCTTTGAAGGGAATTTTTTTTGGGGTTTTTTCCATGAATTTTCACGACTTCTAAAACTTTTATAGTTTCTAGAATGTTTTCTAGGCGTATTTTTAGAGTAGTAGTTTTTATTGCAATCTCCTACACAAGATTTACTTTCAAATTGTTTACAGAATGATCCTAATTCTACTTTCGTTCTTTTGAGTTCCCATTTAAGCTGTTTCTGGAGTTTCAGGTCTTGGCATATCCTAAGACCTTCTTGTTGAACAATACTGACCAACTATCCATAAGTGAAATCATCATAATCTATTATTTGGATTCCCATGGAATCTCTAATTTTGTTTCTAACTTTATCTCCTAAGAGAGTAGGAAGGCCAGCTAGGAATTTTTCTTTCCAAAAAGGTTGGTTAGAATCCTGACGGAGTAAGACTCTAGTAAGAATGTGTTTTTGTACCATTGGAAATTACTTAGTTTTTTGCATTTAAGGTTTGAAAGGAGTTCAACATTTTTATCTCTAAGGACCGAGGGGTCTCCTATAAAATGCAAGGTTATGGCTATGACTAAAGTAGCAACAGCATCTTGTTGAGGATTTCCGAGATTATCTAGGATTGGTACATTATCTTCATCCGTTTTAATTGAATCTAGGATTTCTGTTCGTTGCTGATTGGTTAGGTAATTATCCCACCATCCTTTTAGCTGTCCCGAAAAGCCAGCTATTAGGAGTTCAGCTACGGTTTTATCCTCATTTCTATTTGGGTTCTATAAGCGTTTGCGGCCATTGTCATTTTTTGGAGGAAACTTAAAATGTTATATTCAGATATACCATCAATATTCCAGTCATAGACTGATGATGAGTTAAATCGAGATTGCTCTATTGGTTGGATTTGTCCTAGATCAGGGGCTGAGATTAATTGACGATCTTGATGGTTTTGCCAATCAAGACGGTTTATTTTTGGGACAGAATTTTGATCAGAACATTCACTAATGTCTGAATCATTGGCTAGAGTGTTTATTTGGATTTTGGATGTAGGAGTATCGGGGATATCAAAAATATGTGGCATGCTACTATCTCCTATTTCAGCTTTACTTAATTGACTTCGGAGGGCACGAATGAATTCAAGGTTTGTGTCTTGGTAAGTTTTGACACTTGAATTGGAAATTTGAAAAGGTTTAAACATGGGACTTTTGCTTTTCTTTTCAGAAGGAGACTCCATTGGAATGTGGTTTTGATTTTGGATTGATTTTTCAATCCTATCAAGTTGTTTGCTTATTGTACCAAGATTAGTGTTTGAAAAATTGTTTTGAACAATGATATTTTTTATATTAGCTTTATCATCTTCTTGGGGTCGTTTAAAAGGAATTGCTTCAATTGGGGTTCCTAACCAATCTAGCTTTATTCCTTTGGGGAGGAGGATGATTGGAGCAAATAATTTTACCATTAGCAAGTGTTTCCCATTCAGGAGTTTTATTGCAATTGGTAATTGGATTCACTGTTTTAGAAAAAGGAAAATTTATATTGTTCTTAGAAGCATAATCTTCAAACCAATTAAAAAATAAAATTTGTACCTTATGTGTTTGAAGATAATCATAAAATTCATTCTGAATGTTATTTCTTTCTTTTAAAAAGTTCTTGACGAACCAAAGCCTTTTTTGACTATTATTTTTAGAGTAAAAATCATCTCTTAACAACTCTTTGTCAATTGAAAATTCTTTTTCTAAAACATTTAATTCATTTAACATGTTATCTGTAATGGCTGAAAAAGTTGGACTTGTTGGCTCAGATTTTGTAATAAATTCATTTTGTGAAAGATCGTTTTCCGAAGAGTAAACCGGTTTTGGAATCTGTGACTGAAAATTAACATTTCTTAAAACAGAATTTGGAATATCCGAGGTTGAAGACCGGGGACGGAATTTCATACTCTTTTCTTCTCTAGGAAAATCATGACCTAACTGTGAGACTCTTCCTAAATCAATAGTTTCTGGATTAGAAGAAGATTCACACATGTTAGAAGAAGATCCACACAAATATTCATCAATCCTATCTTGGTTATTTCTGATAAAAGACAGTTTTACTTTTCCATCACGAAATTGCTCAATATGTTTTAAACGTGTATTTGGTTCTATAGATTCTTGGGGTGCAGGAAGTTTTGGTTGGACCGCTCCTTCGAGGACCCATTCGTCTGGAAGATTTATATCTTTCCATTGGATGGATCTCGGAATAATGGAGTTGGATCTTGAAAGATCAGTTTGAAGCAACATGGTCTCCCCTTTTTTGCTGGAAAGTTTTACCTTTGAAGAAAATGCACTTGTCATGGCTTTGTAATGAACTCTAAAGATCAAAGCAATTGGAATTGATCCTTCAATCATTTCATAGTTGTAGGTTTTAACTTGTAACACCAAAGATTTTAAGATATTTTTGTCATTTAGAAAAACAGTAAAGTTTGGATAGCAATCAAATGAAATTGGTCCAGTGCATAAACTAGATTCAACCGAGCTTAACAAAGAATCTTCAAATACTTTAAATCGTGTGTCTCTTAAAATAGCTAATATTGAAGTATTTAACCCTTCTTTTGAAAGAGGTTTTATGCCGACTTGAACCAAGCCAATATGAATATATTTAAAGTTTTTTTCTCTATGCCTTTGTAAAGCACTTTCAGAAAATAAATGAATTGTCTCAAAAGGTTTTGTAAGCTGAATATCACGTTCCTCAGTTTTAATAGAAAAATTTGTTCTTAGAAAATTCATTTTCGAGATTTGGTAAATTTGATCTTTATGAACTCTTAAAATCTCCCAATTATCAATTGATCCTTAGAAATCATGTATAGTTGTTTCTTAATTAGTTACTATATTTTTTGAATCTTTTATAGCTTTCTTTTCCGATCTGGAAGAAGAAGAGGCGGATTGGGATTTGTATGATGAAGATCTAAAATATGATTTGTATGATGGAGATACTCTAGCGGTTAGGTAAACCAAAAGGATCAAACCCAGTCTAAAGCCACAGATACTTTTTAAACATGTTAAGAAGATGGGACAGTGATATAACCTTGGAGAAGTTTTAACTAGAACCTGGTCAAGTTAATTAGGCTGAGCAGTTAATAATAGTAAGATATATGAGATGTAAGATAAGAAAACATACCTTTTCATCAAGTAGGAGCATGTCAATCCCATGATCTCTTCTCCCTCTTTGAGATTGGTTTGGTTGCCTCCCAAAAAGGATGAACACGTGTCACCACCGAATGAGAAGCGCGACCTGACTTCATATCCGAAAACATGAATGGAGAGGACACCTTTATTGCAATCTCTGTTTGTAAGGGCAAAGTATAATGAAGAGGATGAATCAGTGCGATTTGGAGAGGTCTTCATCACTTATTTATAGCATCAAACATTAGGGGTTTTCCAAGCGGTTGTGGGCAAGGATAATTAAACTCAACATAGTAGGAGAGATGGTGAGAATTAATTAAGAAGCTTAATGACATGTGTCAACAAGGATTACAATCACTATTACATAGACGTAGGACTGTTCAATATGTAAAACCGAACCGTACCGAACCAAAATTGACAATATGGTTTGGTTTTGGTATATACCATACGAACCGAATGGATGTGATTTTATAAAAATCGTAGGATTTGGATATGGTTTGGTTTATAACCGATTAAACCAAATAAACCGAATAAACCGAATAAACCGAACAAAACCGATCATAAGTAGAAAGATGTAAATATATATAACGACGCATGAAAACCTATAAGTTATTTTTTTTTGGTTATAACCACTACCATATTTTTTACACTAATAAATAAGCCCTAATTTGTAAAACATTTGAAACATAATTAAACAACAATTCATCGTAATCGAGGCTTCTTATTTACTTAGTCTTCTTTTTTGATCTTTTTGCTTTATTTTAGCATTGACTAAATTGACATAAAGATTATAAATTTTATGGACAACAATTAATAAAAATTCTTTACAATTTTTTTCTTATCTATAAACAAACAGAGTTTCATGTTCAATCTAAGAAACATGACTCTGATAGAAATTTTTTTTCTTTTGTGCTTCATGCTTCTGTTTTGTTTTTAATTTTTATTTTCAAAATTTCGAGCTTTGATTTTAATTCTAGATTTGATTATTTTATTGGATGGTAAAAGCATTTTTTTTTTTTTGTTTTTTGTTCTTTTATTTAAACATTTGATATTTTTTAATTAATGATTGTGTTGACAACATGACTCTAAAATTCATATAATATGATGGCAAACTAAATAATTATGTTTTTTTGGTATAAAACCGAATTAACCAAAAACCAACGGTATATAAACCGAACCGAACTGAAGTAAATATAAATTTAGAATGGTAGTTGTATTTTACTAACCGAAATATCAAAAAACCGAAAAAACCGAACCGGAACCAAACCGATATCCAGACTGAACACCCCCTGACGTTTGCATATAGGGCAACAGAGAAGACAAAAGCTTAAGAGAGTCAGATAGGCCAAAATTGAGCTGGAAAGAAAATAACAGACTTTGGTTTCTATGTTTCTCTGGCCTAATTTGATGGTTTCCTTTTTGTAAACGAAAATGTAGAGTTTTATAAAGAGACACGTGTCATTGGTTACCCTTTGCTCTTGGACGATGTGGGCAATAGGTGAAAGAAAAATAATTTTCATTTATTATTTACTAGTTGGATGCCCGCGATTTCGCGGGTTTGAATGTTTTGTGACAATATATTATAATTTTTTAAATTAAAATATGTTTTTATCATTCTGTGTTTTTGTTAAATATTGTTTCTAAGAATAATTGTTAAAATACATAAATATGAATATTTTAAATATTTTTTGATAATTTGTATTGATAATTGTACTAAAATTAGTTATGCATAATATTCATGATTAAGTTTTTAATAAAATTACTTAAATTTTGAAGGTATATAACACTGAGACTTTTGAAATATTTTATATAGTTTAGAAATACTTGATTGCTAAAAATGATTTTATGAAGCATTATATATATTATATAAATCACATATTTAATTACCATAAATTATTTTGTGCAACTATTTCTAGAACTAATTTTCGTACTCATAAAATAAATAAAAATTGAAAATCCATTAACAAATAAACTTATAATATTTTTTTCTCATACTCTACATACGATCAACACCTAAGAAAAAATCAATTAAGTAATTTATTGTTTAATATAAAATGAAATTTAAAAATATATTTTATAAATTAATTTATAAGCTTGTATAAATAAATTAAAACCTCTTATCATAATTTAAAACATATGATAAGCAAAGATAAATAATTTTATAAATGTATTTATAAATTTTATAAATGATTTATAAAGCACGTATGAATTTTATTAGATATTAATAGTTATTATAATTATTTATATACAAATATAAGGCTTTATATAAGAATAGAAAATCATTATATCAGACTTTAATAAAAAAATTTGTTTACTATTTTTTGTAGTTTATAAATATATAAAAATTGATTAAACATTATTATTCTTTTTATAGTTTCAACATTTAGTTACCATAAATAATTATTTGTGATATTATATAGATTGTTTGGCAAGTGATATTACCTGTTTATAGACTTATTTGTAATATTATGTAGATCAATTTATAACAGTTTTTTAAGATTTCATAAATGATTGACACATAACCAAAAATCTCTTAAATGACTTTTCAATTAATATATAATAGGATATATATATATAGCTTTGATTTTAAGCTCTTATAGATGATTTACAAACTCTTATAATAATTTAAAATATACAATAAGCCAAGATAAGTAATTTGATAATTGTTTTTCTAGATGATTTATAAAGTATATAATATGAACTTTAGAAGATGTTAATAGTTATTATGATAATTTTTATAAAATATAATGCTTTTAAATAAGGATATAAAATGATTATATTGATTTATATAAAAGTTTTGTCATTTATTATTTTATGTATTTTTGATATATAAAAAATGTCAATTAATTTATTTTTCTATAATTTCAACAATTAGTTACCATAAAGCATTATTTGTAATATTATGTAAATTATTAGATCTAATTAAAATAAATAAAAATTAAAAATAATGGACCAATCAAATTATAACAATTTTGTAAGAGTTCACGTGTAATCGACACGTAAACAAAAATCACTCATTTAATATATATATATAGTAGGATTATAGATAGATAAAAAATTTAATTGTTCCAGTTCCCGAGTGAGTGAGTTACTAGGAACACGTTTGTTGTTTTTTCTCCACAAGAGAATGGAGTTTACCTTAGCGACATCTAGTTTCATGGGTACCAAAGTGATCCCCGCCACTCTCTTTTGCAGACGAGCTCGAGCAGCGTCTCTCACCGTCACCGCAAGTAGCACTAAGATTTACACGAGGCTCGACTCTTGTCTCGTGATTCCTCCTCCCCCCATTTTTAAGAAACCGCGTGCCATTATCAAGTTCTTGGGAGGCGCCTTCGTCGGAGCTGTCCCTGAACTCACCTACAGGTTCTTTTGTCCTTTATGCCTTGATGGATGGATTTATTGGTTTAGATATCTTGAGAAAACTGGAAGATGTTATTTTGTGATCTCTAGTTACCTCAAGGAGCTACTGGCTAAAGAAGGGTATTTGATTGTATCTGTGCCATACAACGTCACTTTTGATCATGAACAAGCTGCCAAGCAGGTTTACCAGAGGTTCAACTCCTGCTTGGACGCAATTGTCTTATCTGGAGTTCCAAATGCCAATTTGAACCCTCAAGATCTAGCTAACCTTCCTGTTTTCTCTGTTGGTCACAGGTTCTCTTATCGTCTCCTCAGCTAAATCTGTTCACTTCATCCTTATGTTTTGTTTCTCAATCTTATGATTTCTATGTGCTCTGAATGCTGACAGTAACGGTGCGCTGCTCCAAGTTTTGACCGGAAGTTATTTTTCTGACAAGATACCAAAGGTTTGGTTTCTCGTGAACTAATATCAATAAAATGCTTCGTCTTTATTTATAATAACTAAGCAAGTGAAGAAAAAGTGATCTCTCTTGTTAAAGGTTAATGCCATCATTTCATTCAACAACAAATCAGCCACAGAGGCAGTTCCATATTTTGAGGAGGTAATATTACTCATTGGTTGTTACCTTATGATTAGTCTTCTAAGCTTTACTTATTGTTATAACCTGAGCTACAATAGAGTCGAAGCTCCACGTGTTCACTTAAGAAATAAGACTAGCAGTGCTTGTATCTTAGATTGCCTATGTTGCCTTTGCAGCTTGGTCCTCTCATCCAGCAGATGATGCCAGTCGTGGAAGCTTCTCCATTATATGAAATAGCTCGAAATGCTTCAGGTGTTGCTACCAAACGCTACAAGCTCTAATGCAGATCTTCTCTTAGTTAACCCATTTATTAGTAGAAACAATGTTTTCAGTCTTTCTTGCCTGTTGAGTCTTAGCAAAGGATAAGTGAACCTTTCTAGGATGTGATTTCATGTTGAGATGAGACTTGTTATCACCTTTCAGGTGATGTCTTGAAAGCACTACTCGATACCGCTGGGAAAACGATTCTGAACAACGATCAAGAAGCTCTTAAGTCATTTACTAATTTGGTGGATCAATTTCCCTCAGTATTTGGTGAGGTATTTCTTTACCCTAGTAGTATCCAAGGTTGTTAGAATGTTTTATGTTGTTCCTTTGTAATTGACCAAGCCATAAGAGAAATTTAATTTTTTATTTTGCTCTTTTGTCTTGTTGTTATATCAAAAGGTTGGACAAGGGGTGTCGGAATTCAGACCATCACCACTTGAGAATCGTACTTGCTTCAAATGCTCCTACAGCGTCCCGCACACTTTACTGGTAATGCGCACACACACACAGATATTTGTTTTTGTTTTCTTGCATTGATTTTTTGTAGAAATGAAGTCTCTGCGTGATTCATATGGTCTCAGGTACAATTCAACTCTGATGCAATCGACGAGACTGATTTACTGGAAGAAACCCTGAGGCCTCGGATAGAATCTTTTGGTGGTACACTTGAAAAGGTTCGGCTGAACGGAAACCATCTCACACCTTGCATACAGGTATAAAAACAGAGCAAGTTTAGAGCTAGTAACATCATTGCTCTGTTTCTTGTTCGGTCTGTTAACAGTGTGTTGTCTCCAGGACCCCAAGTGGCAAATTGGGTCTGTTTACACGCCAGCAGACGCTGTGGCTCAGGCGCTAAAGACAATACCTCTGAGGGACACCCGTGTTCTTTCAAAGACAATTGTCGATTGGTTTACAAGGTTTGAGAATTGAGCCAACCTCGTGTATTGTTAAGAAATTGTAAAAATATGTGTATACATGAGTCATGGTATTACAAATATCTTTATTGTTATTGTCGAGTCAACGCAAAATATGGGATACGAGTCTTCTTTAAGATTTCTGTATCATTGGATTTGAAATAAAATATATTTTGATAAATGACATAGATAGGTCATATATATTCTCTGATTTTCTGTGGAAGAAGGTTTGTTGAGTTGCAAAAATGTTGTAATTTGAAAGTTGCATTGCAAAATGCATCTGCTTTTCCCAGTTCAGTTCCAGTCAAAGGTCCGAATTTTACAGCCTCTTCCCTAGTCTGGCTCCAAAACAAGAATCGATCTCGAGGAAACTTAGTTGCGAAGACAATGGCAGTCAGAGTAGACGTTGTTTCTGTTGGATAAGCTTGAGTTGCAAGTTTCCTTTTCCTTATTTAAAAGTTATGTTTATCTATAAGGATTAGGATATTGTGGTTTGTGATAATACTATAAGGATTAGGAGATGTCTAAAGTCCTATATATAGTAATGCATATTGTGATGCATTAGTGTGTGAGTTTGTGTGATCTTGATTTTGAACTTATTCGATATTGTGATTTTATATTTGGTATCAGAGCTTTCTAGGAACGTGATCAACCTTCAATTAAAACAATGACTGATGCAAAGGATGATCTCGTGCTAAGCAACAAAGATGTCGGAGCCGCCTCTGTTAAACTTCCAATGCTCACTTCTTCTAACTATACAGTTTGGGCTATGAGGATGAAGATAGCATTGAAGGTTAGCAAAGTCTGGGAAACAATCGATCCCGGGAGCAAAGCAGAAGATAAAAACAATATGGCCATTGCCCTGTTGTTCCAATCAATACCTGAAGCTTTGGTTCTTCAAGTCGGGGAACTAGACGACGCAAAATCTGATTGGGAAGCTGTGAAATCGCGCCATATAGGAGCAGAAAGAGTACGTGAAGCGAGACTACAAACTCTGTGGGCAGAGTTTGATAGACTCAAGATGAAGGAGGCAGATACAATCGACACATTCGTGGGAAAACTTTCCGAAATATCCTCCAAATCAGCCTCTTTAGGGGAGACAATAGAGGAACCGAAAATTGTTAAGAAATTCTTGTCAAGCTTGCCAAGAAAGAAGTATATTCATATCGTTGCTTCGCTTGAGCAAGTGTTGGATCTAAACTCAACAAGCTTTGAGGATATCATTGGGAGATTGAAAGCTTATGAAGAAAGAGTAAACGAAGATGAAGAAGAATCTGTTGATGACTCTAGTAAGCTGATGTATGCAGATTCGAAACAAGAAAACTATGGCAACCACTACAATAACCGTGGACGTGGGCGTGGTGGTCGATCGGGTTGGCGTGGAAGAGGTCATGCGCGAGGTTCGTTTCAGCAACAAAGAGACGCGTATCGACAAGGACGAGGTGGTAGTGGAGATGCCTCTCACATTACCTGTTTCAATTGTGATAAGCTTGGTCACTACTCTACAGATTGTCCCGATAAACTTTTGAATCTTAAAGAGACTATCGAGAAGAAAGAGGAAGACACTCATGAAGCTGATACTCTCATGATGAACGAGGTAGTTTACCTTAATGAGAACAAGGTGAACCCTAAGAGATTTGAGGCTGAATCTGACACAATGGATGTATGGTATCTTGACAATGGCGCTAGCAACCACATGAGTGGTAATCGACTCTTTTTCTTCGAATTTGACGACTCGATCAATGGAAAAGTACGGTTCGGAGACGACTCAAAGATAGACATAATGGGAAAGGGGCTCAATCCGTTTCATAGTCAAAGGAGGAGAGAAGAAAATATTAAAGAATATATACTACATACCGGCTTTGCGGAGTAACATTATCAGCTTAGGTCAAGCTACAGAAGTTGGGTGTGAAGTACGTATGAAAGATGATCAACTAAGCCTATTTGACAGAGACGGACAGATGATGGTTAGGAGTACAAGATCGAATAATCGTCTGTATAAGGTAACCCTACAGGTTGATCTTATACAATGCTTGCAAGTGAAAGGATTTGGAGACAGTACATTATGGCACGCACGGCTGGGGCATATTAACAAGGATACAATGCGTCTCATGGTTAGTAAGGAACTAGTAGACGGCATGCTTGACATTGACCGTTGTTCTGAGACTTGCGTGTCATGCTTGAAAGCAAAACAAACTCGGAAGCCCTTCCCACAAGCAACATCATATCGTGCAAAGGAACTTCTTGAGCTTGTACATGCCGACTTATGTGGACCTATCACACCATCAACTCCAGCCAAGAATCAATATTTTCTTGTTCTTATTGATGATTGCTCTCGCTACATGTGGACGGCATTACTAAAAGAAAAGAGTGAGGCCTTTGGGAAGTTTAAAAACTTCAGAATCCTTGCTGAACAAGAAACACATACGGAGCTAAAAAACTTACGGACAGATAGAGGAGGAGAATTCTGTTCACAAGAGTTTCAGGAGTATTGCGAGAAGAATGGCATTAAACGACAGTTGACTGCACCTTACTCTCCACAACAAAACGTAGTGGAACGACGCAACAGAACGCTCCTAGAGATGACCAGGAGTATCCTAAAACACATGGATCTCCCTAACCATCTCCGAGGCGAAGCAATAAGGCATTGCACCTATCTAATCAACCGGGTCGCAACTAGGTCCCTGGAAGGAACCACACCGTATGAAGCTTTGAAATCACGCAAGCCGAACCTCTCTCACGTTAAAGTGTTTGGCTGTGTCTGTCATGCAAGAACGGAAAGGGCAGGAAGAAAGAAACTCGAAGACAGATCCAGAACTCTTGTACATCTTGGAGTAGAACCAGGATCAAAAGCTTATCGGTTACTTGATCCCTTGAGTAAACGTATTGTTGTCAGTCGGGACGTTGTGTTCGAGGAAGATAAAATTTGGGTTTGGACCAAGGACGACAACGGTGATCCTGGAATGCTTGAGGTGGACCTATCCCGCATGATAGAAAACACAAACGATCATGGACCTTCATTACAAACTAATGAGGACGGAGATGAACTCGATAACAGCAACAATGGCAGCAGCGAAGAAGACGAAGTCGAGCCACTAACTAGACGATCAACAAGGATCACCACCAGACCCTCATATCTTGACGATTACGTCCTTCTCGCTGAGGTAGAAGGAGAGCGACTGTTGATGATCATTAACGATGAGCCTTGGGATTACAATGAAGCTAAGAAGATGAAAGTTTGGATTGATGCTTGCAAAGATGAGATCTTCTCTATAGAAAAAAATAATACTTGGGATCTTGTTGAGCTACCAGAAGGTACAAAGCCAATAGGCTTGAAGTGGGTCTTCAAGATCAAACGCAACGCGGATGGGACTATTAGCAAATACAAAGCGCGACTGGTAGATAAAGGTTATGTTCAAAGGCATGGAGTGGATTACGACGAAGTGTTCGCCCCGGTGGCTCGTATTGAGACTATACGGTTGATCGCTGGCTGGTTCACATGGTTGGGAGATACATCATCTCGACGTTAAGACCGCTTTTCTCCACGGAGAGTTGAAGGAGGAAGTCTTTGTGAATCAACCTGAGGGCTTCACGGTCTCTGGAGAAGAACACAAAGTCTATAGACTTAAGAAAGCCCTTTACGGTCTACGGCAAGCTCCGAGAGCATGGAATATAAAACTTAACATGATCTTGCGGGGGTTTAAACTTCCAAAGGTGCTCTAAAGATCCTTCTCTTTATCATAAAGAAGAGAATAAGGAGCTTCTCATTGTGGTGGTCTATGTTGATGACCTGCTAGTCACCGGCTCTTCTCTACGAGCTATACTGGAGTTTAAAAGGGAGATGGGAGCTAAATTCGAGATGAGCGATCTTGGGAAGTTGACGTACTATTTGGGAATAGAAGTCGTGCAGTTTGACGGAGGCATCATACTCAAACAAGACAGATATGCGCGACGGATCCTTGAAGAATGTGGCATGAGCTCGTGTAATCTAACACATGTGCCTTTGGAACAGAACGCACAGTTCTCTAAAGCGAAAGACGAGGATAAAGTTGATGAGAAAGAGTTTCGCCGAAACATTGGGTGTTTACGTTACTTATTGCACACGCGACCGGATCTTGCATACAGTGTTGGAGTCTTGAGTAGATATATGCAAGATCCTAAAGTATCACACGGAGCTGCAATGAAACAAGTTCTTAGGTACCTACGAGGTACTGTCTCTCTCGGCTTATGTTATGAACGAGGAAAAGGTACTAGCTTGATAGGTTACAGCGACAGTTCATGCAATGTAGACTTAGATGATGGTAAAGGCACAACAGGACATATATTTTACTTCGGTGAGAGTCCTATAACCTGGAGCTCGACAAAGCAAGAGCTGGTAGCACTTTCGTCATGTGAATCAGAGTTTATGGCTGCAATAGAAGCTGCAAAACAAGCTATTTGGTTGCAGGAATTACTAAGCTAAGCTATTGGAGAAGCTAGTAAACGTGTGGTCATTAAAGTTGACAACAAGTCAGCAATTGCGCTATCAAAGAATCCGGTGTTTCATGGACGAAGCAAGCACATTCATAGGAGATTTCATTTTATAAGAGAGTGTGTCGAGAATGACTTGGTTGAAGTTGAACATATTCCGGGAAGTGAGCAAAAGGCGGATATCCTCACCAAATCACTTGGTCGAAATAAGTTTAAGGAGATGCGAGAACTTATTGGAGTTCAAAATGTGTGTGAAGACAAGTTCAAGCTTAAAGGGGAGAATGTTGGATAAGCTTGAGTTGCAAGTTTCCTTTTCCTTATTTAAAAGTTATGTTTATCTATAAGGATTAGGATATTGTGGTTCGTGATAATACTATAAGGATTAGGAGATGTCTAAAGTCCTATATATGCATATTGTGATGCAATAGTGTGTGAGTTTGTGTGATCTTGATTTTGAACTTGGTGATTGAATAATAAGAAAGAACTTCTTATTCGATATTGTGATTCTATAGTTTCATGAATATTAAACCTCCTGGTGAAGTTAATTTTGTGTACATTGTATGTGTAGGAAGCCAAAAACCAAATTGACATAAATGATATATATATGCGATGTTAAGGAAACCGATGAATCCAAAAATATGAAATGAAAACGTTTTCGAAAAACAGATGGTTGAGTCGAGATAAATCTATTTCCTTAGCTCTTAATATGAACTAGATCTTGATCCGCGTTCCTACACGGATGTTGGATTTAACTTGCGTTTAATATAAATTTATAAATCATTGATTTTATAAAATGTCCATTTATATTTTTATGTTTTGTAAAATATATTTAGTGTAGAATATATTATATAAAATATAGATGTTTGATAATAATTTTTTATATGTACGTAATATTATTTATAATTTTATAACTTGATGCAATTTGATGTAATTGTAATATTCATATATTAACCTATTGATTTTTTTGTTTATTTATTTAAAAATGATTTTTTTTTGCAGTATATTTTTATGAATTATTATTAATTTTATGATATTTGGTTTTCTTGAAAATTGTATTGTAGCAGACTAATATATACTATATATTACAGCTTATGCTTTTATTTTCAGCAAAAAGAAATAACAATTCATTGTAATTAATTAATTTAAATTTTTGATTTTAAGTGAAGTGGCAGATTTGTAAATAAGAAAGAAATGCAATGGCTAAATGTGTAAATAAAAAGAAATATTTAATCTGCTATCCGTGTTTCCAAACAATTCTCATTTAATCTGCTATCCAAGTTTCCAAACGACATAATCTGTAAATGAAAAAGAAATACAGTGACTAAATATGTAAATAAAAACAAATATTTAATCTGTTACCCTTGTATCCAAACAACTTTCATTTAATCTACTATCTAAGTTTCCAAATAGTACCAAAAGGTACTTCAGTTTTAACAATATAGATTACAGTTTCGGATTAAACCACAACAAGGTAATATTCCGAGCCGTGTGCGGGGTAAAATAATTGATTATATTATTTATTTTACGCTGTAATAAGAAATTTGTCGTATAGCTTTTTCAAGATATGGACATTCAGATATCAGTTCGGATTCAGTTGATCTATTCAGATTTTGACTTTGAGTTAGAAATATAAATATGATTCCGATATTTAAAAATTTTGGGTCGAATTTTGATTGGATTTGGTTCGAATAATTGCATGTTCGATTTGGATTCGCGTTCGGGTATCTATTTTAATTATTTAATTTTGAACAAATCCAAATATACTTAATCCTCAAAATACGAAAATAAAAATAATATCAAACATAAACATTTGAATAATTTAAGACTAAATAATTAAATTTACATAAAAATAGTTCAATTTAAATATTTAGATGGAAAAATATATATATATTTTCAGTATTTTGAACATATTTTGTTATTTTAGACATATTCATATTAATGAATATCTAATAGATATAAAATTTAAAATAACTAATATATTTAAGTATATAATTGTGTTTTAGATATTTTCGGTATCTAAAATATTTCAGTTTGGATCGGGTTCGGGTCTGGTTATCCGGATATTAAACTTTTAGATTCATTTGAATACTTAATCAGTTTTAGTTTGTGTTTAGTATTACTTTCAAATAAAGTTCTGCTCTTCGAATCCAAATATTTTACCAAGACTTACTTTCTTTTACAAATATAAAGAAAAATAAATAAATGTAAACTAATATGTTAGGCTTATTTTACATACATAATTATTGGATCATACTTTAAAAGTAACAATAAAAATGGTTTGGAATCGTTTCAATATTGTTGGACATGTTAAAAATTGATGTAGTCTATAACCAATAATGTGTACTTTCTTATAAAATTTCTTGGTAAATGTAAACCTAATATGTTAGGCTTATTTTACATACGTAATTATTGGACTATACTTTAAACATACCAATAAAAATGGTTGGACATCGTGTCAATATTGTTGGACATGTTAAAAATTGACGTAGTCTATAACCAATAATGTGTCCTTTCTTATAAAAGTTCTTGATAAATATGATAAAAACATGATACAGTCGAGTGAAATATATTAGAGTTGCATCAAAAATAATGTGATCTCTTCACTCGGTACATGACTTTTATTTTTCAATTTATTTTACGAATTTTCTTTTCGTTTAAAGCTTTTATGATTTATGATTTGTGTTTTTAGCAATCTGATTATTTTTCTAATTCTTGGTCTGATCTGAAAACTCTGTAAATAAAAATAATATTTGGCTAAACTAAAGATTCATCTTTGTGGGTGACGTTTTTCACCTCAGTTTCCTTAATTCATAACCAACCACAATTATTTGTTGCTTTCGTATGCATAGACCTCAACCATGGCCAAGTTCGGCAAAATACGAAACTATCAATTTTTAAAAACATTTTCATTGTGGAATTTTAGTTGATGTGAATCTTAATGATTTTGTAATTTATTTTTCTCAACAATGATATTATTCAGTACTCGTCCAGAGGGAAGTTCAATTCACTAATACAGATGTTAAAATTAAAAAAACTAAAAATGAGCTGATTAAAAAAAATTAGTGTGTTAACACATTAAATTGTTTGCGATAAAGTTAAGAAAATTAGTGTGTTAACACATTAATTGTTAAACTAGAGCAGGGCCCACCCGACCGGGCGGGTGTTTTTTTGTTTACCTAATGTAACTAAATATTTTTTACACCATTATATAATCTATAAAAATATAATAAAATGGTGACAAAAATACATCACATAATACATATATTATTGTTACTTAATTCCACTAATAGGAAATGTAAAATGATTTATATAACTGTAAATGTAAATATCACGCAAATATCATTTTTATTTACCCGATACCGAGTTGGCTAGTGGTAAAGGAAATGCTAATAGTCTTTCATTGGTCGGGTTTGATACGCGTTGGAAATAATTATTTACAACATTTGGGTTCCCAGTAAAAAAGAGAAACCACCTTTTCATTTTTTAGAAATATACTTTTGTCTTCTTTAAATAATATAATATATATTTATATTTTCACGTATTATGTATTTTTTATTATGACATTGCGCATAATAATTAAAAAATATATTTTTAGTTTATTTTTAGTTTACGTGTGTGTTTTCCATAAACTAAAATATATATGCGAAAATAATATTTGAGATGTTTTGATAGGTTTTTGGTCATAAATGATAACTATATTTAAATTTCGAACTCATTATATAAGTAGTCTTAATTTGTAATTTCTCAACGCGATATATAAATATTTTTCATGCATTTTTAGTAAAATATTTATATTATACTTATTAAAATGAGTAATTTGTTAGAATGAGTAATTGAATTTCTTGTATTTATATCATTATCAAATTAATTTTATTTTAACTTATTGACTTTAACATTTTATTATATGTAGGATTTTTATTTTATATGAACTTTTTTTCTTTTTTTAGAACATTGTTATCTTGTCTAATGTTTTTCTTTACATTCAAAACTTGAAGAATATTCTTTTGAAACTTTCCCTATTACAATTTTCTCATAAGAAAAATTTTAGGTGTTTTTATGTTTTTTAATACTAATACTTAAATGTACATGTTATTAGCAAATCTAAGATTTCAAATCCTTACTAAAAAAAAATAATTTAAGGTAAAACTCAATTGAACATATGTAGTATCATACATAATTTAAAAAATAATTTTCTAATAACATTTTGTTATATATATCTAAAACAATATCGTCAAATAAATAGATTAGTCAAATTGGTTATTTGAAAATTTTAATTAGGTACAAATTTAGAATTATCAAGTAAAATAGATC